>BSBK01000433.1:2207500-3407500 GCA_027943335.1 Chamaecyparis obtusa
ACAGGTATGCACGCCCCCTCATAAGTGTAATAAAACTATGGAGAGTAACAATGATAAAAGAATAGGTAATTTCTTTCAGAATCCTAACATGATTAGAATAGATCTAGATGGAAAATGCATAGAACAGAG
This sequence comes from Chamaecyparis obtusa, assembly GCA_027943335.1. Lineage (NCBI taxonomy): Eukaryota > Viridiplantae > Streptophyta > Pinopsida > Cupressales > Cupressaceae > Chamaecyparis > Chamaecyparis obtusa. The sequence goes on from BSBK01000433.1 coordinate 2,207,630, forward strand.
ACAAAATTCTTTTGTAGATACAGGGCTGATTTGCCGATGGTCTGGAGTAGGAACTTCTACCACAGATTTGATAGCCTGGTTGAAATCTCAACTCTTGAATGAGGTAAGTATATCTATCTTATTAGAAAATTTTATTTTCATTAATTGTAAAAATGGAAATATTAAAAGTAAAATTAGAAATGAAGGGTTAGCTAAGTATAAAGACTCTGATTTTTATATTTTTGACTGGGTTCCCCTGTTCAACCCAATAAAACTTAAGGACTTTTTTGTAGAAAAAGCTATAGTTCTTAAAAATCTGCCTATAGAATTATCTGATGTAGAAACTGTCAAATTAATAGGAAAATAAATTGGTGACTTTCTAAGCATTATTGATAATGATAATAACCAGTATGAAAAAATCATTAGAGTAAAGATCAACTATCATAAAAAATGGATACATCCCATAAGATTATGCTTTAATTCTAACTCTATTATTATTAACCCCATTATTCTAGAAGATTTTGTAGAAAGACAAACAAATGATCTAGAAACCAATAATTCAGGACAAATGGACACTCATATTCAGAAGACATCGGAATTGAAGGAGAGCTTTAACCCAGAAAAAGGAGGTTTCACTATGACTTCTCCTAAGAAAACTAATCCGATCAGCATCTCCACACAACCTTCAGACTCTGAGTGTCAACCCCCTTTTGCTCTAGAAAATGAAATATCAATAAATAAGACCTTAAATGTTGAGGTCAAATCTCCCCTACCTTTATCCATAGAACATGAGAATAACCTTAGTACTCAGAATTTCAAGCAAGAAATTAACAAGTTAAAATTACCTCTTACAGCCCGAATAGAATCTCCAACAGTCCAGAAGATAAAGAAAGATCACTTCTTAAGGAGAACCAAAAAATAGAAAAAGAAATAGTTGAGATCATCAATGAGTTAATGGACACCCTTATAGACGAAATATGCGACAAAGAGGAACTTGAGCACCAAAAAAGTTTGCTAATTAAAAGTATTATAGAGATGTCGGCATCAGATAATACTCAGGAAAATGGAGAAGAAGACATGGAAACGGAATGCTTTCCAAATCTAGATGAGATAGGAGACATGGAAAGGAATATTAATGAAAGAGAAGATCCCTTGTATGGTAGGAAAGAAGAAATAAATAATACAAGGAATTAGAACGAGGAAGAGATCAGAATTTGCCTAGAAGGTATCAACAATGAAGATAGACAATTAGGAATGGCAACAACCATTGATGGAATCAAACACAACGACAATCTCTCATTGGTTAAAGAATCCATAGAAGGCCTCTTTGACATCACCAACCAAGATAGGTAGTTAGGAATAGCAATGAAAAGAGGAAGTCTGAGCACCCCTAATATCAATAGAATTAAAAAGAAGAGGGGGAGGAAATCCGAAGTGGAGTTAAGAACTTTAAATGTTAATGGGGTAGAAGCAAAAAGTTGGGTGCCAATTTCGCGGAAGTCCGCGGCTTGAAAATTTGCGCTGCTTGAAACGGGCACCCGTTTTAGGCTCGGACATCCGATCCGAAATTCAAAAAGTGAGTACCCATTTTTCTAGAAACGGGCACCCATTTTTTTTCAAAACGGGTACCCGTTTCTAAAATTTTTTTTAAAAAAAAAATTTAAAATGTTTTTTTAAACATATATTTTTAAATTTATGAAATGGGTGCCCGTCTTTTGAATTTAAATAACGGGTGCCCGTTTCTTAAAATATGCACGCGGGAGTTTTCACTATGCCTCAGTTTTTGGTTTGGGATAGGTTTGGTGAGACCAAGCCTATGTCTTAGCCTCCAAAATTTTGGCTAAGGCATTGGAATAAAAATTTTAAGGCTTACCGTAATTTTTTGAAGCCCTTCTGGATCGATTTTTTTGACAAAACAAAAACTCATTAAAGATCTCACTATCACGATTCTAAAAATATAAATTTCATAATAATATAGTTATTTTTACTATTTTTATATTATTTATTAGTTGATAGTGGTACATAAACGTAAAATAGTGAGACTCATTAAAACTTTAATAACTTTTTAATTTTTAAGTATTTTTAAAAATAAATTATATGTCATCAATCTAGATTCAATTCTTTTGAATTTAAAAAAAAGAATTTTTGAAAAAAAGAAAAATTATATTAAATTATGGTGGCCGCACACGAGAGGTTTGAAAAATAAGCTTTATTGTTAATTAAAAATTAATAAAAAATAATTTACAAAACAAAAAAATAAGAAAAAATATTCTCATCAATATTCTATGTCTTAGGTATCTTCCCTAAAAAAGATTTAAAAAAATTCATTTATTTGTGTCAAAATATGGTGGCCGTACACGGATGTGGTATGGTCCTGAAACAGGCATTTTGAAAAAGTGGTTTTCAAATATGCCTATCAAAATATAATTTATACCATGTGGGTATTAAAATAAATTATATATTTGAAAAGTAAACTCCAAGTACTACAATTTCTATTAGTGAATTTTTCCGAGATTCAATCTCTAAGTGCCTCAAATTTTGAGATCAATTCAGATAAATTTTGAAAAATAGGAAAAACACTTCCACTTTTTGCAAAAAATTGGCACCCAACTTCTTGCAGCCACCCAATGTAGGAACCCAAATAGAGATTGCAGATATTCCTAATATTGATAAAAACTCAGAACTCATCCATTCCGAATCTTTCCATCAGTTAAAAGAAATGCAAAAAGAAATGATGGAAAAGTCCCCCTTAGTGGAGACCATTGACCAAGGATCACTGCTAGACTTTTTAGGATTAGACCTTGCCTCTATTCTGGAAGATTCTAGGAGTAATGATATAATAACAGGAGTATTAGGCTCGCTATCGAAAGAGGAACTCTATCGAAAGAGGAACTCTGTGAGGAAAACAAAGAGAACATCGTTAGGAACAATACAGAAACTTTAGGTTTAGGAAAATCTATTAAGGGCAAGTTAGAAGCTGATACGGGGAAACTAGTCAAACCAAGAGGTAGAAAATCTCTTACTGAACTAAGAGCTAAGGAAGGAATGGCGCCAGGTCAGGTTAAAATTACCGATATTCTATACTCTGGGAAGGGGAAGATCCTTCCCGAGTCCTCATGAAGATCATTAGTTGGAATGTTAGGGGTTTAAATGCCCCTAACAAACGAAGCCTTGTAATAAGGCAATTAGCGAAAATTAAACCAAATATGGCTATGATACAAGAAACTAAACTTTCTAATGAAGGATATGAGAATTTAAAAAAGAGTATAGGGATTAGAGAATTAATAGGTTGTGAGGCAGAAGGCGCTTCGGGTGGGATTGCTTTTATTTGGGATCCAAGAGAAATAGTTTTCAATATTCATGAAAAACATAAAAATTGGATGGGAGGTCAAATCAAAAGTTTAAAATCAGATTTAAAATTTAATCTAATAAACATGTACGCTCCAAAATTCTTACATGAAAAGAGAATTGTATGGCAGGAGGTTAAGGATTATATAGAGAACTTCCCGAACGAAACATTTATACTAGGAGGAGCTTTTAATGCTATCCTATCCTTGGGAGATAAACAGGGTGGGACGAAACACATATCAAAAACAACTTTAGAATTCCAGGAATGGATAAACATTATAGAGGCGACGAAAATTGAATCAGACCGAGGGAAATACACCTGGACTAACAAACGTAAAGACACAGAGTTAATAGTAGAAAAATTGGATAGGTTCTTTTTTATAGGGGAGTTGAGGAATTTTGATTTTAATTTTACTAATGAGGTCCTACCCATTGCCGGTTTTGACCACTTTCCTATAGAACTAGTAATTTCGGAACCAATCAGAAATAAAAAAATCCCGTTTAGATTTGAAAAAATGTGGTTACTTAATGAGGAATGTTTGACTCTAATTAAAAAATGGTGGACAGAGGCAAGGTTCGAAGGCTCCAAGATATATAAAGTCATAAGGAAACTAAAAATAATAAAAAGAAATCTGTCACAATGGAGTAAAAACACTATTGGGGATATATTTGTGAAAAGAGACCTTATAGAAAAAGAGTTGGAAAATGTGAATAAGGAGATTTGAAGAAGGAAAACAAACTTTAGATGATAACATAGAGCAAGAACTATTATGTAAATACTATGATTCTCTTTCACAAATTAGCGCCTTCTGGGGGCAAAGAGCGAGAGAAACATGGCTCAGGGAAGAGGACCGAAACACCAAATTTTGTCACAATAGCGTCAAAGCTAGAAGGAATATAAATAAGATTTCCAAAATCAAAGATAGCAATGGTAATACAATAGATGATCCCAAAGAAATTGCAGATTTAGCAGTCTCTTCCTTTGAAAAATCTCTAAATAACTTAGGGAGTGTGGATTTGTTGGACCAGGTCAAGCTGGTAAGAAACATCCCTCGTATAATAACTCCGCGTCAAAATAACCTCCTAAATGCCGCATTTACAGAAGATGAAATACTCAAGGTTCTAAAGGAAATGAATCCGGATAAATCCCCTGGACCTGATGGATTCCCAACTTTTTTCTTTCAAAAGTGTTGGTCATTTATGGGCAAGGAAATTACTGACGCTCTAGAGGGAATGAGAAACTCAGGACATATTCTTAAAGAGTTGAATAACACATTCATTGCTCTTATTCCCAAAAAGGTCAATGCAGAGAACTTTAACTAGTTCAGACCTATCTCCTTGTGCAACACTTTGTATAAAATCTTCTCAAAAGCTTTGGCAGGCAGAATGAAACAACTTCTTCCATTGATTATATCTGAGGAACAAACGGGATTTGTCCCTAATAGGTCAATTTTGGATGGAGTGATTATTGTTCATGAGGCTATACATTCAGTAACAAATAATAAGGATCCGAGTATGTTGATTAAGTTAGACATCAGTAAGGCGTATGATAAAGTGGACTGAAGATTTTTGTGTAAATGTATGGAAGCTTTTGGATTCTCAAAACAATGGATCAATATGATTTTTGAATGCATCTCCACCCCTCACTTCTCAATTATGGTGAATGGGTCTCCCGAAGGCTTTTTCAGTTACTCTCAAGGTTTGAGGCAAGGAGATCCGTTATCTCCTTTTTTGTACATTATTATGGCGGAAGCTTTGGGGAGAGGTATCAAGAAACTTCAGAGAGAGGATGAGGTTAAAGGAATTAAGATTACTTCGGGAGTCGAGGCTACTACTCATCAACAATATGTCGATGATAATCTCCTTTTTGGAAAAATGCTTTTAGAAGAAGCTCAAGCTTTCAAAGAAATTTTAAATACTTATGCTAACGCTTCTGGACAATGTATAAATGAGAAAAAATCAGAAATTATTTTTATCAATACTGAAGAGAGACGAAAGAATGAGATTAAACGTATTCTAAACTTCAAAGAAGGTTTCTTCCCATGTAAATATTTAGGTTTACCTCTGGATAAGGGGGTCAAATCAAATCACTTATGGGAAAGTACAATTCAAAATATCTCTAAAAAACTAGATCAATGGAAAGGAAAATGGTTATCAAATGCAGGAAGGGCTGTTATGATCAGGTCAGTCCTCTCTGCAGTTCCTATTTATCAGATGATGAGCGTGAGAATCCCGATAGGTATTAATAAGGAGATAGCTCGAAAGTTAAGGAGTTTTTTCTAGCAAGGGTCAGAGGAGAAATCTAAACTAGCTTTAATTGCTTGGAATAAGATTTGTAAGCCAAAAGAAGGAGGTTTGGGAATAAAAGACCTTACGCTTCAAAACAAGGCCTTGGGGGCAAAATTAGTATGGAGAATGATTAAAAACCCAAAGGCAAAATGGGTTAAAATACTAAGATATAAATACTTACTAGGAGAAGAGGAGGAAAGCGTTTGTCATTCTGATAATTATCCGACGGGTTCACGCATATGGAACTTCATAAAAGAATGTAAAGATATAGTATTAGAGTCCCTTTCTTGGGACGTGAAAAGCGGGAATAAGGCTCTATTCTGGGATGACTCATGGGGTGGAAAATCGGCCCTTCGTGAAATTCTTGGGAACGATCAGCTAATTGAACTAATCAAACATAGTAAGGGAGAGCGGGTTAAAGACTATTTTTCACAAATCAATAAAAGTGAGGGGAGCAGCTGGGCATGGAAATCTCTAGAGGAATTCAGACTTCCCCTTGATTTCCAGGACAAACTTAACAAGGCTCTACAAGAATGAAACTTCTATCCACGCTCTGGGGAGGACATAATCATATGGGCTGCCTCAAAGAGTGGTGTATACAATTCAAAAGAAGGTTTCAAAGTTATATCTGGGATAGATAACCCATCCACTAGTCTTCCCATTGATCTATGTTGGAATAGAAACTGTCTTCCTAAGGCAAGTTTATTCTCATGGGCTGCTTTACAGAAAAGGATTCTCACCGCTGAATGGTTTGAAAAAATAGGGTACCATGGTCCTTCTAGGTGTGCCCTGTGTGAGAAAGAAAGTGAGATGATAAATCATATTTTGTTAAATTGTGAGTATGCCAATAAATGCTGGTTTTGGGTTCTGGAGAAATTAGATCTGAAGACTGCTCTTCAAAATGATATCACAGAAGTTTTTATTTCATGGCAAAGATCATGTAAGGAGGATTTATACAGTAAAATGAGATACATAATCCCATCTCTGTTAATCTGGGAATTATGGAAGGAAAGGAACCGTAGGATTTTTCAAGATAAAAGGATGAACATTGAGAGATTTTTGAACAAATTAGAGGCAAATATAGTAGAAATTACAAACAATAGAAATATGCTGGGACAATCAATGATGGAATTCTCACTAGAAGACAACTACCAGAGAAAGAAGTGGTATGGCTTGAAAGTTCCTCCCTGGATTGGATCTAGCATTGACAATAAATCCTTATCAAGGGCGAACTGTAAATGGAAACCACCGGAGCAAGGATGGATTAAGTTGAACTTTGATGGGGCAGCTAGGGGAAACCCAGGGGTGGCGGGAATAGGGATATGTGTACATAATGCGGAAGGAAAGTTATTAGGAAGGATAGCAAAACCTATAGGAATTAAGACAAATAACGAAGCTGAAATGGAAGCTATAAGATTAGGTTTGGCATGGTGCAAAAAATGGAGGCTAAAAAGAATTGCGATTGAAGGAGACTTAGCTATTATTATAAATGCAATAAGACAGGGTAGAACGCCGAACTGGAAACTAAGTAGTGCTATTGAACAAATAATGGAATCTCTTGAAGTTATAGGAGATTATACAGTGAATCACATTTATAGGGAGGGCAATATAGACGCAGATAAGTTAGCTAACCTAGGAGCTGACGAGCAAGAAATTGAAAAAATTCATGAGAGTTTGAAAGAAGAACTTGGAAGGTGAAGAAAAATGATTTCAAAATAGGAAATCAAGATTAGATGTAAATAAATGTAAATGAATAGAAACATTTGTGAGTATAATATAAAAATGCAAAAATAAACACACAAACACGCACAAACACACACTCGTATATATATTGCCCTCTTACATAGTAGACCTCAAGATAGGGAAGGTAAGAAGTTAACATCTCATTTAGTCAAAACAATCATCATATATTAGGGACATGCCAACCTACAATGAAGTCTCATCGATCACAAAAATGATAATCTTTAAAACAGAAAATGTTATGACAAATTAAAAGGCTCCTAAAGTGCTCTTAAATTTCTTATGTTCATAATAATGAAATAAAGCTTATAGCATGACTGCCAATAGAAATGGACTTAGATGGTAATGTTTTATTTAGTAGACTAACTCATGGATTAAGATTTGCAATTACATTATTTCATCAATACCTAACTTGAACTAGCTTAATGAGGATTGAATCATGAAAATGATTAATTAACTGTAAATTAGGAGAGTAGAGGTGGCATGGTGTCTATCTATTTTGCAGATATACAAGAAAATCATAACAGACCAAAAAGGCAGAAATAAAGAAAAGGAGGCTCGAGAACTTATCAAAGCTAAGGCAAATACTCGTAGAGCGAGGATGAGAGAAAATAACACGATTTTTCAAAAGCATAGTTAAAGTTAAAGGAAGGCTCATTAGCTCTAAAGATAAGAGCAAGGTACATGTAATCTCAATATAAATAAATATACGACACAAGATGAGAATGCTCATTAGTTCTTCTTAAAAGAGCATTGTATTTAAAAGATTAATGAAGATCTGTGTTCACTATCATGGAGGTATGCCTCCTTTAATCTGTATTAAAGAGGGAATGCCCTCTTCGACTCCATCAAGTGGAGCTTTGTAATCCTACGCTTGTAGGAACTCTAAACTTGATATATTATTTTTGGAATAAGTCCCGGGCCAGACTGGAAGTTTTCTTCCCCGTTCTTTCCTACCAGTGCCCGCACGGACGGAGGAAAATGTAAAAAGATAAATTTTAAATAAATGAAATCAAGGCTTCGGCCGTTTACTGATAAAAAAGAAAAAAAGAAAAAAAAAATAATTTTTTAAAAAAAGAATTAACAATCTACAAATTGAGAACATATACAACTGCAAAAAATGTCTGTAGCTGCGAACGCGTTTGGCGTCTCCCGCCCAGGCATTTCAAATGCTAGGGTGCCTGCGCTTGCAGCCAAGAATGAGGGTTTGCAATCCGCGCATGCTGCCTCGTTGGCCCGTTCTCCTGCTGCTGTGTGTGGGAGTGGACTGTCTGTGGATGCTGTCCTAGGCTCCTCTGGTTCGCGGGCTCACAAGTTTCCTCCTGCTGTTGGTCCAGTCTCCCCTAAGGTTGTGGTTGCCTCCGGGCCATCTGCCTCCGCCTATGCTAGAGATAATTTCGTGGCGGGCTCTTATGCTACGACTGCTACTAAAGCTCTGAATGGGCCTAGGGTTTCTTTCGGCAGAGTGCCTCTTCACAACATGTCTTGGCTCTGTACAAATATATTATTGATATATTTATACCTTCCGCCCGTCAAGAGTAACACTTATGTTTTAGAATTCATACTCTTTATAATCTGTCTTTTCCCGGTTGGTGATTTGGAATGTTCCTGGGTGTTACTTTTATATCCCCTTTCGTGGAGTGATGAGGTGTGATGTTGCGGTTATGTCTCACTGACGCACCTCCTCCTTTATTAATTATGACGTAGGCGTTTCTTATTTGGAATGCACAACCTCCTTTAGACAATCAACGGTTGAAACATCTCAAGGAAAAATAACTACCATTCAAACAATCCTCGCCATTCATTGTTTTCACTTTAAAAATATCTTATTAACAGTTATACTTTTTATTTTTATTTTTTATACTAAGGATGATTAATTATGACTTATGCAAGTATTTATACTATCGTACCTAACAGTAGTATTACTGAAGCGCAATAAATATTCAGTGCAAGTGCCTAGCGAAGCCAAAGGAGGAATTGGCTAAACGGAAAACATGCCGCCAAAGCGTACAAGAAATTCTCCCCGTCTATACTGTCTTTCTTGCAATCTTCTTCACTTCTCCCGCTCTCATCCTCGCTTTCCTCTCTCTCTCTCCTTCCATCAACTCCCTTAATGCTCTCTCCACCTTGGCTTTTCCCAGTGCAAATTGTTGGAGACCCTCTAAGCATGAGGAATTCTTTCAAGCAAAACTATTTTGTTGATAAACCACAATGAGCATCCCTTGATATCACATTTCTTTGAAGCATTCCCAGCAAATAGTTTAGGTGCCTTGTCTATTCTTCCACATTTTGCATACATGTCTACTAGCTTAGTTGCAGCTACATCTGACAAAATTTCCTTCATCCTGTGGCGGATGTCCATACACAATTCCAAAGCTCTCATTTTGGCACATGCAGGGAAATGTTGGTAAAGTGTGGAATCCAACTTTATATCTGTTAGTTACATCTGATTGAATATTTTTGAACTCATTTCATGAAACTCATTTGTGCATATCCTGCAATTGCATGCTTCGACGAGACCACATTTCTTTGAGGCATCCTGTTTGGCAGTTCTTGTGACTCTTCTACGCTTACACGTGTACTAGAGCATTTCCAAACGTAATATATGAACAAAACCTCTTCTATTGTGTTTTGATGGATGTCCATACCCTGTCCAACTGGCACAGGCCGAGACTATGATGGCATGGCAACAAGAACTGGTTAGGTCGAAATCTGATTTGTTGCAACTTGCGTATGAACGGAAAATAATTTACTTATCACTTCATGTAACCACCACGAAATTGGAAGTGTGTGGATCGATCTAGATGAATAACTACCTATTTTACTTTGATTTATTCTCAGATATTCTCTGTAGTTGCCGACTGCAATGCTACCTACAAATGTCTATTCTAGAGCATTTTGAAGGATTTGATGTAGGAAAAATTCACAACTGTTATAGCACACTATTCCATAGCATTTTAAAAGAAATTAACTATCATTAGTATTATTTATTGTTTATTTTATAGTGATCTTTGTCATTGAATTCTTGGGTTTTGGTTTGTCTGCGAACTTTTATTTGAACTATAGGTTTTATTATTTTATTCTTCAATTTCATGTTGATTTTTACTTCAAATGATTTCCTCTTTAGCGTAATAGAATTCTAAATAGGAAAATAACTCTTCCCTCTTTGTTAAGACAAAAATTGTTTTGTTGAATTCTTTTATTGAACTTTTTCATATCTTGCTTTACAAAGATTTTATAGAAAATATTTATTCTATTTTAAATTTTCATTCCAAATGTTTAAAAGTGCCTTCCTTGCATTCATTCTTTAGTCAATACTCTCATAAGTTTCAACCAAATCAAGTCTTAGAACTACTACAAATCACTTCCATAAAAATAATTGTACAACTCAGCAATTATCGGCATTCATTTGCATTTAAACTATTGGCATTGCCTTTAAAATATTTCAATGAAATAAGACATACTTAGAAAATAAAAAGAACATATTATATATAATAATTTAAACATCGTGATTTCAAAATCAGATTTTTTTAAGTTGTGTACTTTAGGGCTCACATTATCACAAACCATTTGACCTTGTTTCCATCATTGTCAATTGTTATTTGAAACAGATCTCTCTTTAAAAAAAGTATGGCTAATTATAAATTTAATGATTTTTGCTTACTTGTGTTAGTTGATTATGAAGTTTTTTCTTACTTAGATTTGTGATGAATCTATTTTTTTTAAATAAGCTTGCTTTTGAATATTTTTTTTTAATGAACATTTTAAATGCTTCTCAAATTAACTTTCCAATTAAAAGTCTTCAAACAAAATTATTATTTTTGTATCTATGAACATTATGATTTCATTGGTCACATCTCTTGAATATTTAGATAGTTGTAAATTACAAGTAATATGGAATGCTATTTTAGATTGATTATTAGGTATGTTAGTATATCATAGTACAATATTAAAAATATATATTATTAATAATTAAGAAACCTTTATTCTCAAATGTGAAGATGGATAAAATTTGGGCACTATGTAATTGAGAAGTGAATTTTTAATATAAACTGTTTCGTAAAATATTATATGTATCTTTATACATTTGTACTATAACATTATATAGATAATAAAAAACGTATCCTTATTATACTAATTTAAATATAATTTTCTACTAACATAACCCTTGCACCTCTTTTTTGGTGCAAGTGCTAGTTTATTAAAAGAGATGTTTTGCAAATGCTTAGACATGTAAATTGGTTAAAAAATATCTAATTTATTAAATGAACGATGGTATATGTAATGATTGGCTTGGAGGACATGTGGTGAAGGTTAAAATATGCAAGATAATAGAAATTCTCTTCTTGGTTGATTTATTTACTTGTGCTTCCGTAAGCTTCTCTAGTTTTGTAGGTGTCGTTTTCTTCTCCTTTGAAATAGTCATTCCATTAAATAAATAAACGAGTACATAATTTATAATAAGTTTATATTAAAAATATTATTTAAATAATTAAGCTTGCCCACATAAACCTCATCTTTGATTATGTAGAAAATGCAATGAAATCTCAATTCTTTGGATGGTTTTTTTTGGGACATAGTATAAATATACTCAGTCTTAAGAAAAGAAAAAGACTTTTAGAGTTAGAATAAAAGAGTAATATTTTTTATATGATGTTATTTATTTAGTATTATAATGCAAAAATTTCTTTTAAGTTTATAGTTCATCTAATATTGTCTAGAAAACTAGTCTTATTATATATAAAAGTTATACGCAAGATAATATTAATAATTGATATGAAATAAATTTAGATGGAAATATATTCTATATGTATTTATCATTAAATAAGAACATTTTAAATTTCATTGAATCATGGTGGTTTGAATGACAATTTTCATTATCGACAAATAAATAATAATTATTCACAACAAAGTACAAGGATAAAATTATTAATAATATCATTTATGAATTCCAACAAGGTCATGCTATGTTTGAAATATGGAAAGAGGGAGAGATCTAGAGGGATATATAGAAATATAAAGAGGTAGAAATAGAAGGGAAAGAGTGAGAGAAAAAGAGGTAAGGAGACAACAAGACAAATATAGAGATAGAGGGAGATAGGAAGGGAGTGATGGAGAGAGATGGATGAATAGAGAGAAGGAGATGTGTCTAGATATGGAGGGGGGAGATGAATATAGAGATATAGATGAATATATCTAGTGAGAGGTTGGGAGAAAAATAGATACAGAGATAAAGATAGATCGAGAGGTTAAGATAGAAAGAGATCTAGGGAGATACAAAGGGAGACATAGAGCCCCGAATGTAAACATCACACACTAATGACTGAATCCTAATTTTTTCCTTAGTGTGTGATGTTTAAGGATGGCCGATATAGAGAGGGAAAGATAGAGAAGAAGAGATAGAAAGAGATATAGATGGCGAGATAGATTGATAGAGAGAAAGGACGATATAGAGAGGATGAGAAGGAGAGACAGATAAAGGAAAAAATACTTAGTTGATCTTCCATACCTCTACGGCGTACTCATTGCACACTAAGGTGTGATTGCTAGTTATAATTTAAATAATACTCGACGGTTATCCATTTTAGTGTTTGAATTGGCTGTATGCTTGTAATATGCTAGCGTGGATACTACGTGGACTGAGATTGTGTTAAAATCAAGATCAGATATTTATATATTTAATTATCTATAGTGAATGACTTAATGTTTGAATGAATCAATAAATCTAGTGAATAAATAACAATTTATTTGATGCTGTTTCAATGCTGCAGATATTTATTAAAGAGACTGCTGTATATTATGTCATCGTTCAATATCTTAAGCATAGGCAACATCTCACATAAGTATGGGAGAGAGCCGCCCATTGTGGAGGCATCTCCACAATGGCCGTGACTCCTCATCAAGTCACGTCCATTGTGGAGGTGTCTCCACAATGGTCGGCATTCCATTATGGATGACTGTAGACCTTAACAAATATATTGTTGAAGGAAAAATCCGTTAATTAGACTTGTGTCGATTCATAATTTCACACACACACACACACACACACATATATAAGTATATTAATTTTTATATAAGTATATTAATTTTTATCCGACAGAAGCTATAACATTAACACTCCCTCTTAGCTGGGGAGGATAACAAATATTACCTCAAGGTAATATGTGAGTGTAAATAATCATTTTATATTTATATCATTTTACTGATATAATGAGTATTGGCCCTCAAGTATTAAGTCCATAATACTTACCAATTACTAAGAGAAATAGTCTCCAAATATCAACTCACAAGATATTCACCTAAGTTCTCAAAAATGATTATTATGAATAATGGTCAAGTATCAAATCCATGATACTCACCCAAGTACTCAGAGTAATGGTCTTCGAATATCAAGTCCATGATATTCACCAAGTAGTCAATGTGAGTATAGATAATCACTTTATATTTATATCATTTTACTGATATAACGAGTAATGGCCCTCAAGTATCAAGTCCATGATACTTACCAAGTACTCAGAGCAATAGTCTCCAAATATCAACTCATAAGATATCCACCTAAGTGCTCAAAAATGATTATCATGAGTAATGGTCTCCAAGTATCAAATCCATGATACTCACCCAAGTACTCAGAGTAACGGTCTCCGAATATCAAGTCCATGATATTCACCAAGTACTCAAAATGTCTACTATAGTATGTGCACTAGTATTACTTACCATATAGACATGAATAAGTTATTATAAGATCGTCACCTTATAACAACTTTTACAACAAGTGGAAATCATTTGAAAGTCGTCACTCTCAATGATATACACAAAGAACACATGATTATGAAATATCACTCATAACAAAGAATGTTTTATTTGTACAATAAGGGTTTATTGAGATAAGTTCTCAGAAATTACAATCATACCAAGTTTACCCCTAAAGTGCTCTATCTTTATCTTTGCTAGAGCCTTGGTGAGAATGTCTGCCGATTGTTCCTCTGTACTGATATACTTTAACTCAATAACATTCTTTTCCACCATATCTCTAATATAGTGATAAGGTATCTCAATATGCTTGGATTTGTTGTGAAATACTGGATTTAAGGAGAGCTTTATACAACTTTGATTATCGCAATGAATAATGGTAGGTTTTAAAGATTCTCCAAACAAACCAAAGATAAGTTTTCTCAACCACACTGCTTCACATGCTCCCATAGATGTGGCAATGTACTCTTCTTCTATGGAGCTTTGAGCAACTGAGGATTGTTTCCTACTAAACCAGGATATCATTTCTGAACCCAAACTGAAACAATATCCAGAGGTACTTTTCTGATCCATAGTGCTTCCGACCCAATCTGAATCAGTAAAACCATGTAGTTGTAACTTTACATCTTTGTACCTTAATCCAAGGTTTATTGTTCCTCGAAGATACCTTAGTATGTGCTTAGCTGCTACCATATGAATTTGTTTTGGTTCACACATGAACTGACTAAGAGCATTAACTGCATAACAAATGTCTGGTCTGGTATTTACTAAGTACATCAGAGATCCAGTAATCTGCCTGTAAAGAGAGAAATCTATAGGTTCTGAACTTGAGGCTTCTTCTTTTAATTTAAGTAGATTTGCTTCTATGGGAGTGGTCACAGGCTTACAATCCATCATTCCAAAGCTTTTTAGAATGTCTAAAGTGTATTTTCCTTGATTTAAAAGAATCTCATTAGCATGTTGCCAAACTTCTAAACCTAGGAAGTAATGTAGTAGCCCTAAATCTTTCATCTCAAATTCAGCTGCAAGATCTTCTTTACATTTATTAATTAGACAATATTCACCTGTTATTAGCAAATCATCTACATAAAGTATTAAAATCAGCATATCTCCTTTTACCGTGCCTTAAAGTAGAGGTTAGGGTCAGCATCATTTTTAGAGAAGCCGAGTTTAGATGGATAGTGATCTATTCATTCATACCATGCTCGAGGTGCTTGCTTAAGTCCGTATGATGCCTTCTTTAGTTTATAGACATGAGTTTGTTGATTGTGTACTATGAATCCTTCTGGTTGTTCTAGATATACTTCCTCCTCAATCACACCATTTAGAAAAGTTGTCTTTACATCCATCTAATGGATCTTCCAACCTTTGGTAGCAACAATGGCATTAATTGTTCTTACTGAGGTATATCTTGCAACTGGAGCAAAGGTCTCTTCATAGTCAATGCCTTCCTTTTGAGAGAAACCTCTTGCAACAAATCTTGCCTTGTATTTATCAATACTTCCGTCTGCAACATGTTTAATTTTGAATAACCACTTGGAGGAGACAACTGATTTGTTTTTAGGTCTAGGTACAATATCCCATACATCATTTTGTAAGATAGAATTGTATTCTTTTGTCATGGCATTCTTCCAATTTTGATGTTGAAGAGCTTCTTTTGGGTTAGATTGTTCTGAGTTTAGAAGCTTACTCATAAGTGCAACATAACTGGAGAATTTATGAGGTCTTTTGTTTTCCCTGATAGTCCCGTCTAGAGTAGCATATCTCTCACCTTCTTGAATAAATTTTCTAGCCCAAAGAGGTCTCTTCTTTCCTACTTCAATTTCATTAGGAGTATCTAATGGTTCATTATCTACAACTTCTTGGTTCTCCCTCTGAATCTCAGGATTATGATCTTCTAGAGAATCATTATAGTCTTCCTTGGACCTTTTGAGTGCAGTATCCTCTTCAAATATTACATCTCTACTTAGCTCAATATTTCTTTGTCCTGGAATGTAAATTCTGTAGGCTTTGGAATTTTCACTATATCCCACAAAGATACCTTACTTTCCTGAAGGTTCTAATTTATTTCTTTTCTCTTTAGGAATATGAATGTAGATAGGACACCCAAAAGTTCTCAAGTGACTGATATTAGGTTTACTACCTGAGAATGCTTCTTTTGGGGTTTTATTTTCAAAGTGGGAGTGAGGGCATCTATTTTGAACATATACAAAAGTATTAGAGGCTTCAGGCCAAAGATGAGTTTCTAGGTTTTGATCATGCATCATTGCTTTAGCAGATTCTACTATTGTCTTGTTCTTTTTCTCTACAACTCCATTCTGTTGTGGGTTGTATGGAACAATGAACTCCCTCTTGATCCCAACATGTTTACAGAACCTTCGGAATATTTCTGAAGTGTATTCTTTACCAGTCTGTTCTTAATATTTTAATACTCTTACCTGATAGATTTCCACTAGAGCCTTGAACTCTTTGAATTTTAAGAGGATTTCTTCTGACTCCTTACATTTTAGAAAATATATCCAGGTCTTCCTAGAGTAATAATCTATAAAGATGACATAATAAAAATATCCTCCAATAGAGGGAACAGACATAGGGCCACATAGATTAGAGTGAATAAGTTCTAAAATATTCTTAGTTTTACTTTCACTATGATGAAAAGTACTTTTAGTATTCTTTCCTAGTGCACAACCTTTACAAGCTCCAATATGTTTGGATCTTAGTTTCGGTAGCCCTGTAAACATCTTCTCTGAAGAGGTTAAACCACGGAAATGAAAGTGTCCTAGTTTCCTATGCCATAGTTCACTTTCATTTGTTGTATGAATTAGGGCTTGATTAGAAGGAATACATAATTTATAGAGTCCCATCTCTAACTCCAATAGTGTGAGCATTCTTTATGTTTGAGTTCTTAGGCCAAGCTAAAATCTTCCCATCCATGAAGGTGATTATGTGCCCCTTGTCTTCTAGTGCTGAAATCGAAACTAAGTTTCTTCTTATGCCAGGTACAAACAAAACACCAGTAAGTTGTATAGATATTCCGGATTCAAGATATATGGTGCAGGTCCCAATTCCCATAACTGGATAGGCAGTATCATCTCCAATTGTAACTTCTTGTGTAGAACATTCTTCTAAGGAGTCTAAATGCTCTTTGAATCCAGTGATATGTCGAGAGGCTCCACTATCAACAACCCAGGTACTCTGATTGTTTGAAACTTGACTTGATAGAGCAGAGTAGAAGACAAGTCTTTGTGAATTCATATTCTCCTTTGTATTACTTACTTGGGTAAAAGATGCTTGTACTTTATTTCTTTCATGACACTTTTGGGCAAGGTGACCAAATTTGTCACATCTATAACATTGTATTTTTGATAGGTCTCTATGTCTGAATGTTTGCTTTTTATTTGATTCATTTCCTCTTTTCCTTTTAAAATTAGTCTTCCTTTTCTTTTTATTTACTTCTGTATTGAGTACTTGGGAGACTTCTTTTGACGTATTTGTATTGATCCCTCAAAATGATAATCGAGACTCTTCTTGAATACAATCTGATTTCAATCGATCAAATTTAAGAATTTTGGTTCGAGCACTTATTCCTTGAATGAAGGATTCCCATGAAAAGGGTAGTCCGTTAAGTGCAATCATTGTTAATTCCTTACTATCAAAAGAGTGACCAATTGTGGAGAGTTGATTTCTCAAATCTGTAATTCTCATGAAGTAGGATGATATGGTTTCTCTTTGTTTCATCTTTATTTGATGAAGTTGACTCTTAAGAGTAAGTTCTCTGCTTGTGTTGTTAATTTCATACATATCTTTTAGTGCATTAAACATCTCATATGCGGTTTCCAATTTTATGATTATCGGCACTATATGATCTTTAACTCCATCTACTAACAATTTCATTGCCTTGGTATTGTCCTTATCCCATTTAATTTATTCATCTTTTTCACTTAGTTCAGTCTTGAGTTTTTCCAATATGGATGTTAAATCATGCTCTTTTAATGTGAGCATCATTCGTAATTTCCATGCCACATAGTTTGATGCTCTTCTAACCTTATTCCATTCACCATTTTGAATGTAGTAAGAATATATATATATATATCTAATGAGTATTTATATATAAATCTGATCTGGATCTTTTTATGACTGCTGTGATACAATGTTAAAATTAAGATCAGATATTTATATATTTAATTATCTATAGTGAATGACGTAATGTTTGAATGAATCAATAAATGCAATGAATAAATAACAATTTATTTGATGCTGTTTCTATGCTGCAGATATTTATTAAAGAGACTGCTGTATATTATGTCACCGTTCAATATCTTAAGCATAGGCAGCATCTCACATAAGTATGGGAGAGAGCCGCCCATTGTGGATGACTGTAGACCTTAACAAATATATTGCTTAAGGAAAAACCCGTTAATTAGACTTGTGTCGATTCATAATTTCACATTAATATAATGATATATAATAATATATATATATATATATATATATATATATATATATATATAAATTTTTATCCGACAGAAGCTATAACATTAACAGATTGGCTTGGGTCTGTGACAATGATTATGTTGACTGTAAACATTCAGTATGTCGTGGGTCATCGTTTTTCATTTATTTAATAATTAGTTGTTAATTAATTAATTAATAATGTATCATAATTAATAATTGTTCATTAATTATCACTGATACATTAATGAATACCTATTTATTAATAATCATTTATTTAGTTAATTAATAATTATTTATTAATTAATTAATATAATATATTTAATTAACTATTTAATTATTTATTCAATAATATATTAATGTTTGATTATCATATATTCAATTAACATATTGCTTAAATCAATTATTTAATTAATTAATTTATTAAATACTTTTTACAAATAGGGGCTATTACAGTCATAAACAAGGATCAAAACCATTGTCCCTCAACGAGTGTGTGCATGTTTTGATTTTTGGTACGTTAATGATTTTTGTTGTTGAAATTGTGAACCATTTCTTGCCTGTGGGATTCTGTGTGCTGGAATAGAATAGTAGATTTGATCCCTGGATTATATTGTTCGATAAGAAACCTACCTTAGATCTTATCTGCATACCCAATGTTGTTGCATGCACTATCTAATGGCTAGCCAACTTGCTCAGAGTTGGGTTCTTTCTTTAATCGTTGAATGGAGGAGCTCCTGCAACTGCCATCCTGTTTACTTGCCACGCCTCATTATGACATTTGATGTTTGACTTTTCAAACTGAATAAACTAGAGTATTTCACGATAGCTGTTTGCATTATAATAAAATGTATTCTTTCTTTCAACTGGTAACAATGCAAACAACTTTCAGTTAGGTGATCTCCTGGGATACAAATATTGCAGAAGGTGAAGTGATCATGGTCCTTCCGTAGACAATTATTTTATTTTCTCAAGATGTTAAGTATCTACAAGCTTTCTTTCCTCTACTTCTGTATTGCATGTTTGTTATCTAAAATAGATCTGAAATTTGCTTAGCACACCTTCCAAATAAAGTATAAGAATTAGATTATGTGTTTGAAGGAAGCTCCAGTAGGTAAGCGTTAAATGGTTGTTTTCCTTCCACGTGCTCCTGCAGCCTTGTTTATATAGGCATTATGATTTTTGTTGTCGATTTTGGATAGCAGTCACATCAGCAAAATGTAACAAATAATTTTTATTTAAATAGATGGACAGAATATTCAAATATTATTGAAATGTAACAAGGAAGAAGTTTGTAAACATATAACCCTCAACCTTGGAACTAGGGAAAAATTTTGTAGTTAAAGAAGGCAAAATGATTGTAAATTCATGAATTCTCAAAAATTTTAGTTCAATTATAGTTTGCTCTGAGATGAGATTATTTGAGTCAATTCATTTTTTTAATGTAATATTTCAATTATTCACATAAAAAGAAAAAAAATATATTCTCACTTTTTTACTTTGATGGTAAATTTTATCTTGTCATGTTCTAAATGTAAAATAATTTTTTTGTAATCTTACAATAAAATTTGTTTTATTTTTTAAATTTGAAATTGAAACAATCATTACATAGATTTTTTAAAATATATTTATTTAATTTTTCAAAATATCAATTTTAAATCATTTTATTATACTATAAATCAAAATCCTTAATTAAATGGCCAAACAATATAAATGCAATCTAGTTACGGTTGTGCCTGATTTATTAATCAGTGTTTAATATATGGATTTCTCTGTTGTTGCTTTTCTACTTGTCAAATCCTTTTCCATTCACAAGACATTGCTTTTTCTCTGTCAAAGCATGGCTTCTTCAAGCAGAGCTCTTGACCAAGAAAAGGTTAGATTTCTTTTTAAAAAAAATTATGTTTATATTTCTTTTTTGTTTATAATGATTTTGAAATTTAAATAGAATGTTCAGATTCAGCTGTATAATCGAATGGAGGATTATGTCAACAATGTCACAAGAGATTGTGTCAGCAATATGGTAAGTGAAGCGCAGGAACACTTTGTTAAAGAAAATAAACATATGATGGAGACTTTTAAAGATGATATGAAAAGAGAAAATAAAAAACATCAGCGTGTCATTATGAAGAAAATAAAGAGGAGGACAAAGCTAACTTCTTGCAGTTGCAACAATGAAGAAATATATAGTTTTCGCAATGACATTATGGAAGAAACATTGACCAACTTAGAAATGCAAGAACTCAAGAAAAAAGCTGCTGAGTTGGAAGTTGAGATTAAGCGTGTTGTACTGCGTCGAGAGGAATTGCAGTTGAGGCTAGAGAGAATTCGAAATGTTTTGAATGATAAAGCTTCTTAATCATTTCCTAAGTTGCAGTAGACTTGAAATATAATTTTGTGTTTACTGAATATTTGTTAATATTAAACAATCGGGTAGGATTTCTGTACTTGGGTGTTTACTGTATATTTGTTGATATCAGATAGGATTTCTATTTAGTGTTCGTAAAGTGCTGTTTAGAACAAGAGTTACATGATCCATTATATTGTCACAATACTTGTATCCTGAACGCAACTTTGAAATTTTAATTTCCACGAGTTTTGTGTTATGACTGCTTTTCTGTACTTATCTTTACCTTTAAAATTATGTAAGGTTACGATCCATTGACATGAATGCATTCTGCCACTTTTTAATTAACTTCCAAAATGGGTTTCTGTACCTTACATTTGATATTATATCTTGTTCTTGTATAATTTATGACTCATGATTTACATCACGTTCAGGTGTTGGTTTATTGTTATGAGGGTAAAATTCATTGTTTCAATTTTTTTAGACGTTTGCATGATGGTTCTACAACTACTTGGTTATTTACATACATTATCGAAAGATTCTACGGCTACAAGGTACATGGGTTACTTGTTCATACTCGGGCATTTTGAATTTGAATTTCCATACGACCTTTCTGTGAATTGCATGGCGTGTGTTGCCCAGACATGTGAGTGTGATGAGAATTTAATTTCAAATGGACTGAACAAATAATAATCTGGAATCTAAATAGTATGTTGTGTTCTGATTAAGTAAAAACAGGATTTGAAAGGTTTTGAAACCTTGAATAAAAGCATCAAAAGGTAGGGCGTTGAAAGACCGTAATACAACTGTGGTGCCCCGCCAAACAAACCAAAGGAACAAACCATAGTTCCTACCAGTTGGACAAAAAACATCCAAACCAGTCACTACAAAGGGCGATCAAGATTTACATTTTTGCCCATCTTTATGTGAACGTAAATTCATATCAAAAGGAGTGGAAGGTTTAAATTTCTTTCGCTTCACGGTAGTCCATCCATCCTCCACCTTATCAGCAGCCTTCTACCAAGCCATAGATGACCTAGAAGAGCCCACTAAAGGGCAGGTCACATTAGAGCGCACAACTCCAACAGCCAAGACAATAGTTGAACCAGAGACATTATCAACCACATTCGAACCCAAGATAACATCGTGAGCAACAAAACCAGCAGCATCCGCAGACAAGACCGCTGAACCAGAGACATCATCAGCGATATGGTCAGGGGCAGCAATAGCAGCATCAAAGGGGACAACAATAACAGGTCGAGCCAAAGCCGCATCAGAGACAAAGCACCAAAGACAGCATCAGAAGTAACATAGGCAGCAACAGAAACTCCAACCAAAGCATGACCATTCTGAGTAGGGCAAGAATCCGAACCCCCCGTCCTTAGAGACTTTCCGAACCGTATAATGGTGGTCAGAGGCCGCCAACCACCAAGAAGGCGTTTTCTTCGATTTAATCTTATCTGATAAACACCATGCAACAAGATGGCCAGTCTTGTGACATTTCCTACATCTGAACGAAATACCCTCATAATCCAGATTCTAAGTCCAAGAGCCCAAAGGAGAAGCCAAAGTTATCTTCTTAGGAAGGCCCTTAGAAATGTCAACCTCTACAAGAATACGAGCATAGGTCATCTTAAAAATGTCAGAGGAATCTGAATCCACCATTTGGAAATCCCCAATAGCCTCACCCACAGTTTTCAAAACCAAATCCAATCAAAGATGAAGGGGAAGATTCGACAATTTTACCCATAAGGGTATTTTATTAAAGGACTCTGAAAGAGGGTCAAACCCTTGATACTAGGGTTTAGCCATCAGGGGGAAGCGCTCCTCCCAAGTGAAACAACTATCACACAAAATAGTTTTCCTACAACATTTTCAAACTTTACAATAAAAAAACCCCTTCCCACAGGGTATATCTGAACAACATCGGTTAAGATGGGTTCCAAATTCTTGGAAATCCAAGCACGCAAATCAGAAAGCAAGGGCTAGAAACACCTAAAATGAAAGATAGTAGCATTGGAAGAGAAGTCTTCCGCAGTTTTTAAAATCTCATCAACTGTATCAGTAGCCAACTTAACCATAATGGGTTTACTTATAGAAACATGTTGCACAAGAGGAGAGGACCGGGAACCCCCCTACTAGCAGGGACATGGCCATGGATTCCCACCTCAAAGGTAGCCACATCGGCCTAGGAGATCGCAGAACCACAAGACGCAGAAACAACAACTCCCTTAACCATCGGAGAACCAAGCTCACTCGCCGGAGAAGGCCCAGGCAGAGAAACACCAGATGCTAGCAGAGAAAAGGTGTCACCAGAACAGGCAACATTTCGGATTGCGAGAGCGCGTTCAAAAAATTTATGAGCGGGAACGGGAGTGGCCATCAGGAGCAGCAACATCTTTAAAGTGAAAATAATATGTTGTGTTATAAGGTGAGATGCGCATAGATATTTTAATAGTTAAGTGTTAAACTATTTATACATGACATATTTTAAATTCTTGCAATAAAACTATTTTTGTGTAAGATTCAATCATAGTTATGCCTGGTTAAATTGTCGGTGAGAAATGAGAGTTAAACATTCTGATAACAACCCTAAACCCTAATACTTGTATTGAGTCACAAATGTTTCTTTCTTGTAATATTAATTACTTTTGTCTAATTTTTTTATTGTATTAATTAGTTCTTGGCGATAGGCAAGATACTATAGCATTCATTGAATTCCAAATTATTTTTTCTTCTATCTAATCATTTAAAAAATTTCTACGAAGTCCTATTCATGTCTAATTTTTAAAAAATTATTAGCATTTTTATTCATATCTATGTAAAACATTTATCTTACATCCTATTGGTTGGACGTGGGTGCAATTGTTAAGAAAATGTGTAGAAGTACACATATTTTTATGAACTTTGGCATTGTCTATATTTGTGGGCTTATGTGTACCGCATAGTTGTTTGAGAAGATAGGGTATTAATGTTGTATGCCGGGAAAATCAGACAATATCAAATGGTAGTTGCATCAATAGTTAAACACAATACCAATAATAGAGGAAATCTGCAATGACCTTGAGATGGGGCCCGAGCTAGGATAGATTCTAGTGCACGCTGCCTGCCCTAGGCGCGTCTCTTCATCTTCCGACCCTTGAGTGCGCAATGGCTCAAGGATGCATTATGTGAGAATGTTGGTTATGAAAGATTTGTGAGCTCTTCATGGATATGTTAGATACATGATATGATGGACAATATGATAGATGTCATTGTATTGTATTGCGGTAAGAATGATGGGTCTAGGAATGACTCACAAGCAATTCTGAATTGAGCATGAGTACACTCCTTACGGGTTTAATTGGTAAAGCCTTTTGGGCGAGCTAGGCGATGTGATTTGGAGCGCTGAGCTCATATGAGCTGGTAATGTGATCCAATAAGCCGTAAGTCTGGTTCTACCCGGGTGATGCTAGGTGCATTCTGTGAAGGCGCTACGGTATGCATTGGTACTTGACGGGTTCCATGGATCGGCGAGTGAGGATTCACGAGTCGAGGTTTCGTATCAATGGTGAAGTCTTGCATTGGGTTTTAGACGTGCATGCAGCCCGGGGTTGCATTGCATTGTTGAAGGGATCCTTGCATTGATTAGCTGAAGAGGTCTTGTTCCAAGATGCACCGAGTAGTTCTAAAGAGTAAGGCTTGAGAATGAGGTCCTAGGTCGTCGTAATGTAAGAATGCGATGCATGGGTTCTTGTATTTGCACAAGGAGATGAGCTTGAGTGGTGACATGCTGTTCGGTGCGGAATGCGATCCGATGAAGTATTAGTGCAATAGTGATTGATTCCCCGGGTTGCATGGAATGTGACCTTGATCTAGGAACGAGACTGAGGACTCGTCGGGAGAGATCATATCGGGCCGGGTCAAGCTTGAAGTTGGCGGGCTCTTAAGCGAATGTGAATCAATGAGATGATCTCTTGAGTAGGGCTCGGGTGGGCTTGTTGGATGCAAAGCAGATTGTGAATAAGTGAGTCATTGATCCGAGGCGTAGCTTGGTACTATGCTGGTCCAGTCGGATCTAATGACGAACGTGTAGTCAGTTAACTGTTGGGGCTGGGAGTCGAGTTGGGCGCTCTCAGTTGTGGAGTAGGTTGATGATTGGGCACATCATCCAAGGTAAAATTGATGGGACTGGGTTATGTGCTGGGCGCATTTAGTTATGGTGTAGGATCTTGTCCGAGACGGATCCAAGGAGAAATCTTAAGGCTGTGGATGGCTAGGCGTTTTGAATAGGTAGGACTAGGGAGCAGGCTAGTTGCTCATAGTTGTGGCATAGGCAAGGCTTGGAGCTGAGCCAAGGTGAAATCGATCGGGTCTAGGAATGGGAAGTTAGGTACTTGGTCAGGAGAGATTCAGAACACGGCGAGCTGATGGATAAGCGAGTTGCATTAAGAACTACGTGTGACTTTGAGCCACACCAGATGTGGCAACATAGGAGGTTTTCACGAGAGCAGGCTCGTGCAAGCCACAAGTCCAACCTAGGGCGCAAGCCCAATACGGTGGGGCGACTCGTCGGAAGGGAAATCTTTGGGTTGAGCAATTTGAAGTCAAGTAGACTTGGTTTCCGCCTAAGTCTATTTGAGCTCGAATGGTGGAGGCGTAGTCTGTATTAGATTATTTGTAAGCTATTTATGTGGTCTAAAAGTGGTGCCGCATGGCTCGAAACACTGGGGTTGTGACATATGGTATCAAATCCGTCAATCAGAAACTCTGATACCCGACTTGTGATAAGTTAGTATCGGAGGTGGATTCTGATTACGGTTCGATGGGAGACTTTGGTAAGGTTGGTCTTAGAGTGCTAGTCTGGGTAAGCGAAAGTGAGTTGCAGGAAGATTGTGCATCGATTTGTGTTTTCATTTGGTTCTTGGCGATGCTAAGTTGGGGAAGTCTCTGGAGTGCAACGTTTTGGCCTAGGTCTAGTGTCGAACTACTTTGCTTAAGCGGAATTTGGAAGTGGGGTATTAAGCTCATTCAATACTCAGATGGATTTGGGGATTGGAACCACTAAAAGGGAGTGTCTTTGTTTAGTTTACATTAGGTTAGTATTTTCTTGTTGGTAGATATGCCTAGCCCTCTTTCTAGGTCGAGTTTAAAATAAGTCAGTGCTGGGCGCTTGTTCGTATCTTGACGCGGGTTTGAGTTGTTTTCTAATGAAGTCACGTGTCCCTTGTGAGTTGCAATGGTGGATGCACGAGTTGGTCTCTTGTAACTTGGCATGGAATGCTAAGTCCTCTTATGTGGCCTCGATTGCAAGTCGTGCTTGTTGTAACCTAGCACACCAAGTCACGCGTAAAGAGCTTGGTTATGTTGTGCGATTCGTAGGGCTTTGTGGGTGACTCGA
Source organism: Chamaecyparis obtusa (assembly GCA_027943335.1). NCBI lineage: Eukaryota > Viridiplantae > Streptophyta > Pinopsida > Cupressales > Cupressaceae > Chamaecyparis > Chamaecyparis obtusa. The sequence goes on from BSBK01000433.1 coordinate 2,233,915, forward strand.
GTCATGTTTGACGTTGTGTTGAGTTGTTCCTGGGTTCTTTGAAATAGTCACATTGTTGGACTAGGATTGGTTCAGCGTATGAGGGAAGTGGAAGGTGAATGTAGGGTGTGAGTTCGGAACTTCTCCGCTATTAGTGGATGGCTAAACCAAGAAAGGAATTTGTTTTGGTAACGTTGGAACTGAGCTGGGTCTTGAGGATTGTTTGGAGCTACTCAAGTTCCTAAAGCGTTGCGAGTTGGTATTCTGATTGGACTTTTGGACATGGTAAAGACACAATAGAGTGATGTCTTATGACTTTTTGGGTTGACGTAGGAGTGGTACATGAGGCTCTTTGATTCCTTTGAGTGCGATGATGTCTGATTAAGTGGATGGGTAACCCACAGGTCCTAGGATTATTTTGATCGCAGAGTTGGTTTTAATAAGAGCTTGAAGGGAAGATGGCTTCATGAGTTGGACTTGGTGAAGGATCTGGAACCGAGCTAATCCAGATTGACTGGATGCGCGTCATTTTTGTATGGATCGAGTTGAAGTGAAGAGATGGTTTTGGCAAAGGTTTTTGTAACCCGGAAGATCAGAGTTGTAGGCGTCGGGAACGTCACCACTAGGTTAGGTGGGGGAGTGTGTAAGGACCCTGAGATGGCTTGAGCTAGGATAGATTCTAGTGCACGCTGCCTGCCTTGGGCGCGTCTCTTCATCTTATGACGCTTGAGTGCGCAATGGCTCAAGGATGCATTATGTGAGAATGTTGGTTATGAAAGATTTGTGAGCTCTTCATGGATATGTTGGATACATGATATGACAGATAATATGACGAATGCCATTGTATTACATTGTGGTAAGAATTATGAGTCTAGGAATGACTCACGAGCGGTTCCAAATTGAGCATGAGCACACTCCTTACAGGTTTAATTGGTAAAGCCAGTGGGGCGAGCTAGGCGGGGTGATTTGGAGATCCGAGCTCATATGAGCCGGTAATGTGATCCAATGAACCGTAAGTTTGGTTCTACCCGGGGTGATGCTAGGTGCATTCTGTGAAGACGCTACGATATGCAATGGTACTTGACGAGCTCCACAAATCGACAAGTGAGGATTCACGAGCTGAGGTTCTGTATCAACGGTGAAGTTTTGCATTGGGTTTTAGATGTGCATGCAGCCTGGGGTTGCATTGCATTGTCGAAGGGATCCTTGCATTGATTAGCCAAAGAGGTCTTGTTCTAAGATGCACAGAGTAGTTCTAAAGAGCAGGGCTCGAGAATGAGGTCCTAGGTCATCCTAATGTAAGAATGCGATGCATGGGTTCTCGTATGCGCATAAGGAGATGAGCTTCAGTGGTGACAAGCTGTTCGGTGCGAAATGTGATCCGATGAAGTATTAGTGCAATGGTGATTGATTCCCCGAGTTGCATGGAATGTGACCTTGATCTAGGAACGGGAGTGAGGACTTGTCGAGAGAGATCATATTGGGCGGGTCGAGCTCGAAGTTGGCAGGCTCTTAAGCGAATGTGAATCGATGAGCTGATCTCTTGAGTAGGACTCGGGTGGTCTTGTTGGATGCAAAGCAGATTGTGAAGAAGTGAGTCATTGATCTGAGGTGTAGTTTGGTGCTATGCTAGTCTAGTCAGATCTAATGACGAACGTGTAGTCAGTTAAGTGTTGGGGTTGGGAGTTGAGCTGGGTGCTCTCAGTTGTGGAGTAAGTTGATGACTGGGTGCATCATATGAGGTGAAATCGATGGGACTGGGTTATGTGCTGGGTGCACTCAGTTGTGGTGTAGGATCTCATCTAGGACAGTTTTGAGGAGCAATCTTGGGGCTGTGGGTGGCTAGGCATTCTGAATAGTTAGGACTGGGGAGTGGGCTAGTTGCTCATAGTTGTGGCTTAGGCAAGGCTTGGAGCCGAGCTGAGGTGAAATCAATCGGGTCTAGGAATGGGAAGTCAGGTACTTGGCCAGGAGAGATTCAGAACATGGCGAGCTGACGGATAAGCGAGATGCATTAAGAACTACGTGTGACTTTGAGCCGCACCAAATGTGGCAACGTAGGAGGTTTTCACGAGAGTAGGCTCATGCAGACCACAAGTCCAAATCAGGGCTCAAGCCCAATACGGTGGGGCAACTCGTTGGAAGGGAAATCCCTGGGTTGAGCAATTCGAAGTCGAGCAGACTTGGTTTTCACCTAAGTCTATTTGAGCTCGTATGGTGGAGGTGTAGTCCCTATTAGATTATTTGTAAGCTATTTATGTGGTGTAAAGGCGGTGTTGCATGACTCAAAACTCTGGGGTCATAATATAATCTGTCCTAAAAAATGCTTGTTCCATCATTCTGAATCCAGTGTAGATTGCGGGATATTTTTCAACTTTGGAAATATTTATGGTCTAGATGAATTGCCTCATTTTCTAAAGATCAATACACAATGAATGAATGTCTGAAATTAGATTTTGTAATTTAATAACAACCTACAGCCTAAAACATTCATCACTAGAATTTGGCCATCCATTTTATACGCCATTTCCTCAGCCAAGTTGCAGAGAAGTTCTTCTCTTCTGAGTTTTATGTTCTTGGCAAAAATGTTAGGCAATGATCTCCTTCCCATTAACTTGTTTTGTTTTGTCATCTTCTACTGTAGTTTCTGTTTTCTCAAACATTTACTTTTTCGAACATTCCTCAAATAGTCTGCAAAAGATCTATAGTTATTCACCTTTAGATTCTGTTCTTTCCATCATGGATTTATATGTAAAAAGAAAATCAATATTTTTTTCCAGCAGTCATCCAATGTGTCTTTCGTGAGTTACCTGGGCTGCAAATTTACTTGTAACTTTGGTGAGAACTTGTTGAGTTGGAAAATTATGGATGAGAGATGCCATTCGGGGTGGAAGCTTTGAATATGAGAAATGTTTTGTGTCTTGAGACTTCGTGAGGACTTGTGGATCTCAGTTGGAGTCAGGCTTTGCAATCAGTCTTTAGGACAACACATCAATACTGATTCTCCAATTTAGCACACCCTTCTCTTTTTGTACATTCTGCTCAGCCCATGTAGTCTTTTATGCTATTCAATATATGGTTTATCCCGTTCAAAGAATTTTATCATCTTCAGAAATGGGAGGTCTGTATTCTCTTATGCTGTTAAAGGTTTCAATTCAGAAACTCTTAGAATAAAATCCATAGAAACTCTTTTAGGATGAAATCCAAATTTAGTTTTGGATGGCCAATAATTTATAGTTTGTCGAGACATTTATTGATCCAGCTATAAATCTTATTACTGATGTCAGTCACTCAGTAGACAACACCACAAATTGATGATAGTTTGATTCACTAATTCAATTTTCCCACCCATTTAATGATATTCAGAACTATGCTCAACTCTAGTGTGCAATAATTTCATTTGATGTCTACGTTTCCTGGCTGTGTTTTGAGAGCAACGATCCATAGTGTTAATGTTTGTAGCTTCAGTCGTATAATCATTTAGAATACATATAATACTTAAGATATTGATTAAGAATATATATATATATATATATATATATATATATATATATATATATATGTTATATTATACATATTATTATTAATATATATTATGCAAACTTATATTATTCTAATATATATGATTGATTAATGAAACATTATAATGAATAGACATGTTCCATGAAGGGACACGTCTCTCCTAGCCTATTTCTCAATATAAAAGAGAGATCATTGCTCTTGGAAAACATATACCGAAGAGGCAATGTTAATACATTTGTGGCGATCCTAATAAATTTAACATGGTATCAGAGCCAGGCTAGGTTGCAAATGTAAGAAAGTGTTTAAAGAAGTACTCACCATCTGGTTTATTGAACATTAGACTTGGACGGATCAAGAGATAACCGACTTGGTTACAAGTTGTATAACTACAACCATCAGTGAAAAACCATGCATGAATGTGAAATACTCCAAGCTTCGCTTCATCCATCACTCAGATAGAGCATTTGGTTCTCTATCAACAACGACCATGGCAACCCAGTCATTCATATTAACGTGGCAATCACATTGTGTCTTCAACATCTACATCTCATTTGCACTAGGTCAATACATACGACGATATTCAGACGGTGACATCAAAGCAGAATACTACAATGTTGAATTTCTTAATAGCAATGAGACTTGTCAATGTAGATGCGTCCAGGAAGATATCCACCATCGTGTATACTAGCCAATCATAGAGGATTGAGTGGTGCAACACATACTTAGTATGGAGCCATACCAATATCGTTGGTTTTGTTGAAATATATAATATCATCGAACAACGTTGCAAATGGACTAGATCGACAATATTTTTCCCCTTGGTAATGTTCTTAGCTGCAGCCTATTGAAGTATCTTCGCTTGGATAAGACAAAGAAGATGGTATAAGGTTTCACAACGCAAGTCAATACATTCAAACCACTGCCTCAATCAAAATAAACCACCAATCACGTGAATGGGCCTTTGTGGATTAAACACTGTGTTGATTTGGATTTGGGCTTAAAGTTGCTTGAGTCGAATCGTCCCCGGCTATGTTCGAGTTCCACCATGTTGGACCTCGCGTGTTGGTGACGATGCTTGTGCGTGATACACAATTTGTTCATCAACAACGGACTACAAAGTAGCCATGTGCGACTTTCCTTCGTAGTGAGTTGGATGGTGATGAACTCAATGATAGGGTAAAGACGAGCTACCGAGAAATTGGGATGTATGTGAATCTATGGATGTTTTAGGATGTTCTTGTTTTATACTAATCACATAGACAAATATATTTTTGCAATTGCCATCGAGTGGGCTGGGTTGAGTGGGTTGTAAATGCCACGTGAGTCATTACAGAGGAATGAGACATTTATCCCATTGGTTCCTCTGAAAATATATGATGCTTAAATTATCCACTGCACACAATGCATATCAAAATTTTGAAAAGATTGAAAGTCAATTTCTTAACACCGACATGAGAGGTCCATCTCAAAAACAAACTGAAATGTGTGGGTAAATTGTCTTCACTGCAATAGGAGTCTGAACATGAAGAGCAGATGGGTCGGGTTTCTAGGAATGCCATTTCTGCTGAATATATAAACACTAACGGGGAGACGAGCTAGAAGTTATAATAGAACTTGTCCCCATATAGTCAGCAGAGTGTGCGACTAAGGGTGGAAGCAATACAGGAGTTCCAGTTTGGGTGTGGGTGATATCGAGCGTTGAAGATGAACAGACTTAGAGGGACTTTGTAGGAGTTTAACTCACGACCAATCCCTTCCTCCATGGGATGACACCTATCAATATGGGTGGCATCAAATAGTTTATTATTTTTACTTTATAACCATATTTAGACAGTCCAAATTGATGGAGATTTAATTGATATTGGGTTTGTGTGAAAGGTTAGATATTTTCTTTCATTCAATGTGTAGAATATCCAGTGATTACACTTTGTGGAGAGTTCCCATTGGTGGAGCATCTACGTGCTAAACAAATTGAATAGGACGTGCATATTTGTGAAGGATCGGGGCTCTTTCAAATTTAAGAGCTCTAATACATTGGTTTGAGAGTTCCCACTTTATGCGATCAATTGATAATGAGGAGGCTCACGTTCTTATTTCAATTGAAGGCTCTATTGCTCAAGGGGTTCAAGTATTGCCTCAAGGGTGTTATCTTTTGACTACAAGAGGATGGAACAAGAAGTAGAAGAGATTGCATTCAAGGAAGGAACAATTTGATAATTGCTACCATGAGACTGAGTTGGTGGCTGAAGACATTTCTTTGAAGAGAAGGTTAATATCAAATTCAAAGGGAGTCTGACATTTCATCAGAAGCAACCTTGAATGAAGGAGGAAAAGGAAAATTGATATCACATTCAGAAGAAGTCTGACGAACCATCAAAGACAACCTTGGATGAGAAGGTTAAATGTTGATGTTAGTACTCAAAGCTTCAGAGGGAGTCGGTACAACACCTAGAGGATCTGCCTTATTTGATTTCCAAGGATCTTGGTCATATTGATCCAAAGAGAGTAAACCATATTGAGATGGTTTCCCTAGTGACCGGGAAACTATAAAAGGAAAAAGAATTGTGATTCAAATGATGAAATTCCATGTATGTGAACTAGAAGGCTTTTATGCAGATATATAGGTCATGATATTCCTAGATAGATGGTTGGGCATTCAAGAAAATAGCTTAATGTAGACTAAAGAACAAAGAAATGACTTGTTCGCAGAAGGTTGATATTAGATTCATAGGGAGTATGATAGTTCATCTAAAAACAACCTTGGACGAGGAGGTGAGGAGGTTATTACAAGACCTTAAAGGGAGCATCTAGAGGACTATGATCATGAGATTGAGTCCCATGTGTGCTGGCTGAAATACCTTTATGCTAACTCCTACATAACTTGGGGTTCACCTAGAGTGATGCAAACTATATATGAGATATAGTGCATAAGTATGCTATTCAAGGTACAGTATCACTACTGAACATATGGCTGATATTCTCACCAAGTCTCTTGCTAGAGTAAAGGTTGTATACTTTCAAGATAAACTTGGTATGATGGAGAATGAAGCCTTAGATGAAAACGAGTGTTAACATCTGTGATCTATTATCTTGTATGTTATTGCACTCTTCTCTTTGAGAGAGAAGTATAAGGTGAAAGCCCTTGTTTGCACCCTCTGGGATGAGCCATGATGGATCCACCCTCTGAGACAAGTCAAGGTTGGATTTCATGTGTGTGACTCCAGGACTTATGGGCCCTCATGTGAACATTGGAGAAAGGTGACAACTTTTCAACAATGAACACTTGTATTTGATTTATGTTGTGAGGTGACAAATTTACAACATCTCCATCATGATGGATATCATGTGACTTGATATCCGTGGACATGTCATGATGGTTAGGATCTCTTAGACATCATGGTAGATATCATAAGGTTGATATCATTATATTAACCATATATGATTTAGAGATCTTCATGGTGGATATTATGTGACATAATATCTGTAGATATGCCATGATTAGTCTATATAATATCATGTCTATATGGTAAGTATCACATATGTGATACTAGTGCACATAGCATACAAGACATCTTGAGTACTTGGTGAATATCATGGACTTGATATTTGAAGACCATTACTCTGAGTACTTGGTGAGTATCATGGTCTTGATACTTGAAGACCATTACTCATGATAATCATTTTTGAGCACTCGGTGAATATCTTGTGAGTTGATATTTGTAGACCATTGCTCTGAGTACTTGGTGAGTATCATGGATTTGATACTTGAAGACCATTGCTTGTGATATCAGTAAAATGATATAAATTTTAAATGATTATCTATACTCACATATTACATTGAGGTAATATATTTATCCTCCCTAGCTAAGAGGGAGTGTTAATGGTTATAGAAGTTTTGTGTAGCTATGGTGAGGGTCATAAGTGTTGACAAGGAAGACCTCTACACATTCTGTTTGATCATCCTCCCTAGCTAAGAGGGAGTGTTAATGTTTGTAGCTTCAGTCGTATATCATTTAGAACACACACACACACACACACACACATATTATTACTAATATATATTATGCAAATTTATATTATTCTAATATATACGATTGATTAATGAAACATTATAATGAATAGACATGTCCCATGAAGGGACATTCTCTCCTAGCCTCTTTCTCAATATAAAAGAGAGATCATTGCTCTTGGAAAACATATACCGAAGAGGCAATGTTAATACATTTGGAGTGATCCTAATAAATTTAACACATAGGTACAATTTGTATTTTGGCTTATGATGCAATCAAAAGCAATAGGGAATTCTTTCTTGAATTCTTTAATTTTTCAGAGTTGTCAAGAATTTTCCTTAAGACCCCCAAAATCCCACACGTCACGTGTTTATTGTACATGAAATCCTAAATCGGCCATATACAATCTTTCACAAATAAACATTTCTCTGAATTTTAAGATTTACAATCTTTCAGTGTGTCTTCCAGTTCATGGAGTAGGGCTTCTTGGAGCCAATTTTCAGCATTCACCATGAAAGAATGGCTGAGATGAACCATCAGATCACAAAATTCGTGCTCATTTAGAGTTCCATTGCCATCCAGAACTCCCTCATGCACCATCACTTCTGTTTCTGAATCTTCAGGGATTCCACCCCTAAAATTGCCAAATTTTTCCTCAAACTTTCAACAGTGATCAAAGCCTGCTGCAGATCTGCCAGTAGATGAAACCCTTTACCTGGTTCCTCCATAAAATTGTGTTCCCACAATTTCTCCTCTTTGGGTGGAAGAGAATACTAAAATTCTTGTTTCTAAGTTTTTGACAGCTGTTGTTTTTGACAGTCGTGGCTTTTACGAGAATAGTCACATCGAACCCATTTTTTTTGAGCACTAGTGGACAGATAACAAGTAGATGCAATGTGTTATTATCTAGTATACAAAAATAAAAAACAAGTTATGCATATACTTAACAGTTATTTTTTTTTTCCTCACTTTTATTGTATCTGTAGATGTAGTAAAAAGGAAACTTAATTAGTGACTAAGTTTTGTTTTGCTTTATATTTTAGTATATTAAATATGTAAATATTTATTTGAAAAACTTAAAACATTGCGATCCAAAATAAGTTATTTAGAAGGCCACTAGCAGTTGCAAAACACTAGACTAAGTGTGACATTGCATAGACATATTTGATTTTGAGTTTTGTAAAGATAAAAACAATGATTGCAATACAATATTAATGAAAAAATAAAAATATATAGCTAGGCTCAACTTCAAACATTTCTAGTTTAATATTGTGTTTAATTTACATTTAAGTTCCAATTTAAGATTTTAAATTGTCATTAATTTGTCTCATATTTTGGTTTGGAATAGTCATATGAATATTTTAAGTAGGAAAATTAATATTCTTAGTTTTGTTTCAAATTTGTCTTGGATTTTGTAATATCTTTCATTGCATTTGTTCTCCGATTTGTGTTCATCTTGTTGATTGGTCGTAGTAATGGTGATCTAATATAATTAATGACTTATTATGTTAGAAGCAATATAAATCATGATTAAATTAATATTAATCCATGTTAATATCTTATTATTAATTAGGTATTGATAACATTATTAATAAAGTCACTATTGTATAATTATTATTAATAAAGTCAATAAAATATTTATGAGGGGAGTTACTCAGATGCTTATACAAGAGGGAGTTTTCGTTGTGTGCTTTATTATGTTAGCAGTAAGGGAGGGAAAAAGAATGCTTGTGATTATCCTTCAATTCTTCTCTAGATACACATTTTACACCTCTGTCAATGCTTGTGATTATCCTTGTGTTTTATCACTTTTTGTTTTGCGTAGACTATACAGAGGTGTAAAATGTTAGGGTATGTCTATACATATAAAGTTCTTTGACTCGTCATGATAAATTTGGGTTGAATGGGATAATGAATGTGTTAAGTCATTGTAGTAGGTCATGTGTTGCATTTTCTATTTGTTCATCTTTATTTATAAGTAGGAATCGAATCCTCCTTTTTAGCTCATTCCTTAGCCTTTGTTGGTTTTGTTAGGAATAAGGTATAGATTCCTTAGAATTTTAAATTACTTAAGGAAAACTCTTTATATGGATAAGGATTATGTTAGTGCATTTTGTATGAATCTGTTTAAAATACTTTTGTTAACTTGCTATTTAAATGTTAATTCATTTTTTAGATCATTTGGTATTACGAAATTATTTGGGACTAATTTTTATCAAATAAGATTTAGAATATGAATAAAGAAGTATTAAATAAATTATGTATGTTTAAATTAAATAGGTAATTTAAGGATTTTATTTATTTTTATTTTATTGTCAAATGTTAGTTAAAGTTTAGTAAGGAAACTTAATGTTGCAAAATAGAAAGAAATGGTTATTAGATGCTATTATGTCTATATTTTTATTGCCCTTGTTTTATTTTCTTGAGTATAATCATAGACATGACTAGTTGGAGTTTGTATTAAATTTATATTTAGGTTAAAAATTTCAATTAAAATTGTTAGTGTAGTCATTGTTTCTTTTAGACTTGATAATTGATAATATCATAGCTTGAGTAATTAATAATGACTTTCTACGTACGATCTTACATTTGTATTTTTATAGGTAGTTAAAGTTAGAGGATTAACTTTCTAGTAGTTGAGGTTGTTATTAATTAAATTTATAATTAGTTATAATATATTAACTAGAGTCGTTCTTTCTTGCCATGTTTGCTAAAATTTTGAATAAGATTTACTTCGAATTAGTTTGTATGGAATTATAATTAGTATTTGTCAAGTGTGTTGCTAGTAAAACCTTTGGTTGATTCGGCTTTGGTTGTCATTTGGTCATAATTGATTACTTATACTTGACCCATACTTAGCCATACACCATGTTGTATTTGATGTTAAATTATTTGTGTTATGTTGTGATTGTGGTTCTCTTTTATTCTGTATGTGCACGTTCTTTGGGCTTTGGTAGAATTTTGGAGGTTCATTTTGTATTGGGTTATTGCCCTTGTGTTATGTTGAAAGTATCCATGTGTTTGGGAATCGTATGGCAATGTTCTCAATTCTTTGGTTGCGTGGACCCTTGACATCCTGTGTGGATGCACTTTTAAGATTGTGGCAATTTAGTGACTGATGGATTTGAAATGTTCTTGTGTGATTTCCACTATATAATGATGAATATGATGTTCCTTTGGCTCTTTTGGCATTGGTGGACATGGATGGATCCTATGGTTATTTTCTTGGCTTTATGTTCTTTTTATTTTGTTGTTGTGTGACAAATTCTAGGTGCATGTCTAGGAGAGTGGCTCGCAATGGGGGCCGGGGCCCTAAGTGGTCAGACCAGGATAACCCATTGTAGAATTTTAAGCAAGTGAAAACATAATAAAACACACTAGGATGGGTTTAAACATTAATGTAAGATAACAATGTTTCCTCACCCATAGCCATGAGAAATCTTGTGTGGTCCATGTATGGGTTGGAGAAACCCAAGCTGCCTATGTGGCAATGAGCTGGCTAGTTGGCTTCCTTTTTCTCAATAGAGGAATGTCAGCTCTGTTGGGATATTTTATAGGTTTTCTGAGAAGTGTCATTTTGACATTTGAGTTGTGCTCGTGTCTCCTTTATTTTATGTGCTTGCAAAATTTTCTAAATGGCTTGGGTCTCAGAATAGTCATGTGCTAAGAATTTATGTCTGCATTTCTTTACCCTAGGTCTTGTTTGCCTTTGGTAGGGTTTTATTTTTGAAAATTTCTTAGCCGCACCCAAGATCTTATGTTTTGAAGTTACATTTTCCAAGCACCTAAGTCCTTAATATGCACGTGGCTTTTGTCTTTCCCTTTGTGTCTCTTAATCTCACAATGAAGTTGTTAAGTCTTAAGTTATTCAGAGATTGGGCGACATGGTTAATAGCTTAATTGTACGGTGGTTATCTCTTATTCTCCAAATGGAAGGTAGTTAGTTGTTTTCATCTGGTGATTCTGCAACTCTGGTGATTTTGCAACAAAGCTTTCTCCAAGTCTTGTGACTTTTGGCGGTTAAGTCTTTGCATTCAACGTTCTAGCGTGGCATTTATCTCTTAGTCTCTTAAGATAATAGTTAAAGCTCAAAGGATCTAGATATCTGGTGAAAAAGGTTTAAGGCTTAGCATTATGCAGTTATATTTTGATATCGCGATTTCACGATGAGGTTATGAGGCATTTGGTGATTCAACAAAGGAAGGTTTTATCATAATCTCGTAAGGTGATGTTGCGGTCTTATTTCATCTGGAGATTTGACGATAAAGAAAAAGATGTGAATTGTGGCTGCTGTCTCTGAATCTCATGAAAGTTAATGTTAAGTTCATAACATTCAGCGACTTGGCGAATAAGGTATTCTCTAAGTCTCGAAAGTAAACGACCATGTTGCAAAACAATTGGAGATCCAATGACAAGGTTGGTACATAAGGTACGGTTAAAGAAAAGAGAAAATTTGACATCGGTGTTAAGTCTTTCGGGCCTAGTCGGTAAGTAGTGCAAAACCCGACGACCGTCAGATGCTTCAGCAATGAAGGGATCAAGGCAAGTGGGACCAGTATGTTAGGCAGACCTAGTTGGTAAGCAGTGCAAAATATGAATTCTATCTACAGAAAGATCAGACGGTGGGCGTAATGCCTTGATAAGAACTTGCAAGAGGGTTAGTGATTGCGGGATCATGATCTTTTGACACCTAGCGGTGGTGGGACCTTGGTTAATGACTTTGGATGGAGAGTAAAGGACGATTTGATCTTGATGATCCAATGGCGGGTGTGAAGCCTCAATGAAGAGATGCAAGATGTTTAGCCTTCACAAGATCACACTTTGATGACACGTGTCTCAATTAGTAAGTGGGTTCACAGGTTTGTAAAGCAATAAGGAATCGTAGATGAAGATGAAGATCAATGACTATCGCTAAGTCTCGAGACAAAGCTTGGGTTAAGTAAAGTATCCAGAGACCGGGAGATGCTTGTTATCTCCAGATCTCCTAATCAGCTTGAGTCAAGTAAATGCCTAGAGACCGGGAGATGTATTGGTCACCGATTCTCACGATAAAACTGTAGTTAAAGAAAAGATTTAGTGATTGAGAGGTATGCTTCAGTCGCTGAATCTCATGATCAGACTCAGGTTGAGTAAAGTGTTCAGAGATCAAGAGGAGCCTGTTGTCGCGTGATTTCCAGAAGAGGAGTGGTTAAAGACTTGCTATTGTTAAAGTGTTAAAGAGCCGATAATTTTAAAGTAATCGCGCCGTAGGCGTGAAGCCTCAATAAAAAGATGCAGGAGGTTTACTGATGACAGAATCACGCCCTGCGCCACATGTCCAGCTCGATGAAGATTATAAAGCAGTGGGTCCTTTGTGCCAGGTTTTGCAGATATACCCGTTTCTGATTGGTTGCTGTGTTGGGTGATGTGGTTGGTTATTTTACAAGCTCGATTTACTGTTCTACCAATTTGTGTGTGCTGCCTGATCTGCTAGGAATACCAAGGATCGACGACCATATTTTGAACTTATTGATCAACTGTTGTGGTCCAATTTTTTAAATTGTCTAATGGTTTTTCTCTAGGATTGAAGCAACCATGAACCGAATCAGTTTTATCATGCTCCAAGTGGAAAATGATTGCACCAGGTTTTTAATGATGCTAAGGCCATAACAGATTCCAGGTGGGACAAGAAGATGAAGCAGTTACAGAGTTTGAAAGAGTACACTTGGCCAACAATGGAAGAGGTTTGAGTCACACATGGCACATGATCCTTGAGTACATGGAGGGTAATTATTAGAAAAATAATAATGTAAGTTAGCCGGTAGGTGGTCATTATTCATGTAACAACTTTCAGCAGTTACCTTGAAATATTTGTAGACAAAGGTGCCACCTGTGAGGATTCACATTGATTTGAAACAAATTTCTGGCTTTTCTTCCCTTTTCTGTCAATGATGTAATTTCTATTTTGTCTTTTGTATCTATCACTATCCTAGCCATCCAAAGCTTATTGCATCCTTTTCCTAAGGATTCCAAGATGGCTAGTGATATATATAGCAAGTTTTACTTTTGTAAAAGGGTGGTGAAATTCATTTGTAAGGAGAGTTTTTGCATCTCTGTTTTGGTTCTAAGAATTTATGTCTTTGAATGTACTGATACAAGACAATATCAATGAAAATATATATTGAAACTCCTTTACATATTTTGTTGTCTTCTGATATGAATCTTGAGTTTTTCATGTATTAAATCTGTAAGGCATTTTTAATACATCATTTACAAGGTAAATAGTGGGGTTGAGCTTAAGTTTCTTTTAAGGGAAGGGTAAGTCTTAAAGGAGATCTATGAGAATTCATGATTTATGCAAGAATTTGATGACGATATGTGTGAATGAGAGGGTGATTTGTAAGACATCTCATCTGGGTTTTGGGTATATTGGATTTGAGGGATTCCTATGGATGTATGCTCTTTGACTCTTTGCCCTAGGATTTGGCACTGGTCTTTGCTCAATTTACATTTCTCACCATCAACACAATTAAATAATAATTTATCTTGAATTTATGTTGAAAATAATTAGATGTTTATGTATGTATCAAGCATACAAATAATTGGTGTGATTTGTTAAAGAATTGAATCCGTCAGGTATAACCGCCTGAGCTTGAAGCTCGAAGTGAAGAAGGATAAAAATCCTTAGCACCTTAGTGTTTAATGTTGTTAGATGCATCTATTGGGTCCATAAGAGTTATGTATCTGAATTTTTGATTTGTATTTATCATCTGCAATCATTTTAAGCACTAACAAAGTTGGCGACTCTGCTGGGGAATTAATATTTTGCAATAGGCTTGTTACAATTCTTTGTTACCCATCTATTGTTTTATTTGAAGACCAGTTTATAAAATTTATCCCCACGTGTTATGTGGGTGGCGACTCTGAAATATTTGTTTACTAGTTACTGGTTTAGCATATAGAAATTTGTGTAAGTATCTTGTTAAAAAATACCACGTGTTGATAAAGATATACTAGATCATACTATAGGGATCACCCAGAAAGTAATATAGGTGATGAACTTCCCACACCTAGTAGGAAATAGTGGTCTAGAAGGGGTTTGTTCAATCCTAACTCTTCGAGACCCTCTAAAGGACAAGTTTCAACACCTATTCCTAAGGAGGCCTCTTCTTCTTTTGAAAACCCTAAGCCTATGAGAATAAAGGACCCTGATGTAGTTAATCCCTCTCAGGATGATGAATTTATATATGTAGGGTTTTTCCTTGCACATGAAAGTCTAGATCAACCAGGAGAAACTTTTTCTGCTAAGATTCCTTTTTATGATTCTGAGAAATTGCGTGATGAGGTCATTTTTCTAAGGAAAAGGGAGTGTGAACAATTACTACAAATTGCTAATAGAAGAAAAAAGAGAGAGTAGGAGATTTATGACCTACTTATGGAGAGACAAGAACTCATGAGAAAAACAAAGAACAATGAGCTCATGGCTCAATGTATTAATCAAGAATTCAAAGGTCTAGATAGAGACCTATTTGGTGATATTGAAGCTTTGAGACAACAATTTGATAATAATGAGTCAAATCCTAAGAATAATGAATTTGACGGCAAAGGCCCTTCTCTAAGACAGTTGCATCCATCAGAAATCAAGAAAAATGAGGATCTCAAAAATAATACCAGAGATGCATCTGATAAAGGAAAATAGAAGGTGGGTGGAGTCAGTATAAATGAACCCAAACATGGTAAGGTTATTCCCGATGTTGTCTCTCAAGCTAACATAGAATTGGAAAAGGCTAGAAAGGCCAAGGAAGACTTGGCAATCCAGTTAGAAAAAATGGAGTTGGAAGCTGCTGCAGATGAGATGAAGAGGAAAATTTCTTTCCTACATGCTAATATGAATACTACTTCTAGTGGCTCAGTCCTTGTCACTATTGGGACAGTGACACAAAACCAACCAAGTGTTCCCAAGCCAATTTTATAGGCTCCAGGCTCTAAACAAGCGGTCCAAGGACCAGTTCAAAATGTCAATTCTACAGTTCCATTGGCTGGTGGTCCCATGGGAGGAGTATTGAATCAAAGTGTTGGAGGTGGTGGAGCCCAAGCTTCACAAAATTTTCAAAGGAGATCTGTTCATCTGGATAGATACCGACCATTATTCTTTGATGGTATCCCTGGTTAACCAAATGCTATCCTAAATGAGGTAAGAGACAAAATCCCTAAGCTCACAGGAAATAATGTTGTCACTTGTGAAGAGCATCTTAAGTCTTTTGTAGACATGATAAATGACTATGAAATTGAAAGTGAAGATGTTGTAATGAAATTATTTTTTCAGACACTGATAGAAGATGCTAGGGATTGGTATAGGGGTTTTCCTAAAAATAATATTACATCATGGGATGAATTTATGAAAAGATTTAAGGAGAAATATGCTGAACATGTTAATTGTAGTTATATGCTCAATGAATTCAATAATATCAAAATGCATCCCAATGAGGGCATGTTTGATTTTAACAATAGGTTTCAAAAGGCAATGTACAAATTATTTCAAGTCTTAAGATTAGATGATCAAGTTTTCCTAACCACATATTTCAATGCTTTGGATGGAAAAATATCTTATATCTTGAGAGACAAAAGCCCACATACCTTGAGAGATGATTTCAAGTTTGCAATAAATATTGAAAGTAATAGGAAAGCATCTGGTCAAATGTACAAAAGGGATGAAGGAAGATTGTGGAAAGAAACCAAAGCACATGCTGGTAGACCAATTAAAGAAGATGACAAGGTTGACAACTTGAAAATTTTTGTTAAAGATATCTCAACCAAGATTGAAAAGGGAGAGAGAGGTTTTCAGGACAATAGACCACTGTATCAGAGTTAGGAAAGATTTCCTAGGTTGCATGATTAGCTCTACAAGACAAATTGGAGATATGGGAAGCCTATTTTTGATACTCATGAGAATCAAAAAGGAAGGGATACCCCTGATCCTTTAAAAAAAATGCAACACATAATGTAGAGAACACTCCATGGTGTGTGGTTTGTAATATGCCTCACTCACCTTATTAGTGTGCTGTGGACCAGGCTTTGGGTGAAGAAGTGGAAGACCTACATGCAAAAGATAATGAAGGATCTAAAAAGCCTGCAGTTCATATGTTTACCACTGAGAGAGTGGAAGAGATTTCATCTTGTTGATGTTGATTATAAGAGAAGAAATTTTCCAAAGTATGAACAACAATTTTTTACCCATTTAGATCATTGTGAGTATGAAAGTGATGCATACGAGTCAACAAGTATGATCAGACCAGATCTAGGTAATGCTCACTGGAGAAAGCCCAGTGAAGAAGAAATTAGGTCTCTTACTGTGGATACCATTTCTCAAGCCAGATCCTCATATAATTTGAGGAATAGAAGAGTGGACCCTGATCAAGGAGTACCAAGGTTAGTTTTTGTAAAGGATGATTCCCAAAATAAGGTTTCTCCAAAAGAAAATGTAATCAAAGGAAAAGATGGTAACAACAAGAAAGAAGAACCTATTCTTGTTCAAGATACTAAGAAGAATGAGGAAGTTTCCATAGACAAGAGAAACAAAAGGGTTGGTAAGGGAAAAGATTTGTCTGATCCTTTTACTGAGCCCCCAGCCTTTGAAATGAGACATGCTCTATCTCAAATGAAAGTCTCAATCCCCTTGTTGGAAATACTAAAGATAAAAGAGCACAAGGCAACAAAATTGGCCTTGATAAATGAACAAGGAGATATTCCTATTATACCTGAAAAGGAGAAGCCAATGAATGGCCCTGAGACAAGCATGTATATTTCTAAATTTTGTGTTGGGAATATTGTACCCCAAGAAACATATTCAATTGATCCTCTCTATGTCACTTTGATTTTCAACAACTTCTCGTTAAAAAATTGTATGATAGACTCTGGTACTACAGATATAGTAATGCCATATCATGTTATGAAGGAACTAGGACTTCAAGTTGATACATCCAATGGGAGATGTTATGCCATGGATAATAGGGAAATTCCTGTGGTAGGAAAATTAGTGGGAATAGAAGTGAAGATTGATGCATTCCCCGAGGCTACATATAAAATGGATGTAGTTGTAGTTGATACCAAGCCTCATTATGGTATGTTGCTATCAAGACAGTGGGCAACAATAGTGGGAGGAAAAATGCAACTAGACATGTCTTATGCTACTATACCTATAAATGGTACCAAGGTTAAGTTGTACAGAGAGCCTCGCTCTTTTGTCATGGTAAGATTTAAATTGTTGTGTTGACATTGACATGGAGAATTTCATTGTTGAAGAGATAAAGCCACAATTGAGGAATACTGATCGAATAGTTGATGAGTTGATGTTGCAGCAAAGTGGGTTGTGGCAGATGTACTTTGATGGAGGATTCTCTAAAGAAGGATCAGGAGCTGGTGTATTGTTTATATCCCCATCAGGTATTACTTTTAAGTATTCCTTTTTGTTGACTTTCTAATGCAAAAATAATATTGCTGAGTATGAGGCTTTGATATTGGGATTAGATATTACTATAAAGCATGGTAACAAATGTTTAAAATTCCATGGATATTCCCAATTGATCATAGCTCAGATTAGATCCAAATATGCTGCCAAGGATGAAATACTAAAATTGTATAGATATGTTGTCTGGAATAGGATAGAGTTGTTTGATGCTTTCAATATTCAGTAGGTAGAAAGTTCAAATAATATCAAATGTTGCATTGAAGAACAATGATATCACTCTTTTTGGTGTGTCAATGTTAGAAATAAAGAGGAGGCCTATTGTGCTTGATAACATTTGTAATTGGCAAGTTTTTGAGGATGATAGTGATATCCTCAATTTTATTCAGGGCCTAGATCAATATGATGGCCAATAGATTGACTATGATGCCTCAACATAAGTTGTTAATGGAAAGGATTGCATTCTTGGGAATGCGATTGTTTAGTTATCTTCTAATCATATTTCTAAGGGGTTAGTCAAACTAGAGGGCATGTTTAGAATAAATGATAATTACATGTCACAAAAATCCAATGCTAAGGTTGAGGATTTGGAAGAAATACACTTAGGATTAGAGACATCCCCACAATTGGTGTACATTGGAAAGAAGCTAAGTAGGGATGTGAGTACTAATTTGATAAGATTGCTGAAGAAATACAAGCATGTGTTTGCTTGGTCTTATGATGACCTCAAGGCTTATAGAAAGGATTTATTTCAGCATGATTTCCCTTTGAAAGGAGATACAAAACCTTTTAGGCAAAAAAAAAGGCCTATCAATCCCTTGCTAGCTACTAAAATGCAAACAAAATTGACAAAGTTAAGGGATGCAGGCATAATTGAGCCTATAAGGTATTCATCTTGGGTTTCTAACTTGGTACCAGTTAGAAAAAAGAATGGGGACATAAGATTATATGTTGATTTCAGAAACTTGAATGTTGCCTCATTGAAAGATAATTATGGATTGCCCAACATGGAGGATATGCTTCATGGAGTGACTAGTTGTGAGTTATTATCCATGATGGATGGTTTCTCAGGGACCAGGGTATAACCAAGTGCTGGTTAAGGAATCAGAACAATTTAAAACAACATTTACTACTCCTTGGGGAACTTATGTGTATGTCTGTATACCATTTGGTTTAAAATATGATGGAGCAATGTTTCAAAGGGAAATGGATGTGACTTTCAAGGATCTTATCAATGTTCTCATGGTGGTGTATTAGGATGATTTGACTGCTTATTCAAAGAAAGATGATGACCATTGTAGTCACTTGGAGAAGGTCCTGGTCAAAGCACTAGAGTTTGGCATATCATTGAATCCCAAGAAATGACAATTTGCTGTCACTAAAGGAAATCTATTAGGGTATATAGTGTCCAAGGAAGGGGTAAGAATTGATCTTGAGAGAGTTGAAGCAATTCAGAAGGTCCCTGCTCCCAAAAACCTTAAAGGTGTACAATCTTTCCTTGGATAAATTAATTTTGTTAGAAGATTCATTGCTAACGTTGCAGAAATGGTCAAGCCCATAGTCAATCTTTTGAAAAAGGATGTAAGATTTGATTGGAACTAGGAAGCACAAGAGGCCTTTGAGAAAATTAAACAAATAATTCAAGAGGCCCCTTTTCTTATATCTCTTGATTATTCCAAACCTTTCTCCTTGTTTTCTTTTGCATCTTTTCATACTATTGCAACAGTCTTATTATAAAAGGATGGGGAAGGATTTGAGAACTCCATTGCATTCTTTAGAAAATCACTATAGTCACCTGAATTGAATTATGAGCTAATGGAAAAATAAGCTTATGCATTGGTGAAAGCAGTTAAAGCATTTGAGCCTTATTTGGGTTGTGCCAGAGTTAATGCATGTGTTCCTCATGTTGTGGTGAAGGACATTCTAGTCTAGAGTGAGGTTACATGGAAAAGATGCAAGTGGATTAATAGAATCCATGAATTTGATTTGGAGCTTCATATTACCAAGTTGGTTAGAGGTTTGGGGTTAGAAAAGTTGATGACTGAGGAAAATTTGGACTTGGTCCAGGTTAATAATATTACCATTGGTAAAAGAATGGTTACAAGCATTGAGATGAAGCCACAGTATACAAATATTGTGAATTTTATCAACAATGCTAGTTGCCCATAGGGCCTAAAGACAATCAGAAGAGGAGCCTTAGATTACAGGCTCAAAAGTATGTGTTTCTATAGGGTGACATATATTGGAAAGACAAGGATGAAATATTGCTCCCGTGCCTGAAAAAATGATAGTTTGGGAAGATATTAAAGGAGATGCACTCTGGACTATGTGGAGGGCATCATTCAGCCAATGCAACAACTCACAAGATTCTAAGGGATGGTTATTATTAGCCTAGTTTATTTAAGGATACTCATTCATTTGTCATAAAGTGTGAGCCTTTCCAAATATTTTCAAATAAGCTAAAATTATCAGGAGCATTATTGTTAAACCTTGTAGTTGCAAAAGCTCCTTTTTCCATGTAGGGTATTGACTTCATTGGAGAATTTGCAGAAAAATATAGTTGGGGACATAGTTGGATACTAATTTCTACAGATTACTTTACTAAATGGATTGAGGCAACCCCAAATAAGAATGCCACTAGCACAGTGGTAATAGAATTCTTGATGAATAATATGATTACTAGGTTTGGTGTTCCTGTCAAACTAGTAATGGATAATGCCATGTGCTTCAGGTTAGAAAAATTTATTGATTTCTATTCAAAGATGGGCATTACTTTGTCATATTCATCCCCATACCACCCACATGCCAATGGGCAAGCAAAATCAAGTAATAAGATTATTTTGTAGATTTTGAAGAAAATATTAGAAAATAATAAGAAAACTTGGCATGCAAAGTTGAAACTTGCATTGTGGGCAGATAGAATTACAGAAAAAGGGCCATAGGTAAGTCTCCATTTGAATTGGTATATGGTACAAAGTCTAGACTACCTATTAATAATCTATTGCCTGTCTATCAATTCATACAAGATGAAGGTTTGGAAGTTTGTGAACCTTTGCAGGACATGATGGTCCAATTGATTGAATTGGATGAGATGATAAGAGAGAGTCAAAAGGAAAATGTTAGATTACAGAAAAAAATGAAGTATCTTTTTGACAAAAGAGCTAGCATAAGGAAATTCTATCCTGGTGACTTAGTCCTTCAATGGAATGCCAAGGTTGAAGATAAGGGAAAACATAATTTTTTTTAATCATTATGGTTGGGCCCTTATATTATTCATTAGATTCATCGAAATGATTCTTATTTTTTGAAGAATCTGGATGATGAAGAACACAAATTGCTAGTGCATGGACAATTTCTCAAGTTTTTCTTCAATTAAGTTTCAAATTATTCCATGCACAATAGTCTTGTAATATAAGTATAGGTGTGTTTTTTAATATGATTTAGAAGAACAAAGAGGGGGGTGAATCAGTTGTTCTCAGGTCCTGATGTATAAAACAATCTCATAAACTTATCCTTCAATCAGATCCAAAACCAAAACAAACTCGGTCATCACTGATTCAATAATAGAAACATCTAACAATGCAGTCCACTACCTAGTTATAACTTAACTTGTAAAATAAAGCAATGTTCAGATCTAAACATTCACACAAGTATAAACACCAGGTTTTATAGTGGAAACCCAATTTGGGAAAAACCACTTTGTAACATGCTACTATTATTTTCACTCTTCTGAAGTGAGCTCGGTAAAAAGCCAACCTTGTCAAAGGTTACAATACACACTGTCAAATGTGACCCGGTTAAAGGATTTTAATCACCCTATTAAAAGTGAGCCTAGTCATAGGACTTACATACACTCCATTAGAATGCAACCTTTTTCAAATGATTTAACATATGACTATTAGGTCAACCTCTGTTAAAAGGATTTTGACTGTTACAATGGTTATAAAGTAGCAGTAGTATTATCTGAAAAATATACAACTCACTTTGCAAATATCAGATCCGATTCCGTACACTAATGCTAGTTTACTAACTTTGAAACTTTTCCATTTCCACCTTTGATCTGCTCGGAACTTTTCTTCAAGCAATCACCACCATTCTCCTTCAGCCTTTTCTGCTTATTCAGTCAATAAAACTTTCCTCTTCCAACATTCTCTGTTCACCATGTACACACATATCACAATGTTTAGGTTCCCTTATATTTTTCTCAATTAGGTTAACTCATCTTTTGCCTCTCAATCTCATTCGTAGATCTTAGGGTTAGGTTAGATTCATTGAATCTACCTGCTTTATGTTCTTCGGCTCCTTTTCTAGAATCATCTCAAATCTCTCAAAGATTTATAATAAAACATTTTACAAAGCATTTAATGCTTCCAAACAATCAATAAATAAAGTCAACACATTTTACATAATCCAAGAATTCAACAATGTTGGCTCCAAAATTAAATTCTCTTCAAATATAAAATTGCTGATGCTCGGTCAATACTGTGATTGTTCACTCGATCTTCATGTAGATCACTCGGTCAATACTAAAACTGTCTCCTTGGCTTGCACTGTCTTCCTCAGCAATTTAATGGTGCTCGGTTGACACTATAATTTTATCGGCATATACTACTCGGTCGACACTAACATCACTCAACTTAAACATGATTTTTCCATTCTTTTCTCGGTTAAGCCTACCAATTTAGTCTTCAGTCTTACTAAGATAAAAAATACATTATCTCATCATAGTGCAACATAGTCAAGTACACTTTGTAGTATCAAGATAACTCAACCTTTCCTTAGGTGCTATTGTTACCAACCTTGCTTAGCCCTCTTAGCAACACTCAAATAGATATAGTACTTTCCTAAGTAGCAACAATCTTACCAATTAAGGTTTGACATCAATGACAATACAACAATTGTTTCAATTCAGTTTCCAACAATCTCCCTCTTTACCATTGATGGCAACACCATATGATATCATCTGAATAACACATGGATTACCAACCAATCCAAAAAATTTATCTATCCATTAGAAACTTATTTATAATATCCTTAGCTTCATTTTGATTTAGAGTCCTGTAAGCCTCACTCCTGTGACCATCAGAAGTATTCAGATCTCCCTCTATCCCGATTCTACATTTTAGTTCATCATCCTCTTTTCTTTTAGTTCCATCATCTCATCAACTCTTAGTTTTCAGTATCATGTGTTATCATATCTCGTGTATTATCATATCAGTACATTATCCCTCTTTGACAAAAATGCCAAAGTAGCAACTAAAACTTACATCCATTAGATGTAGATAATATCTGTGTAGCTCTGTGTTTCTCCCTTTGTCATCTTGCTTATGACTGATTTCTTGTCTGTGCTTCACTTCACAACTCTAGGCCAGCCGTAAAGTGTGACAACCTTCTGCATCAATTTGTCAAATGTTCTATTGTAGCACATTTGGTGCAGTGCTCCTAGCTTGTCTAGGCAGCCTCAATTAGGGGAAGAACCCCTAATTGACTTCTCAAATACTCATGAGCTTCTCTGGGTAAAGCTTTAGTGAATATGTCTGCTAGTTGTTCTTTTGTATTCACATATTCCATTTGGACTTCTTTGTCTTGTACTAATTCTCTCAAGTAGTGATACTTGATTGCAATGTGTTTGGTCTTAGTGTGCATCATTGGATTCTTAGAAATATTGATAGCATTTGTGTTGTCATAGAAAATAACAATAGGTTCAGTGATTTCTTCTTTCATGCCTATCAACAATTATTTTATCCATACCAAGTTTGAACAGTTCACTGCAACAACAACATACTCGGCCTCGGTAGTAGATTGGGAAATGCAATTTTGTTTCTTGCTTGTCCAGGAGACTAATCTCTATCTAAGAAAGAAAGCTCCACCACTTATACTCTTTTTGTCATCTACATTTCCTACCCAATCAACATCTGTATAAACTCGGAGTTCAAATTTGTCATCCTTCTTATAATATAGACCATAGTCAGCAGTTCCTTTCAAGTATCTCATAAATCTTTTCACGGCCATCATATGTGTTTCCTTAGGATTAGCAGAGAATCTTGCTACAATCCCAACAGCTAATGCAATAGCTAGTATGCTGTGTACAACATATTACAATTTTCCAATCATAGATCTATATAGATTTTGATTCACTTCTGTAGCATCATCATTCTTAGATAACTTTTGTCCAGTAACCATAGGAGTTCCTACTGGTTTAGCATCTTCCATCCCAAAAGTTTTCAGTATTTCATTAACATACTTAGATTGTGTAATGAAAATTCCATTCTTCCTCTAATATACTTGTAAACCAACAGAGAATTTGATCTCACCAAACATACTCATTTCAAATTCAGTTTGCATTTCATTTGAGAAACTTTTGCATAATGCATCTTGTCCACCAAAAATAATGTCATCAACAAAATTTTTTGCCAACAAGATACCTTTACCTTCTTCATCCTTCATGTACAAATTGCTCGTGTCATTTGTTCTTGAAAATCCAATCTGTATCAAGTAGTTGTGCAACTTTTCATACCATGCTCTAGGTGCTTGCTTCAATCCATATAATGCTTTGTTCAGTTTGCACACCATGTGTCTTCTGTTTGGATCAATAAAACCTTCTGGTTGTTCTATGTGAACTTCTTCTGTTAGTATACCATTCAAAAATGCAGACTTGACATTCATTTGATATACCTTGAAATCTTTATAAGCAGCATATGCAAGAAGAGTTCTTACTCCTTCCAATCTAGCTACAGGGGCAAATGTCTCCCCATAATCTATTCCTTCTTCTTGTGCGTAGCTTTTGCATACCAGCCTAGCTTTGTTCCTAGTGATTTCACCATTTTCATTCATCTTATTCCGAAATACCCACTTTGTTCCTATAACATTCTTGTTTTCAGGTCTTTGCACCAGAGTCCAAGTATCATTCTTCTCAATCTGGTCAATTTCTTCATTCATTGCTTGTATCCAGTCTTCATTCTCCAATGCTTCTCTAGTTGTCTTCGGTTCAAATTCACATAGTAGATGTTAGTGCCTAGAAAAATTTTCATGCCCTCACTGTTCTTCCCCTAGCCTCTATAGTCTCTTTTCTGGTCTCTGGCTAAAACCCTTGTCAAATTTTCAAAAAACTAGCTGTTGGATGCTTAAAATTCAAAATTTGACCTAAGTGCCTGGGCCCTGTTCTATTTTGGCGTTGCTTTTTCCAGTGACTTAAAACCTTTTTACTGCATGTGTTAATTAAAAGTCACCACTTTACCATCTTCGCAGTTAGGTTTTTTGTGTTGGACGGGGTCCCTTTTTATTTTTTCCTAAGTCCTAAGTCCCTGTGCCGTTAATTTTTCCCTAGGTTTCAAAGCCTTTAATTTGTGGTTGTCGCTAGTTCGCAAGACTGCAGGCTGTCAGAGGGTTTTGACATGTGATTTAGCGACTACTTGCCATCTGTCCCAGTGGACCCAGTCTCTTATTCTCTTTTCAATCTACGGCTGGCGCGTGATCACAAGGAATATTCTTCCCCCTCACGATCATGCATCCATCGTCTGATCTTCCAAGACAGTGATTCACTATGGGTCCTATGCCATGTCATGCTGCCGTGCTAGTTTCTCATTGGTCGTGTCAGTGATTAGTTGGATTTTCTGTCAAGCGGGCCTGGTATCTCAGTGACCTTTTGATCCTGTGGTTGTTGTATGATCACATGGAATCTTTCCAAGCCATGCAATCATGTGATGGCCATCAATTTGGAATCGAGGGGAGGTCAGTGGGACCTATGTCAGACGTAGCAGATTGGGCATGTTCTCATTGGTCTAGGTGTGTTGAGGTGGATGTGTCAGTGGGTCTGCTGGTCTCAAGGGAGTTAATACACTGCAAGATCCGATGATGGTCGTAATACCATTTATTGAAGGTGCACATGCTTTATACCAGTGCTTTTGCGACGACCGTCTGATGTGAAGACAAGGAAAATTTTGTGACGTGTTCTCGGTGTCTGACAAAGATGATGTGGGAGATTTTTAGTGATCCGCATGTTGCTAACTATGTTGTGTCAATGGGGCTGCCAGTTTGTAAGGAGGTTGACGTGCCGATAGATCTATGGCTGGCACGTGATCGCATGAAATATTCTTCTCCCTTGCGATCATATGCCCATCATTGATATTCACTATAGGGGAAGCTTTGCGGTGGGTCCTGGGTACTTCATGGCATTGCTTTGCTCACTTTTGATTAGTTGTTGGTGTGGTGAGGTGGTGGTTGACTTGTCGGGGGGTCCCGCAGATATTTTTAAAAGTTATTATGAGCCGCCCGATCTGCCGGGGAAAATACAATATCGACGGTCGCATTTTAAACTTTGTCTGGATAACCGTTGTAATTCAAATTTGAATTTTTTGGAGGTTTTCCACAACAAGAAGGATTGAAATTTATTGTTTTAGCGGCTGGAGTTGGTGAAATTGACTTTCAGCCTATTGTAGTGTGGTCCAGTAAGTTTGATGATTATTTGCAGGGAGGTTTATGCCATGATGGAGGGGGTTTTCTTACTCCAGACAGGTTGCAGGTGATTGATATGACTGATTGGCATGGAAAATTTGTGGTCCTTGGTACCTTTCTCAGATATTTGGCATGAATGAGGATCAAATTTGGATTTGATCACCTAGTTTCCACCCGTCGAAATAAATTTCTTGATTGAGTCTTAGTTGGCAGGGTGGTTGAGACCCTAATTTTGTCCTAAATGATCCTTTGCATGTTGCAATCCTGGTTCCTTTAAAAGGATTTTCTTGATCATTTAGAAGGGTTCTAATTTCGGTTGGTTCCAGGGAGTTGTAGCAGGCTGTATCATATTGTATGAGATTAAATAGAATTTCCTTGTAGTCTTTTGCAGGTTATTGAAGTGGTTTTCTCTCTTATCTGCTTTGAACATGTACATGACTCATCATACTTAATATAATTATTTCAAGCTTCCAAGTCTCTCCTTGCTGTCAATCTTGTGAATTCTAGATTTTCTGATCCATTGCATAGGGTTACCTTTGTATATGTTCTATTCTTTAGTTCTTGATCTAGGATCAATTGAAATATACTTTGGATAGGGCATAGATTCATTTTGATTTGTCTATAGAAGGATACTATAAGTAGTGGATGGGCTGGAATGTTTATATTTATGGCTATGAGTCTTTGACAGTAGTTGGTTCATGTTTCAATGTCTGTATTTGAGATTTTCCCAATGGATAATGGCACTGATCAAGGATTAGTATATTCAGTTGAGTTCAATGCTTGATTGGCTCTTGTTTACTTCTTTCCATCTTCACATATCAACACCATTTCAATTCTTAATTATTATTTGGTTGATAGTAGTAATACCCTTCATAGCAATAGAGATTCAATGAATGCTTGGTTAACATTTAGTAGTCTCTTGTTATCATCTGCTTTGTTCAATCTAGTTTAAAGTCCTAGAATGCCATAAGATACTGGATTAGGTACACCCGCCTTGGTTTTGCAAAGCCAAAAATGAAGAGGGCAGTCTTGTCCCTATAGTTGGTCCAGTTATCCTAAGATCCTCATAGATTTTGGACCTAACCAATCCTAAAATCTTTCTGAAGGCATATTGGCAGCCCTAGTTGGCATAAGCATTTTCAAACACCAACAGTAGACATGTTGGATCCTTAGTCTTACTTCTGGTCTGGATTCTAGTATCCTTGTCTCCAATTATCTGTTCAGGCTTATGGGGTCTTCTCACATATTTTGCCAAAACAGGTTCAGCTGTTCTCTCCTCTATTTCATCATCTTCTTCAATACGATTGTCAGATTCAACTTTAGAATGCTCAACAATCTCTTCCTGATACTCAACAACATTTTCTTGTAGCTCGGCATGTTCTTATTCTTTCTTGACACTATTTTCCTGATGCTCGTTAGTTTCTATCTGTTGCTCGACGTTGCTTACCCGAGACTCAACATCAGGTGCAAGTCTGTTACTTGCCTCTTCCTCTTCTTCAATGTACACAAAAGATCTATAATCTTCTGGTTCTCTTTTACTATCAGCTTCATTTCTTTCTGCATACTCATCATTTTTTACATTCACACTTTCCATAATTTTGTTAGTGTTAGAGTTCAAACACTTATAAGCTTTACTTTTTGTGGAGTACCCTAGGAATATGCCTTCATCACTCTTAGCATCAAAATTTCCATTCCTAGTGTCTTTTAATATATAACACTTACTTCCAAAGATTCTAAAGTATTTAACACTCGGTGCATGTCCATGCCATAATTCATAAGGTGTCAGATTTGTACCTTTCTTGATCTGTACTCAGTTAAGAGTGTAGACAACAGTGCTTATAGCTTCTTTCCAATATTTCTGTGCCACATTCTTTTCAATCATCAATGTCCTTGCACAATCCAAGATAGATCTGTTTCTCCTTTCTGCAATACCATTCTGTGGAGGTGTTCTAGGTGCAGACATCTATCTTTTAATTCCTCTATCATTGCAAAAAAGATTAAATTCATTTGATGTAAATTCTCCACCTCGGTCAGATCTAAGACATTTCAGGTTCTTACCTGTCTCCTTTTCAACCTTAGCCAAATACCACTTAAAATATTGAAAAGCTTCAAATTTTTCTTTTAAAAACATCACATGCATCATGCTATTATGATCATCAACAAATAAGATAAAGTATCTAGCACCACAGTAACTTTGTACACCCATAGGTCCACAAAGGTCAGTATGAACCACATGTAAAATGTTTTTAGAAGTAAAGGATTTTCTCTTAAAACTTGACTTTGTCATTTTTCCTAACTGGCATTCCTTGCACATCACATTCTCAGGTTTCTTCAATCTAGGTAGACCTCTTACCTTTTTCTTCTTACTTATCTCTACCAGACTGTCAAAGTTAACATGACACAACCTTTTATGCCATAACCAAATATCATCAAGTTGTGCAATCAAACATGTTTCTTCAGATAGGTCAAGATAGAACAAATTACCTCTAGTCTAATCTCCACTTCCAATAAGTTCTCTAGCAACATTAAATATTTTAGCTTGCTTGTGATGAAATTCCACTCGGTAACCCATTTTGTTAAGCTGAGAAACACTTAGCAAATTGTAATTAAGACCTTCAACCCAATATGCATTTTCAGAAGATATCTTATCAGTTAATTTAATCAAACCTTTTCCTCTAACAGGACATGGTGCATCATTACCAAATTTTACACTTTTACCTCTATAATGATGTAAAGTCTCAAACTTATTTTTGTCACCAGTCATGTGATGTGAACAACCACTATCAATAATCCATTTATCATTCTTGTTCACATAGGATATCAATGTAGTTTTCTCATCCTCATTAGATTCATCTTTCATTGCCACATAAACTACCTAAATTTCACAATCATCACTATCAGTGTCAGTTTCTTTTTCAGCAATGTAACAAGATTTCTTACCTTTTCCCTTGTAGTCTCTATTCCATCGGTAGCTTCTATCATCTTTTTTGTCTTTGTGTTTTCTTTTCCTTTCATCATCTTTATCCTTCCTATCAGGACATCTAGCAGCTATATGACCAACTTTATTACATGCAAAATATCTAATAGGGAGTTTACGTTTATACTTTCCTTTTCCCCTTCTCAGTCTTCTAGCCATAAGAGCTTCTAGATCTTCTAGGTCTTCATCAGAAGTGTCACTGTCACTTTCACTTTCACTTTCACTGATGCATCTTTCTTTTTCTTTCTTTGGCTTGTTCAGAACTAGCTGTGACTTAAAAGCAGATTGAACATTTCCAATACTTCCAACAATGAAATTATCATAATTAGAGAGTTCAAAAGCTATCAACTTACCGACCAAACTTTCCAAGGTAAGCACATTAGTAGAGTTACATCTAGATTCCTGAATAGCTAAGATCTTAATAGCATATATAGGATGCAAGGTTCTTAATAATTTTTCTATTATAGTTTCATCATCAATAGTCCCATTAGCTCCTCTAATAGCATTCACAACTTCTTTTATTCTACTACAATATTGTGCAATGTTTTCACCTTCTTGCATTCTCATTTCATCAAACTTACCTCTAAGACTCTCGGCCTTGTGTGTGTGAAAATTGTACCTGATCTATAGACACAACACTCAGTAAAACATTAGAGGTTAGTGATAATCAAAATCATGCAAAATTAAAGCTATCTAACCAAGCGATTTACTGCCTTCTAATAGGTGCGAGATTAATGTTCTCAGATTGTAATCGAGATCAGTGACCTAGATGACACCTAAATGAAGGATTTGAATGCAATTCTAGATATGGAATAAATGCAATTAATCTTTATTTTTGATATTTTCTATGCAATAAGAATGATAAAAACTGATATGATATGAATGCTATTGAAAACTGATATGCTATGAATCTAACAATGATATGTAATATGAATGCAAAAATAAGATTGATCTCACAAAGATGTCGATTCGCAAGAGCTTTGATTCTTCAATTCCAATTGTCCAGCGTGATTGTGCAAAATATGAGATGATTTGTGGAGAGCTGAAGCCTTTAATTTATAGAAATCTAGGGCTTTGGAGGTGCATGGGAAAAAGCCATAAATCACTCAAATAACTCAACTTGATTTTTGAGTTATTTTTAAATAAAAGATAATTAACTCACAAAAACATGCAAAAGCTAAGTTTTAACTCAAAATAGAGTTTAGCTTTAATTGATAATTGATAGTTGTTTGCTTTTATGATTGTGCATGTTTTATTTATGAATTAATTTAATAATAAAGTGATTTATTTCCAACTTAACTGCTTTTAAAAATAAAATAATTGATTTATGGGTTAATCAATTATTTAATCAAAATTTTATTAAAAACTATATTATTAAATAATGACAACTTGCTTTAATTAATTAAATAAGAATTTAATCAATTATTCATATGATATTAGATTTATTGTCAAAATTAAATAATACAATTAATAATAGATATAATTAAATTTAATTACATAATTAAGTGGCAAATATTAAATCTAATTAATTAAATATAAAAATATTCAATTAATCAAACTTTAGGATAAATGTGATTTATCGCCAAATAATCATTAAATTAAAGATAATTTAGATAATTAGGAATATTACTAGGAATATTCCCCGATGCAGAATTTAAGATAATCAATTATGATTCGATGATGCTTAGATGTGCCTTAGATTAGGACTTTGATGTCGATTTTGTTCGAATTGTCGATGTAGGAGATTAATGAACTTATAGCCCATTTTTGGGGTATTACATTTTGCCCCTCTTTGAATTACTGTGTGAAGCGCAGTGGTTCAAAGATAGTCTGTGTTTGATAAAGATATGAAACTGATTCAAAAGATAAACCGATCTCAAGATAGAAACCGATTGAAAGATATTGAGATAGGAGTTGATTGATATTGAATTGATATGGAGATAATAGGTCTTGAATGACCAAAGATAATGTTCACTGTAGAAGCAAATGAACCTATTATAGCGAAAAAGTGTCAAAATGCCTGATTCTGAACCTTAGGATTGATAAGAAGTGAGTGACCCATTCTAGACTCGATTGTCTTAGCAGAACTAGCAGGTATCACATCCGAATCCTTTAGTTGCCGAAGAACCAAGGAAATAACAGTATGATCTGATGGTTGCAAAAACTGATACAGATTACAAGATTAAGAGAATACCAGATTGATATGGATCGATGAATCTGATATGCCCCAAGTGATGATAGATTTGCCCCGAGCGATGAGGACTTTTGATGAATCAGTAACTAGACGTGATTGTTTGTCTTGATCACTGATGAAAGATATTGATAGACTTGATCGATAGAATTTGATTTATAGACTTTGAATGATGTGCAATACCATGCCCCCTTCGGGATTAAAATTGAAATCTGACAAGAAAAGTCAGCGTTGATAGTTTAGAAGCATGTTAATTGATCTGAGAAGTGGTTATTTACATCCGAGAACGCATTCTGCATCGTTCGAAGGTTCCAAAAGACCAAGTTTGACTAGGTTTGACCATGAGTTGACCATGGTTGACCAAGTTGAAATTTTGATAGTTTGATGTAAGATAATCAGTTAAGTTGAATACTAGATTTCTGTGATGATTGAAGGTCGAATATGCAAGTAGTTAATAATATGAATGATCTCAGATTTGAATTTTGATCCCGAAAAAGGATTCTACTTGCTATTTCATTGGAGGAACCTTCGTGTGAGATTCAGCTCTTGTTAGACATGAAGATGCGATTTGAAGAATCATTTAAGCATTGAAGTTCGTTTAATCATTATGAGATCATGTAAACATGCAAAATGCAATGAGACATGCAAAATGAAATGCAACCTAAGACCTAGGACCTAGTCACTGATCATGTGTCAATTTGTTATCATCATTGAACTTTTAGGTAACCGGATAAATCAATACAATGCCCACTAGCCATGAAACCATAGACATATGAATATTGATTTGTATGTCCAAGAATCAATACAACACCCACTGGTTATACAACCATGGACATATGAATATTGATTTGTTTTCAGAATGTTGGATTAGATATAAGCACCAAGGCACAAACGCCAGGATGACCTGAATATCATGTCCATTTTGATATAGCAATTTGTACAAGCATCAAAACATAAACGTTGTGATGACCTGAGTACACCTTGCATTAAAAACACATCAAACAGCTAAGAGATCATTCTAAATCCAATGTGAATTACCCGTAGTGACCCTTTATCGTTCACATCCTTAGGCAAGATTGCATTCCACAGTAGGAGAAAGAACTTACTCAAAAAGACAATAGTTAGATCAAACTTCCTTGAATTTTTTTGGGCATCAATGGTCAAGGTACGCATGGCCATCCAATTCGAGATAGAGGCTCTTATAGTCAGACACCATTTCAATCCAGAATTTCTAAAGTTATTAGATTTCACATACGAGTAGAAAACAAAGAAAAGATTATGCCCCTGTAGAGGTTAGTGATAATCAAAATCGTGCAAAATTGAAAGCTATCTAACCAAGCGATTTACTGCCTTCTAATAGGTGCGAGATTAATGTTCTCAGATTGTAATCGAGATTAGTGACCTAGACGACACCTAAATGAAGGATTTGAATGCAATTCTAAATATGGAATAAATGCAATTAATCTATATTTTTGATATTTTCTATGCAATAAGAATGATAAAAACTGATATGATATGAATGCTATTGAAAACTGATATGCTATGAATGCTATTGAAAATTGATATGCTATGCTAATCTAATAATGATATGAAATATGAATGCAAAAATAAGATTGATCTCACAAAGATGTCGATTCGCAAGAGCTTTGATTCTTCAATTCCAATTCTCCAGCGTGATTGTGCAAAATATGAGATGATTTGTGAAGAGTTGAGCCTTTAATTTATAAAAATTCAGGGCTTTGGAGGTGCATGGGAAAAAGCCATAAATCACTCAAATAACTCAACTTGATTTTTGAGTTATTTTTAAATAAAAGATAATTAACTCACAAAAACATGCAAAAGCTAAGTTTTAACTCAAAATAGAGTTTAGCTTTAATTGATAATTGATAGTTGTTTGCTTTTATGATTGTGCATGCTTTATTTATGAATTAATTTAATAATAAAGTGATTTATTTCCAACTTAACTGCTTTTAAAAATAAAACAATTGATTTATGGGTTAATCAATTATTTAATCAAACTTTTATTAAAAACTATATTATTAAATAATGACAACTTGCTTTAATTAATTAAATAAGAATTTAATCAATTATTCATATGATATTAGATTTATTGTCAAAATTAAATAATACAATTAATAATAGATATAATTAAATTTAATTACATAATTAAGTGGCAAATATTAAATCTAATTAATTAAATATGAAAATATTCAATTAATCAAACTTTAGGATAAATGTGATTTATTGCCAAATAATTATAAAATTAAAGATAATTAAGATAATTAGGAATATTACTAGGAATATTCCCCGATGCAAAATTTAAGATAATCAATTATGATTCGATGATGTTTAGATGTGCCTTAGATTAGGACTTTGATGTCGATTTTGTTCGATTTGTTGATGTAGGAGGTTAATGAACTTTTAGCCCATTTTTGGGGTATTACATTTTGCCCCTCTTTGAATTACTGTGCGAAGCGCAGTGGTTCAAAGATAGTCTGTGTTTGATAGAGATATGAAACTGATTCAAAAGATAAACCGATCTCAAGATAGAAACCAATTGAGAGATATTGAGATAGGAGTTGATTGATATTGAATTAAGATGGAGATAATAGGTCTTGAATGACCAAAGATAATGTTCACTGTAGCAGCAAATGAACCTATGATTGTGAAAAAGTGTCAAAATGCCTGATTCTGAACCTTAGGATTGATAAGAAGTGAGTGACCCGTTCTAGACTCGATTGTCTTAGCAGAACTAGCAAGTATCACATCCAAACCCTTCAGTTGTCGAAGAACCAAGGAAAGAACACTATGATCTGATGGTTGCAAAAACTGATACAGTTTACAAGATTAGGAGAATACCAAATTGATATGGATCTTGAATCTGATATGCCCCAAGTGATGATAGATTTGCCTCGAGCGATGAGGTCTTTTGATGAATCAGCGACTAGACGTGATTGTTGTCTTGATCACTGATGAAAGATATTGATAGATTTGATCGATAGAATTTAAGATTTATAGACTTTGAATGATGTGCAATACCATGCCCCCTTCGGGATTAAAATTGAAATCTGACAAGAAAAGTCAGCGTTGATAGTTTAGAAGCATGTGAATTGATTGGAAAAGTGGTTATATACATCTGAGAATGCATTCTGCATCGTTTGGAGGTCCAAAAAGACCAAGTTTGACTAGGTTTGACCATGAGTTGACCATGGTTGACCAAGTTGAAATTTTGATAGTTTGATGTAAGATAATCAGTTAAGTTGAATACTGGATTTTTGTGATGATTGAAGGTCAAATATGCAAGTAGTTAATAATATGAATGATCTCAGATTTGAATTTTGATCCCGAAAAAGGATTCTACTTGCTATTTCATTGGAGGAACCTTCGTGTGAGATGCAGTTCTTGTTAGACTTGAAGACGTGATTTGAAGAATCATTTAAGCATTGAAGTTCATTTAATCATTATGAGATCATGTAAACATGCAAAATGCAATGAGACATGCAAAATGAAATGCAACCTAAGACCTAGGACTTAGTCACTGATCATGTGTCGATTTGTTATCATCATTGAACTTTTAGGTAACTGGATAAATCAATACAATGCCCACTAGCCATGAAACCATAGACATATGAATATTGATTTGTATGTGCAAGAATCAATACAACACCCACTGGTTATACAACCATGGACATATGAATATTGATTTGTTTTCGGAATGTTGGATTAGATATAAGCACCAAGGCACAAACGCCAGGATGACCTGAATATCATGTCCATTTTGATATAGCAATTTGTACAAGCATCAAAACATAAACATTGTGATGACCTGAGTACACCTTGCATTAAAAACACATCAAACAGCTAAGAGATCATTCTAAATCCAATGTGAATTACCCGTAGTGACCCTTTATCATTCACATCCTTAGGCAAGATTGCATTCCACAGTAGGAGAAAGAACTTACTCAAAAAGACAATAGTTAGATCAAACTTCCTTGAATTTTTTGGGCATCAATGGTCAAGGTACACATGGCCATCCAATTCGAGATAGAGGCTCTTATAGTCAGACACCATTTCAATCTAGAATTTCCAAAGTTATTAGATTTCACATACGAGTAGAAAACAAAGAAAAGATTATGCCCCCAGTCATCACTCTCTAAATCCTATAAAGGACGTCATCGAAGAGCTCGAAGGGACACAATATGCAAAAATCTCAATGCGAATCAATAAGCCTACAAGGAGATAAAAGCATGAAAAGCACAGATTGTTTTCAGTTGAGTTTTGATGTTTGATTGTTGTTGATGCAAAATCCTTTCTGGAGACGAGACAGACTGACTGACTCAACTTGAAGCTTCAAAGGACTCTGAGTGGATATGACACGTCTAAGATACATGGGAGACCATAGGATATGACATTGATTGCCCCCAAGTGTGAACATTGATAGGATGCAAACGCTTGAGCTGGTTGGTGTACAGGCCGACTTATTGAAAACTGGAAATGCAGGAACAAACCGAGAGATATGTACAAACTAAAGCAAGACTGAAAGCTGGGAAAGACCAAGATTGTGCTGATAGATGGAGCATTTTGGAACAAGTGGTGCCCGTTTGCCGAGTTTTCACCATCTTGGTAGAGATTCTATTTTTGCTACCGAGGTGCCTGTTTCCAGGTTTTCACCAAGGCACTTTTTTTTTTTTTTTTTTCATTTTTTTGTATTTCTCATTTTTTCAATTTTTTTGTACTTTTGATATTTTTTGATTTTTTTGCGAATCATCAAGGCGCCTATTGCTAGGTTTTCACCAAGATGTTCATTTTTTCAGGACTTTTTCTGATTTTTAAGATTTTTTCAGGACATTTTACCAAGCACTGAATGCCTTAGGCGTAGAATTTCTTCAGATGGAGAATGTTGATTGGTTCTCAGAGCTGTTCTCCTTCAGTCGTTGAGAGTTGATAGGCACCAGAGCCAAAAGTAGCAGTGATAACAAAGGGACCCAGCCAATTGGGTTTGAACTTCCCCTTGCGTTCTCGATGGGATTGATTTTTCAGATTTTCTCTCAACACTAGATCGCCAACCTGAAATTCTCTATGTCTGACTTTCTTGTTGTAGCCTCTAGACATTCTTTTCTGATATACTCTGAGATGATCATATGCTGCTTGCCTGCGCTCATCTAGTAATTCCAGTTCTTGTAACCTAGACACTTTGTAGTCTTCATCAGTGACAAGTCCATGCATTCTGATTCTGAGTGATGGGATTTCAACCTTAATAGGTAGTACCACTTCAGACCCATAAACTAAAGTGAAAGGTGTAGCCCCTGTAGGCATTCTGATACTAGTCCTGTAGGCCCATTCTGATACTTGTTCTGATACTAGTTCTGATACTAGTTTTGATACTGATTCTGATACTAATTCTGATAATTGTTCTGATACTGGTTCTGATACTGATTCTAATACTGATTCTGATAATTGTTCTGATACTGGTTCTAATATTGATTCTGATACTGATTTTGATAATTGTTCTGATACTGGTTCTGATAATTGTTCTGATACTAGTTCTGATACTGATTCTGATACTGATTCTGATAATTGTTCTGATACTTGATATACTTGATAGCATCTTTTTCCATTGCAAACTCCCAAGCAAGATCATATCGTGCAGTTCCAATGTCTAGCAAGGTAGAGAACAAGAGGGATTAGCAAGCTGGTGGAAGAGATGGAAGATAAGAGAATGAAGGAAAATGAAGGGAAGAAATCCTCAAGGGGAAACTCCTCAAGAATACCCAAGCTAGGGAAAAATTGTCATGTAAAGCGCATTTGGACAAGCAATGAAAGGCTAGCATAGGATAAGCACAAAATCATAATGCAAGAGCAGGAAAGGATGCAATCCAAAGGAGTAGACATGTCAAGAGGCTTCATAGCACCGTGTTTTACTCTTTCTTTCTTTTTTTATTAGATCAAGACCAAGGGGGAAAAGGATATTGATAGGCGAAAATGAATGGAGGAAGATGGATATGAAGGCTAAACATGGAAGGAATGAAAGCAAGATCACCGTAAGATAGCTCACAAAATAGCCAAATATTCATGTATAGATCAACATTGTCAAGATCAAAGAGAGAAGATGGAATGGATGAAATATGTAGAAGAACTACACATGATGCCTGATTGCCAGGTTTTCATCATGGTACTTATCCAAGGTGCCACAAGGGAGTGGTTTTCACCATAGGATGAATTTATTTCTCTTTACTTTTGCTACCAAGGTGCCTGTTTCCAGGTTTTCACCAAGGCACATTTTCAATTTTTTTAATTTTAATTTTTTTTTTGGAAGAAGGCAAGCTTTTTAGATAATGCTCCTTGAAAGGATAAACCATGATATGCCAAGGATTCAAAATAACACGCTCAAAGATGCTGATAGGGAAAGGGAGATGAAAGAGAAAAATGGAGGATAAGGTTTTATGCAAAGCGAGTGAGGTTGGAAGATAGGAGGAATAGGCAAATGAGGAAAAAGGATAGAAGGTAGAAGGTTAATGCATGGAAGGATTGTAAAAGGGTAGGTGGAAAGGAAGGCAAGATGAACGTCAACACATACCTTGAAGGGTGGTGAGAGGATGGAGGAATCGTGAATGAAGGAATACGTGAAGGAATATGGCGAATGGATAGCAGAGGTTGAGGTTTGGGCGCATGAAATGGAAGAATATTTTTGGAAGGAGATGTAGTGGAAGCCTTTGGAAGCTTGAATGTCAATTTCACTTTTTGTTCAACACCAGACTCTTTCAAGAGAGACTTTGGAATCCATATAGTCGTAGGCTTTTTATTTCCTTTTGATGATTTAGAGATAATATCTTCAATGATGGATTTTGGAACCCATACTTGTCTTGTAGTTTTTTTCTTAGATATCTCTTTTGACTTTATGCCTCCATGTCGATTAGAGGAGACATGGTGATCTTCTTTTTTTGATGGATTCTTGTATTGCTTCTTTTTCTTGTATTGAACATTCAAGTTACTTCTGAAAGACTTGGGACTTTTGGAAGAGGGAGGATACGACTGGTTTAGATGGGTGGGTGGATGAAAAGGATTCAAGGGTATGCATCTATGTTGATCTTGAGGAAAGATGGGAGATGGAGGTATGTAAGGACCCAAGATGGATGGAAAATTAGGAGAGTTAGGAGGGGAAAGTGAAGGGACATAAGGACCCAAGATGGAAGGAAGGCGTGAAGATCTTTGTAGTGGTGGAAGAGGTCCAAGGATGGAAGTGGAAGATGCAAAAGGATAATCAATAAGTTCATCAGCATCTATATGACAACCAAGGATATCAGCATCTTTAGAGTGAGCATTAAAATTTTCAATAGAATCGTGGACATCTTGAATATGAGCACCTTCTTTGATAGGATTGTTCAAAGCTTGCAAAGACTTAGGAAGAGTAGAAAGTGGAAGTGAACATGGAGTGGTAGAACAAGAAGATGGAAGACTTTGATCTTGACAAGGATCTTTGGATAGCATAAGCACATAATTTTTCTCTTGTTTTTCAATAGGCTTAACATTGGAAGGAACACCATTTTTACCAACCTTAATGGAAGTATCATCTTTGGAAAGCGCAAGCGTAGTAAGGTTATTTTGATTGTCAATAAGCTCAACAGTGTAAGTAGTAGCTTGATCTTTCTTAGGCGAAGACTTAAGACATGGTGGAATGTATGAAAAAGGGGGTACAGGATCAAAAGAACCCTGAGGTGGATAAGAGACATTAGAAAAAGGAGTGGATGACATGGAGGCTTCTTGATCTTGATCTTTCCTTATGTTCTTTTCTTTATCATTTTTAGAGTCCTCTTGACATGGAGCCACTTCTAAGGACAAGGAAGCATGTTGGGATTGTATGGATGATTTTGGAAGAGATGGTGAAGGACTAGCTGAAGTAGGCATTATAGCATATGAAGGCTTAGGCTCTTTAGGTTTATCATTATTGAAAGTATTTGCAGCCAAGTGAAGGTTAGCTTGAGTTTCTTTAAGAGGTAGCCCTGGGGGATAACTATAGGGAACCACATGAAAAGTATCAGGGCTTGTGTCAGATGAAGGTTCTGTGAAAGATTTGAAAGACTCGGAAGCTTTAAGAAATGTATGGGTATTGGAGGAAGTAGGGGATGGAAGGGAACCATCACAAGACAAAGGTCCAACATTAACATGATCTTGCTTGAGAGTGTAATATTTATTTTCAGCCTGAGAGTTCTTAGAGGAGAGATCCTTATAATATTGACGTTTCAAGCTGGCACGATGTATTTTATAGTCCTTAGCAGTAGTAGATGGATCATCATCAAGGTATTGTCCACAAAAGCCATCAAAATCTCTTTCAAAATCAGAATCATATGGATCACCATCATGATCTATCCAATGTGATGGCCCATTTGTAGTAAGTAGGAACGAACGACGAGGACTCTTAGGAACAGAGGTGTCATAGGTATCATTACATTGTCTGTCATCATAGTCATCATAGTCTTCAAAGCTAGATGTGTCACTCTCCGTGGAAGAGGTATCATATTGCTCAATTTTTTTCTGGGGGCATGGTGACATGTACAAGTCTTTATCAAATGGAAAAGAGTATAGAGGTTCCTTTTCTTTCCCAAGTTTGTCAAGCTGGACTTGCATAGCATGTATCTGTTTCATTATAGTGGCGATCAGAGCTTCTTCCTCTTGTTTACTGATTTTTTGAGACATGTGTACTGATTCTCCATAGCTATTGCTCTATTCCTGACACAATGATATTTTTGACAGATTCTGGAACTAGGCTGGAAACATTGGATATCTTGCAATTTGACAATTTCTGACAACTCTCTCAAATTTTTCCAAACAACACTCTGCAGACTCGTATGACACTGGGTAGTCTATGAAATGACAGTTGCTAAACTCATACGACAGTTGGGTAGATATGAAATGACAGTTGACAAAACTCGTACGACTTTTGACTTCTTGAAATGACTTTTGACTCCAGAAAGAACTTTACGTCAATTTTTGCAAAATTTAAGGTTTTCAGTTTTGGATTGTTTGCAAATTGTATTGTCCAGATTTTGAAGGTTATACCAGATTTGATCATTTTTAATAGCCAAGTAGATAAATAAGCACGCAGAATAGCAAGCAAGTGATTCCAAACACGTCTGAAAACAATGAACAAGAGCAAAAGCAACCTTGCGCATGAACAATCAAGTGACCAAATTGTGCTAATCCCTGAGAGTACTAATTGTGTATGTTTTAAAAAGTTTTGCAATAACACACATATACCTGAAAGTGAAAAATTGGCCTCTCTAGGGTTTTTAGTAATGGTTTGACTCTGCAACTTTTATGATTCAAAGGGGTGAACTCCAATCCCGGCGCACCAGGGTTTTGACACAGTCCGAGAACTTAATCTTCAAGAGCTGCTAGGGAGATCTGACAACCCAACAATGAGCCATACCCATGGAGATTTCTTCCACAAGGACATTTATATAGCGGCTGTCACTACCATGGCGAAAATGGCTATTACCGCTTGAGGTTCCGTCAATGCAGTTTGCCCTGTGAAGGGATTGTCCGCTACGGTTAACCCTCTCTAAAGATGACTCACAATAGTATACCACAAGGGGACTTGGCTCCAGATTCAAGGTTTTGGCACCTCTTCACTTTTAACCCAAACAAAGCAAGCAGATTAATCCGACACGCTAAGACAAAGTTTTGTTCCACCAAGGTCTATGATATCAACTCCACGTGATCTATCAACCTCTCCGGGGAGAGAATGTATCAATCAATAAGAGGACACACTAACCAATTTTGATTCACCAAAGCTCGTGATATCAACCCTACGTGATCTATCAACCTCTCCAGAGAGAGAATGTGTCGATCAATAAAAGAGGATGCACTAACCAAGTTGAATGTGAAACGCACTAAGTATCCTCCCTACCTACAAGGATTCTATCGTCAAGAAGGATTTCGCTAGGAATCCAATCTTTCAAGAATCATGAATAGTGTTCATAGGGCCTAATTACTATGTGAGCACAGATATATTCCCGAAAGTAAATCTACCAAAAGTACCCAAAAAGTAGAAAAAGGAACACTTAATGCTTAAAGAAAATATGAGATGAGTCCACAAGGTGGAACACTTAACACCTCACACAAGCTAAAAATGAGTCCCCAACTTAGAAAACAAGTGAGTTCCTAAAAGCACAAAAGGGTTGCCAAGTGGAACATTTAACGCTTCTGTCCTGTTGACCCCTCCCCTTTATGGCGCTGAGATTGCAACCACGGGGCGAAAATGAGGGGCCGGCGGATTAGCGAGTCCAATAACCCAAGATAGCAATCAAGATCAATCACAAGTATTCTAAGACTACTTAATGAATCCTTAAGGGTTCACAACCTAGTATCAATTATGCAAGTGTGTAGAAATAGATCAGAAGCATGAAAAGATGCACACAAGCTTGACACATAAGAGATTTATTTTAAGTCCCAAATCAAAATATTATTAGATGAAGGAGAATACCTGGGATCCTTGCAACGCGCTTAGTAGATTTTACTTGATTTTTAGCAATTTTTGTTGAGCTTTTCCATGCAAGCAAGTGACGAACTCTCCAACAAGCAAACAAGCAAACAAGATATGCAAAATATATTCAACTTATGAAAACCATAGGGTTAACTCTAAAAATCAATTATTATCAGTAATAATAACCAACAATCAACCCAAATGACAACTCATATCATTCATTGAACAATGTAAAAAAAAAAAGTGCATACCCATCACAAAACTTTATTTTTTTTGCTGCATTTGACCTAGTCAACAAGATCTAATTTTTTTGATATGATTTTGGCCACAAAAATAGAAAATCAGAATAGAGACCCCTACTAAAAAATAGAGAGCTTTCCAAAAATGCAAAAATTTTAGAAAAACCTCTTCATTTGTGCCCTAGAGACCCATTTTATCAAAACAGACTAGTTTTTGTAAATTGACTATTTGAGCTATGATATCATGTCCAAATTTAAAACAAAAAGAATGGACCCCTTTTAGAATTTAAAGAGATTTCCGAAAATATAAAATTTTTGGAAAAATATGCTGATTTGCGTCAGATATTAATTTTTTCCGGAATTTCAAGAAAAAATTATTAAAAATTCAAAACATCTCAGAAAATTCTAAATTTTTTACTGTAGCTTCCGTGATATGTCACCAACCTACAAAACAAATTTCAGACCAAAATTCCAAGCCGTTTGGGAGATAAAATTAAATCTTTGAAACTTTGGGGTTTTAGCTCCCAAAAAAATCAAAACCAGCATGCAAAGGTGGGTTGCCCCACGGTGGGTGCCAGAAATATGGTGTGTGAAAATTATACCTGATCTGTAAACACAACACTCAGTAAAACATTAGAGGTTAGTGATAATCAAAATCGTGCAAAATTGAAAGCTATCTAACCAAGCGATTTACTGCCTTCTAATAGGTGCGAGATTAATGTTCTCAGATTGTAATCGAGATCAGTGACCTAGACGACACCTAAATGAAGGATTTGAATGCAATTCTAGATATGGAATAAATGCAATTAATCTATATTTTTGATATTTTCTATGCAATAAGAATGATAAAAACTGATATGATATGAATGCTATTGAAAACTGATATGCTATGAATGCTATTGAAAATTGATATGCTATGCTAATCTAATAATGATATGAAATATGAATGCAAAAATAAGATTGATCTCACAAAGATGTCGATTCGCAAGAGCTTTGATTCTTCAATTCCAATTCTCCAGCGTGATTGTGCAAAATATGAGATGATTTGTGAAGAGTTGAGCCTTTAATTTATAGAAATTCAGGGCTTTGGAGGTGCATAGGAAAAAGCCATAAATCACTCAAATAACTCAACTTGATTTTTGAGTTATTTTTAAATAAAAGATAATTAACTCACAAAAACATGCAAAAGCTAAGTTTTAACTCAAAATAGAGTTTAGCTTTAATTGATAATTGATAGTTGTTTGCTTTTATGATTGTGCATGCTTTATTTATGAATTAATTTAATAATAAAGTGATTTATTTCCAACTTAACTGCTTTTAAAAATAAAACAATTGATTTATGGGTTAATCAATTATTTAATCAAACTTTTATTAAAAACTATATTATTAAATAATGACAACTTGCTTTAATTAATTAAATAAGAATTTAATCAATTATTCATATGATATTAGATTTATTGTCAAAATTAAATAATACAATTAATAATAGATATAATTAAATTTAATTACATAATTAAGTGGCAAATATTAAATCTAATTAATTAAATATGAAAATATTCAATTAATCAAACTTTAAGATAAATGTGATTTATTGCCAAATAATTATAAAATTAAAGATAATTAAGATAATTAGGAATATTACTAGGAATATTCCCCGATGCAAAATTTAAGATAATCAATTATGATTCGATGATGTTTAGATGTGCCTTAGATTAGGACTTTGATGTCGATTTTGTTCGATTTGTTGATGTAGGAGGTTAATGAACTTTTAGCCCATTTTTTGGGTATTACAGGCCTTTGCTTTCAGCACATTCAAGTCACCACCATAGATCCTTGCAAGAGTGTCCCACATATCCTTTGTAGTTGTGCTGTCCTTAATGTCCTCAAATTTTGGATAGCTTAGGGCAGATGCAATTTCCAGCTTTGCCTGATTATGTTCTTGCTTAGCTCTCATTTCTTCAGTAGTCAAAGGTGCAACAAGTGAAACATAGCTATTCTCAATGCAGTACTTTGTAGAGTCACCAATACCGGCCAGATGTAGCTTCATCAAGCTTTGCCATGCAGGGAAATTTTCTTTGTTCAGCTTCGGTACCTCCTTCTTATACATCCTGATCATTTGCTTCAAGCCCCTTTAAACTTGATATCTGCCCACACTAATAATAAGCAACTTAGATCTGATACCAATTGTTAATATGATTTACAACAACAGAGAGGGGGGGGGGTGAATAAGTTGTTCTCAGGTCCTGATGTATAAAAAAATCTCATATATCCTTAAATCAGATCCAAAACCAAAACAAACTCGGTCATCACTGATTCAATAATAGAAATATCTAACAATGCAGTCCACTACCTAGGTGTAACTTAACTTGTAAAATAGAGAAATGTTCAGATCTAAACATTCACACAAGTATAAACAACAGGTTTTATAGTGGAAAACCAATTTGGGAAAAACCACTTTGTAACATGCTACTATTATTTTCACTCTTCTAAAGTGAGCTCGGTAAAAAGCCAACCCTGTCAGAGGTTACAATACACACTGTCAAATGTGACCCGGTTAAAGAATTTTAATCACCCTGTTAAAAGTGAGCCTAGTCATAGGACTTACATACACTCCATTAGAATGCAACCTTGTTCAAATGATTTAAC
Source organism: Chamaecyparis obtusa (assembly GCA_027943335.1). Taxonomy (NCBI): domain Eukaryota; kingdom Viridiplantae; phylum Streptophyta; class Pinopsida; order Cupressales; family Cupressaceae; genus Chamaecyparis; species Chamaecyparis obtusa. The sequence goes on from BSBK01000433.1 coordinate 2,278,860, forward strand.
ATATGACTGTTAGGTCAACCTCTGTTAAAAGGATTTTGACTGTTACAATGGTTATAAAGTAGCAGCAGTATTATCTAAAAAATATACAACTTGTGTGCTATAATTGTGTCACACTTCTATGAATTATTACATTCAAGAACACTCAAGAATGAGGTCTCAAAAATTGATCCATAGCTCCCTAGGCATGGAGTGCAAGGGTTTTTAAGAATGCTTTCAGCTAGAGCTATTAAGCCAATAACCTTGCTAGTAAACTATGCAATGAGAGATTCAAATGAAGACAAGGGAAAGAATGCCAATATCCTCAAGAATCAAATGAGAATGCAATGCAAGCTAGAAATGGAAATGTAAGCTAAGCTATGGAAATGAAAGATGCAAGCTAGTCTATGGAAATGAAAGTACAAGCTATTCTATGAAATGGAAAGAACAAGTATTACCAAGCCTTCCTAATTAAGCTAGATGAATTAATCTAAAGCATAAAGGAAACTAAGCTAAGTATGAAGCTAGGAATGCCATGATAATGCAAGAAATGAAACTATGATAACATGTAGATGCAAAAGCCAAGAATGTTCCAAATCTCCAAAAGCTCCAAAGTAACCTAGAAAACCTGCAGCATAACATTAGCATAAAAAGTTGAGGCTCTAGAATGAAGAAGAGAGCTCTCATTTTATAAGAAATGAGGAGGAATGGACCATGGAGATTAAGAGGCAAAAGATTTAATCAATGGTGGAGCTTAGAAGAGGAGTAATCCATGTGCACAAATATCCTCCAATGGGAAAATAGGAGTTGACTTTTGTGTCCATATGAGACAAAAAGTGTTTTTCTCTTTTTATAAAATAAGAATAATGCTTTATTTGTGCAACTTAGGATAAGAGGAAAAGTGGGGGCTTTTTATTTATTAAAAGGGGAGGAAATATTCTTTTTAAATAAATAAAAATTTAGGATAAAATGGTTAGCCCATAGAAAATAATCGAATAAATGATAGAACTAGGATTTGATCAAGAATAAGCAATTTATGATTTAGCAAAAGGGGCTAATAGTCTAGATGACCATTTTTAGGTGTATACATTTGCCCCTCTTTGACTAATGTGTGATCAATTTGGGAACACATGCAGTCAAAGAATGAAGTTGAAATGTGAGATCGATTTGGGATCACAAAACAACTCAAATCAGCCAAGAAGGCAAGCAGATGATCTGACTCCAAAGAATGAAGTGCAGAGAGATAGAAAATCCTACATGGTTAGCTTGGTAGCAACAGTACTGAACACTTAGGAAAGAGATAGCCAATAAGATATGATGTGTCTGCCCCCTCGGGATCAAAAGCAAAATCCAAGTAGAGGGAATGCAGAAGCAAGAGAGACATGATCAAATCACTAGAAATCATAATCGAAGATGAAAGAATAGAACAACCATCAAGTAGTGAAGGTATGCCCCACACATGGGACACGGGGCATGAACCTATCGGTCCCTCAACCCATAAACACCATGGAGAGAGCAGTTTGAACTTGGGATTTGAAAGTGAATGAAAGACTGGAAGTTTGAAAGAGATGGGAATGAAGAGGTGAAGAATGCCCCAGCGAAGATCGAAGGATCAGGCCTCAAAAGGTCAGCCAACTATGTGAAAGAGGGGGAAAAGGTGATTTGGATGATCAAGGTGAACTCGAATTTCAGTTTTGATCCTGAAATGAAAGGAAAATGATGGGATATGAAAGACCAGAAGTGAAAGACATGATCGGGAAGAAGTGAAAGGTGAGCGCAGTTGATTAACAAGTCCATGAAAGATGAAAGGAGAGCTCTCTCCATATGCAAGATGCAAAACTAAACTAACATGAACCTAAGAATGCAAGCTACATGAAAAGTGGTTTACTTGCAAGGTCACAATGCTAATAGACATCTAATATTCATCATCGAGGGTTATTGGTAGCATCGCAAGATCATACAATACACACTAGCATAACTATGTGGATTTGAATATGATCTATATCAGATAGAAATGTGGAAATCCCACCCAGGCATCAAAGACATATAGGTCAAGATGACTAGTGCAGTGAGATTACCTAAGTTTGATATAGCAAGATTATGCTCGCATTGAGAAACAAGAAAGTCAAGATGACTATAAGCATGCACTTGCGAAATAGTCAAGGATAATACCTTGTAGATCCTAATGTGTCAAGTAAGACTAGCATAAATGCTCATGATAGTTAGGATCAACAAAATATACCCACAAGTAGATAAAGAAATAAAACATGTTCTCATACCCTCAGTCTTCTAGCTATGCATCATTGAAAACTTCTTAGGGAGAAAACACTTGTCAAAGAAATCATCATAGACAACACACAAAGAAAAAAAATAAAGTCAACAAATCTTAGCAAGTGTGTGTGTGTAGGTCAGAGAGTCAAACTTTGAGTATTGCATCATCTAGACTACGGGTAGGACATTTGATAAGTGTTGAGAAACACTCGACACTAGGGTAGTGTTGAAAAACACAGTTGGGGTGGTGTTGAAAAACACCATTTGTGAGGTGCCTAAGAAACCTAGATGCACAAAGAGACCCAAGATAAGCTTAAAACAACGTATGCCCCCTAGAATAAGACAAGAGTCAATTTCAGGCTAGGAGAGGCAAAGCAAGAAGTGGAGCAAATGAGCGCCACGCAAGACTGATAGACATAGGTGCAGAGGGTCTCAAGCAGCGCCTATTTCTAGGTTTTCACCACTTGATAGATTTATTGCAATTTTTTCAAGACTTTTTTATAATTTTTTTTTTGTATTTTTGCTACCAAGGTGCCTGTTTCCAGGTTTTCACCAAGGCACTTTTTTAATTTTTTTTTGATTTTTTTGGTGAGACATCAAAGCGCCTATTGCTAGGTTTTCACTAGGATGCTCATTTTTTCAGTACTTTTTATGCTTTTTAGGATTTTTTCAGCATCATATATGAATTTTTTTGGAATTTTTTCAGGATCATAAAGTATGTACAAAGAATGGCCTAGACAGAAATGGACATCAAGAATCTACTTCCTCTGATGTAGAGAACTGATAGGCCCCAAGCCCAAATGCTGCAACTGTGACAACAAGAAGTCTCAACTAGTTTGACCAATAATAACTAGCCCTAAGCAATGTCTAAGCTAGCGGAGGATCATTAGAATGTGATCCACATATGCCATCATGGATTTCAGCTAGCACTTTTTCTGACTCCTCTATTTCTAGACACTTAAGGAGAGTTCCTTCTAGACCCTTCCTATACAAGTCACCAGAGACAAAGGCAAAGTGTAAGGGATGGTGGGAAGAATGGCGTGGTGGATTTTTAGGAGGAATATGAGGTGGAAGACATGAAAAGATGGTAGGATTGTAGGATCTGTAAGCAGGATAGCGTAATTCATCCACCAGGAACTTGAAGTGAGATTTATGCCTTTTCATTTGTAAGATGGATGTCAAAGTAACCAAGGCATTAGCAACTTTGTTCTCAGCTCTAGGAATGGGCTGAAGTGTAACAGATATGAGATCATGCTTGAAGTAGTGCACCATTTTTTTGTAGAGAATCAACTTGTCATCTTTTATTTGAGAATCATTATTTTTGAGAAGATTTTTATTTTTACTTTTCTTAGGTTCAGATACCGCCACAATGTGGTTTTCACCATCTGACCATTGCTCTTTTCATTTGACTTGATGACTGTGATGCTTGACTTTTGATTCAATCTTTTTTGTTGCTAGTTCGCTGGTGGAAGAAGTAACAGGTGTTGATGTGAGATGAAATGAAGTGATTGGTTCAATAGAATTTATGTGAGGGATGTCATCTCTGGTGACAAGAGAGGTTGAGCCTATAGGGTAGGCTTGAAAAGTAGCTAGATCTAGATTCATCATAGAAGGACCAACATAGTCCACTAAGGCAATACGGGGAACAAACTCATCAGACCCTGCACGAGACTCATCAACTACATCGGGTGGGTTACGAGAGGTATGAACTACATTAACATCCATATTTGTCATGGAAGAATCTTTTGGAAGAGGCTTAAGATGCCGAGAAGTAGAGATACTCATGTCATTATGTGATAGATCACCTCTTTGTAGTAGTCGTGCAATGTTGCGACGTTGTCTATCATAGTTCAATGATTCTTTAAGCACATAGGTTCTAGACATAGAGGCCTCAGCTATATCATCAGTAGATATACATTCTTCTCCCCAAAGAAGTGAAGTAGAAGGAAGATCATCTCCCATTTGAGTCATAGTGTGTAGCGGTGACTCATCTATATCCATGTCTGAATTACTGAGCATGGGAGTATTTTTGGAATTATCAAGGAGGGAAAATCTACCCTCATCTTCTCTATAGATCCACTCTTGAATAGCTTGTTCTGCTCTTTCTGCTTCTAAAGGAACAGATGAAGGAACAAAAGTATCAAAGATCATCATAGCAGAAGTGGAAGGCTTCATCTGATCAGAAGGTCTCCCATATGACCTAGGAGAAATAGGTATAGAAGCAAAGGAATCTAGCGTATATTCACCCATACCAAGGCTCATCATCTTAAGTGTTTTCTCAGTAGCAACTAGAGATGTACTAAGATCAACAGAAGGTTCATTGTGAGGAACAAATTTTTTAGTAGCAGCAAGAGCATTAATAGCAATAGTATGGTCTCCAGGAATCACAACTTCAGTGCCATTGTACAAAAAATTGACACACTGATGATAAGTGGAAGGAACAGCCTGCATGTCATGGATCCAAGGATGACCCAAAAGAATGTTATATGCGAGTGGGATGTCCAATACTTGGAAGCTAATATCTTTCATGATAGGGCCCACTTGGATAGGCAGCATGAAAAGACCTTTGGAAGATCTTTCCACTTCATCGTAAGCTTTTATAGTAATCTTCTTCTTAGAATCCACAACAAATTCTAACAAACCCAATTGTTGTATGACATTGAAAGAAACAATATTTAACCCTGCACCATTGTCTATCAAGACTCGGTGGACTCGGGTATTGTAGACTAGAACTTCAATGTGTAAAGCTAGATTATGCGGGTGAGCAATAGATATGTCATCTTCTGCAGAAAAGGAGAGAGATAGCGGAGATGAAATGTGGTTGACCATAGCCTGAAATTGATCTAGATCAATGTCATTGGGAACACATGTTGTACGTAGAGCCTCATCAAGAATCTCTCTATGTGAAGGGGATAACTGAAGCAACTCAAGGATAGATATCTGTGCTGGTGTCCTTTGCAAATGTTGGACAAGATCATAGCTAAGGGTGGCTGAAGGAGCTGCTTGTTTGGAAGGCAAAGCTTGCTTGGGATCTTGTGTAATTTTAAGGACAATCTTGGCTTGCCCCCTAGTAACAGCATTCAGTGTCTCACTTTGGGAAGATGAACTGCCACGTGTTTGCAAGACCAACTTTGGCTTACCATGATTGGCTTTATTATCATCTTGAGACCTCATTATTAGAATAATCTCAACGGGCTCTATCATGTTAATCATAGGCGTATTAGAAGGATATGTGTAATTGATCTTTGCATCATGATTCTTCTTATGTGCTTGAGAGGTTTCCCCCTTATCATGCTTAGGTAGAGGATCTTTGAAAGCTATGTGATCAAAATTTTTAGTTAAGCCATCAGTGGAGATTGTGCCATTCTCAATAAGATCCTGAATATCATCCTTAAGCTTAAAATAATTGTCTGTAGGATGTCCCTTGTTTCTATGATAATGACAATAAGAATCCTCTTGCCACCAATCAGGCTTATTTAGTGGATCCCAATTACCAGGTTTATCGGGAAGTGTAAGATATCCATTGTCAACCAAAGTCTTGAGGATCACATCGTAAGGTTCTGCCAACTTGGTATAGACTCGCTTTCGAAATGACTTCTTAGGCTTATCTGCATATTGAGGTTTAGGAGCATTGTGAGTGTTGGTAGCTTCTTGTTGTTTTGCTGCATAGATAGCATTGGAGAGATTGAAAGTAGGCTCCTGAACTTTATGAGTGTCAACAACCCCATCATTAACAACATACTTGTTCTTATTCCAAGGTTTGTTCTTTTCTTTGCCATTGCCTTTAACATCTTTATTAATAACAATATCCCCTTTTCTTATATCTACATCCTCAATTTGATATGCACTTTCAACCATGTCGTTGAAAGAAGAGAATAGTTGTTTCCTTAAATCATAATATAGCTCAGGCACAAGAGTGTTGACGAAAATGTCAATCTTTTCTCTCTCAGGTAACTGACGAGGATACCTAGAATACAATGACCTCCAACGTTGTAAGTAAGTTGCAAATGGCTCACCTTGATGTTGTCTCAAAGCACCAAGATCTATCATGGTGATAGGTTGTTGAATATTGTATGAATAGTGTTGTGTGAAGCGCATAGCCAACTCATCAAAAGTCTTCAAAGGAGGTGTTGACTTTGCAAACCATTCTAAAGCTTGTCCTCTTAAGCTTTGAGGGAATAATCATAGAAGAAATGTGTCTTCATGAAGAAAGTCCATACTAAGAGTATAAAAGTGATGCACATGGTCATGGGGTTTGCCATTTCCATCATACTTGTCATATTTGGGAACCTCAATATCCCTAGGAAATGGGACCATGTATAGAATTTTATCAAAAGGAAGAGCACAAATTGATTCTACAAAAGAGACCTTTGGAGGCTCTCTTTCTATTGCCATTTGGGTAAGGCGTTGATTTGTCCATCGCAATTCTTCCTGAAGGACTTCCAATTCAGTTGGTACTCTTTGTTGGACAATTTGTCTGACATCATAGCCGGGAGGAAGCTTGTATCCTCTAGAAGTCATATATTGAAAATATTGATCGCCATTACGCTCTAAAAGCTTATGCATCATTCGTTGGGAGACCACATCTTGTTCAAATCTCATAAGATCCTCACTAGAAATCTCATCATCAGCCTCTGCCTCATGTTGAGAGGGAGGAGGTCTAGGAGGTGAAGAAGGCATACCAAAAGTGGGTCTTGGAGGAGATCTTGGTGGCATGTTGTTGCCATTGTTGCCATTAAAAAGAGGTCTATGCTCATAGTTACTAGTCTCGGGTTGCTCATAAGACATTACTCTATGAGCCATGCACCTAGCAGCATCCATCCTTTGTTGATTGTGTTCTTTGTCCAAGTGCGCTTGGTTATCTTTATGCTCAAAATGTTCTTGCAAGCATTGAAATTTTTCTTGTTCAGTCAAAGTAAGTGAGACACTGTCCATGTTTTTGGGGGTCTTGAATGCGGAAAAGAGGAAACCTCCTTTGTACCACGGGGTAGCCTTAGAATCCTTAGATTGGTTAGAACTAGAACTATTGTTGCTAATGGGCACTCGTGAGCATCTATTTGGAGAAGGTAACTGTGTATAATTGAACAGAGGATGACTCTCCTGTTCAAATTGAGACCGAGTTGTAATTGGCATGAAAAGAGATGTTGGTTGACTAATAGAATGAGACAAAGTTTCTCAGATTTGAGATAAGCAAAGCTAATAAAGATCACTTGTCAAAGTAGAAAAATAGAGAGATGGCTCGTCAAAAGTGCTCAAGCACTTACAACAATCAATTGACTAAAGCCGAGCAGCGAGCAAGAAGCTCAATAAGCAAGTAGCTAGAGAGGTAACCGTGATGCGACAAGTGATCAAGAGTAGCATTCGTTAAGCTCAAATCCAATAGTTTTAGCTCATTTTTTTTAGTCTAGAACAAATCTAAGCATGTAGGCAATAAGCCAGCTTCAGGTAAGAATAGAAAAAGACATTCTACGATAGGTTAAAATGTAAGTTTTGTAGCTCCAGATTACGGCAATGACTAGACAGCAGAAATGACCCAGGCGATAGTTTCTAGGCAGATAGGGCGATACTTCTTAGTTGGGTGATACTTCACCTTATACCAGGCGATAGAGCTTAATATACTAGAGTGACAGACTTCAGGAAAAGCAAGTGATAGACAACAGGTGCGAACTATCATGTGATATTTCTCAGTAAGGTGCATGATACTGTTGCAGATTTGGGTGATTCTTTGACCAGTGAACATAAAAATCTCAATTTTGAAGTGTTCTGATCAAGTTTGAAGGTTGGATAGTGCAATTTCTCAGTTTGACAAGCAATAACAGCAGATAAAAGATAGGTTTGCAAACAATATAAGATCAAACATGTCATAGAACACTTGAAACAAGGGCAAAAGCAACCTTGCCAAGACAAGCACTTTTGATATCAAAATAGAAAAATTCTATGAGTGCTACCATTTTGTTTGAATGTTGAGAATGTTTACACTGGTATGGCACAATCGAAGACAATTCAAGCAATTACTACCTAGAAGGACAAGGCTCATTACTTAGCAATGTGGCCCATAACTTGATGCTCCCTTGCCTCACACCATGTGGTTGCCCACAAGAGATATTGGCATTGTCATGGAAGTGTCAAAAAAACAACCAAAGGAACACATATGGTGAGTGTCTTGGGGTGATCCGAGTAAGTCCACTTGGATCAATCCTTACACCAAGAAGCTAAGCGGCTAAAATAAGGTGGCCTCTATCTAAAGGTTCATAGTAAGGGCTTCCGTTCATAGCACCCCTCTTGCTCCTCATAAAGGACTAGGACCTCGCGGCCTCAAGAGTATCTTAAGCATTCTTGCTCAATGCTTTCCTCATGGTCACAATCCCACAAGTTACTCACATTAAGCGAAGATAAGTACTATGTCTACCAAGGTTTTGTGTCCTCGATAGCCTTGAGATTATAGTGGGTTGGAATAGCTCGATATTAGCTTGTCCCTACTTGGGTCGTTCCTCTTGATTGCTCAAGAGCAAACCCACTAAAGGATTCTAAATCTAAACAAAAAGTGGATCAATTCTTGAGGTTCAAGGTTTTTGGTTCACCACAAGGGTGAAGAGCATACTCCCCTATCTCAAAAACTTCACCCAAACACACCAAGCAAAGATTTAGTTACCTCCTTGCTTTCAAAATCCCAAGATGGGTCAAGATTTCTATTTCACCACAAGGGTGAAGAGCATACTCTCCTACCACCTCAAAATTCTTACAACAAGGTATTAAGTGCCTAAGAAATGAAACAACTAGTATATGACGCACTCAATAAATAAAGCAATTAAACAAGCACTTGATTTGATTTTTATGCTTAGGGCAGCCCTGCAAAAACCATTAGTAGCCCTCTTTGAGATGCGTTCTTTTGGAAAAATATCTCAAGCAAGTGCACCTACAACCACAACTTATTAGACCCACAAGGGTTAGGAAAATCCAAAATCTAACAATAGTTAGCACATGAAAAATTAGATAATCTGCAAAAAAATAACTGATCAAATGACAAAATCTGAAAATGAAACCATCATGGTTGGATTAGGCATGAAAAGACCTTTCCAACGATATATCACACTTTGATTTTCGATACCATTTGCAAAAATTTCTCAAAAATGGGCACCCATTTTCTAGGGTGGCATGGATTTCAAAACACTAAAATTTTCAAAAAATTTCAAAATACATAAAATAACTCAAAAATAGCTCACTACCAGGTACAGGCGATAGCTATAGACACTAGAATTATCGTACGATACTTCTTAGTATACTGGGGTGATAATATTAGTCTGTGCGATACTTCGCTCGACACCAGGCGATACTTCACCCGAGACCAGGCGATATTCTCTGCAATAGCCAAGCGATACTTTTGACAGGCAAAGTATCGCACATGCATATAGAGAACTATCACATGATACTTCTGGAAAGTATCGTACGATAGTCTGAGACAAAAAATAGAGACCGAAAATTAAGCTAAAAACTTGCCGAAAAATTGACGAAAAATGATGAAAATGCAGAAAAAGAAGGGAGAAAGCTAGTCTACTCTGCCCCACGGTGGGCGCCAAAAAATGTGTGCTATAATTGTGTCACACTTTTATGAATCATTTCATTCAAGAACACTCAAGAATGAGGTCTCAAAAATCGATCCATAGCTCCCTAGGCATGGAGTGCAAGGATTTTTAAGAATGCTCTTAGCTAGAGCTATTAAGCCAATAACCTTGCTAGTAAACCATGCAATGAGAGATTCAAATGAAGACAAGGGCAAGAATGCCAATATCCTCAAGAATCAAATGAGAATGCAATGCAAGCTAGAAATGGAAATGCAAGCTAAGATATGGAAATGAAAGATGCAAGCTAGTCTATGGAAATGAAAGTACAAGCTATGCTATGAAATGGAAAGAACAAGTATTACCAAGCCTTCCTAATTAAGCTAGATGAATTAATCTAAAGCATAAAGGAAACTAAGCTAAGTATGAAGCTAGGAATGCCATGACAATGCAAGAAATAAAACTATGATAACATGTAGATGCAAAAGCCAAGAATGTTCCAAATCTCCAAAAGCTCCAAAGTAACCTAGAAAACCTGCAGCATAACATTAGCATAAAAAGTTGAGGCTTTAGAATGAAGAAGAGAGCTCTCCTTTTATAAGAAATGAGGAGGAATGGACCATGGAGATTAAGAGGCAAAAGATTTAATCAATGGTGGAGCTTAAAAGAGGAGCAATCCATGTGCACAAATATCCTCCAATGGGAAAATAGGAGTTGACTTTTGTGTCCATATGAGACAAAAAGTGTTTTTCTCTTTTTTATAAAATAAGAATAATGTTTTATTTGTGCAACTTAGGATAAGAGGAAAAGTGGGGGATTTTTATTTATTAAAAAGGGAGGAAATATTCCTTTTAAATAAATAAAAACTTAGGATAAAATGGTTAGCCCATAGAAAATAATCGAATAAATGATAGAACTAGGATTTGATCAAGAATAAGCAATTTATGATTTAGCAAAAGGGGCTAATAGTCTAGATGACCATTTTTAGGTGTATACTCAACTCACTTTGCAAATATCAGATTTGATTCTGTACACTAATGCTGGTTTACTGACTTTGAAACTTTTCCATTTTCATCTTTGATCTGCTCGAAACTTTTCTTTAAGCAATCACCACCATTCTCCTTCAACCTTTTCTACTTATTCAGTCAATAAAACTTTTATCTTCCAGCATTCTCTGTTCACCATGTACACACATATCACAATGTTTAGGTTCCCTTATATTTTCCTCAATTAGGTTAACTCATCTTTTGCTGCTCAATCTCATTCATAGATCTTAGGGTTAGGTAAGATTCATTGAATCTACCCGCTTTATGTTCTTCGGCTCCTTTTCTAGAATCATCTCAAATCTCTCAAAGAGTTACAATAAAACATTTTACAAAGCATTTAATGCTTCCAAACAATCAATAAATAAAGTCAACACGTTTTACATAATCCAAGAATTCAACAATGTCGGCTCCAAAATTAAATTCTCTTCAACTATAAAATTGCTGATTCTTGGTCAATACTGTGATTGTTCACTCGGTCTTCATGTAGATCACACGATCAATACTAAAACTGTCTCCTCGGCTTGCACTATCTTCCTTGGCAATTTACTGGTGCTCGGTCGACACTATAATTTGCTCGGCATATACTACTCGGTCGACACTAACATCACTCAACTTAAACATGATTTTTCTATTCTTTGCTCGGTTAAGCCTACCAATTTATTCTTCAGTCTTACTAAGATAAACAATACATTATCTCATCATAGTGCAACATAGTCAAGTACACTTTGTAGTATCAAGATAGCTCAACCTTTCCTTAGGTGCTATTGTTACCAACCTTGCTTAGGCCTCTTAGCAACACTCAAATAGATATAGTACTTTCCTAAGTAGCAACAGTCTTACCAATTAAGGTTTGACATCAATGACAATACAATAATTGTTTCAATTTAGTTTCCAACAATGTTTTCTTTCATTGTGTGTTTGTTTTCTATAGTAGGTTAGTGTTTTTGTGGTCTGCCACCTAGAGATTCATGAATTCTTTCTATGAATTTGCTTTCAAGCATCCTCAGATAGAGCCACTGTTGGGATATTTTCTAAGTTTTCTGAGAAGTGTCATTTTGATATTTGAGTTGTGCCCATGTCTCCTTTATTTTATATGCCTGTAAAATTTTCTAAGTGGTCTGGGTCTCAGAATAGTCACGTGCAAAGAAAATGTCTGCATTTCTTTACCCTAGGTGTTGTTTTCCTTTGGTAGGGTTTTATTTTTGAAAAGATCTTAGTCGTGCCCTAGATCTTATATTTTGAAGTTACCTTTTCCAGGCACTTAAGTCCTCAATATGCATGTGGCTTTTGTCTTTCTCTTTGTGTCTCTTAATATCGCAATGAAGTTGTTAAGTCTTAAGTTATTCAGAGATTGGGCGACATGGTCAATAGCTTAACTGTTTGGTGGTTATCTCTTATTCTCCAAATGGTAGGTAGTTAGTTATTTTCATCTACTAATTCTTCGATAAAGCTTTCTCCAAGTCTCATGACTTTTGGCAGTTAAGTCTTTGCATTCAGCATTCTAGCACGACGGTTATCTCTTAGTCTCTTAAGGTAACAATTAAAGCTCAAATGATCTGGAGATCTGGTGAAAAGGTTTAAGGCTTAGAATTATGCAGTTATATCCTAATCTCATGATTTCATGATGAGGTTATGAGGCATTTGGTGATTGAACGAAGGAAGGCTTTCTCAAAATCTCATAAGGTGATGTTGCAGTCTTATTTCATTCGGAGATCTGGCAATAAAGAAAAATATGTGAACTATGGCTGCTGTCTTCAAATCTCATGAAAGTTAATGTTAAGTTCATAACATCCAACGACTTGATGAATAAGGTATTCTATAAGTCTCGAAAGTAAATGGCCACATTGCAAAACACTTGGAGATCTGGCGACAAGGTTAGTACATAAGGTTCGGTTAAATAAAAGAGAAAATCTAACATCAGTGTTAAGTCTTTCGGGCCTAGTCGGTAAGCAGTGCAAAACCCGATGACCGTCAGATGCTTCAACAATGAAGGGATCAAGGTAAGTGGGACCAATATGTCAGGTGAAACTAGTTGGTAAGCAATGAAAGATCTGACTTCCATCTGTAGAAAGATCAGACGGTGGGCATAATGCCTTGATAAGAACTTGCAAGAGGGTTAGTGATCGTGGGATCACGACCTTTTGACACCTAGTGGTGGTGGAACCTTGGTCTTGTATGGAGAGTAAAGGAAGGTTTGATATTGATGATCCAATGGTGGGTGTGAGGCCTCAATGAAGAGATGTAAGATGTTTAGCCTTCATAGGATCATGCTTTGATGATGTGTGTCTCGATTAGTAAGTGGGTCCACAGGTTTGTAAAGCAATAAGGAACCGTAGATGAAGATGAAGATGAACGGCTGTCGCTCAATTTTGAGACAAATCTTTGGTTAAGTAAATTATCTAGAGACCGAGAGATGCTTGTTATGTCTAGATCTCCTAATCAAGCTCAAGTCAAAGTAAATGCCTAGAGACTGGGAGATGTATTGGTCTCTGATTCTCATGATAAAACCGTGGTTAAAGAAAAGATTCAGAGATTGAGAGGTATGCTTCAGTCACTGAATCTCATGGTCAGACTCAGGCTGAGTAAAGCATTCAGAGGTCAAGAGGATCCTGTTGTCGTGTGATCTCCAAAAGAGGAGTGGTTAAAGACTTGCCACAGTTAAAGTGATAAAGAGTCGACAGTTATAAAGTAATCGTGTGGTAGGCGTGAAGCCTCAATGAATAGATGCAGGATGTTTACTGATGACGGAATCATGTGTCCAGCTCGATGAAGATTTTAAAGTGGTGGGTCCTCTGTGCCAGGTGTTGCAGATGTGCCCATTTCTGATTGGTTGCCATGTTGGGTGATGTGGCCGATTATTTTCAAAGCCCAGTTGATTGTTTTGTCGATTTGTGTGTGCCACCCGATCTGTCAAGAAGACCAAGGATCGACGACCATATTTTAAACTTGTTTATTAACCATTGTGGCCTAATTTTTTAAATTGTTTAAGGGTTTTTCTCAAGGATTGAAGTAACCATGAACCAAATCAGTTTTATCATGCTCTAAGTGGAAAATGATTACACCCGGTTGTTAATGATGCTAAGGCCATAACAGATTCTAGGTGGGACAAGAAGATGAAGCATTTACAGAGTTTGAAAGGGTACACTTAGCCAACAATGGAAGAAGTTAGAGTCACACATGGCACTTGATCCTTGAGTACATGGAGGGTAATTATCAGACAAAAAATAATATAAGTTAGCTGGTAGGAGCTCATTATTCATGTAACAACTTTCAATAGTTACCTTGAAATATATGTAGACAAAGGTGCCACCGGTGAGGATTCACAATGATTTGAAACAGATTTATGGTTTTTCTTCCCTTTTCTATCAATGATGTAATTTCTATTTTGTCTTTTGTGCTTGTCACTATCCTAGCCATCCGAAGGTTGTTGCATCCTTTTCCTAAGGATTCCAAGATGGCTAGTGATATATATATATATATATATATATATATATATATATATATATATATATATATATATATATATATATATATATATATATATATATATATATATATATATAGCAAGTTTTACTTTTGTGAAAGGGTGGTGAAATTCATTTGTAAGGAGAGTTTTTGCATCTATTTTTGGGTTCTAAGAATTTTTGTCTTTGAATGTACTGATACAGGAAAATATCAATGAAAAAATATATTGAAACTCCTTTGCATATTTTGTTGTCTTCTGATATGAATCTTGAGTTTTTCATGTATTAAATATGTAAGGAATTTTTAATACATCATTTACAAGTTAAATAGTATGGTTAAGCTTAAATTTATTTCAAGGGAAGGGTAAGTCTTAAGGGAGATATTTGAGAATTCATGATTTATGAAAGAATTTGATGACAATATGTGTGAATGAGAGGGTGATTTTTAAGGCATCTCATCTGGGTTTTGGGTATATTGGATTTTAGAGATTCATGTGGATGTATGTTCTTTGACTCTTTGCCCTAGGATTTGGCATTGCTCTTTGCTCAATTTACATTTCTCACCATTAACACAATTAAATAATAATTTATCTTGAATTTATGTTGAAAAGAATTAGATGTTTATGTCTGTATCAAGCATACATATAATTATTGTGATTCTTTAAAGAATTGAATCTATCAGGTACACCCGCCTGACCTCGAAGCTCAATGTGAAGAAGGATAAAAATCCTTAGCACCTTAGTGTTTAATGTTGTTAGATGCATCTATTGGGTCCATAAGAGAGTTATGTATCAGAATTTATGATTTGTATTCATCATTTGCAATCATTTTAAGAACTAAAAAGCTCCATAGGAGTTCTCACTTGGGTGCCGGGGGTCTACTGATAGATTGTAAAGATAACCTAGGATAGTAGGGAGCCATGTGATGACACGCTCCTACATGTATTTTAGGAATCCCTCTCATTGTCTTGTGTTTTCTTGTTTCCTTGTTGATATCTTGCATGTAGTCTTGATATTATCTCTTCATGTTCCATGTGGTGCACCTTGTGAACCTTGTGTGATGCTTGGGTTGTTTCCTGGTATGGGGCCTTATGTTATCTCCTAGCTCGGGGAAGTGGGCCTCAAGGACCCACATGGTTGGGTGGCAAAAGTTTTTCCATTGAATTGTTGTTTTTCTTAGTTCGTGGCTTCTGGATGATCCCTATAGCATACTGGAGTCTTCCTTGTCTTCATGTCAGCTCTTTGATTCTTGACCATTGTTGTATCATTGTATCATATGATCTAAAAGAGTTATTGGACATTGTAAACTTATATACTTGTAATCATTTGAAAATTAGGAGTTGATCATGTGATTGTAAACTCTGATATGTATGATGTTTTATCATTGTGTATTGGCTTAGACCTTTAATGATAAATGATTATTTTTACATTTTGGATGTTATGTTCCATTCTTTAGATATGTTATTGTAGACTCCTAAATTTATCCACGTAATATTAATTTAATTTAATTAATAACCCCAAATAACATTATGGTTAATTTATAATTAATTATATTTGTTATATTCATCTATAGATATTTAATTAAATAAATTCACTACCTATAGTATTAAAATTAAATTTAAATACTACCCCCTAATGTATTAAATTTAATTTATTACATGTTTCTCCATATTCTCTTTTTAAATAATTTATTTATTTATTTATTCCTCCACATGTTTTATTTCTACTAAACCATGATTAAATTAAATTTTATTTAATTTAATCTTAAATCTAACTTAAATGTTATCATACACACATCACTTTCTATCTAATACGCCTATTTATTAATTAACTAAAGCTACTTAAGAAAATTTTCATCTTGCTACAAAAATTAGTCCTAATTATTTCCTCACACGTGTGAGAAAATAATTTAAAATTTACATTTTCTAAATTTGCTAAAAAATGCCTAAACAAGGCTTCTTACAATTTTTGATCACACTTCTTACACTTTCTAAAAGTGTGAAAATTGACTTTCTCATACACATCTCTTACACACACATACACATGTATTTGGAGTACACATTGACCCTTCACATCCCAAGTTGCTCACACATGTGTAAGCAAGTCTTGGACTTTGCATGGCTTATGTGTCTCCTTTGTGGCACCTATGTGGATGTCACATAGATTCCACCTTACACCAGACCTCCAAAATCTTACAAATATGACCCTTGCCTCAAAAAAATCATCCATAATTGCTTTGCATTCATTATTTCATTTTAAATTTTTAGTGCTTTTGTAGTTATTACTAACTATTTGGTAGTTGCTCGCTTTCATTGTAGATTTAGAGTTTGGTTTCATTAATAGTTAATGCAATAGCTTCATTTATTTCTTATTTTTCATGCCATATGAGCTTGAGGGTTTCTTCCATAGATCCTCCTTGAGCCTCTTTCACTTCTTACTTTGACTACTCGAGGGTTGCTTCCATAGCTCCCCTTTGAGTATTGTTAGGAATAACAATCCACAATACAACTGAGAAGGGGAAGGGGGGGGGGGGGGTTGAATCAGTTTTATGATAGATTATTAAACTTTAAACTTTGAATAGAAGAAATATCAAATCTAATGAACGCAATAACACAATATTTTAGTCTCAGGGAAACCCTATTAGAGGTAAAAACCCCGGTGGGAATTAGCACCCACAAATGATGTACCAAGAGTATAGTATCCTTGTTAGAAAATCTAGCCCTGTTAGGATCTTATTGAAACATTATAGTACACAATCCTTGTTAGAGGATAGACCCTGTTAGGAGTCAAGAAAGAAGGGTGAGCTCATTGCCCAAAGAAAGTTAAATCCACCTTCAAAAATCACTATTCACAACACCAATAATCCTCTTATCTACATCCAGCAGACACAAGCTCACAGCTTTCACAATCTCCTTTACATCACATACATCTCATCCATATCTTTTCCATGGAAAAGATCTTACATATATACCCTATTACATTCTACATGATCAAGTTGACCGATTAGGCTTTCCTAATTACATAAATGATTACATAAACCCTTTCTAAGATACACATGGTATCTAAAACAAGTATACAATGATTATATTACAACAATTAAGGACCAAAATCCTTAATTAATATTCACCAAACAAAATGCACGCTACATCACTGAAGTCGGCTCCCAAATAAGTGTTCTCTAGATCACACGCCACAACTGACATCATCCAGCATTTTATACCATGTGCTGACCATCAAAAATTCTTTAGTACCTTGTATTTCATCTCTTAAGCTCACATACTTTGAATCCATACCTTTTGTAAGATATACCAAAAACATAGAGACTCACTCTGTCAACATCCAGTGTCACAGTCCAGTAACCAATGTTCACCAAAACATTTATAACTCATCCAATATGCAACATTACATGATACAATCTTAGATATAAGATCACAACATCCTCCTGTACTCTCATCTATCTTTGCACATTTTGAAACATTCGTACAATGTTTATACACTATCATAATCAGCTTGGTCTCTTCATAGAACATATGTTGACATCAGTGACAAAACACTAATGACAACATCAACAAATCCAACATTACTTAATGTAGTGATTAAACATATTAAATGTATCAACCATTCCTCAATGCATTAGCAATATCCAACAATCTCCCCCTTTGACATTGATGTCAACATATGGGAAAATCCATTAACCCAAAGTTTTATCAATCCAAAGTTTTGTAATCAAATAGTACTCTACAGTACACCTCCATACAATCTTCCCATACAGTATGGATTTTATCATAGAAACACTCCCCCTTTGACAACAATGGCAAAGGGTGCCATGAGTTAACAACTATTTTTACACACCTTCCTTCAATGATCATTCCCCTTGAGGAGTATATCCCTACTTCAAGTACATAATATGATAAGGCTCTGAAAACCTCTCGACTGATGCATCCCCGCATCATTTAATTCTGACTAGGAGGGCCCTGAACCTTAACCATACTCCTGAGATATTCAAAGGTATCTTTTGGAAATGACTTTGTAAAGATGTCTGCAATCTATTCCTTTGTACTGATATACTCCAACTTTACTTCCTTTTCTGCTACCTTGTCTCTCAAGAAGTGATACTTGATAGAAATATGTTTAGTTTTAGAATGCATCACCAGATTCTTTGACATATTCACTATACTAGTGTTATCACAGTGGATAACCACATGCTCATCAAAAGTTATTCCAATGTCCTTCAACATTTGTTTCATCCAAATAATTTGAGTGCAGTTAATAGCAGTAGCAACATACTCTGATTCAGCAGTAGATTGAGCTATACAGTCTTGCTTCTTACTTAGCCATGAAACCAACATTTTCCCAAGGAAAAATGCACTGCCACTAGTACTCTTCCTTTCATTTAAATTTCATACCCAACCAGCATCAGTATAAGCATGAAGTTCAAATCTATCATTTCTATCATACCATAAGCCATAGTCTATTGTTCCTTTTAGATATCTCAATATCCTTTTCACAACAGCTAGGTGTGTCTCTTTAGGTTCTGCTTGATATCTGGCCACAATCCCAACAACATTAGCAATATCTGGTCGGTGTGAGTCAAATATTGTAATCCTCCAACCATTGATCTATAATTGGTTTGAATAACACACTTCGATTCATCATCAACTCTCAGATTGTTACCAATCACCATGGGTGTGCCAACTAGTTTATAGTCTTCCATTCTAAACTTTTTCAACATCTCTTTAAGATATTTAGTCTGAGAAATAAAAATATCATTTTTACTCTGATTTATTTGTAGTCCAAGAAAGGATTTCATTTCACCTATCATGGACATCTCAAATTCATTTTCCATCTCTTTAGAAAATTTCTCACATAGATCATCATTGCCTCCAAAGATAATATCATCAAAAAAGACTTCTATTATCAAAACTCCATCTTCACTAGTTCTTAAGTAAAAATTATTGTTAACATTACCTTTTCTAAATCCAAACCGAAGTAAGTATTTGTCTAACCTTTCATACCAATCCCTTGGAGCTTGCTTCAGCCCATACAATGCCTTCTTCAACTTGCATACCATGTCTCCATCTTCGCATAAAGGAAATCCATCAGGTTTTTCTATATACACTTCTTCTTCAAGATCCCCATTCAAGAATGCAGATTTCACATCCATCTGATATACCTTGAAGTTCTTATGTGTAGTATAAGCCAAGAATAATCTCACAAGTTCTATTCTAGCAATAGGCACAAATGTCTCTTCAAAATCTATGCCTTCTTGTTGTGAATAGCCTTTACATACCAGTCTTCCTTTTTTTCTTACTATAACGCCTTCATTCATTTTGTTTCTGAAAACCCATTTAGTTCCTATTAAATTTTTGTTCTTAGGTCTAGGAACCAATTCCAAAGTATTATTCTTCTTTATCTGATCTAACTCTTCCTTCATAGCATTTATCCAAGATTCACCTCTACAAGCTTCATATGTAGTCTTTGGTTCAACTTGAGAAATCAAACAAATTTCTTCTCTAGCCTTTGATCTAGTCATTACTCCTTGATTAGAGTAACCAATGATTTGATTTTCAGGATGATTGTTCTTTACATACCTCAAAGTCTTAGGAACCTCAGTAGCCTCATTTGTGTCATCATCACAAGTCTCATTTTGGCATTCAGCCCCAACAATTTCTTCTTCTTCTGCAACATCAGCCTCTTTGATCTTTGTAACCCGATTACAATCATACATTCTCTCTTGTACTGAAACCTTTCATCTATCTTCACATTGTTACTTTCAATCATATTCCTTAATCTTAGATTGAAACATTTATAAGCCTTTCTCTTAGTAGAATAACCAAGAAAAATTCCTTCATCACTTCTAGCATCAAAATTCCCTATATCATCATCTCTCTTGATATAGCATTTACTACCAAATATTCTGAAATACTGTATAGTAGGAGTATGATTAAACCATAATTAATAAGGAGTCTTAGTTGTACATTCTCTAATTTGAACTCTGTTCAATGTGTACACTTCTATTCCAACAACCTCTCTCCAATGCATATGAGATACATTTACTTTAAGCAACATTGTCCTAGCAACATCAAGTATAGTCCCATTTCTTCGCTTTGCTATCCCATTTTGTTGTGGAGTCCTAGGAGTAGATGTTTGTTTCTATATTCCATGCTCTTTGCAGTATGAATTGAATAAGTGTAAAGTAAACTCTCCACCTCTATTTGACCTCAAACATTTTATCTTTAAACCAGATTCATTCTCTACTTTTTCCTTGAATATCTTGAATTTATCAAATGCTTCTGATTTTTCTTTCAAGTAAGTAACCCACATCATTCTAGAAAAGTCATCAACAAAATGTATGAAATACCTTTCACCATAGTATGATTTTGTCCTTGCAGGTCCACATAGGTCTGTATGTACCAAATCCAACTTTCCTTCTGATGTATATGCTTTTATTTTGTAACTGCTTCTAGTCTATTTTCCCATAACACATTCTCTACATACAGTGTTAGATGGTTTCACAATCTTTGATAGATCTCTTACTGCATTAATCAAACTTGCCTTCATAATATTGTCAAAATTAGCATGAAAAAAACTTCTGTTCCATAAACAACTAACATCTACCTTTGCAACAAAACAAGAGGCTCCACATATATTTAATTCAAATACATTACCTTAGATTTAGTACCGGTTGCAATCATCTTTCCTGCCTTACTTCTGATAAAACATTTACCATCATTGAATTGTAACTGAAAATCTTTGTCCATCAACTGTCCAACACTGAACAAGTTATGCTTAAGTCCATCAAAAAGTAGTACATTGTCAGTATTAGTTTCTCCATCTAGAGTATTAGATCCTACTCCTATGATAGGTTTAGGAAGATTGTCTCCAAACCTCACAACACCACCATCATACTTCACTAATTTAACAAACTTGTTTTTGTCTCTAGTCATATGATGTGAACAACCAATTTCTATTATCCATTCATATTTCTTATCAACATGAGATACTAAAGCCTTTTCCTCATGTAATGGATCATCTTTAATAGAAACAAATCCAATCTCCTCATAATCTAAATCATCATCATCATAAATACCTTCACTAGCATAATAACATTCCTTATTCTTTGAATGCTTAGAATTGAAAAACTTAGGCTTGTACTTAGGAACTCTTATAGGACATCTAGATGCAAAATGACCTACCTTATTGCATGAAAAACATTTCAAAGGTAATTTTCCTTCAAATTTACCCTTACCTCTCTTTTCTCTTCTAGAAATCAATGCAACAAGTTCATCCATCTTTCTTTCCTCTACTTGTATCTGTTCCCATTCCTCAACATATTCACCAAGCTCTTCTTTTAGGTTCTCACTATTGGTGCTTGGAAGTGCAAACATTATTCTCTTGTGTGTAGATTCTTTAAATGCAGATTCAACTTTAGGTACAAAATCTCCCATTTCAACACCTTGAAAGGTAGTTAGCTTTGCAATCAACATCTCTCTGCTAAAGTTCAGAGTCAAGGGTATAGTTTCTTGAATAGATATAGCCTTAAACTTGTAATCAGGTGTAAATGATCTAAGGATCTTTGCAATTACTTCTTCTTCATCATAAGTACCTCCACAATTTTTGATTTCCACCACAACTTCTATAACCCTTTGAACATAGGCCCTAATGCTTTCATCATCATTCATTTGTAGCTTCTCCATCTTTGTTTTCCAGTTCTGTAACTTTCCTTTCTTGGTATAGTTGTCTCCTTCATATGGTGCTTCCAATCTTTGTCAAATATGGTGTGCTGAGTCCAAGTCTTTAACTTCAGTTATTCTCCTTTAGAGAGTGCACTGATCAATGCTTCCCTTGCAACCATGTTGTATGAGAATAACTTCTTTTCATCATTAGTAGCTAATGAAAAATCATTCCCAGACTTCATAGCTACCTTATTATTTTTAATCAACCAGTAGTCGATGCCCAAACATAGCCAATGAGTTTGCATCTTGTTCTTCCAATTGTCAAAGTTTTCAAGATCAAACTTCAGACTATCCTTCCTATAGAACGCCATCTCCAAGATCACCTCAAGATGTTAAGCTTTCTCTCTAAGGACCAATATCTTTGATACCAATTGTTAGGAATAACAGTCCATAATACAACTGAGAGGGGAGAGGGTGAATCAGTTGTATGATAGATTATTAAAATTTAAACTTTGAATAGCAGCAATATCAAATCCAATGAACACAATGAATGCCAACACAATAACAAAATATTTTGGTCTTGGGGAAACCCTATTAGAGGTAAAAACCCTAGTGGGAATTAGCACCCACAAATGATGTACTAAGAGTATAGTATCCTTGTTAGAAGATCTAGCCCTGTTAGGAGAGTATTGGAACATTACAGTACACAGTCCTTGTTAGAGTACATACCCTTTTAGGAGTCAAGAAAGAAGGGTGGGCTCAATGCCCAGGCTCAGTGCCCAAAGAATGTTAAATCCACCTTTAGAACTCACTATTCGCAACACAAGTGTATATGAAGAAATACACAATCTTTTGAACTATCTGACAACAACTATCTTTTCTTGATCAATTCCAATGAAGTTCACTAGTAATCCTCTTCTCTACATCTAACAGACACAAGCTCATAGCTTTCACAATCTCCTTTACATCACATACATCTCATCCATATATTTTCCATGGAAAAGATCTTACATATGTACCCTATTACATTCTACATGATCAAGTCGACCGATTAGGCTTTCCTAATTACATAAATGATTACATAAACCCTTGATAAGATACACATGATATCTAAAACAAGTATACAATGATTATATTACAATAATTAAGGATCGACATCCTTAATCCATATTCACCAAACAAAATGCACGCTACATCACTGAAGTCAGCTCCCAAATAAGCCTTCTCTAGATCACATGCCACAACTGACATCATCTAGCATTCCATACCATGTGCTAACCATCGAACATTATTATATACCTTGTATTTCATCTCTTAAGCTTGCATACACCGAATTAATACCTTTTGTACGATATACCAAAAACACAGAGACTCACTCTGTCAACTTCCACTGTCACAGTCCAGTAACCGGTGTTCACAAAAACATCTATAACTCATCCAATATGAAAAATTACATGATGTGATCATGGATATAATATCACAACATCCTCATGTACTCTCATCTATTTTCATATCTTTTGAAACATCTGTACAATGTTCGTACACTGTTATAATGAACATGTTCTCTTCATAGAACATATGTTGACATCAGTGACAAAAAACTAATGACAACATCAACAGCTCCATCATTACTTAATGTAGTGATTAAACATATTGAATGTATCAACCATTTCCATTCAATAGTGATATTTATACTTGTGTTGGGAGAGCACATGCACAACCTCTCTAAGAGCTTAAATCAAGAAAGTCTTAGGTGCACTCACTTCATGCTCATTCGAGGTTATGTGGAGAGTAGTGCAGGAATGAGTTTAAACATAGTTTTCTTGTTAGTTTAAGATCTTGAATATGCACATGTATAACTAACATTTAAGTGTTAATGCTTGCTCCACAAAAGTCACTTTTTTGCATATACATTTTGGCACACTCGGTGGGACCTGCGTTCTGATTATCTAACCTCTTTTCTTGATTTTGTAAATTTTTTTGTGAAATTTGTAGACAGATGTCTACGCATGTAAAAAGGTGTCTTTGCTTGCAGACATGCATCTCTGCTACACAAGATTCTTTGCTTGTACATAAGAATCTTCGCCTATAAACATGCGTCTTTGCCAAAAAAGGGTTTCTCTTCCATTTAGCTTGTTTTAATAAAAAAACTTGCATTTTCTATCACATTAAGGCTAATAATTGTTGAATATCATCATTAAAACACTTTATTGTATTTGCAAGTGAAGAGAAACACATAATCCTAATAAAATTATTGTTTTCATTTCTTTTCTGTACAAATAGGTGTCTCTTCTTGTACATAGACGTCTCTTCCAGAAAGGGAGTTTCTCTGTCACATTAGCCTTTTTAGTTGTTAAAGTGAATTTTTCTGGTATATTAAGGTTGAAAGTTACTGTATTTCATCATAAAAACCTTTTTTATGCATTTTCATGTTAATGAGGATATAAAATCTTGAAAATTTGTAGTTGAGATTTCCTTGCTGTACAGACATGCGTCTCTTCCCGATAGGTGTCTCTTCCTCTACACAGGTAGGTTTGCCTATACATAGGCACCATAGATGTCTCTTCCTGTACACAAATGTCTCTGCCTATTTTTATCTTTTTTTCATAATATCTTGCATTTTAAGGTTGCTGATCTAGGTTTTTTGAAAGTTACTAATATTTTCTGCCTTCTAATAGTGATTTTGTAGAATGATTGACCAAGACTTAAAATTGTTGAGACTACTAACTTCTTTGTTTTGCAAGACATTGTTAGAAGACCGAACACATTGAACTGCTCACTAAGGTTATTTTGCAGGTTGCTAAGGAGATCCAACTAAATGTTGTATTTTATTAATGATTTCTTAGGTACATAGCATTAAGTAGGAAGTTTATTTTTTATAATGATTCACTATCTAGGGGACTATGCTCTATTCTCAAAGTGGGAAAACATAAACCTAGAACCTTTAGAATTGTTATCTTAAATAAAATTAGAATTGATAAATTGTTTGGTGTGTTTGGGAGAAAACCTCATTGGATAGGAGAGTATGCTCTTTTCCCCTTGAGGGAAAAACATAAATCTAGACTCCTTTCGTGGCCAATCTATATGTTCTTTCATTAAACCTTTAGAGAGCCTATCAGTTAAGGAAAAAATCTCCTAGGAATGACTCAAAGTGGGGACAAGAAGATGCCAACTCTTCCACCCACTATAAATACATGCTTCCTTGAGATTAAAGTCTCAGAAGACATGGTTAATTCTATGTTTAAACTTTTGTGTTCACATATGCTTTATCACATGTAGGGCTGAGTGGCCTTAACCATGCTTGCGAGACTATGTTGGTTGAGGTACTTGTAGGGCTATAGGCCTAAATCTCGCTAGTCAGGACTACATGGGATGATCATGAACAAATGCCTTGACTAAAAGATATAGAGTAGTGGCCACCTGGTTCACCTCCAAAAGGATGATAATCTATGTGCAAGGAGAATATTAATCTCCCCAAGACACTGACCATATCGAGCCCTCATAAACATTAACACTTTGATAATACAACATCATGATTGAAGCCATTGCATGCTTGGTGATGACCATATTCTAAGGAGTTTTTGGGTGTGTTCCTAAGTCAATGAGCAAAGATTTATAGTCTCAACCAATCTCCTTCTAGGGATAAAAGGTGTTCTTTTTACTTTTCATTACAAAACAAATCCATACACTTGAATCCCGCAAGGTTTCTTTGTCCCTTGCAGGACTATTTTTGATAAATAAGGTTCTAATCCAAACATTTGATGTATGCATACAATCTATTCTTGCCAAGAACATCCTTTGATCTTTCAAGATATTGCCTTCCTGATTTTTTCATCACATTCTACATCATTTTTTCTTCCTTTTAATCCATGACTGATGGTGTGAAACATAAGAAGGTAAAACTTCCAGTTTCTCAAGTCTACAAAGAAAAGAAGATCAATGATAAAAAGGCTAGAGTCAACAAATCAGTTTTGAAATCTATCCAAAAGACCCTTGAAGCCAGTGAAAAGTTTGATAAAATTAGCTATAACAATCAGATTGCTAATTTTGTTGCCAAGAACAAAGTGAACATGACCTTTGTCACTTGTGAATCCTATGATTAAGTACCTTTGACCTTCATCCTTCTTTAAATCACTCATCATTTCCTCATCTTTAATCAAATCTTTCTTCACACATTAGGAGCATTAATCAAAACCTTGGACTTCAAATCAAAACTAAATCAATCCATCTTTCACACCTCAATCAAAAAATAGGGTGAAATAATCAATCCAATAGTGTTACATAGAACTTTGATCAAAGAAAACATTAATCCCTTGCTACTTTGAGAACCAAGTCTTTCTCTAGTATTTTTAATCCAATCCTATTTTTTTTTGGGATCATTAGTCTATCACCTAAATAAGAGAATATTTTAAATCAAATTTAATCCATTTCTTTCACAATCACAAGGTGTTCTTTGACCTAGGTTTGTTCCAAACCTTTAAATCAAACCAATCTTTGAGACTTAGTTCCTCTTTAATCCAATCAATCCCAAATTAAATCAAATCATTATTGAGGCTTAGTTACTCTCAAATCAAATCTAATCAATCCTCAAGGCTTAGTCCTCTTAATCCAATCTAAATCCTAGTCTAAGTTGCTCCTAATTCATCAATTCCTTTCTTCCTCTTGTCATCTTTCATCAATCTTTCAACATTCTTCAATCTAACCCAAGGTCACTCATGCATAATACTTACCTGATCTCAAAATAAGATAAGACAAGAATCTATTACCATGGACAATGATCAAGAAATCATTTATCAAGAAGACTTCAATGAAGATGAGGAACAACATATGGAATCCAACATGGTCATACCTAAAAGTGTCAATGCAAATCCATGAGCCAAAGTGTTCTTTGATGATCCTAACAACATGAGTCTAGTAGAATATTTAATCCAAGATAGTAGTTCTATTATCTTCCTAAATCTTAATCTAAGGGGAATCATGTCCCCTGATAATTTTGATGAGACCTTTCTATAGAAAAATCTAATTCAAACCAACAAACACAATGCCATTCCCGTTATGCCTTCAACATCCGATAACACAAATCAACCTTCCAATCATATGCTTGAATAAATATGACAGCTCCTAAACATGCCCAAATCAAATGATAATACAAATAATGGACCAAATAATAATTAATTGAATGAAGGCCACAGACCTGAACATCCACCAGGGTCATTGGGGTGACACTTTACTTGAATTTTCTCTAATTCTAGTGGGATCTTGAAGAATCAAAATTCTTCACATACAAACAACACCAACCTTCCTCCTGGTGGACATAAGATGAATCCTCTACCTCTAGGGGGACATAACACATCATTTGGAGGAGGTATGAATCAAGGCCATATAATCATCAACAAAAATCATCCTGAGTGGGTGCAACAAATCAATGAGCTTAAAATCAAGGTGACAACTATGCAAAAAGTTGGGAAAAAGGAATTGTCTTTCAAAGAGATATGTCCTTATCCATTTGATAAATAAATAAGTACCCAACCATTTCCTACCAACTTTAAGATTCCTAAATTTGATAAATACAAGGGACAATCATTCCATGAACACCATCTCAAATAATTTTATGTATTAACTCAAGAAGTCATCCATAATGATAATTTCCTCAAAAGACTCTTTACTAGGAGTCTTGGCCGCCCTGCTCTTGAGTGGCTAATGAATCTTGTTCCCAAATCCATATCAACATTACCTGATCTTTCCGAGAAGTTTTTTTCCTAATACTCTTACAACATTGAACATCAAGCATCACTTAGTGACTTCTGGAACAAAAAGCAATGAAACAGGGAAACCTTTGCTAGCTTTCTTCAAAGGTGGAAACACCTTGTAAATTGAATACCTTGGAAAATTCCATACACACCTTGTCAATATCTTCACTAAGAATCTGGTTATTGAAATGTCATTCTAAATGAAAATGGTTACCCCAGACTCATTTGAGGAACTCATTAAAAAGAGAAAACATATTGAAGATGGACTTTTGATGAAAGGGGCCATTAAACATTATCCCTCTAATTCATCTAATAACACCAACGATAAACCCAAGTTCTGGTCTAAGAAAAAGGGTGTTGTTAATGATGGAGTGATAGATGCTAAGCATGTCCAAAATGTTTAGGCATCCAACAATAACAACCAAGGCAATCGAAATAGAAATAATCAGAACAATTGTAATCAAAACAATAACCAAAACAATCAAGGTAATCAAACTAATCAAAACAATTAAAATCAAAATCAAGGATCTGGTTATTGTAATCACCTAAAATTTGTCTAGTAGAATGTAAGCCCCTAATTTTGATCAAATTTTCTCAAATAAAATCCTAAATCTCAAAGGCATATTTACTAGACATAATTATGCAGAGTAACCCTGAAAACCCCTTTGCATAATTAAACAAAAAAATCAAAATTTTATATCAAGCTTATACTATGGTATAATTTATAGAGCTTGCATATTTATTTAATTTCTATAACATTACTTTTAATATAAATTTTATACACTTTTATTAAAAGAACACATTCACATGTGAAAGGGGATTTGAAATTTGAAATTGTCATTTTATCTTATTCTACCTAACATCTCTCCTTTGCCTCTTAATCATCACCACTCATTTCTACCTAACCTTGCATATCCTTCATTCTCCTTTTTCCTTTTCATCTCAATCACATATTCTTTGCCTCTTAATCTACACCATCTATTCTTAAGGCAATTCCTTTAAAAAGGAAGCTCTTCCATGGCTCAAGGGATCCATCTTTGTGTATTCTAGAGTAATCTTGCCAATTTGAATTCCTAGCTCTTAGTTAATCATAGCATAATCTAGTTTTCTTTCTTTTTTTGTTAATCATAGCATAATCTTTTGCATTCTCATTCAAGAATACTAGTTGTTTGCATTTGTTCTAGCTTATTTCTCTCATTCTAACTTTGTTAATAATTGCATTCTAGTTCATTTTAAATTTTTCATTGCATTTGAATCTTCTATTTTGGAGTAGTCAAGTCACTAATCCTTTATTCTAATTTAATGAGCACCACAAGAAGGATTAAACTTGCTTCAACAAGGAAGCAATAAGCTACTTTTGAGAATTTAGTTGGTTCATTTGATATGGTCTCGTATAGATAAATTCTTGAGCTAATGGTTTATTGATTGTTTGATTTCTTTTATTTGATACCAATATTTAACCACACATTTTTGGCACCCACCATAAGGATAGAATCAAAAAATTGTCCCTTTATGTGCAGGTTATTTTTATTTATTTCCTGAAACTACTATGAGTATCGTACCCAGTGATCAAATTTATCGTATGATACCTGATTTCATTGCATGGATTTACATGAGTTTTATCGTACAATAATATGGTCTAGGGTGTTTCATTATCTGTAGTACCGAATTTCATCATACAATACAAAATCCCCAGAGTTCATCACGTGGCTTTCTGGGTTTTATTGTACAATAATATGGTGAATGATTATGTTTTATCATATAAAAAATAGTCAGTGTTTTTGAGGGTCCTACAGTTATAATTTTTGGATTTTGATGCTTGATTCGGCTTTATCTTGGCCTTGAACTTCTGTTTTGCAAGTTTTTATAAGTTTTTGCAGGGCATTTGATAAATAGATCACTTCTCAAAGGCATCAACACTTGCTTATTTCAAGACTACTATTGCTTTGTGGTTGTAGGACGCTTGCCAAAGATATATTTGGAGACTACTAAAGATATTTGTGTTGTAGGTTGCTTTGGAGATACAAATCAACATTGTGTTTCATAAGTTTAGTTTTCTAGGCATCTAGCCTAACTAAGAGGTTCTTTTTTATTATGATTAGTTGAGTAGTAGGAGAGTATGCTCTTCACCTCCTAGAGGATGAACCAAAAATATTGAGCTACTTGATTGGTTATTTGTTGAAGGAATCTTGGGTAAATGAACATGTTCATGGGAGAAACTATGGAATAGGAGAATATGCTCTTTTCCTTGTAGAAAATTAGAAATCTTGACCTCCATTAGCTGTCCATTTTACTTTCTTGCATTTACCTTTAGAGGGCCTACAAAGAGAGCAATCTTTTGGGAATGAACCAAGTGGGAAACAAGAGAACTTGGATAAATCCATCCCACTATAATCAAAAGATTCCTTCAATCTAAAGAGAGGGAAGAATTTAATATTTTCTACTTCCAATGCTTCTTCATGTGTAGGGCCTAGTTGCCTCAATCTTGCTAAGCAAGACTACACTTGTCTAGGCGTTTGTAGGGCCTTCACGGTCTCAATCTTGTTTACAAGAATACAAGGGGAGTAAATCCAACTTGTATAGGGCCAAGAGGTCTCTATTTTTTTTGTGAGACTATACATTTTGTGTGCTTGTAGGGCTATAGGCCTAAATTCCACTTGCAAAACTACAAGGGGTAGTCATGAACGAAGACCCTTATTTAACACCTTAGGATTTAGAGGCCAACTATTTTAGCCGCGTGACTTCTTTTGTGCAAGGATTTATCCAAGTGGAATTATCTGAATCACCCCAAGATTACTCACCATATGTACTCCCTTGGATGCTAAAGCTTGAATGTGGAAATATGGAAAGACATGCGCTGTGGGCATTGATCTCTTCCAATTGATCCATAATTTGCATAGTCCTAGGAATGACCATTCAACCACTTAATTATGGTGCTAAGAGAATTAAGTTGTGGGAAAAAGGTCAAAACACTTCCCTCTTTGACCTTAGGTAGATTATGATTGATGTGCTTTAAATGTGATAAAGACCTGTGAAGACTATTGTGAACATACACTTAATACATTTGACACTTTGTTATACCTTGTTAGACTTCACAATTTCTTGCATCCCCAAATTTTTTTTGTCCTATGGTGGATTATTTAGAGACTATTGTTTGATCACACTATTTTCTTCATTGGAAACATTCATACTTGATTTAGGCACATGAAGACTTATCACGAATCCGAAGCCAAACTTGTTTAGGTTGATCAAAACTCTTGAAAAAAATGGTAAATTACTCATTTTATTGCATCCTGTCATGCGATCCAGAGTCTGACTAACTATCATAGCTTCTTCCTATATTATCAGTTCTTGATTACCTAGGTTTCCTCTTGGCTCCTTCTGATCAACAATTATCTATCTACAAACTGGTATCCCTAATTGGTTGACCTCTTGTTAGTGATTTGGTATCTCTTTTATTTTCCTTAGGATCTTAGAGGTGCTCTAGCCTTGTCTCAAGTACCCTATTTAAAAATTACATTTTTCTCAAAACTTCATCACAAGTGCCACCCAACAGGCATTCAAGCCTCACTCTTGGTGCTTTGTACTTAGTTCTCTTGACTGTATCAACCTAGTCGCAAGTTCCACTCAACATGTATCTAGGCCTCATTCTTGGTACATTGAACCTCATTCCAACCACTTTACTATTAATAACTTATCCTTGAGATAATGCTATCATTACCTTGATTTATTAGCACAAGATTGAGTTACCTTATTATTATTGTTTTGTTAATATCATCTTCCATGCCAGTTAGAACTCATAGTCATTCCTACAAGGCTATAACTGATCCTCGAGGGAAAGCCAATTACAACACCGCTGAACCATCATTTTGTGAAAAACCTTTGCATCAAGCTTCTGATTATTAGTCAGTACTCTTTGCTAACGTTGAAAGATTTGATTACCTCAACATGGAAAACTTTGAGTCAGGTACCCACAAAAGGCATGCCTTTGATTCCTTTGAGGATGAGGAGCCCACACAAGAAGAGGTTCAAAAGTGCTAGGAAGACAAGCACTTTCACAAAGTGATGTAATACATCATGAGCTAAGATGAAGATCTCTATTTCATACATCTTTCTTCCATGGGTGTGAAGCTTCCCCCAAACTTTGATGTCGATACCTTATTGCAAAAAGAGTAAGAGTCTCGTCTCATTGCCCTCACTAAACAAGTGCAGGATCTACATTGTGATATTTCCAAACTAAAGAAGGATAAGGAGCAACCCTCTAGAAAGTAATCGCTTGAATCAATTTGTCCTTTCCCCTTCTACAAAAATGTTTACATGTCACCTTTCCCATCCAAGGTGGAGATCCCCAAATATGATAAGTATGATGACAATAAGGATCCTCAAGATCATGTGCCTGAATTTTGTGTTTTAAGCATGGAATTTATGCATGAACAAACCTATCTGATGTGACTCTTTTTTAAAAGTCTTGGTGACCATTCCATGAGTTGGTTCACCTTTCTTGCCCCTGACATTAAAACCTTTGATGAGCCGGTTCAATAGTTTATCCAACAATATTCTTACAATATATCTCATACTATCACCATGCTTGATTTATGCAAGACAAAGCAACGTGTTGGAGAACCTTTCATCACATTCCTCTAGTGATGGTAGAGAATATTTGCTTGATATCCTTGAAAGATTCCTGAGACTAAGAAAATCAACATATTCATCAACACTTTGGTTCCTGAGATGAACCATGTACTGTAAATGTAAACACATGCTTCATTCAAAAAATTGGTTGAATCATCTATACGCACAGAGGATGTCTTTTTTTGTAAGGGAAAAATTACTCTTTAGTATAAAGAGCATAAATCCTCTTCCAACAACCAACACAACAAGGACAAGCACAAGTTCTAGAATAATACCAAATATGTCGTTAATGATAGAATCATAGGTACAACTTCAACATCTTCCTCTACCAAGCGCAAAGGTCCAACCTTCAACTTATCCACTGGTATCCAAGCTGTGAAAGCTAATAAGAGAAACCCAACATGCTCTAAAACTGAGACCAACAAAGATAGGCCATGGATCCCTAGGCCTAAGAGAGACTTCACTCCTCTTGGAGAATCACTTGAGAATGCCTTGATAATTTTCACCAACATGATCATCACTTTTCCTGACAACTCTAAACCATACGATCCTGAGATAAATCCTAAATGGTGGAATGAAAACCACTATTGTGATTATCATCGCAACAAAGGTCACATGACTAATGAATGCATGAAGCTTAAATATCTTATCCAGGATCTAATTGATAATGAGACAATTGTGTTGATCCCCCACAAGAGATCACTGATCATTAGACCTTCAAGGAGCCTTTTCCCAAATATGAGAAAGGAGAGTCATATAAGGAAACCAACAACAAAGTTGGTTACACATAGCATGATACTAACAATGTGATTCACATGATTGAGTCCTCTGACTGTGCCTTCTATTAGAAATAGGGAATACTGAGAGGGGGGGGTGAATCAGTATTCTACAAACTTTAATTTTTTCCCAATTATGGATATAATAGATTATCTTTATACATGCATAACATAAGAAACTAAACAATATGCATAACAATAAAGAACTCATAACACATGATATGTCCTCGAGGAAACCCTAGCCAAGGGAAAACCCCGATGGGGATGGTACCCACAAAGATTCACTAATCAAAAGTATCATGTTAAGGATATTGACCCTGTTAGGAGTCTATTACATATGTATAGTGTATTAGTCCTGGTTAAGGGACTATAGGCCTTGTTAGAAGCCTCAACCCTGTTAGGAGTTGTAGATACAAAATCTGATTACAAGATGAGCCCACTGCCCAAACAAGTAATATAAAAAGTATACCGATTAAAAAAATGGATTAAGGTACATAACCTTATACTTCTTGCATCAATGTATTCTTCTTTTCTCTTACATTCACATCATATCATCACCATATTACACTACTCATTCATTGCTTCTTCTTGCAATTACAATTACATATATACAAGTTATTAAGGCTAATAAATTTACATGGTCGGCTTCCATATATTTTTATCTAAGGTTAAACATCTAGGATGTCATCCCTTTATA
The DNA here is from genome assembly GCA_027943335.1 of Chamaecyparis obtusa. NCBI lineage: Eukaryota > Viridiplantae > Streptophyta > Pinopsida > Cupressales > Cupressaceae > Chamaecyparis > Chamaecyparis obtusa. The sequence continues at coordinate 2,312,706 of BSBK01000433.1, forward strand.
TTGTTAAGTCATTATTTTGGTAAACAAAATAATCCCTTAACTCTTTACCAATTCTATCTTCTTATTCTGACCTGTCGGCTTAACACTGTCTTCGGTAAAAATACCATAACTAATTTCGTACATTCCATACTGACTTGCACTCTAAGATGGGTCATCATTAGCCATCATAACATCTATTTTTAAGTGTGCAAGCACTGAAATTGCTCCAGTCAATGTCGCAAACCAAAAATGTATCCTGGTACACTGTGAAAACACTGTCTCACACTTAGACAAATTTGCATTGCAATCTGCCATACTTGCTCTTTGACCTGTGTGCTCTTAATGTGGATCATATTTTTCCATAATGACAACATCTATGTACTCACTTTAGCCAAATTGCCAACAATCTCCCCCTATGTCATTGGTGGCAACATATGAGAAAATTGGCTAAGTGTACAAGTCAAAATCTCAAAATGTATAACAAAATTCTAGCCATAGTATAGAATATGTATACTATCCTTATAAATCCTCAAAATATACTTTCTGATACAAAAATTCATACAATACTCCCCCTAAGAGTATCAATCCTCATATACATAACAATCTTCTACTCTACTACAATCACTCCCCCTTTGATAACAATGACAAAATAAAGTAGGGAGGATTACAAAATTGTAACCCCCAAAAAAATATTATACCTCCATTTAATTATTGCAAAGCTGGTAGGCTTGCAACACAGTCTAAAAAATTTACTTTCATGGCTTCAAACTCTTTCTCCCATGACTTTCTGATAGAATCTGCCACATTCAGAAGTGTGCTTAATCCATAAGCTACTATCTGACAAGCTTGAAGGTTCTCAAAATTAAATTTCTGAAATGATGTCTTAGCAGTAAGACATTCTTCTAACTGTTCCTCAATAATGCTCAACTTCATAGACGTGTGCTCTCTCAGAAGTTCAAATCTTCTCAATTTCCTATTCTTTTCATCTTGCAATGATCTTATTTCATCATAACACTTCCTAACTTTCTTCTCAACATCACTTACTTTTACATTGGGTCCAGAAAGAAGATTAGATTCATTCTGAATCTCAGCTTCCTTCATCTTGATTTTTTGCTCCTCTACTGCTGTCAAAATCTCAGGTTTTGTACATTGTATGTACAAAGCTTTTCCAGTCTCCAAATGTTTCCTCAAGTTCTTGATACAAACATCAAGACTAATAATATCATTTCTGATATTCTGACTCATACTTAAAAGAATTTCAGCTTCATAAGTTGCTTGAGTTGTTACTTTAGCAATGTTTGATAAGTTTGTAAACTCATCATCAGAAGTACTTAGTACCTTTTTGGCTCTCTCCAAAGGATCTACTTCTAAAATATGTGTAGTTACAATACATTGCAACTTCTCTGTCAGTTCCTTTAGACTTCCTTCTAGATTCTTTACTTTCTTATTCTTTCCAATAATCTTATTCAAAGAACGAATAAGCTCTAGCTGATCATCATCATCAACTTCTTTACCTAAGTCTTCAAACAAAGTTCCAATTTCTTTCTTCTTTGCCTCAGGAGTGGGTGCATGAATTTCTGTCTCTTTAGGTTCATCACTCACCAATTCAGTCTGCACTGCTTCTTCAGTCCTATCTGATTCATCAAGAGCTAAAATGTCAACAATGTTATCTAAATTCTTAAATACATTATCTTCAGTGTCCAAGGTCACCTTAGTACCTTCAATTTCCATTGTATCATCTTCAATATTAATAGCTGAAAGAGAGGGAATATCCTCTTGTTCAGCATCAACTGCATGTCCTGCTGCAATTGAAGTTTCTCCAACAATTTCTATCATTACTTTAATTATTGCTTGCTCTGTTTCTATTCTCACTTGCTCATACTATCCTGCCATGATCTGAATGGTTCTCCTCTTAGTCCTCAAAAGAGTGTCAAGGGGCTTCAAAAGCTACTTCAAATGATCATCATCTTTCACTTCACAAAGCTTTCTCACAAGATTCCCTCTTATAGTTTTGTCTTCCTCATATGCTCTTTGTTTTGTATTAATAAGTTTAGTAAACAATTCATTAGGTATTTGACCTTGAATATAGTCAAATTTCTTATCTACCAAAATCATATGCTTCACAATAGCTTTCTCCAAATTAAGTCTATTAGTATAATCATAAAGATCATAATATTTATTCATTCTTGCAAAATCTCCATTCTCAATAATCTGCTCATTTAGCTTTTCAACTTTTGGTTTCCAAGCTTTCTTCTTAGTATCATCTTTAACTTCTACAAACTTTCTTGGTACTAGTTGAACTATAGTCTTCTTTCTCTTTCCTGGTCCAGTAGCAATTTCTTTCTTTCTCTTGCTTGGTGTTACTTGTTCCTTTTCTGGTTCTTCTACTTTCACTTTAACTGGTGTAGGCTCTCTCTGTACTACACTGGATAAAGGTGGTACACTCAAGACTTCTCCTTGTCCAACATCTCTCAATGCTACTACTGTCTGTTTAGCTACCAAAAATTCTCTTTCTGTCATCCCTGTGTCTTTCAATATTCTCTTTATGGTACTGTCAACTCTTTTCTTAGACTATTTCTCTTCAATTTTAGCTTTAACAAAATTAAAGTTGTCTTCATAAGTTCCAAACCTGCTGCATTGGGTGTCCAATTTACTTTTCAAAAATCTTCCAACATACTCTTCTATCTCAATCTCAGAAATCTCATAGCCAAGAGGGTCTATGAATTCAACTCTAGGTTCTACTGCTTCAATGTAAGTAAAGTTAGTGTTAATCATGAAACAAATATCATTCTTATATTTCTCCATAAGTGACTGTGGAATCCTTGATCTGCTAGTTACCAAATTCTGAAATGTCTTCAAAACTAACACAACACTCTCATTAACTTTATCAATAACATGATTTCTATAAAATTTGTTTATTCTTTCCATCGTAGACTGTCCATCATTCCAATCATTTCCAATTGTGTAAGGAAATCTTCTTAAAAGGTGGAAAAACGTATATGTAATCAAAGATGAGAATCTAAATTATGCATATTTAGACTTCTTAATCTTCTCCAAATTCTCAAACAATTGAATTCTCAAAATCTCACACATATCAACAAAAACTTTATCTACACACATCAAATAATGTGAACCATGCCAACTGCCATGTCATCTTCTCTGGAATTAGCACAAAACTTTGTAGTCAAAATCTTACATAGATATCTTACATAATGTTGTCTTATCTTGCTGATAACAATACCTCTACCATTATAGGATGATCCAGTGTTGTTAATGACAATCTTCCTCATGTTTTTCTCATTTAAAGGGATAGCACCAAGTTTGGATAAATTGATGACTTCATTAATTAGGTCAGCTATGATGTCAATCACTCTGTCTTCTAACCAAAATTTCCCATTGTGAATCCTACTTAAAATGATCTTTGTGCACTCTTCATTATCAAATTCATATTGTAAACCATACATGACAATTTCATTATTTTTCAAATGTTCATAACCTTGCTTCAATGACATATCCTGGTTATATATATTCTGATACTCACTTGAAAAGATCACTGTCATTTACTGGTTCCAATTTACATCCAAGATAACTCTTTACATTTTCCAAATGCAAAACTCCATCTGGTATGGATGATAAAGCAAACTCAGGGTCTACTTCTAAAGCTTCTACCAGTTCTTTCTTTAATTTAGGTTTTTTATTGTCTCTAATGTTGTGAATCAAAGATGTATCCATGTTTCCTTCCAATTCTTTATACCGATTCAAATATTTGTCAAGATAAATACCTCAAATTCACAATTCTAGGGTTTGCGAAGATTCGACACTTAAATCCTTCACAAAATATTTGCAAAACACTTCCAATCTCTACTTTTGATCTCCTTGATACTTTAATTCACTTTGACAATCAAATAAAATTGATCATAACCTTTTATGACTTCAATCATACTTAATTCTGACATCGCATTCAATTCATTTGCCGCTTCTTTTCAAAAGTTATTCCTGTTAACCTGAAAAACTCAAAACTTCTTGCGAACTTGAAAAACACAATATTTTCTTTTGCGCTCTTAACCATAGCATTAGTACATCATAATATACCTTCTATTAACTGCGTAAGACTTAGTTCATCATAAATCTACTTCTACAGTAAATCTCAGTTCCTAATCTACTGTAATTTACATAAATTAAGTGCTTAAAGATATGTCAAGTAAGAATTCATTCTTACCACTTAATACTTCACTTGTCTGATTACCTTCCATGTTGATTATACCTTCTTGATCTATTCCTTTAACATACTTCACTTTATCTATATTGCTATAGCAATCTTTCTATCTGTTACTTGTATCTTCATTCCTTCTTGCATTGTTTCTAGGGTTAGGGTTCGGATGATAAGTTCCATTGTTCATTCTACAAAACCTTGCTGTATGTCCAATCCTATTGCATATCTGAAAAAAAATTCCATTGTTCCCATATCTCTATCCTTGTTGATTAATATGTGACCTGCAATTTCTAGCAATGTGTCCAACTTTGTTGCATCTATAACACACTACTTCATTTCTTCTGTTCATGTCTTCAATAGGTTTCTTATCTGCATTGTTAGTATTCCTAAACATTCTATTACCATAATTATTCTCAATAACTTTAGGTCTTCTACATTCAATAGCTCTATGTCCAAAACCATGACAATTATAACAATAACCATTAAGAGGTTTAAACTGTTTACCTGTGCAATCTCTTTTCATATGATCAATAGTATTACAAACAAAACATCTACCTTTGAATTCTCTTTGCATACGTTTGGGTGATTCCTCTTGCTTTGATGATTTTCCTTCTTCTTTAGGTGCATCTTCAGATTTGTTGATCTCATCAGGCTTCTTCTCATCTATGCTTTCAGATGTCTTCAGATCTGGTTTCTTTCTTTCATCATTTGTTCTGAATATATTAAATCCAAGTCCAGTCTTATCATAGGATGGTTTCCCAAAAGAAACTTGTTCATCAATCTTCTAGCTATTTGAATATAGCCTTTCAAGTTGTTGTTTGGATTGAGTCAGTTCACCTTTCACAATCTTATTGTACTTCTCAAGTTCTGCATATTGCACATTTACTTTCTCAAATTTGGATGTCACTTTTTCAAGTTTAGATTTCAGTTCTTCATTTTCAATCTTTAGACTTTCATTCTCAAATTTCAGATTTACTTCATTTTTTCTATTTCCATCTTTCAAACTAAGCTTCAAATTTACTATCTTCAATTCATTCTTAAGGATCTCATTTTCTTTTTCCAAGTTGCTATCACAATCTTCAATAAGAATTTTGGATTCCTTTTCAGATCTCAGATCTTCTATCTTGTTTTTCAATTTCTCAATAAGGTTCTTTGCATCATCATACTTTCTTTTCAAAGTATCTTTTTCAATAGTAAGCAAATCAATCTATTCAAGAGCTTCTTCAAGATTATTTTGTAGTTGATCCATATCCATAGAGATCTTACTCAAGCTGCTAGGCTTTCCTTGAATGATTCTTTTTTGAGTAACTAAGCTCTGATACCAATTGTTAGAAATAGGGAATATTGAGAGGGGGGGGGGGGGGGGGTGAATCAATATTCTACAAACTTTAACTTTTGCCCAATTATGGATATAATAGATTATCTTTATACATGCATAACATAAGAAACTAAACAATATGCATAACAATAAAGAACTCATAACACATGATATGTTTTCGAGGAAACCCTGGCCAAGGGAAAACCCCGGTGGGGATGGTACCCACAAAGATTCACTAATCAAAAGTATCCTATTAAGGATATTGACCATGTTAGGAGTCTATTACATATGTATAGTGTATCGGTCCTAGTTAAGGGACTATAGGACTTGTTAGAAGCCTCAACCCTGTTAGGAGTTGTAGATACAAAATCTGATTACAAGATGAGCCCACTGCCCAAAAAAGTAATATACAAAGTATACTGATTAAAAAAATGGATTAAGGTACATAACCTTATACTACTTGCATCAATGTCTTCTTTGCTACTCTTACATTCACATCATATCATCACCATATGACACTACTCATTCATTGCTTCTTCTTGCAATTACAATTACATATATACAAGTTATTAAGGCTAATAACTTTACATGGTCAGCTTCCATATATTTTTATCTAAGGTTAAACATCTAGGATGTCATCCCTTTATATTGTTAAGTCATTATTTTGGTAAAAAAAATAATCCCTTAACTCTATCAATTCTGTCTTCTTATTCTGACATGTCGGCTTAACACTGTCTTCAGTAAAACTGCCATAAATAATTTCGTACATTCCATACTGACTTGCACTCTGAGATGGGTCATTAATAGCCATCATAGCATCTATGTTCAAGTGCGCAAGCATTGAACTTTCTCTAGTCAACATCGCAAACCAAAACTATATCCTGGTACACTGTGAAAACACTGTCTCACACTTCGATAAATTTGCATTACGATCTGCCATACTTGCTCTCTGACCTGTGCGCTCTTAATGTTGATCATATGTTGCCATAATGACAACATCTATGTGCTCACTTCAGCCAAATTTCCAACACCTTCAATGTTGTCAAGATCAAAGGCAAGGCTCAGGATGAGTCCTTGAATGCAGTAACCCTTTCTCAATGCAAAGTCACTCTACAAGGGGTCAGTCATTCCTCCTCCTCATCTTCCAAACAAAAAATAACCCAAGAATCAAAACCCACTACCTCATCTAAAACATGTGATTACAATCTAGTTGACCAACTCTAGTGCACGTTAGCTCAAATTTCAATCCTTGAATTGCTGAAAATCTCTCCTACTCATAGGTAGATTATAGACCAAGCCCTCCTTGTGAGAAATGTAACAAATGACCTAGACATAGATAAGTTCTAGTCCATGGTCAGTCATCTTGCCTTTCCTCATTATCTGACCTTTTCAGCAGAAGATGATAAATCTGTCAGTCACCCACATAACCAACCCCTCCACATTAAAGTCCTTATACACAAGCATAGGGTTAAGTGCATTTTGATAGATGAAGGTGTAGGTTTGAATATTTTTACTTTTAATTTGGTTAAAGCTCTTGGTTTCTCAGAACATGCCATTGATTCTTGATGCAAAATAATGATTAAGACATATGATGAAGATGAATGTTCTTCAAAAGGCATGCTAGTCTTGCCCATCGGGGTAGGTCCTGTTCAAAGGGACATTATGTGTCAAGTCTTGGACCTTCCTTTGGCATACAACATATTTCTAGGTTGCCCATGGATCCATGAAATGTAGGATGTACCTTCCACATATCACCAATGCATTAAATTTACTCACAATAGAATTGAGGTCACTATTATTGTAGACTCATCTAACACTTGCAAAAATCTCAAACAAACTGAAAGCGTGGTTCCTCACAAAAAGGAAGATTTAAGGAACCCAAAAACTAAGAATTCTAGACAAGTGATGTGGGATGCTTTCCAAAAGAAGATGAGTATAAAAGAAAGTGGAATGGGAGAGTATCGATTGGATGCCTCATACTCAATGTAAAATTTTACTATCTCACCTAGGTTTTATGGCAAGTGATCCCCATCTTTTCAACCTTCTAGTACTTTTGCCCTGCCAATTCATGAAGGCACTAACTGATGAACTACAACTGATTGAGAACCTGATTGCAAAACTTCAAGTGATTAGAGATCACCAAGCACAAAATTGTTATGTAAGATAATTGAATCAGTTTTATGTTGTCATTGATGTCAACTAGTTTTGACAGTACTTATCATGGAGTTGCAAACATCTAACACATCTTTAGAAGAGAAGAGAAAGATGAAGAACTGAGATATCTACATGGAGAAAGATGGTTATGATAGATGAGGATAAGGATTACTCTTGGTAACTTATTGATGAGTCTATGACTTCATATTGTTGACTTGATTATGTTACATTAATCTTTTATGAAGTTGGGAGAAAAATGTTACAAAGCAGTGTTGTCGATTAATGAAGTATTCCAGTATACACCAAGTAGTGTAGTGGATACCGAGCACAGTATAAACCAAGCTTGTGTTCATCGACACATTTCTTTGTTAACTGAGAATGAACAAAAGAATGAAATGATTTGTTTAGCTGACAGAAGTTGATGAGCTATAAAGTGTATGTTCATGAAGTGAAAGATAATGTTTGTTACGAGATCAGTGGATAGCAAAATTCAAGGAAGATCTAAAGGATAGATTTGAAATGTGTTACTGACATATCAACCAAGGAAGGTTTAAGCAACAAAACCAATGAAGGAGATTAAGTGGTAAAATCTGATGGATGAAAAGAAGATGGTTTACTTGTCTATTTAAGAGACAAGGGTTTCATTATGAAACTTATGCCGGAAAAAAGAATACTGTAGAGATATCACGTGAACAAGCTTCATGCATGCCTAATCAAATGAGTTATGGAGAACCAAATTGCAAAGATTACTGAGTGTCAGAAAGCTATAACTGAGAGACAATAAGTTACTGAATATTGTTGAAACAAAATTGATATATTGATCAAAGATTTGACTGAGCATAATATAGATCTGTACATCTGCAAATCAAGTTGTATTGTAATCAGATCAACTGTTGTTATAGTTTAACCATTGTAATCAGATAAATCTCTTAATCGAGTAGACTTGAAATTCTTGTAATGTCATTCATAGAATGCACATTTGTTATCCTGTCAACCCCATAGTTAATGCTGGTTGGACGATAACGGTTAGTGTTAAATCCTCTAACAGGATCACACCTTACAGTGTGTTTTGTAACCTTTAATAGGGTTGGGTCTTCACCAACCTCACTTCAGAAGAGTGAACAATTTTTGGGTTGCCGATCCCAGGTGGTTTTTCCCTTTATAGGGTTTCCACATTAAATCTCTTGTGTTATGTGTTGATTGTGATGATTGTTGGATATCATACTTTACATGTTTCATATTAGATTTGATCGGTAGTTACTATATGTTATTGACTGGTAATCGGTAAAAGCATAGACAGTTTACTATTATATGTTACCGAGCTACAAAAATTTGTTTAAATTGTTTTTGGATATACATTTTGTATTTGGGAAAGTGGATAATTGATTCACCCCCCTCTCAGTTATTCTAACAATTGGTATTAGAGCAGTATTGGTTGCTTGGAATAGAGTTTTGAGGACTTCAACATAAAGATCACAAAATGTATAAGAGGGATATGCCAAAGCTGAAAAAGGATAAATTTATAATATGGCAAAGCCGAATGAAACTACATATATCTAGAATTGGGAATTTTGCCCTCACACTATTAGAGAATGGCTATATTGCACCGCCCACTGGACCTTTGACTCTAGATCAACTAAGAGATAGACATGAGCATAACATTACCATGATGGAGATTTCTGCTGCTCTGATAGATGCCAAGTTTGAAGATATTAAAGATTGCACTACTGCTAAAGATATGTGGGATAAACTTGCTCAAGTTTATAGTGGTGATACAAATGTCAAGAGAGCTAGAGCCAAAATTTTAAGAGGAAGATTAGATGATATGAAGATGAAAGAAGGAGAAAACATTGTGCAGTACAAAAACATAATAAAGGAGGTAGTTCATGATATTAGAGCATCTAATGGAGTTATTGATGAAGGCACTGTGGTAAGAAAAATTCTAAGGACTTTATTGCCTATTTATGCCATCAGAATATCTGCAATTCATGAAAATAGGTCAGCACCTAACAGTACTCTCACTCTTGATAATCTGATTGGAAAGCTAACAACATTTGAACTGAACAACTATGATAATAGTGTTGTATTGACTGTTGAATCTTCTTTTATGACTTCTCTAAAGATTGGTAAGTCTAGTAGTAGAAATAATAAGGATGATAGTGATAGCAATACTGATGATGAACTTGATGAGCTTGAAGCTCTTATGGCTAGGAGATTACCTAAAGGAAAAGGTAGATTTAGAGGAAAATTACCTTTAGCATGTTTTAACTACAAAGAGGTTGGTCATATTGCTGCTAGATTTTCAAACAGAAAGGAAGATGACAGAAATAAAGATCAATCTATTGAAGGAAGCTATGGGAGAAGACACAGCAGAAGTTATCGACGCTACAATAGAGACAACCGAGACAATAATGACAAAGGAAAAAAGGTATGTTACTTTGTAGAAGAAAATGAATTAGAATCTGATTCAGATGATGATGTAGAGGTAGTATTTGTTGCTATGAAGGATGATTCTGAGGAAGAAGAAAAGCATGTAAAAACAACACTGATTTCTAAGGTTAATAAAAATGATACATGGATCATAGATAGTGGCTATACACATCACATGACTGGTGATAAAGAAAAATTTAATCATCTTGAGAAATATAATGGAGGATCTGTAAAAATGGGTAATGATACACCTTGCATGGTTAGAGGAATGGGATCCTTGCTGATAGATGATAGAATCCAATGTGATAATGCTTATTGGGTAAAAGGACTAAACTATAATTTTCTAAGTGTGGCACACCTGAACAATTTAGGTCACTAAGTTGCTTTTGAGAGCAAGAAAGTAAAAATATTTGATGATGGAGGAAGACTTGTTGGAACAGGAGCACAATCGAAAGGTAACTTGTTTTATCTTAACAATGATGAGTCTTCTTGCTTAATGATGAAAAATGAAGATGCTTGGTTGTGGCATAAAAGGTTATGTCATGTGAACTTTGATAACATGATTAAAATCGATAAAAAGAAAAAGGTTAGAAGTCTACCTAACTTATCTAAGCCTGATCATGTTATGTGTCATGAGTGTCAGAAAGGTAAAATGACAAGATCTAGTTTCAAAAGCAAAGATTATTCAACAAAGAAAATACTTGAGTTAGTTCACACTGATCTGTGTGGTCCTATGAGAACTTAGAGTTATTATGGTGATAGATATTTCATTCTTTTTGTTGATGACTATACTAGATTGATGACTGCCATGTTCTTGAAAGAAAAATCAGAGGCATTTAAGATGTTCAAGTGGTATAAAGAAAAAGTAGAGAAAGAGACTAATAAAGAATTGAAATGCTTAAGATCTGACCGAGGTGGTGAATTTATTTCTAGATGAATTTACTAACTTTTGTAATGAGCATGGTATTAAAAGACAAGTCTCTGCATCGAGGACACCTCAGCAAAATGGAATTGCTGAAAGAAGGAATAGGTCAATAGTTAACTGTGCAAGAACACTAATGATAGAGAAAAATATTGCACAGACATACTAGAGAGAGGCAATTAGCACAACTATTTATGTTTTGAACCGATTACAGTTGAAGAAGGACACTAACAAAACACCCTATGAGTTATGGTTTGGACACAAACCCACTGAAAGTTATTTCAAAATTTTTGGAAGTAAATGCTTTATTCTGAAAGATGAAAGAAATGGAAAGTTTGATTCAAAAGGTGATGAAGGGATATTTCTTGGATATTCCACTAAAAGAAAAGTATATAAGTGTCTAAATAAAGATACTAATAAAATGATAGAAAGTGCTAATATCAGGGTTGATGAGTTTGATGACAAGAATACAAAAGATATCACAAAGGAACCATAAGACTATGGTAGATTCACATACATTGAGAATATAGAGTATCTATCGAAGCCGTAGACAGTGACAACCAGTCAGCAGGAAAACAACACCAAGGAATAGGAAAGAGAAATTGATGAGTAGGAAGGATGTACCGTGTAGGAAAATGAACCTGAATAGGATGAACAAGAAAGAAGAGATCAGATACTGGTAAGATTTGTCAGAAGATACCATCCTAAGAACCAAATTATTGGTGACAAGAAAGCTGACATACAAACGAGAAGTAAGTCAAGACAAGGTACATGCTTAGTTTGTGAATATGAACTGAAGAATGTTAAAGTTGCATTGGAGAATGAAGAATGGATTAATGCAATGAATGAAGAGATTGAACAGATAGAGAAAAATAAAACATGGACCTTAGTACCTAGACCTAAGGATAAGAATGTTATCGGTACTAAGTGGATCTTCAGAAACAAGCTGAATGAAAATGGAGAGGTTACAAGGAATAAAGCCAAACTAGTTTGCAAGGGGTATGCACAGGAGGAAGGAATTGACTATGGTGAGACCTTTGCACCTATTGCTAGACTACAAGGAGTTAGAATTTTACTGGCTTATGTAGCACATAAGAAATTTAAAGTTTATCAAATGGACGTTAAGTCTGCATTTCTGAATGGGATACTTGAAGAAGAAGTCTACATAGAACAACCGAAAGGGTTCATTGATCTAGACAAGAAAGACATGGTATGAAGATTACATAAAGCTTTGTATGGTTTGAAGCAAGCACCAAGAGCCTGGTATGAAAGCTTGCATACTTATTTGTTAAGTATTGGATTTGTTAGAACTAGTGAGAACATCAATTTGCACATGAAAGGAGATACTGATGATACTATTCTAATTGCTGAGATATTTGTGGATGATATTATCTTTGGAGGTCAAGATCACATATGTAAATCCTTTGCTGATGAGATGAGAAAAGAGTTTGAAATGTCTACGTTTGGAGAGATTAAGTTCTTTCTAGGACTGCAGGTTATTCAGCAGAGTGATGGGATATTCATCGCACAATCTAAGTATATAAAAGAAGTATTGAGAACATTTGGCATGGAATATGCTAAACTAGTTAGAACACCAATGGTCATAGGCTGCAAATTGACTAAAGAGGATGAAAATATAAAGGTGAACTAGACATTGTACCGATCAATGATTGGTAAGTTAATGTATGTAGTACATAGTAGACCAGATATAGCACATGTTGTGGGGATTGTTGCAAGATTTTCTACAAATCCTAGGGAGTCACACATGATTGCTACAAAGAGAATCTTAAGATACCTGAAGAAGATAGAGGATTATGGATCATGGTATCCTAAGGAAGGAAAGTTTGAACTTAAAGTATACACTGATGCTAATTGGGCTGGAAATGTGGATGACAGAAAAAGAACAACCGGAGGAGCATTTTTCTTTGGTGAAAGACTTGTTACCTAGACAAGTAAGAAGAAATCTTGTGTTTCCCAGTCTACAGCTAAAGCAGAGTATGTTGCTGCTGCTACAAACTATTTAAATATTGCATATATCAAGCAAGTGTTAGAAGGAATGAATGAAATAATCACTGAGCCAATGATTATATACTGTGATAACACTAGTGCTATAAACATTTCAAAGAATCCTATGATGTACTCTAAGACAAAGCACATATCTATCAAGTATCACTACTTAAGAGAACAAGTGTAGGAAAAGAAAGTGAAGCTAGAATTTGTTACATCTAAAGAGAAACTTGCAGACATTTACAAAGCCTCTACCAAAAGATACATTTGAATACTTGAGGACTAGACTTGGGGTCCATCCCATGTCTACCGGTCACTAATGTGATCTGGAGGTTGCATCAGCCTAATCTTATCAGAAGGTCATTCATGTTGATGAAACATAGTTCACACTTTGGATTTTGTTTAAAGTTGTGAAAGTTGTGAAGAACTGGAATAGATTTGCATAACAGTATACAGAGATACAGTTAATGCACTAGAGAACAAAGAGTTACATGGCTACTACAGAGTTGTATGGTTTATTTATTTCTTTAGAATTGTTGTCAAAGGGAGAGATAAACAATATGATAACTGAGGAGAATACATGAACATCTATCTAACGGAGAGACAATCTGAAAAGATACAAGGAGAAATAAAAAGGAGCTTGAGAGCTGCTAAAGATCATATATGTAGAAGATAGTCTGCACATTGAAATGTTGTCATGTAATGTAGTGATTAAACATATTAAGCTAAGGGAGATCTTACCGAGCTGCATCATTTGTTTGCAGAGTTGTAGAATACATGTTTGGTATGTGTATGGTATAATTCATATTGCTTGAGGATCCATCAATGCCAAAGGGAGATATTGATGAACTACAAATAATTGAGAACTTGATTACAAAACTTCAAGTGATTAGAGATCACCGAGCACAAAATTATTATGTAAGATAATTGAATTAGTTTTATGTTGTCATTGATGTCAACTAGTTTTGACAGTACTTATCATGGAGTTGCAAACATCTAACACATCTATAGAAGAGAAGAGAAAGATGAAGGAATGAGATATCTACATGGAGAAAGATGGTTATGATAGATGAGGATAACGATTACTCTTGGTAACTTATTGATGAATCTATGACTTCATATTCTTGACTTGATTATGTTACATTAATCTTTTATGAAGTTGGGAGAAAAATGTTACAAAGCAGTGTTGTTGGTTAATGAAGCATTCCAGTATACACTGAGCAGTGTAGTGTATACCGAGCACAATATAAACCAAGCTTGTGTTCACCCATGCATTTCTTTGTTAACCGAGAATGAACAAAAGAATGAAATGATTTGTTTAGCTGACATAAGTTGATGAGCTGTAAAGTGTATGATCACGAAGTGAAAGATAAAGTTTTTTATGAGATCAACGGCTAGAAAAATTCAAGAAAGATCTAAAGGATAGATTTGAAACATGTTACTGACATATCAGCCTAGGAAGGTTTAAGCGGCAAAACCAACGAAGGAGATTAAGTGGCAAAATCTGATGGATGAAAAGAAAATGGTTTACTTGTCTATTTAAGAGACAAGGGTTTCATTATGAAACTTATGCCGGAGGAAAGAATACTATAGAGATATCATGTGAATAAGCTTCATGCATGCCTAATCAAACTGGTTAAGGATAACCAAACTACAGAGATTACCAAGGGTTAGAAAGCTATAACCGAGAGACAATAAGTTACTGAATATTGTTGAAACAGAATTGATATATTAATCTAAGATTTGAATGAGTGTAATATAGATCTGTACATCTACAAATTAAGTTGTGATATAATCATATCAACTACTATTACAGTTTAACCATTGTAATCAGATAAATCTCTTAACCGAGTAGACTTGAAAATCTTGTAATTTCATTCATAGAATGCATATTTGTTATCCTATCGACCCCATAGTGAATGTTGGTTGGATGATAATGGTTAGCATTAAATCCTCTAACAAGGTCACACCTTATAGTGTGTTTTGTAACCTTTAACAGGGTTGGGTCTTCACTAACCTCACTTCAGAAGAGTGAACAATTTTTGCGTTGCCGGTCCTAGGTGGTTTTTCCCTTTACAGGGTTTCCATGTTAAATCTCTTATGTTATGTGTTGATTGTGATGATTTCTGGATATCATACTTTACATGTTGCATATTAGATTTGATCGGTAGTTACTATATTTTATTGACTGGTAATTGGTAAAAGCACAAATAGTTTACTATTATATGTTACTGAGCTGCATAAATTTGTTTCAATTGTTTTTGGATATACATTTTGTATTTGGGACGGTGGATAACTGATTCACCCCCCTCTCAGTTATTCTAACAATGACATGGTTAATGCAAAGGTCCCTCTAGAACAAGAGAATAAGGAGAGAGCTATTTTGTAATAGCTATACAAAGGAGAAGAAGCTGAACACGAGGTAAAATATACTGAGATTTCTCCTAATAAATATGGTGTAGGTTACCAACTCATGCAAAAAATGGGATATGATGGAAAAATTACTCTTGGAAAAGGTAAAGCCTTCTTGAACCCATACATGCCGAATGTCATAATCCTATAAACAAAACAAGAGTGGGATATTATGAAAAAAAGTCCACACCTTCTTCTGCAAATGGTCTCGTGTTTGATAGAGGTGAAGATTTTGATGATGAAGATGAGGACGTTCTCCCTCAAACTTATGAAATATTACTACATATTCCTACTAATCAAGAGGAATAACCTGAAGAATAACTTTGTGAACATGAGATAAATACCTCATCAAGAGCTGAATTAAGCCAAGAAGATTGTAGCGAGGAATGACACCTTAACTGGGGACATATTTTCAACACTACACATATTCTTGATCTTCCTAGATTCATCGACTCATCTAGTGAGTCTACAGAGCTCAAAATAACCTATTTACCTCTGTTAGATTATGGAGATTGATCTCAATCTACAAATACCCATGCACTTACTCAAGAGGTGGACATTCAAGATAGTGAATCTGACAAAACTAATGTTAACATGGATGAAGTTGAGAAAAAAATTATTAAACCATGAAGTTCATCATGAAGAAATCCCTATGACCCTAGCTCAATACTTGGGGATATCTTCCAGTAGTATACTGACTCACATGAATATGAATGGGATCAATTGTCTGATACTAAAATTGATATAGAGGTTGATGCGATTCATAAATATGTCCCTATTTTCACTTTTGAGGTTAGTAGCAGCTCTAACACATAGTTTGACCTAGAGGATAATCCAAATCACCTGATTAGTGAACCAATCAGGATGCCTCCTACTCAAGTTACACGACCCTCTACCCTAGCTAATCAAGAAAACCATAGGTACATTAGACCCCACCCTTCAACAACTACATGAAAATTGGGAAGGTCTAGGATCATGATGGTCCCTCTCATAGCTACTAGAGGGATACCTCTTTTAGCTCCTCTAGTGATCCCTCAATGAGTCACACTCAATAAAATTCTAGGGAAAATAAATTTCTTGACCTATCTTCAATATTTCTAAACCATGATGATGATACCAAAGTCTTTTCTCTTGAGCCTGTTGGTTCATTACCCCTTGACCACCCTGAGCTGATTGACTGGAATACTTTTGAGCCTGTAAACCTCATGTCCTTTTCCAATGACTATACATTGTCCTATTACTTAAATGCTGTTGAACCCTTCCACTCTTCCACTAGTGCACTAAGCAAAAAATGGTAGTGGAAGATACAAAGTATCTCAGTCAAATAAATAAAAATAAAAAGAATAGTTAGTCTGATGGTGAAAACCACTCTGTGGTAGTATTAGACCCTAAAATAGTAACGAAAATGACACATCCAATGGTTAAAACCTCTTTGATGCACCTGTAGATGAGATACTTTATATTCTCCTTGAACATTTCCAAGAAATATCATTAGTACTTATAGAGTGCACACAAGTAAACTTGGGTACAACAAAATATCTCCAAATCATACATATGGCACAATCTTTGTTTGAAGAAGAAAATAAAAAATCCATCCAGTTCTTCACCGAAAAGACGATTAATTTTGCATGGTCTTACTCTGATATGGCAAGCCTGTATACAAACCTTATCATGCATCATTTATCTATTTCTCTCGACATAAAATTAGTAAAACAAAAGCTCAGAAAAATGCATCCACATATCGCATTACTGGTTAAAGAAGAGCTTGAGAAATTACTCAAAGCCACATTTATTCAAGCTATAGACTATGTTGATTGGATATCCAACATTGTGCCTATATCCAAAGGTGACAAATAAATACATATTTACATAGACTTCAAGGATCTAAATAAAGCTTTGCTTAAGGATGATTTTCCTATTACCCAATATTGATATGATTTTGGATATCACTACTAGATTCCAAATATATTCCTTAATGGATGGATTTTCAAGCTACAACCAAATCCACATCGCACCTAAAGATTAAGAAAATACAACATTTACTTGTGCATGGGTATCCTTTTTCTAGAATGTCATGCCTTTAGGTCTAAAGAATGCTAGTGCAACATACCAATATGCTATGACAACCATATTTCATGATATGATGCATAAAAACATGGAAGAATATGTGGATGAAACACTAGCTAAATCTACCATTAGAGACATACACCTCTCTAATTTGGAAAAAATCTTTACTAGGATGGAACAATTCAAATTAAGGCTCAATCCAAAGAAGTTCTCTTTTGGGGTCTCTTTTAGAAATCTCATTGGTTACATTGTCTCGACATGAGGAATTGAAGTAGATACAGTCAAGGTCAAAGCAATAATGGAAATTCAACCCCCACGAAACATTAGTCAAATGAGGACGTTGCAAGGAAAGCTACAATCTATTAGGAGATTTATCCTACAACTTACTTATAAGGAACAACCCTTTACTAAGACTTTTCATAAAGGTGTCACATTCAAATGGAACGAGGATTATGAAAATCATTTTTAACAAATTAAAGAGTACCTGGCTAATCCTTCTTTATTAATGCTTCCTACTCTAGAAATACCCTTATTACTTTACATATTAGCTAGTGATTCTTCTTTAGGAGAATTTCTTGCACAACATGATGATCGAGGATGAGAATGAGCCATTTATTACATAAACATAATACTAGTCTCTTATGATCTCAACTAAATAGTGATAAAAAAAGCTTGTCTAGAAGTAGGGTTTTCTTTTCATAAGTTCAAGCACTATATGTTGGCTTACTCTACACAACTGATAGCTAAAATTGATACTCTTAAGTGCTTATTAAGAAAGGTAACTTTAATTGGATGATTATCTAAATGGGTAATGATCCTTAGTGAGTTTGATATCACATATGTTGACCGAAAGGAAATCAAATCAAAAGAACTAGCCGATCAACTAGTAGAAGAGCCATTACAAGACACACAACCTATTGTGGTGGATTTTCCTAATGGATATATTCTAAACTTGACTCAACATCTCTAGAAAATGTAATTTGATGGCTCATTCACACAATAGGACACATGTGTTAGAGTTTTGTTCATTTACCCACATGGTTATAAAATTCATAAGATATACAAGGTAATTTTCCCATGCATGAACAAAGTGGCAGAATACAAAGGGTTAACTAATGGACTCAAATTGGCTATTGAATAGAAGATCGAAGAGCTTCATGTCTATGGTGACTCCCAGCTAGTAATAAGCCAAGTCACCAATGATTATTAACTAGAGATGAAAAACTCTTTCCATACAAATATTTGGTTGAAGATTAAAGAAATACTTTATGTTCATCACCTTCTAGTAGCTACCATGTGCAAAAAATAGAGGAGTAGATTCTATGGCTACCTTAGTATCAATGCTACAACTTGAAGAGCACCAATTCCTCTACTAATTCTTGGTGTAAGAGCTCCCATTTCTTGCTTATGACACACCTAATTCTTAGATTGTCTACTTCATCATTACTTCTAATACCTCTAGATACAACCAAATCTATGCTTACTTGAAAGACCAAACCATACTTGACTCTCTATCCTAGAATGAAAAATTAAACCTCATCTGAAATTCCTCCCATCTCATCATCGCAAATGACTTATTTAGGAGAAGTATTGATGGTACACTTCTTATGTGTTTTGAGCATGAGGAGTCTGATAGAGAACTTAGGGAAGTTCACAGAGGTATATGTGGATCACACTTGAAGGTTTTATCTTTGGAAAAAAAATCCTTAGAGAAGGTTACTACTAGCCTACCATGGAGAAGGATGCTTTTCAATTTTCTAAAACCTATCAAAAATGCTAGTTTTACGGGAACCCGATTCATGCTCCCGCTCGAGATTTTCTACCTTTTATCACTCACTGGTCATTTCAATAATGGGCTTTTGATCTTGTGGACCATATTTACCCTTCTTCCTCTAATGGACATAAATTCATCATAAAAACTACTAAATATTTTACTAAATAGGTTGAAGTGGTTCCCCTTATCAAACTAACATGAAAACATGTATCTATGTTTATCCTCAACTATATCATCTGCAGATACGAAATCCCCTCCTCAATTGTTACATATTATGATGACTAGTTCAAAAAAAATGACATTGACAATCTCTACACTAAGTTTCACATAGCACATCATTCTTCCTCTATCTACTATCCTTAAGGGAATGGACAAGCAAAAGCCTCAAACAAAACAATCCTGAAAATCCTACACCGCACGGTTAACAAGTCAAGAAAAGATTGGTATTTGTAGATCAATCCATCTCTACATGGGCTTACAAAAAAAAATAGAAAACCTATAGGGGCTACACCATTTTCATTGGTCTATGATTCTGAAGCTATCCTACCAATCGAAGTGAAGATACCTTCACTTAGGGTATCACTACATGGGATTATCGCAGATGATGATTAGAGAATTTCTTGACTTTAAGAGCTTGAACTATTGGATGAATGCAAAAAAGAAGTATTTGACCATTTGAGGGTCTATCAAAAATGAATGTCTAGAGGATACAACAAGAAGGTACATCATCAAGAATTTTAGTTCAGTGATCTCGTCCTAAGAGAAAACCCAAAGAATCAACAACATCAAGAATAGAAGGGAAAATTTGAACCTATCTAGCTGGGTCCTTTTGCCACCACCGCAGTATTTGGTTATGGAGATTATTAGTTGGCTACTCTAGAAGGTGATGTTCTCAGAGAGCCTCTCAATGCTCTACACCTGAAATGAT
The DNA here is from genome assembly GCA_027943335.1 of Chamaecyparis obtusa. Lineage (NCBI taxonomy): Eukaryota > Viridiplantae > Streptophyta > Pinopsida > Cupressales > Cupressaceae > Chamaecyparis > Chamaecyparis obtusa. The sequence continues at coordinate 2,332,910 of BSBK01000433.1, forward strand.
TCTACAGTTAGACATTTTGCATTTTCTATACAACAATCTATGATCATGATAAAAATTCTAAAATGCTTAAAAAGTCTTGAAAAAATCCTAAAAATTATAAAAAATCCTAAAAAAAATTATCATCTTGGTGAAAAATTGGAAATAGGCACCTTGATGTATCCACAAAAAAAATCAAATATAAAAAAAAAAAAAATATAGAAAAAAAAACAAAAAACAAAAAAACAAAAACAAAAAGTGCCTTGATGAAAACCTAGAAATAAGCACCTTGGAAGTTAAAAAATAAATAATTCCAAGTGGTGAAAACCTAAGAAATAGGTGTCACTTGTAATCAATGCTCCATCTATCAATGCGTGGCTGAGCTTTCGTGCTTCCATCAGTCTCCCTGCACCCATGTCTCTCTTCATTTCCTTATGACATCATGGGTTAGAATTTGTCTTTGTCTTGTCCTTAGTTCTTATATGTTGTCTAGGGGAAATCATACACCTATTTGAGCTGTCAAGGCTTTACCACTTGATCGATCTTGTGAGCTTAACCTGCGTCAATTTATCAGTCCTTCTTGATGGGCAATTTACCACTAACACTACTTGGTGTTTCTCAACACCCCAATCCTATAATGTTTCTTAACACTACCAAGATGGACATCACTATGTTTCTAAACACATATCGGATCTTGCACTTCTTGCTACACACTTTCACTTTGACACTAGCACAAAGGTGTTTCTTGAACACCCAAGATAAATTACTTTATAGAAAACTAAAAAATGACTAAGATATGTTGAACTATTTTCTTGTGTGATGTTTGTTATCATTTAATTTTCATTTTCTATGTCTTCTAAGGCCACTCAATTATTTATACTTGAATAGATATTCACTACTGCAGGCATAATAATGTTTTCTTTTCTTTTCTACTTGTGGTGTGATTTAAATGATCCTAAGATGTCTAGTAAACTGGGTGTCTATGGTAAGAGCCTTCATCATGAGTGGAACACCACACATACCTCGAACCTCTTTATTTGGATGCTTAGGAGAGGTTGGAATTATCTCCTTGTCTATTTCTTGTGTGTGGTACGTACGACGACACTCTAGGTTATCTTGGAAGCTTGTGCTTCGATACAGGTGTTATCTTACAACAATAAACTAGAAACCATGTTTAAGTAATCTTGATGCTTATGTATTGATACTTACATGTGTTTCCTACATCCTATTTAATATGGTTGTATTCTTGTCTCCATGGTCACTCTTGCACCAGTGAAGGTTGTACCAACCTTCGATGTCCCAAATGCTCAAATGATGAAAAATAAATGGCTAAAAGATCAGTGAATTGATTAGTGTCTTAGGTTGCATTTAATTCTAGGGATGTATTTTAGGTGATCTTTTCTAGTTCCCTTGAGCCATCCTTCCATTTTTCTCCATTGAAGCAATCAACTCCAACATATTCTATTGACTTTGACTAATATCTACACACACTAAGGTCAGAATCATCATACAAGGAGCCTGGAGTGGTAAGTTTTCATCATCACATGCATAATCATATATAATATAAGAGCTAACAATAGTATATCAGGATGAACATGATATCAAAAGAGATAGTACTCTCAACATCTACACAATGCTGTTTAATGGCAACATAAAAAGTAAAGACATGTGGATAAGCATCATAATCATGGCATGAGATATATATCAATAAAATAAAAGGAAAGAGAAATTAAATCATACATGAGCATATACATAGATAAACACATGATCATCAAGAGATAATAGCTATAAGTCAACTGTCTTGCAATATATATATATATATATCTCAAAAATTAGTACAAAAATGGTGCATCCTCGATGCAGATATGCCAAAATGGGGTACAATCAAAATGGGACAAGAAGAGGCTAAGAAAGGAAGGGGTATCAAGATGTACTCCCTCCCTCCGTGTGATCTCAAGGTGGAGGAGGAGGGGCATCTTCTTTGGAATGTGGTGGAAATGGTACAACCCCCTTAGACTAGGCTGCAAACTATGAGAATGAAGGTTCCCTCACCCCATTTGGTACCACTCCAACCTATAACATAGTAATATGTTGCACATGAGGCCTGGTATGTGGCCATCTACTATAGCTGGTCCCACACACTCTAGAGATTGCAAATCTATTAATCCCGATCTTACTCTACCAGCTGTAGCTATGCCTTGATGACTGCCCTCTGCATCTTGGCCTCTGACAAGTCTTCTCTTAGCTATGAAATAATCTCCCTAATACCACCCTTCTCTTCCTCTACTTCCTCTACCCTAGGTGCCTCCATAGGTGGAGCCTATGCTGCTGTCTCCTCTTGGGATCTTGTATCCTATCCCATTAGCCCATCGTTCCTATCTCTCCTAAGGAGGTGTCCTCTATCACACATTCCTTATAACCAATCTCTCCGTTTCATCCTCCTCCATCTCCTCCTCAACTACCACTACTACCCCCATAGCTCCTAGAAAACCCCTCTCCCCTAGGCATCTAATAACCTGAATGACTCATGCTAGAAACTCCTCATGGCCTCCTACCCTATCCCCTAGGTGCCCTTCCCCTTGATGAATCATCAGATCGATCATCCTCATCATCTCTTAGTGCTCTCTCTACTAGATTTGTGAAGCAAGGGAAGGGATGGTCAATGTGATGTTGGTGGAAGGCTGATGTCACCCCCGCATCTATAATACTTGGGAGATAATCCTAGTCCAATCTAATGAGATATTGTAGCTCTTGAACTATGACTACATACATGGGATGAGGCCCTTAGCCAGCCTCCTCATCAACAAAAAGGGCGTAGGCTAAAAAATTAGTGGGCGTATCTTGACGCCACCCAAAATGATGCCAGACTCGAATGATACAAAAATGCTCTACTATGAGAGCACTCCTACAAATTAGATGGTACATGTCAAAATTGGAAAGAACATAGATATATTAAGAAAGGAAATGTAGTATTGACAAAGCATAAAAAATCACAAGGTCTTACCTACCAATCAGTGGTTGGTTTCTAAACATAAATGTGTACTCATGGGTCAAGATCATCCACCTCTAGTAGCCTATATATGACCATAACACTACTATGATCAAATCATCAAACTGCCACCTCCAAAATACAATCCTTCCCAAATTGGGCTGGTGGATAACCTATATACCTAGAAATATAAGGCATACCCACTCCTCGGGCAACCTACACGATAGGGCATGCTATAGGAATATGCTCCCATGCTCAGATCTATAAAATAATGACACCTACTTCCATGCTCCTGCCTCACCAATATACTATCTCATGAAGCTCTCTATAGATATGGAAGAGTAGGCAGGCTCCCCAGCTAAACCTACAAGGCTGAGAAATCATATCATATAAAATACAACCCCATCCACATTGGAAGCCTCGCTGGCTCCAATCTGGGACCATGAAACAACCTATCAAACTGACCAAAATGCATGCAAGGGGTTACTCATTTCCATATTGTCAGATCATGTAGTCATATGTAATGTGGCACTCCATGATCGTATCATCGACAAATATCTGCCACATAGCTGCAATGGCCTTGAATGGATCCTAGTCATAACATATAAGATCCCCAACCGTTGGAAGATGTAGGATTTGATAAATGTCCTCAGGGGTCACAATGATCTCCCTCATCGATAGATGAAAGGTATTATGCTTTGACTAAAAAATGCTCTGCCAACACTGTCAACAATCTATGGTTCACATGGATATCGGGCAATGTAAAGAGCTTATCCAACCTACATAGATCAAGTAGGATACTAGGTCTGCATGTGATAATAATTGAGCTAAACTAAGAGCTCATGGATAGGTAGATCTGAATATCGCGTCAGGTAGATGAATCTACAAAATAGAAAATAGGGAAAGGCATCGGTAATCAATCTAAAACAAACATCAAGCTATCAAAAATATCTGCTAAAGCATCTCTAGAAAGCTAGAAATTTACAACGAACGACAAAGGTTAACTGCAAAAGTCAATCACTCAAATTTTGGATCGTATGATGAAAGAGATGACCCACAATTATCGTACGATGAAAATCAATAAGAGAAATGATATGATTTTTAATGTGATACAATTCCCCGTATCATACGATACATGGGTATTTGTCATATGATAAAATATAATTCAAACGAATTGATACATATTCTATAACCAGTTTATCATACAATGAAACTCAAAGATAGGTGCGATGAACTTATTTCATCATATGATATTATAGGCCGAACTACCTGTAGACACCTAAAAAGCCTTTACCAAAATAAAAATATTTTATTTTGTAAAACCCTTGATGACATCATCATTTGTTAATTAATTAATTATTTAGTTAATTAATTTATTTTTATGCCATTAATTCCTCCTATTTTAATTAGACACGTTTAGACACCTAAAAAATCCTTTACCAAAATAAAAATATTTTATTTTGTAAAACCCTTGATGACATCATCATTTATTAATTAATTAATTATTTGATTATTTAATTTATTTTATGCCATTAATTACTCCTAGTTTAATTAGACATATTTAATTAAAGAATCCCTCCCCAAACCACTTAAATCGAATTTGAGTAATTTTCCCCCATTTATTGAATCATTATTTAATAAATGATGTCACATTCCTTAAATAAATTTTATATTTATTTAATCCCTCAAAACCCTAGAATCTTCTAGACTTTCCTAAAATTTCCTAAACCCTTCCTAAACCAACTTAGGAGGTGATTCCTACATTTCTTAGCCTAAACTAGTCTTCTTTGACTTTTGGTCAAACCCCCTCATTAATGAGCCTTAAAGACTCATTAATGGTCTCTTACACACTCTTTAAGGCTCTTACAAGCTCATAAATGAGGACCATGACTCTTCTTTCCACTTCATTCCCTATGCACACTTCCCTAGTAGTTCTCACACATGTGTGAGAAACCTTAACTCTTATCCATCTAACCTTACCCCTAACTATACCCCAAACTCTACCCCAAACCCTGACTCTGACCCTAACTCCACTACCTAAGCCAAGCTCTTCCTCAAATCCTATAAATACCCTCACTTCTTAGAGAAATTCACCAATTCACATAACCATTTCATAGTAGTGTTATAATGGTAGATTACTCCTAGATCTTAAGCTTTTAATCGTATTTGTGAGATTAACTCTATTTTATGCTTTTATAGATCATGTTAGAATAGCTTAAAGGATTGAATCTAGTTCTTTGTTAAGATTCTCTAATCATTTTAGCATTATATTATGTTTCATTTGGATTAAAATCAACTCTAGATTAATCATTTGTAGTCTAGTTTGCATTTCATCTTTATTAGGGAATTTCTCCAAGTGTTTTGAGAGCACACCCACATCCCTAAATCAAGAACGAATCAAATAGTGACAAGGTTCTCCCGTTTAAGTTATATCTAAATGTCCTTGCAAATAGTTTTCTCTATATGTTTAGGAATATACTTTAGACTTTGATTAACTAATGTTTGAATGTGTACGCCTGTTTTGAATAGGTTAGGTTCACTCTACACATATTTTTGGCACACCTGGTCGGACCCACTTCACGAGTTCTACTTCTTCTCCTTCTCCTTCTCCTTCTCCTTTTCCTTCTGCTTCTGCTTCTCCTTCTCCTTCTCCTTCCTTCTCCTTCTCCTTCTCCTTCTCCTCCTCCTCCTCCTTCTTCTTCTTCTTCCAGGATCTTGGCTTGTTTTCTAGAAAAATCCATAAAGAGGCACTTTCATGAAAACCTTTGTAACTTTTACATACAAGCTCCATTTTTGACGATTAAAGAAGCATTAGAAAGATGGTTCAGAGGTCTATCCAAATATGAAAATAAATTTACCATATTCTATCCCAAAAATTAGGAAGAGTCAGTGGGATTTTGAATTAATGATAAAAAATAGAATTAACACACTTAATCCTAAGGTCTTAAAATTAACATTGTATGAACTCATAACACCTCATCATTTCAATTTGGGCTTAAAATTAACAAAGGATAAAATTTAACAAGGAAAATCATACACACTTTGTTTGGTGCTTAAAATGAACAAAACCCAAGTCCTGAATGCCCAAGGGATAAAAGAAAATCAATGCAATAAAACATTTTTTTTAGTGCTTGAAATAAATCAAACAAATCTTGAATGACTCTAGAGGATGAACCAAATCAAAATAAATTATTTAATTTAAGTTGTAAATCACATTCAATCTTGAGTGAACAAAATGAAATCAAAGAAAACTTCATTCTTTTAGTCCTGAAAGCAAAAAATCTTGAATGCTAAAAGGAAAGAACTCTTGCAAATATTTTTAATAGGCTTTTTTGTTTTCAAGGAATGAACTTTACATCCTAAATCATATGTTTTTGAAGGTCATAGAATAAAAACACAATCAATCAAATTGGAAAATGAACTCTTCATGATGTGTTTTTAGGAGTTTTTCATATTTATGTGAATCCCATTTAAATCTAAGTGACGTAAAAAAAGGTTGAACTTGGACAAGTTCACTTGTTTTACTTCTAGAGAAGCCCGTCTAGAGAGAAAAGTGCTTCCTCTTTGGAGAATGACTTCAAATTGGTACTTCCCCAACTGGTATAGAAATAAAGCATTGAGAAAACTCCCACTTCATCTGCTCAAGCTCAGGTGATGCGTGTTGATGGTAGCCCAAGGTAGGTGAATATCCCTACTATTTTAGCATGGTCAACTAGGCTCTTAAGTGAGTCACACATGTACAAACTGATTGGGAGGACATGATAGACCTAATTAGATACTTGTTAAATCAGAGGCTTCCCAATCTACTCCCAAAGGTATCAGAATCTTTGTGCAAGGATCGATCCCTATGGTTTCTTGGATCACCTTAAGATACTCACCATATGTATCCCTTTTAGGGGTATCAAGCCATGGGAAAATATTTTGATACTAGCCTTCCCTTAGGTAGTTCTGCTTGAAGTGTTTTTGAAGTTACAAACTCAATGCAAACATCTATCAAAACATACACATCTTTCAGAAGCATCATCAGATTTAGTGCTAAATCATTTTCTTGTATCCCACAAAGTTTCTTTGTCCTTTGTCGGGATTATTTTTATAGTGTCTTTTTTAAGTTTATCCTTTGCCATTGGAGGCATCAAAATTGAGCCAAAACTTGATCAAATATTTCAAACATCCTCATAGAAAAGGTCCTTCAAAATCAGATACCCAAGAACCTTGATTCAATCCAATTGCCAAAAGCTATGTCCAATTTGACCAAACACAAGAAAGCTAAGCTTCCCAATTCCCAAGTCTATCAAGAGAAGAAGTTTGTAGAAAGAGACCTAAAAGATCACCAACCCATCCTAGAGGTAATCCAAGCAGAAGAGAAGTATCAAGAGAAACTAGATAATGTGGGATATAATACCAGAGTGAAATAGTTTGCATACCAGTTCTAGGTTAATCATCGCTATATCAACCTAGAGAGTGAAGACTACTTCGGCCCTGTCATATATCCACCATTCTTTTAAAATCTCACTATCCTATCTAACCATCCATTATATTCTACATAATCCTTAGACTCATCATTGCATCACCATCCATCCTTAGGTGCATTTTTTGAAATCTTCTTAGTTTCTTCATAAGTCATCCCTTTTTTGATGCATCTATTTAATCCTATTGGAAATAGCATCATTCGGTCATTCTTTCATCATCTTTCCATCAACAATCCACAAATCAGAATCCTTGTCATTATCCTTCATCCTGATCCAAAACCTAGAATCCAACATCCAAGTAAGAAACCCACCATCCTTGAACCAAATCTAGTAAACCCAATCCCAAACTTAGTATCTTATCCTTTGAGTTGTTTCAAATCCTTATCCTAAATAAAAAATATCCACCCTTTGAAAAAACATTGTCTAGGGAATCCATACTTGTCCTTGTAAGCCTCATCATCTCGAGCAAGAGATTGACATGCATTAATAAGAATATTATCAGCCAGAGATCATTCATTTATCCTAGGTTGACAATCCAATCCTATTTGATCCTACATCAGGAAGCAAGAAACTCATTTGACTGATACTTAGTAATTATTCACCATCTTCCACCAATCATCCATCATCGCCTTGATCCAAATACAACATCCCACCATCTTTCAACATCTCCCCATCCTTAAGTTGATCCAAGTCCGTGCATCACATCCTAGAAATCCACCATCTTTAGAGATTCTTTAGATCTGTACCCATCATCCTTAGAATTCTTGCATCTACCTAGCATATGCATTTTCATCCTTAGATTTGCATTCCATGCCTGCCGAGATTTGATCCAAGAGGAGAAGGAATATGGATCCCAACCTAGCCACTAGTTCGTTTGATCCTAACAATCCTACCAGCATGATGGTAACCTACAATCCACAAATCCCACAAATTGAGAATGTATGGGACAATCCCAACAAACCCCCCACTTCATTTTCCATGGAAATATTCATGAGCCATCCAGGGCATGCACAAATAGTAAGTGCACTTATTGATCAGAATCAACAAGCCATATTGGCTAACTTTGTGCAAGAAGGTACTCCCATTCCACCACATCTCCAACCTCACATCCCCATAAAAACCATCCAAATCCCAACAAAAGCCTATACTCCCATGATCCAACACATCCTCGATCCCAAATTGCACATATATCAGGAAGCCTCACCCATTCCCCATCCTCTAAAAAGAATCTTTGCAAGTCCTACAACACAAGTAGCAAGATAATTCACTCCATTTTCCATTATGGGAACACCTTCATCTTCTATGACATCTCAAGCCATCACCCAGGCCCAAATCTTTGCAAAAAACCAATCACTACCTCTTACACAATCCACTACACAAGAAATTCTTCCACCATCCATGAGCTAAGCAACATCACCATTTCTAGGGACAACGCAAACATTTCCCTCTTTTACCCAAAAAAATTCCACATTAGCATCACCCTTTTTTGGGGCAACGCAATCATTTCCTTCCTTTTCTCATCAAGCCTCCACATCAGCATCACCCTTTTCATGGGCCAATTAAGCATTTCCTTCCACTTCCCAATCATACGTTCTACTTCCACCTTTCATTTCCAATACACAAGCCCAACAAGCTTCCTTCACAACAGGGATGCCCTCCATGGGGTCTCAGAATCTTCTATCTACATCACAAATCCCTGTTGGCAATTTGGCTAATGTGGATGCATAGATGTTGTCATTATGGCAACATATGATCTCTATTGAGAGCGCAAAATCTAGAATGCAAGTATGGAAAGTTGAAGGAAGAAATTGTCTAAGTATGGATACAATGATCCTGACAGAGCACCCGATGAAGATTTAGTTGGCGACATCCACTGGAGCAATATTTTTGTTTGCACAGTTAACTGAAGCTTCTACAGAGTATGAGGATACCCCATCTTAGTGCGCATAAAGTTTGGAGAAGTACGGGTGAAGTTATTCAAAGTTTACCGAAGATAGTTTTTGCAGACAGAACAGTTTTGGAGACAGTATTAGCGAAAGAGTTAAGGGATTATTTTTGCTTGTCAAAATAATGACTTAACATTATGAAGGGATGACATCCTAGATGTTTAATCTTGGATAAATATTTTGGAAGCTGACCATATAAAGTTATTAGCTCTAATAACTCATATATTAGGCATACTTGAAATGTAATGAAAAAGTGTGTGTGATGTGTAAAAAGAAAGAAAAGGATAACTTGCGATAGTTGTATATTGTGATAGCAGCAAAGGCTATTGATGCGAAGTTGTAAGAAGTACCATACTATAGTCAGAAACATTTTGTATTACCTATTTGGGAAGTGAGCTCAGCTGGTGATCAGGTTTTGTAATCTAACTCCTAACAAGGTTAAGGCTTCTAACAAGGCCTAAAGTCCTTTAACCAGGACAGATCTACTATATATTGTAAATTGACTCTTAACAAGGTCCAATATCCCTAACAAGATACTTTTGATTAGTGATCTTTGTGGGTACCATCCCCACCGGGGTTTTCCCTTGGCCAAGGTTTCCTCGAGAACATATCATGTGTTATGAGTTCTTTCTATTTACTGCTATGTTTGTTAATCAGCTTGATAATCTTTGTATGCACTAAAGTAATCTGTTATATCCATAAGTGGGCAAAAGAAAAAGTTTGTGAAATACTGATTCACCCACCCCGCCTCTCAGTATTTCTTATTTCTAACAATTGGTATCAGAGCACAGTTACTCAGAGAAGGAACATTCAAGGAAAGCTTAGCAGCTTGAGTGAGATCTCTATGGATATGGATCAACTTCAGAAGAATCTTGAAGAAGCTCTTGAACAGATTGATATGCTTACTGATGAAAGAAATTCCTTAAGAAGAAAATATGAAGATGCAAAGAATGCTATTGACAAATTAAAAGGTAAGATTGAAGATCTAAAATCTCAAAAGAAATCTGATATGCTTGTTGAAGATTGTGATGAATTAGAAAAAGAAAATGAGATCCTTAAGCATGAGCTGAAGATAGTAAATTTGAAGCTTAGTATGAAAGATGGAAATTTGAGATCTGATAATGAAAAATTGAAAATTGAGAATGAAGATCTGAGATCAAGACTTGAAAATGAAACATCCGAATCTGAAAAAGTAAAAGTGCAGTATGTGGAACTTGAGAAGTATAATAAAATTGTGAAAGGTGAATTAACTCAATCTAAACAACAACTTGTAAGGCTATATTCAAATAGTGATAAGATTGAAAAATGAATTTCTTTTGAAGAACCATTCTTTGATAGGACTAGATTTGGATTTAGTATGTTTAGAACAAACCATGAAAGTAAGAAGCCAGATCTAAAGACATCTAAAAGTGTGGAGGAAATGAAGCTAGATGAGAACACATTGGAAGATCCACCTAAAGAAGAACCACCTAGAGAGAAAGAAGAATCATCTAAAGGTATGCAAAGAGAATTCAAAGGTAGATGTTTTTCTTGTAATACTATTGGGCACATGAAGAGAGATTGCACAGGTAAGCAATTTAAACCTCTTAATGGACATTGTTATAATTGTCATAGTTTTGGACACAAAGCTAACGAATGTAGAAGACCTAAAGTAATTTTGAATAATTATGATAGAATGATTGGGAATACTAACAATGCAGATAAGAAATCTATTGAAGAAATGAATCAAAGAAAAGTGGTAGTATGTTTTAGATGCAACAAAGTAGGACATATTGCTAGAAATTGCAGGTCATAGATTAACCAGCAAGGACAGAGATTTGGAAACAATGGAATCATTTGTCAGATATGCAACAAGTTTGGACACTCAGCAAGAGTTTTTAGAATGAACAATAGAGGTTATCATCATAACCCTAACCCTAGGAACAATGCAAGAAGGAATGAAATTGCAGGAAATAAAGAGAAAGGTTGCTGTAGCAATAAAGATGAAGTAAAATTTGATAAAGGCACAGATCAAGGAGGTATATTCAGCACTGAAAGTAGTCAGGTTGGTAATGTAACTAATGGTAAGGATGAATCTTTACCCGACCCTTCTTTAAGTACTTAAATTATGTAAGTTTCCGTAGTTTAGGACTTAGGATTAGTGTAGATTAGGAATTTGAATGAGTTAAGTTTTGCGTAGTTAGATATAGGTTTTTTTATGTTGTACTAATGCTATGGTTAAGTGCGCAAAATAAAATATCATGTTTTGTGAGGTCGCAAAAAGTTTTATGGTTGCAGGTTTGTAGAATCAGCTTTTTGAGGTTTTAGCGGCAAAATGAATGAATGCGATGTCAGATCGAGTTAATGTGAAGTGTTATAAGGTCGAAATTGAAGTCATCATGATTAAAAAGTGATTGAAAAGAGATTTGAAAGAAGAAAAAGTGAGTTGAGGATGATTTAAAGAAGTTTGGAAGCAGTTTGTAGCAACGATCATACCGAAACACTAGATTTGCAAAGTTGAGACCCTGTTGATCCTATTGCAGTAAAGGTAAAAGTTGAAGTACCTGAAAAAGATGAAGGAGATAAATCTTTTTCTCCAATTTCTAGCAAAAGAGTAAAAGTGAGTGCAACAGGACCCGGCAAGAGATAGAAAGTGATTGTACCACCTGTACCTAGAAAAGTAGCAGAAATTAAAGATGATAATGAAGTTTCAATCAAGAAGAAAACTTGGAAACCAAGAATTGAAAGAGTTAATGAAGATATATTGAAGCATGGAGACTTCACTAAGATAAATAAATTCTATGATCTATATGGATCATTTGACAGATTGAATTTTGAAAATGCAATGATTACACATATGATTTTGATAGATAAGAAACTTAGCACTATTCATGGTAAGATCCTAGAAGATTTGTATAACAAACTTGTGAATAGAAAACAAAGAGCACAAGAAGAGGACATAAAGATGAGAGAACATGTAATCAGACAGTTCTGTAAAGTTGAGGATGAAGATCATTTGAAAAGATTCTTGAAGCCTCTTGGAACTTTATTGAGAACTAAGAGAAGAACAATCCTTATAATGGGAGGCAAAAAGGAGGAAGTACAAAAAGAGACTGAGCAAGCAGTAATGCAAGTTCTTGTAGATATAGTTGCAGGAAAGCATGTTGAATCAGATCCTCAGTAGAAGCAATTAGAGGAATCGCATGCAGAGGAAGTTGGTATTGAAGAAGTCCCATATTCTTCACATATCAATATTGGCAAAGAATCAATGGACAGTGAAGGAACCAAAGTGACACTAGAGTCAGATGATGCAGTATTTCATGATCTAGTAAACATTGTTGACAATTTGGCTTTAGAAGAGCAAGAGAAGATTACAGAATCAGAAAAGGATACAGAGGCAATGGAAGCACCAGCTGTATCAGAATCAGTTCCAGCAGAGCAGATAGTTAAAGGTAAACAAATTTTGATAGAGGTCACTACCCCTAGTGCACCTGACAGTAAGAAGAGACAAATTGGTTCAATTTTTGAAGACCTTGGAAAAGAGGTTGAAGATGATGATCAGCTTGAGTTCATCACATCTCTTAATAAAATTATTGGAAAGAATAAGAAGGTGAAGGACCTTGAAGGCAAAGTTAGAGTTTTGACAAAGAAACTTGAGAGTGTCATCAACACTAAGGTATTTGAATCAGATCCACTTGAGAAAGCTAAAATAGTAATAAACTCTTTTGACTCTAAATTTTCTAACTTAAAGGATATTGCTAGAATAAAAGTTTAGGAAGCCTTTGAAGCAGAAATGCAACAAAATTTAAGTGTAAATATTCAAAATGATATTGGTAATTTGGATGTATGCATAAAGAATTTGAGGAAACATTTTGAGACTGGAAAGAGTTTGTATATACAATGCACAAAATCAAAAATCCTAACAGCTGAAGAAGATAAGAAGATCAGAGAGAAGATAGATGCAATTACAGCTGAAACAAACACCTTGACAAGCCCAAATGTAAAGATAAGTTCTGTAGAGAAGAACATAAGGAAGTTTAATGATGAAATCAGAATGTTAGCAGAGGAGAAGAATAGAAAGATGATCAGGATTAACATCTTGAGAGAGCATATCTCAATCAAGACCTCAATTGTTGAAGACCAAATTGAGCAGTGTCTTTCAACAAAGACATCTTTTCAAAAGTTTAGCTTTAATTCCCTGCAAGCTTGTCAGACAGTAGCATACAGATTGAGTACTCTACTCAATGTTGCTGAATCCATCAAGAAGATATGGGAGAAAGATTTTGAATCATGGAAGTCAAAGTTTGGTGACTGTGTTGCAAGCCTACCGGCTTTGCAATAGCTGATAACAAGGTATCTAGTTTTTTAAAAAAAAAATTTTACACCCTATCTTTGTCATTGTTGTCAAAGGGGGAGAGATAGCAAAAAATTGAAAATATGTTGAGGAAGGATACTCATAGGGGGAGCTATTCTATGGATTATAATATTGTATATGTGTTGTATAACATTTGGCCATAATTTTGTGTAAATACTTTGAAGTTTTGTTTGCACACTTAGCCAATTTTCCCATCTGTTGCCACCAATGACAAAGGGGGAGATTGTTGGAAATTTGACTAATGTGGATGCATAGATGTTGTCATTATGGCAACATATTATCTCTATTGAGAGCATAGAATCTAGAATGCAAGTATGGCAAGTTGAAGGAAGAAATTGTCTAAGTATGGATACAGTGATCCTGACAGAGCACCGGATGAATATTTAGTTGGGGACGTCCATTGGAGCAATATTTTTGTTTGCATAATTAACTAAAGCTTCTACAGAGTATGAGGATACCCCATCTTAGTGTGCATAAAGTTTGGAGTAGTACGGGCGAAGTTATTTGAAGTTTACCGAAGATAGTTTTTGCAGACATAACAGTTTTGGAGACAATATTAGCGAAAGAGTTAAGGGATTATTTTTGCTTGTCAAAATAATGACTTAACATTATGAAGGGATGACTTACTAGATGTTTACTCTTGGATAAATATTTTGGAAGCCGACCATATAAAGTTATTAGCTCTAATAACTCATATATTAGGCATACTTGAAATGTAATGAAAAAGTGTGTGTGATGTGTAAAAAGAAAGAAAAGGATAACTTGCGATAGTTGTATATTGTGATAGCAGCAAAGGCTATTGATGTGAAGTTGTAAGCAGTACCATACTATAGTCAAAAACATTTTGTATTACTTGTTTGGGCAGTGAGATCAACTGGTGATCAGGTTTTGTAATCTAACTCCTAACAGGGTTAAGGCTTCTAACAAGGCCTAAAGTCCTTTAACCAGGACAGATCTACTATATATTGTAAATTGATTCTTAATAGGGTCCAATATCCCTAACAAGATACTTTTGATTAGTGATCTTTGTGGGTACCATCCCCACCGGGGTTTTCCCTTGGCCAGGGTTTCCTCGAGAACATATCATGTGTTATGAGTTCTTTCTATTTACTGCTATGTTTGTTAATCAGCTTGATAATCTTTGTATGCACTAAAGTAATCTATTATATCCATAAGTGGGCAAAAGAAAAAGTTTGTGAAATACTGATTCACCCCCCCTGTCAGTATTTCCTATTTCTAACAATCCCCACATTTGCATTTCCAACATTCTCTGCATTGCAACTCCTGCCACAAACCAGTTCTCATTGGGGCCTCATTCAAGTAGAAATGAAATCCTTAGGCATACCTACCTAATCTCACATTACCATGCCTGTAAACCAATAAGCCACTTTTCCTCAAGCAACACAATAACAATAATCAAAACCTCCGCCAACTTCATCGTTTCCTTCGTACATCAACTATTTGTCTGTGCCACCCACTGCATCTCAAGTAGTACCACCACCACAATAAAAGAGTTCATCTCACCTCACTAGCTACCTTGCACAACTATTTCCTATCACCAGATTCCCAACATCTAGTCCACCCGTAAGCAATGCAGGAATGCATCTTGCCTACATTTGCCAAGTGCACCAAGGACCATCCTATCAGCAAGCTGCACCATTCCATCAACCTCCTCCACTGCAACAACACTTCCCAGCACAATAGTAGCAACATGCTATTGTTCCACAACAACAAAAAGCATCATCCTACCCATCATAACCACAAAATCCCATCATCCCCCAGCACCAACAATCCACTTCATATCCTCCACAACAATAATCTCCCACACCTCAACAACAATATCCTCCCCAACAACCATCACCCAAATATCCATTCTAATCCACCTATCTTGCTAGGAAATCTCCATATCCCACTCCATAATATCCACCTCAAAATCATCCCTTTTTGCCAGCACCATTAGATCCTTTTCCAATGGGAGTACCCACTCCAATGCCAATCAATGCCGAGTGGGAAGAGATGAAGAATGCTCTTAAAGAGCTAAAAGATGGAAAAAAGAGAAAGACCTTCAAATTTGAGGAGGTTTGTCCCTATCCCTTTGATAGATCTATCACAACTATCCCTTTCCCTAAGAATTTTGAGACACCCAAATTTGATAAATATCGAGGGAAAGGAGATCTAGTAAGCCATGCCAAAGAGTTCTATATGGCATGCCAAGAAGTGGCATATCATGATAATTACCTTATATGCCTATTCCCCAAAATATTGCGAGGAACTTCTATTGAGTGGTTCTACAAAATACCCTATGGAATAATCTCAACCTTTGCTGAGCTCTCTGAAAAGTTCATCACCCTGTATGCCCATAATATTGAGAACGAGTTGTCTTTTCTAGACCTTTGCAACTCAAAATAGAAAGGAGGAGAAAGCCTAGCTAACTATTTAAAATGATGGAAGAACCTCACTACCTGAGTATGAAGCACTATCTTTGGAATTGAACATTGC
The DNA here is from genome assembly GCA_027943335.1 of Chamaecyparis obtusa. Classification (NCBI taxonomy): domain Eukaryota; kingdom Viridiplantae; phylum Streptophyta; class Pinopsida; order Cupressales; family Cupressaceae; genus Chamaecyparis; species Chamaecyparis obtusa. The sequence continues at coordinate 2,349,143 of BSBK01000433.1, forward strand.
CATAAAACATGGGATAAAGTGTTTAAAAGTTTTTGGTGATTCTGAACTTGTGGTGGCACAAGTTAGATCCAAGTATGTTGTCAAAAATGATAAATTGAAATTATATAAGCATGTTGTTTGGGATCAAATTGAATTAATTGATGCTTTCAGTATCTGTTGGGTGGAAAGGTCTAAAAACATGATGGCTAACTTCTTAGCTAATTTTTCCTTAAAAGGAGATGATGTAACCTTCTCTGGAATATCAATAGTTGAAATAAAAAGTAGGCCTGTTGTTTCAGATAATATCTATAATTGGAAAGTCTTTGAAGATGACCTTGAAATTTTGAAATTTATTCATTGCCTTGACATATATGAAGATCAACCTATAGACGGTAACTCTTTAGTTGAGGAAATTGATGGTAAGGATATGGTTATGGGAAATGAAGTAATACAGCTAAATACAAATCATATTCCTAGGGGTTTAACTGAGTTGAAAGCATTATATAGTAGTCAGGATGATCATATGTCAAAAAATAGTAATGCTAAGGTAGAATATTTGGAAGAAGTAAACTTGGGATCACATAATGCACCTCAAATGGTTTATATTGAGAAGAGATTAGATCCTCAGCTAAGATATAATCTGGTTAAGTTATTAAGGAAAAACAAGCATGTGTTTGCATGGTCTTATGATGACTTGAAGGCCTACAAAGAGGACCTTTTCCAACATGAGATCCCATTAAAGAAAGATGTTAAACCATTTAGACAGAAGCAATTACCTATCAACCCATTGTTGGCTCCTAAAATGTAGCAAGAACTGGTCAAATTAAGTGATGCAGGAATAATTCAGCATATAAGGCACTCAACTTGGGTATCTAACTTGGTCCCAATCAGAAAGAAAAATAGTGATATTAGGTTATGTATGGACTTCAAAAACCTAAATGTTGCATCATTAAAAGATAATTATTCTCTGCCCAATATGGAAGCAATGTTGCATAAAGTCACTGGATGTGAATTACTATCTATGATGGATGGTTTCTCTGGGTATAACCAAGTGTTGGTGAAAGAATATGAGTAGTTCAAAACAACATTCACAACACCTTGGGGAACCTATGTGTATGTCAGAATGCCATTTGGCCTTAGGAATGTTGGAGAAACTTTTCAAAGGGCCATGGATGTTGCTTTTAAAGAGTATATTGATTTGTTTATGGTTGTGTACCAGGATGACATTACTACCTATTCTAGAAGGGCTGAGGTTCATTGTTCACATCTTGAAAATATTTTTAACAAATCTCTAGAATATGGTGTGTCTTTGAACCCAAAGAAGTGTAATTTTGCAGTCAAAGAAGGAAAATTGCTGGGACACATTGTATCAAAAGAAGGAATAAGAATTGATCCAGAGAGAGTGGAAGAAATTAAGAAGGTCTTTGCTCCCAAAAATCTCAAAGGTGTACAATCCTTTTTGGGAAAAAATAATTTTGTTAGGAGGTTCATTGCCAACTTTGCTGAAATTGTTAAATCAATAGTTAAGTTACTCAAAAAGAATGTTAAGTTCCAATGGTATGCCGAGGCTCAAAGTGCCTTTGACAAAATTAAGGAAGTTGTTCAAGAAGCACCTGTACTAAAATCTCCTGATTACAGTAAGCCTTTTTCACTTTTCTCTTTTGCATCATTTCATACTATTGCTACTGTACTGTTACAAAAGGATGAAGAAGACTTTGAGCATCCGATTGCATTTTTCAGTAAATCCTTGCAGGCTACTGAATTAAATTATGAAATGATGGAAAAGTAGGCATATGCATTGGTGAAACCTGTAAAATATTTCAGACCTTATCTGGTTTTTGCTAGGGTCATTGCATATGTTCCACATGCAATAGTGAAGGATGTCCTTACACAGTCAGATTTCACTGGTAAAAGATGCAAATGGATCACTAGGATTCAAGAATTCAATTTGGAAATCCATATCACCAAGTTAGTAAGAGGACTAGGCTTGGAAAAATTAATGACTGAGGAGAATATGGATTTGGCCCATGTTAACAATGAAGGAACATCAGACATGACTATAACAAGTATTGAGATGCAGCCATATTATGCTGATATAGTATATTTCATTAAGAATGCCAAATGTCTTGAGAATATGATTGACAATCAAAAGAGATCAGCTTAGAGATACACATTGATACAAGGGGACTTGTATTGGAAAAATGGAGATGGAATTTTTCTATTTTGGCTTGACAAATATCAGGTAGAAAAAATCTTGAAAAATAGCATGCAAGGATTTACTGAAAAATGCAAAGACTACTACTCACAAGATTAGTAGTAGTCTTGTGACTAGTAGCTTTTAAAATCTTGTGAGTAGTAGCTTTTTGCAAAGACTACTACTCACAAGATTTTAAAAGCTGGCTATTTTTGGCCTATGTTATTTAAGGATTCTTTCCTATTGGTTAAGAAATGTGAGGCCTCTCAGAAGTTTGCCTCCAAATTAAGGTACTCAGGGGCATTATTGTTAAACCCAATAACTGCAGAAGCACCTTTTGCCATGCGGGGAATGGATTTCATAGGAGAGCTTGTTGGGAAATCTAGCAGAGGACACAGTTGGATACTTGTTGCAACTGACTATTTCACAAAGTGGATAGAAGCTATTCCCACAAAAAAGGCAACAAGTAAAATAGTGATTGATTTCTTACTAGATAATATTTTGACTAGATTTGGTGTCCCCATGAGGTTAATCATTGATAATGGAATGTGTTTTAGGTCAAATGAATTCAAGGATTTTTGTAAGGATAATGGAATCATGAAATCTTGTTCATCTCCCTATCACCCCCAGGCTAATGGACAAGCTGAATCTACTAACAAAAGCATTTTGACAATCCTAAAGAAAACACTTGAGAAAAATAAGAGATCTTGGCATTCGAAGTTGAAACTCGCCCTATGGGCAAACATAATTATAGTAAAGAAAGCCATTGGGAAGTCTCCATTTGAACTTGTGTATGGTTTACAGTCAAGATTACCCATAAACAATCTGCTTCCTATTTATAGGTTTATTCAAGATGAGGAACTGGATGTATCAGAACCAGTGCAGGACAAAATCATGCAATTGACTGAATTAGATGAAATGAGAAGGGAAAGTCAAAAGAGTAATATAAAGTTGCTGCAAAAAATGAAGTACCTTTTTGATAAAAGAGCAACTGCCAAGAAATTCAAAATAGATGACTTAGTGCTTCAATGGAATGTAAGAGTAGAGGATAAAGGAAAGCATAAGAAATTTGAGTCATTATGGCTTGGTCCCTACCTGATTCATGGAGGTTTTGGAAAGGATTCTTACTTGATTAAGAATATGGATGGAGAAGTTTTTGAGTTGCCAGTGCATGGGAAATTCTTAAAGCCCTTTTTCAACTAAAGGTTCTGGTCTTGATGCACATGTAAGTTTCTTGTAAATTTATATAGCCTTGTTTCCTTTCAATTGTGTTTTCTTTTTCCTGTTTTAGGTTAAGCATTTTTTTTGATCCACTTTCCCAGTGATCTGTGGTTCTTTCTTAAACCATCATTTAAACATCCTTAGATAGAGCCACTGTTGGTTGTCTTTTCAGTTTCTGTGTTTTGTTTGTTGAAATTTTGAGGTTTTGATCTCTGTCCCTAGTTTTTGTAGTTCAAGTCCCCAGTTTATCCTGGCCTTAGGAGATCCAAGTTTTGCTTATAGGTGAAAAACCCTAGGTTTCAGATCTTATTGCCATAGAAAATTCCAAGAAACCCTAAAATTCTTGCTCAAAGTCTATTTGGCCATTACCTTTTTCAATAAATTAAAGGATCTTTTAAAGCATGTGCGCTTTGGGTTTTCCCAGTTAGTCACATGATCTCCCAATTCATTTGGTATATTCCTTTCTCATTAGCGAATAAAAAAAACCTCTTGTCACATGATCTCCTTAGGAAGAAAGAATATTCCTTGTTCTTAAATGACCTAGTGAATCCCTTTAGTCGCCAGGTCTCTGGATCATCATTGTGAGATCTAGCAACTACCATGATAAATATTTGCAAGGTAACTATAGTCTCTACATCTCCAGATCAAAGTACCCTCAGTCAGGTGATCTCTAAAGGAGGTAAGAAATTGATATAAAAATTTAGTGGTATCGAGATCTATAGTTAGTCGCTAAATCTCCAAGTGCGAGGCAACGGTTTGTTATTCTGGTCGCCAGGTCTCAGGGTTTGCCAACGGTTATCTCTTTTTTCTTGTGACTTGGTGATCTCATTAGTCATGCATTCTCTTTTTCATGGTGGTTATTGTTAGGAATGAATGCTAAAGTGTTTGGCACCCATTCTGTAGTAGTAGTTGTTGCATTCATGACTATGATTGTCATTGATGTCAACACAGTGTTTTACCGAAGGCTTGCAGAGAAGTAGACATTGTTTTGATTAGCACACATGGGATATTTTCATTGGAGCTATGAAAAGTTGAGGATATACTCTTTGATATGTTATATGTCTATGGTTAAGAGTGTAGACAATAATTATTTTATTCATAAAAGTTATGATCATTTTGGTGGAAGCAGTATTCAGGCAGTGTTCCTGAGTAGCAATTTTTGGCAAGCAGATGATATCTCCTAATCGGGATGGAATCTAGCTTTGCACAAGTAAAGGGAAGTTAGAGACACATTGATAGTGACATGGATGATAGTGCAAACTTTGAAGTCACATGAGTGAAGATTTATTGTATTTGGAAGTCGATAGTTTTATGTAATTTTGGTATAGCGTGTGGAATATTTTATTTTGTAATTATGTGCCAAATCATTTGTAATTATTTGAGTGTGGTATAAAGGAATGAATGTTTTTCCTTGTTGTGATATATAGATAGAGTGAGAGTGGTTGATTATGAAGTTGTGAAAGTGAATTGTGAAGGAAGACATGCAAAGTACATAGATCTAAAATTGAGATCTGATGTAGCAGTGAGTGCGGTTTGGCACAGTCAAAGAAAAGGTATCATATTATTCTTTTGAATAATGCAAAGATTATTTGGATAGTGAGTTTAGTGATCTTACCCTAGAGCTGTTTGGGCAGTGGGTCCTTCTGTCTTCTATAACTCTTAATAGGGTTAGAATCTTTTAATAGGGATTCAAAATCTCCTAACAGGGATTTACATGTATTGAATGTATTTCATAAGACTCCTAATAGAGTCCATCCTTTCACAAGGAATATTCATATTAGGGCATCTTTTGTGGGCATCATTCCCACCGGGGTTTACTCTTTGATCAAGAGGTTCCCTAGTCAACATATCTTGTGTTATTGTGTAATTGTGTATGAATATCTTTCTATGGTTGGTAATTACATTGCTTATATGGTTTAATGTTGTTGAAGATGATAAAAGTAATAATTATCTAATAATTGATTCACCCCCCCTCTCAGTTATCTTGGTGGACTTTACTTTCTAACAATTGGTATCAGAGCAGCAAGTCCTTGAAAAAGAAGTTTAACAGCTTAAGGAGATCCATGGAAAATTTTAGGAAAGAAAGCCCTAAGTTTGATGGAGTAAATTTTGATAGCTAGAAAGAAAAGATGAAGACACATCTACTATGTTTAGGACTAGGTTATTGGTTGAATACAAAGAATGATAAGACTATCATTGAAGAAGATGATCTTGAGACATGCTCTAATGATGAGAGAGATCTATTAATGTGTAACATACTTGCAAGAGAAGCACTTTTGACATCACTTCCAGAGAATGAATATAGTCAGGTAAAATGTTTGAAAAAGTCTCATGAAATTTGGAAAGATTTGCACTCTACTTTTGAAGGTGATGAACATGCAAAAAGAGTTAGATTACATAATTGGATATGTGCATTTGAAGATAAAAGAATGTTGGAAGATGAATTTGTTAGAAGCTATATCGGTAGAATGTCAGAAATTGTTGCAGGGATAAAATCTTAGGGAGGAACAAAGACAGAGAATGAAGTGATATGGAAAATTTTGAGGACATTGACTTCTATATTTAAGAAAACAACACAAATGATTGAACAAGTTATACCTTGTACTACAAACTTTACAAGAGAGACTCTTCTTGGAAGATTGGAAGCAACATAGATGAACCTGAGGTTATCAGGAGACTTACCTAGAGTAGAGATAGCATTCAGTGCTCTTAGTGTTTTCCCTACATTATCAAAAAGCTGTTAGGAATGAATGTAAAGTGTTTTGGTAGATATTCTGTAGCAGTTATTGTTGCATTCATGACTTGGATTGTCATTGATGTCAACATAGTGATATTCTGGATATTAGCAGGAAAGTAGGTACAGTTTTGTTTTGCACACATGTTATATTATAGATTGGCTTTTGAGAAATTGATGGTATGTTCTTTGGTGTTTTATTAACCTATGGTTAATAGCACAAAAATAAATTCATTCATTTGTAAGAGTTATGAGCATTTTGGTGAAAGCAGTGTTTAGACAGTGTTTCTGTGTAGCGATGTTTAGAAATCAGAGGATATCTCTTAGCTGGGATGGAATCTGATTTTGTGAAATTAAAGGGATGTTGGAGACTCATTAATGATGACATGGTTCATAGTAAAAACTTTGAGGATATGTTTGGAGAAAGTTACAGTAACTGGAAGCTGACAGTTTTATGTGAATTCTGTGTGTAGCGTGTAGAATTTATTATTTTGTAATTAAGGACCAACTCATTTGTAATTATTTGAGTTTGGTATATAAGAAGGAATGTTTTCCTTATTGTAATGTGTGCTATGAAGATTGTGATGTGAATATATGCATGAAGTGAAGAAAAGAGCTAATTCGGTGAAGGAAGACTTGTGAGTACAGAGATATGAAATTGTGATCTTGTGTAGCAGAGGGTGCAGTTTTGGCACAGTGTGAAGTAGATAATTTATTTCATATTATTCTATTGAATAATTCTAAGATCTTTTGGACAGTGGGTTCAGAGATCTTGCCTTGAAGCTATTTGGGCAGTGGGTCCTTCTGTCTTCCATAAACTCTTAATCGGGTTAGAATCTTTTAACAGGGATTCAAAATATCCTAACAGGGATTTATATGTACTGAATGTATTTCATAAGACTCCTAAAAGGGTCCATCCTCTAACTAGAAACTTTCATATTAGTGCATCATTTTGTGGGCATCATTCCCACCGGGGTTTACTCTTTTCAAGAGGTTCCCTAGTTAACATATCTTGTGTTATTGTGCAATTGTGTATGGTTATCTTTCTATGGTTGATCAGTACATTGATTATATTGTTTAAAGTTGTTGAATGGATAAATTATTAGATAATTGATTCACCCCCTCCTCTCAGTTATCTTGGGTATCTTTACTTTCTAACAATTGGTTTTAGAGCAGCAGGTCCTTGAAAGAAAAGTTTAACAACTTAAGGAGATCCATGGCGAATTTCAGAAAAGAAAGCCCTAATTTTGATGGAGTAAATTTTGACAGCTGGAAAGAAAAGATGAAGACACATCTATTGTGTTTAGGACCAAGTTATTGGTTGATTACAAAGAATGAGAAGACTATCATTGAGGAAGACAATCTAGAGGCAGGAACTAAAGATGAACTAGATCTATTCATATGTAACATACTTGCAAGAGAAGCACTTTTTTCAGCACTACCAAAGAATGAATATAGTCAGGTAAGATGTTTGAAAAGATCTCATGCAATTTGGAAATCTTTACATTCTACTTTTGAAGGTGATGAACATGCAAAGAAGGCTAGATTACATAATTGGATTTGTGCATTTGAAGATATCAGAATGATGGAAGATGAATCTATTAGAAGTTATATTGGTAGGATGTCTGAGATTGTGACAGGAAAAAAGTCTTGTGGAGGTGATAAGATAGAGAATGAAGTGATATAGAAAATTCTGAGAACTTTGACACCAGTATTCAAGTAGACAACGTAGATGATTGAACAAGTGATACCTTGTACATTGAACTTTTCAAGAGAGACTCTTCTTGGAAGATTAGAAACAACAGAGATGAACTTGAGATTATCAGGAGAGCTACCTAGAATGGAAACAACATTCAGTGCTATTAGCATTAGACCTAAAAGAAGTACTAGTGTGAATGGATATTATGCCAGCAGTAGCAGATTTGAGGAAGATAAGAAAATTGAAGAAGGTATTGCATTACTTGTAAAAAGAGAACTAGATGGTAAGAAAATCTTTAAATGTTGGGCTTGTCAAGAATATGGTCATTTTGCATCTAAATGTCCTAAAAGAGTTAAGAAGTATAGAAGCAACTTTAAACCTAGGAGATCTAAAGAATGTTATTATGAAAATGATGAAGATTTTGAAGTAGGAATTGAAAAAAATTTAAGTGACAGTGATAATGATAACTTTGAGGAAATAGGATTTGTAGCAATTAAAGATGAAAGTTCTAAATCTGATAAAAGGGAAGAAAAAGCATTAGTTTCACAAGTTGAAAAGAAATCTGATTGGATTATAGACAGTGGTTGTTCACATCATATGACTGGAGATAAAAGAAAGTTTGTGAAGTTAGATAATTACGATGGAGGAATTGTTAGGGTTGGTAACAATGCACCTTGTTTGATTAAGGGTATAGGATCTATTACTCTTGATGGAAAGACTAACACTGATGATGTTTAATTTGTTGATGGACTAAGACATAATCTACTAAGCGTTGGACAATTGGCTGATAAGGGTTATCAAGTTTGGTTTTCTGAGAAAACTTGTGTGATAAAAGATAAAGATGGAAATTTGATTGGAAAAGGATCCAGAACCAGAGGTAATGTATTTCAGTTGAATCCTACTGAGATGACATGTTTGATAACTAGGATTGATGACAGTTGGTTATGGCATAAAAGGTTTTGTCATATAAAATTTGATAATATTGTCAAGGTGAGCACTACACATGCAGTAAGAGATTTACCTAGAATTATGAAACCTACTAACATGATTTGCAAAGAATGTACGATGGAAAAGAAGAAAAGGAGTTCATTTCCCAATAAGAAGTTCACATCGGGAGAGAAGTTGGAGATTGTTCATACAGACTTGAGTGGTCCTACTAGGACTAGAGGATTCTATGGTGAAAGGTATTTTATGATTCTTGTTGATGATTTTACAAGAATGATGTGGATTGCATTTTTGAGAGAAAAATCTGAAGCATTTGATAAGTTTAAGATCATGAAAAGCAAAATTGAGAATGAATCTAGAATGAAGATTAAGTGTCTAAGATCTGATAGAGGTGGTGAATTTACATCTAGAGAGTTTAACACTTTTTGTGAAATGAATGGCATTAAGAGACAACTTTCAGCCCCTAGAACACCAGAACAAAATGGTATTGTAGAAAGAAGGAACAGGTCAATAACTGAAGCAGCAAGAGCTATGTTTGAAAATGATTTGGCTAAAAATTTTTGGAGAGAAGCAGTGAACACAACAGTATACACTATGAACATAGTACAAATCAGAGTAGATACAAACAAGACACCTTATGAATTATGGTTTGGACATACACCCTCAGTTAAGTATTTTAGAATTTTTAGTAGTAAATGTTATATTAAGAGAGATGATGATATAGGAAAGTTTGATCCTAGAAGTGATGAAGGAATATTTCTTGGATATTCTTTAAAAAGCAAAGCATATAGATATTATAACAAAACAACTAAGACTATTGTTGAAAGTGCAAATGTAAAAGTTGATGAGAAGTTTAAAATTTAGGAAAGAATGTTTGATTATGAATCTGATGGAGAAGCACAACCTCAGCCTAACATTGAAAATACAGAATTATTTTTTGAAACTAACAATGATTTGCTGAATGAAAGTCATATTGAAGAAGATAGAGAAGAAAATAGAGAAGAAAACAGAGAAGAAAATAGAGAAGAAAGAAGAGAAGAATCTACAGTCGAAACAAGATCAGTAACTATGACACCTAACATGTAACTTCAAGACATCACCCTGTTGAGCAAGTTATTGGAAGTTTAGATAGAGAAGTTTTGACTCGGAATAAGGTACATTTATGTTTGATTTCTTAAATTGAACCTAAGACTACTAATGAAGCTTGTGAAGATGAACATTGGATCAATGCTATGAAAGAAGAACTAGAGCAGATTGAAAAAAATAAGACATGGGAATTGGTCCCTAGACCTGAAGACAAGAATGTGATTGGAACAAAGTGGGTATTCAGAAACAAGATGAATGAACAAGGAGAAGTGATAAGAAACAAAGCAAGATTGGTATGTAAAGGATATTTACAACAAGAAGGAATTGACTATGAAGAAACTTTTGCACCTATGGCCAGACTTGAAGCAGTGAGAATGTTTCTAGCATATGCAACTTACAAGAAATTTAGAGTGTATCAGATGGATGTGAAGTCAACATTTTTGAATGGTGATTTGGAAGAAGAAGTCTACATTGAGCAACCTGAAGGGTTTCCTTTGACACAAGAAGGAGATATGGTATGTAAGTTAAAGAAAGCTTTATATAGATTAAAACAAGCACCTAGAACCTGGTATGCAAGATTGGATAAGTATTTATTGAAATTAAGATTTATAAAAGGAACAACAGATAGTAACTCATACACAAAAGAAATTGAGAATGGTTTGTTGGTTATAGTTATATTTGTTGATGATATTATCTTTGGAGGAGAAGATGAAACTAGTGAAAAATTTGCAGATGAAATGAAGACTGAATGAAACCTGTTGGAACACCTATGGTAACTGGACATAAGTTATCTAGCAAAGATAAGACACCAGCAGTTGAGCAGAAAAAGTACAGATCTATGATTGGTGGATTGCAGTACTTGACACATACAAGACCTAATATAGCACATTCAGTGGGGATTGTTGCAAGATTTCAAGCAGAACCTAGAGAATCACATTATGCAGCAGTAAAGAGGATACTGAGATATCTGAAAGGAACAATGGATTATGGATTATGGTATGAGAATTCTGATGATTTTACTTTATGTGCCTATACTGATGCAAATTGGGGAGGCAACATTGATGACAAGAAAAGCACCAGTGGTGGAGCCTTTTTTCTTGGAGGTAAATTGGTCTCTTGGCTAACTAAGAAGTAGAATTGTAATTCACAAAGCATAGCAGAAGTAGAATATGTTGGAGTAGAAAATAATTGTAATCAGATTATTTGGATGAAGCAGATGTTGAAAGATGTTGGAATAAAGTTTGATGAGCCTGTTGTTATACATTGTGACAACATTAGTACAATGAGTATGTCAAAAAATCCTATTTTACATTCTAAGACTAAACATATTGAGATCAAGTATCATGTTGTAAGAGAGAAAGTTGCAGAAAAAAAAGTAAGATTGGAGTACATAAGTACAAAGGAGCAGATAGCAGATATATTTACAAAGCCTTTACCTAAGGATACATTTGTGTATCTGAGAGGTATGCTTGGGGTTATGCCCCAACATATTTTTGAGAATTGATGCAGATGATTGCATCCATCCAGTGGTATATGAGCCCTATCTTTCTTCTCGATTGGATGTTGGAACTTCCTCTATGGGGGAGTTTATGAGTTGAGTCATGAGGACTCTTGTTATTGTATTTTTCTGAAAAGTGTGTTTTGAAATTAAGTTGTTGTTGACTTAGTGATAGGATTTCTATCATTGATGTCAATGGGGGAGAGATATACATGAAAAACATTGTGGATTGTATGAGAGAGCTTAATAGGAAAATGAAGCAAGATTTGATTTGATATTTTGCAGTGATGTTGCAGTATTGGATTTTTGGAACATTGGATGTTTTTCATCTATGTTGCCATCAATTCCAATGGGGGATATTTTTAGGAATGAATGCAAAGTGTTTTGGCAGTCATTCTGTAGCAATTGTTGTTGCATTCATGACTTGGATTGTCATTGATGTCAACACAGTGATATTCTGGATATTAGCAAGAAAGTAGGTACAATTTTGTTTTGCACACATGTTATATTGAAGATCGTCTTTTGTGTAGTTGATGGTATGTTCTTTGGTGTGTTATTAACCTATGGTTAATAGAGCAAAAAGAAATTCATTCATTTGTAAGAGTTATGAGCATTTTGGTGAAAGCAGTGTTTAGACAGTGTTTCTGTGTAGCGATGTTCAGAAATTGGAGGATATCTCTTAGCTGGGATGAAATCTAATTTTGTGCAATTAAAAGGATGTTGGAGACTCATTAATGATGATGTGGTTCATAGCACAAACTTTGAGGATATGTTTGGAGAAAGTTATAGTAACTGGAAGCCCACAGTTTTATGTGAATTCTGTGTGTAGCATGTAGAATTTATTATTTTGTAATTGAGGACCGACTCATTTGTAATTATTTGAGTTTGGTATATAAGAAAGAATTTTTTCATTATTGTAATGTGTACTATGAAGATTGTGATGTGAATATGTGCATGAAGTGAAGAAAAGAGCTAATTCGGTGATGAAGGAAGACTTGTGAGTACAGGGATCTGAAATTGTGATCTTGTGTAGCAGAGAGTGCAATTTTGGCATAGTGTGAAGGAGGTAATTTATTTCATATTATTCTATTGAATAATTCTAAGATCTTTTGGACAGTGGGTTTAGAGATCTTGCCTTGAAGCTGTTTGGGCAGTGGGTCCTTCTGTCTTCCATAAACTCTTAACCGGGTTAGAATCTTTTAACAGGGATTCAAAATCTCCTAACAGGGATTTATATGTATTGAATGTATTTCATAAGACTCATAATAGGGTCCATCCTCTAACAAGAAACTTTCATATTAGTGCATCATTTTTTGGGCATCATTCCCACCGGGGTTTACTCTTTTCAAGAGGTTCCCTAGTTAACATATCTTGTGTTATTATGCAATTGTGTATGGTTATCTTTCTATGGTTGATCAGTACATTGATTACATTATTTAAAGCTGTTGAATGGATAAATTATCAGATAACTGATTCACCCCCCCCTCTCAGTTATCTTGGGGATCTTTACTTTCTAACAGAAGCATCAGTGTGAGTGAAGATTATGCTGGCAGCAACAGATCTAGAAATGAAGAAGACAAGAAGATTGAAGAAGGTATTGCCTTTCTTGTGAAAAGAGAACCAAACGGTAAGAATTTTTTTAAATGTTGGACTTGTCAAGAATATGGTCATTTTGCATCTAAATGTCCTAAGAGAGTTAAGAAGTACAAAAATAATTTCAAGCCTAGAAGATCTAAGGAATGTTATTATGCTAATGATGAAGACCTTGAAGCTAGTATTGAAAGAACTCTAAGTGAAAGTGATACTGAGAATAATGATGAAATAGGATTTGTAGCAATTAAAGAAGAAAATTTTGAAACTAATATTAAGGAAGAAAAAGCCTTAGTTTTCCAAGTTGAAAAGAAAGCTGACTGGATTATAGATAGTGGTTGTTCACATCATATGACTGGAGATATGAAAAAGTTCATAAAGTTTAACAATTATGATGGAGGAGTTGTTAGAGTTGGTAACAATGCACCTTATTTGATTAAAGGTATAGGATCTATTACTCTTGATGGAAAGACTAATACTAATGATGTTTACTTTGTGGATGGATTGAAACATAATCTTTTGAGTGTTAGATAGTTAGTTGATAAGGGATATCAAGTTTGGTTTACTGAAAAAACTTGTGTGATAAAGGATAAAGATGGAAATCTGATTGGAACCAGATCTAGAACTAGAGAAGAGAAGTTCATTTTATAGTAAGAAGTGCACATCGGCAGAGAAGTTGGAGATTGTTCATACAAACTTGAGTGGTCCTACCAGGACTAGAGGATTCTATGGAGAAAGAGACAATTTTCAGCCCCTAGAACACTTGAACAAAATGGTATTGCAGAAAGAAGAAACAGATTAGTGACTGAAGCAACAAGAGCTATGTTATTTGAGAATGATTTAGCGAAGACATTTTGGAGAGAAGTGAATACAGTAGTATATACAATGAACAAAGTACAAATCAAAGCAGACACAGACAAGACACCTTATGAATTATGGTTTGGAGTTGCACCCTTAGTTAAGTATTTTAGAAATTTTAGAAGCAAATGTTATATAAAGAGAGATGATGATATTGGAAAGTTTGATCCAAGAAGTGATGAAGGTATTTTTCTTGGATATTCTTTGAAGAACAAAGCATATAGATGTTACAATAAGAGAACTAAAACTATTGTTGAGAGCACAAATGTTAAAGTTGATGAAAAGTTCAAAATTCAGGAAAGAATGCTTGATTATGAATCTAATGAAGAAGCTCATCCTAAGCCTAACACTGAAACTGCTGAATTATTCTATGAAACTAACAATGATTTGTTGAATGAAAGTCATGCTGAAGAAACCAGAGAGGAATCTAGAGAAGAATCTATAGTTGAAGCAAGATCTGAGACTATGACACTGAATAGGTATTTATCAAGACATCATCCTGTTGAACAAGTTATTGGAAGTTTGGATAGAGGAGTTCTGACTCGGAATAAGGTACATTTATGTTTGATTTCTCAAATTGAACCTAAATCTACTAGTGAATTTTGTGAAGATGAACATTGGATTAATGCTATGAGAGAAGAACTAGATCAGATAGAAAATAACAAGACATGGGAATTGGTCCATAGACCTAAAGACAAGAAATTGATTGGAACTAAATGGGTATTCAGAAACAAGATGAATGAACAAGGAGAAGTTGTAAGAAAGAAAGAAAGATTGGTATGTAAGGGATACTCACAGCAAGAAGGAATTGACTATGAAGAAAGTTTTGCACCAGTAGCAAGAATTGAAGCAGTAAGAATGTTTTTGGCCTATGCAACTTTTAAGAAATTCAAAGTGTATCAGATGGATGTGAAGTCAACATTTCTGAATGGAGAATTGGAAGAAGTCTACATTGAGCAGCCTGAAGGTTTTCCTTTGACTCAAGAAGGAGACATGGTATGTAAACTGAAGAAAGCATTATATGGACTAAAGAAAGCACCTAGATCTTGGTATGCAAGACTAGATAAGTATTTCTTAAAGTTGGGATTTGCTAAAGGAACAGCTGATAGAAATCTATACACAAAAGAAATTGAAAATGGTTTGTTGATTATAGTTATTTTTGTTGATGACATTATTTTTGGAGGAGAAGATGAGACAAGTGACAAATTTTCTGATGAAATGAAGACTAAATTTGAAATGAATATGATTGGTCAGATGAAATACTTTTTGGGATTACAGATAACACAAAACAATGATGGTATCTTTTTAAGTCGGACAAAGTACTTGAATGATTTGCTGAAAAGATTTGGAATGGAGGATTGTAAACTAGTTGGAACACCTATGGTAACTGGACATAAGTTATCTAGCACAAATGAAACACTGATAGTTGAGCAGAAGAAATACAGATCCATGATTGGAGGATTGCAGTATTTGACACACACAAGACCGGATATAGCACATTCAGTTGGAATTGTAGCAAAATTTCAAGCTAAACCTAGAGAATCACATTGTGTAGCAGTAAAGAGGATACTGAGATATTTAAGAGGCACAATGGACTATGGATTGTGGTATGAAAAATCTGATGATTTTACCCTATGTGCATATACAGATGCTGATTGGGGAGGTAGTGTTGATGATAAGAAAAGCACCAGAGGAGGAGCATTTTTCCTTGGAGGAAGATTAGTTTCTTGGCTATGCAAGAAGCATAATTGTATTTCATAGAGCACAATAGAAGCAAAGTATGTAGCAGCAGCAAACAATTGCAATCAGATAATTTGGATGAAGCAGATGCTAAAGGATATTGGAATTAAAATTGTTGAACCTATTGTTATACATTGTGACAACACTAGTACAGTCAGTATGTCTAAGAATCCTGTACTACATTCTAAAACAAAACATATAGAGATCAAGTATTATGTTGTAAGAGATAAAGTTGCTGAGAAAGAAGTCAGACTGGAGTACATAAGCACAAAGGAACAGATATCAGACATATTTACAAAGCCTTTGCCTAAGGATACATTTGAGTATCTAAGAGGTATGCTTGGGGTTATGCCCCAGCCTACTTTTGAGTAGTGATGTAGTTGGTTGCATTCATCTAGTAATATATGAACCCTATCTTTCTTCTGGACTAGATGTTGGTACTTCCTCAGTGGGGGAGTATGTGTATCTGAGCTGAGTCATGAGGACTCTAGTAAATGTATTTTCTAAATAGTGTCTTTTGACATTGAGTTGTTGACATAGTGATGAAATTTCTATCATTGATGTCAATGGGGGAGAAGTATGCATGAAAAACAATATGAGAGAACTAAACAGGATAACGAAGAAAGATTTGATTGATGAAGAGGATTCGAAGAAGCAGTGTTGCAGTATTGGAATTTTGGAACATTGGATGTTTTTCATCTATGTTGCCATCAAGGCCAATGGGGGAGATTATTAGGAATGAATGCTATAGTGTTTGGCACCCATTATGTAGTAGTTGTTGTTGCATTCATGACTATGATTGTCATTGATGTCAACACAGTGTTTTATCGAAGGCTTGCAGAGAAGCAAATAGTGTTTTGATTAGCGCACATGGGATATTGTAGTTGGAGCTATGTGACATTGAAGATATACTCTTTGATATGTTATATGTCTATGGTTAAGAGTGCAGATAGTAATTCTTTTATTCATAAAAGTTATGATCATTTTGGTGGAAGCAGTATTCAGGCAGTGTTCCTGAGTAGTGGTTTTTGGAAAATGGATGATATCTCCTAATCGGGATGGAATTTGGCTTTGTGCAGTTAAAGGGAAGTTAGAGACACATTAATAGTGATGTGGATGATAGTGAAAACTTTGAAGTCACACGAGTGATGATTTATTGTATTTGGAAGTCAACAGTTTTATGTAATTTTGGTATAGCGTGTGGAATATTTTATTTTGTAATTATGTGCCGACTCATTTGTAATTATTTGAGTGTGGTATAAAGGAAGGAATTTTTTTCCTTGTTGTGATAAATAGATAGAGTGAGAGTGGTTGATTATGAAGTTGTGAAAGTGAATTGTGAAGGAAGACATGAGAAGTACAGAGATCTGAAATTGAGATCTGATGTAGCAATGAGTGCAGTTTGGAACAATCAGAGAAAAGGTATCATATTATTTTATTGAATAATGCAAAGATTATTTGGACAGTGAGTTCAGTGATCTTACCCTGAAGCTATTTGGGCAGTGGGTCCTTTTGTCTTCTATAACTCTTAACAGGGTTAGAATCTTTTAACAGGGATTCAAAATCTCCTAATAGGGATTTATATGTACTGAATGTATTTCATAAGACTCCTAATAGAGTCCATCCTTTCACAAGGAATATTCATATTAGTGCATCTTTTGTGGGCATCATTCCCATCGGGGTTTACTCTTTGATCAAGAGGTTCCCTAGTCAACATATCTTGTGTTATTGTGTAATTATGTATGAATATCTTTCTATGGTTGGTAATTACATTGCTTATATGGATTAATGCTGTTGAAGATGATAAAAGTTATAATTATCTAATAATTGATTCACCCCCCCTCTCAATTATCTTGGTGGACTTTACTTTCTAATAGTTATCTCTTTGGTAGTCAGCGATCTGGCGACGCGGTTATCTCTAGATCTCCCAATGAAGCGGTCAAGATACAAAGGCTACAATGATTAACGAGGACCATTAGATCAAGTTCTGATCAGTGATTGATGATTATTCTCATGACTTGACTAAGGTTAAGTGATTTTTCCAATGACTTAGAGAATAAAGGTAATTGTGCAATCTCCAATTTTAACCGTAGTTAAGAAATATACTCAGTGACATGGAGATGTCTGCAGTCACGTGTTCATTGGACAAATGTGAGCTAAGTAAATGGTTTTCTAATAGTTGTGCTCGATTGTTGATTTTTCTATGATCAAGAAGTGGTCATATAATCTCAAGATTGAACTATGGGTTAAAAAATGATCTTGCGACAAAGAGAATTGCCTTGTCGCCCGATCTCAGGGATTAACTCAAAGTTAAGGAAGTTGTTCAGCGATTATGAGATTGTCTTCAGTTGTGTGATTTCTTGAGAGACTAAAGTTAAAATGTTGACCAGAGTCAAAAGATTGAAGAAAATATGACTTTCCATTTGCTAAATTTATTGACGTGTCCCTGTAAGATTGGTTGAAGGAATATGGGAAAATATAGATAGAAAGGGTGAGCTAGACTATAGTCGCCAGATCTCTAAAAGAGATAAATTAAAAGTTATCATATCTATAGTCACCGAATCTCCAAATAGTTCAGTCAGAAGGTCTCAAGAAGAAGTTTGAAAAGTCAATGGGCTTCAGCGATTAAGAGATACACTATTGTCGCTAGATCTCATGATGATTCTTTGTCACCAGATCTCAGGATGAATTCAACGAAGAAATATTTTTTAATGACTAGGCGGTGACTATAGTTGCCAAATCTCCAGATTATGGAAAATCAAAAATCAAAGGGTCGCTTAATCTCTAGATGATTTCAAAGGTTTTAATTCTTTCAGCGAGTATGATCTTCTCCCTTAGTTGCTAGGTCTCCAGATAAAGTGAAAGCTATTATATAACTAAGATTTGTCATAGTTTCCAGATCTCCATAACTAATCAAAAGGCACCAGATTTTTTAGTGATTATGAGGAGTGTTGTAGTCGCTAGATCGCCAGAAACTTAAAATTGATTACCTGTCACTTTCTCGGCTACAACTAGTGAATTGAAATTATGAAGCGTGCCAAGTAATGGAGGAAGTGACATTCTTATGGATTTCTGATCTCTTACAGATTCTTTGCATTCAATTCTACAAAATATATACAGTTGGTCATCATTCTTTCAAACTACCAAGCATTTACAGAGCCCGGGCGATAGATTTTTCAAAGAATTTGTAGAACAGTTCTAAAGTTTTAGTGTATCCAGAATTTGTAGAGAGTTTAAAATCATAGACAAGATGAGCCGATAGATAGGAGGTGAACCTTCAACTAGCAAGGGTGCTAAGGAGACCTTCTCAGACAAATTCCTCACCTTATTGCCAGGCTCATCACAAAAAAAAAGGTTAGTGATGAATGTTTTATTGATGAATTGGCTCAGTGTAGAGATGCTAGGACACTAGACGTCATTGGAATGTGCCTTTTCAAGTATTTTTTATAAAAATGTTGAGAGTCAAGTCCCTGTTTCAAACCCTTGGACTTCAGGGTTAGCAAAATTAATAGTTCCAAAAGTATTTTTAGACATAGATCTCTTGATTGTTTTAGCTCGCAACTATGATCCCTTATCCAAAAAAATTAGGAAAGAAGATGGGTCTCCTCTGGTTACCCTTGATAGAAGTTTGTTAATGAGGGATTTCAGTATTTAGGTCCCGATGGCCACCAAAATCAATTTACAGGCCTTGGCCAATAGGTATATTAGAGAGACTATTTTGGTTACAAGGGAGGTTAAAACTCACATTCCTTGGGAGAGTAGGAAATACATTGCACCTATAGCTGGGTCTAATCTTTATTATTTTAAGGACCTAAAATTCTACATGAAGTATATTACATACAGATTGTGCAAAGTGTTAGGAATTGATGGTGGAGAAAGAATTAATCTAGAATTTCTGATGATAGTGTTGGATTCCCAGAGTCTTCTTCTGATGAAGGGCTATGATTACATAGGGTTTTTGATCAACAAGATGCATGAGGGATTACAGGCTTTGAAAGATTTTCCATCTGGTCCTGCACCCTAATTCATGCATTATTATCTATTAATGCATTTGAATTTATACTTCAATTATAACATTATGAACATGGATCACCTGGAGCCACAGATGATGTTTAGGGGGCAGAAAAATCCAGTGCAATTTTTGATAAGGGCTTAGAGGCCTTCTACTTCAAGGAGTGATTTTTGTATGTTTGAGAATTGGATAGTCGGCCTATCCTCCTCTGTATGAGCATTGAAGTATCAAGGTTGTCTACCAAAGTGTTGCAGTTGGTGAGGCCCAAATAATTTTTTGATAAATGGGATAAGGGCCATAATTGGGGAGATATATACTATCATGAAACATACACTTTAATTATAGTGTATGGATGCCCCTAGCCCCCTCACATATTACCATTCTTTGTTCCACCAAGGGTGGCATTTCTAGAATTTATTTGGAAACTGATGTTGAATGATAGGGAGCATTTGGCTTCACACAAGAAGGGGACTATTACTCCAAGGCACTTTAAAGTGCATAGTATTACAATAGGCAAGAATGCCTTAAGCAAAGTTGATGAATGTTTGGGACAATTTAGAATGCATGCTACCTCCCACAGGTATGTAGATACAAAGGGATTTATGGCTGCTATTAGGAAGTACTACATGCCCACCATTCCTTTCAATAAAAAACATGAGAAGTTTCTTGAGGAAGATGTGATAAGAAATATAATTGAGGAGGATGAAGCAACAAGGAGAAGCTCCTAGATAAATGAATTATATACAATGGAGAAGAAGTTGAGAAAAAAGGGACTACCATTTAGTGGTTTTTTTCCTACATTGCCTTATCTTCAAAGGCTTGAGCAAATGATGTCTTAGTTTAATACTTTGATGAGAACATTTGAGGATCAGATTGATGAAATAGAAAGAAAAAGAAGGTCTATTCTGATTCTAAGTGTGATGAGGGTAGTGATGATGGTTATTCTATGCACAGTGTTCTCCCTTTAGAATCAATAATGGCAGAGAGGCACAAGGATAAATAAAATACTATTGATCTTGCAGAGCTTCATAGTTCTCAAGATACCAATGAGCCACCTCCAAAGAAGCAAATGTTATTGGTTGGTGAGTCTTCCCAGGTGAAGAAAATTGATAGAGTAGGAGCCCTTTTCCCTGGGACTGGTGTCCATCATCACTAGTTGAGGAAGAAGATAAGAGAAAAAAAGAAAAAATAGAAGCTTGAGACTGAAGATGTTGAGTTGCCCTTGGTTCTATGCCAAGATGAAAGGATGATTGAAAAAGATGCCTTCTTGAAGGATGATAGTTTCATAGAATTAGAGGAATTCAAGAGTTTCTTGATTTGGCACAAAAAACAACAAGTTGCATCTAGTGTGCAAATAAATTAAGAGGGTCAAGTGCTAGAAGAGGTAGTACAATAGCTGAGAGAGTATGACCCTAAAGCTGAAAATCTCACCCCAGATTAGGCTAGACAATTGGTGAAGAAGAGAAATTGCTACTTGTGCCTAGGTGGAACTTGTATTCAGACTTTGTCATTGATCAGATCAAAGGCAAGAAGATATATCTTTGTCTTTTGAAACCCAAGTAGGGGATATCATTAGAGGCTTTGGTTATACCCCAAGAAATCAGGCTTTGGCCTTGTGTAGTCTTTATCCCGGAGATAAGAAACCTTCAATTTTGAATGTAAAAGAATAGATGGAGGGAGATAAAATTGTGTGGTGTATCTACAACATAGGGGACCTTGAAATTTCTCAATTGTTAACCCAATTTTCCAAATTAAATGAAGATAAAATAAAGTAGCTTTCAGAAAAGTATGGCTCCCTTTTAGAGGATTATAGTGCAATGCTAAAGGATAGAGACCTCTGGATAATAAGGGAGAAGGCATTAGAAAAGTCTCTGGCAGACTTAGAGCTTCAACTTATGAATACTCCTGTAGAAGCCCCTGCACCTCCTGAGCAAATAGAAAAAGTTGAAGCACAAGTGATGACAGAAGAAGAAGTTGTTGTAGAATTAGAAAAGATAAATGCAGAGAAGAATGAGGCTATTTTACATGCCTTATTAAAAATTTTGCAGCATAGAATTAATATCATTAAGGATAAATCTAATCTTGTTTTTAATACTTATAACAAGTTTCCAGAGTTAAAAGTAGAAGTTGATAATTATGTACAAATTTTGAGTGGGTATTATGCAACTTGGTCTATCAGATCACCATTTTTTGAGAGATTGGTAGTGGTTCAGTCCTTGAGAAATGATATACTGGAGATAGTCCTGCAAGTGGGAGAGGAGATTAATAGAGTTAAAGTTGTATTGCCACTTTTTAAGGGCAAAGCAAATGAGATAGAGGGTAAGATAGCCCTACTCAATTCATATTTAAATAAGTTTATACCTCCCATTAAAGATGTAGTGGGTGCCATTAAGAGCCTTGATCAAAGGAGATCAAATTTTGATCTTATCCTACCTAGGAAAGAGGCATTTTTAGGTGAGAATAATGAAGTAGATATGAAAAGGTTCAACAAGACCCTGGATGAAGCCATAAAAGCAAAAATGGAGTTTATTAAATTTGTTGTAGATGTCAAAACCCTAATAGATGCTAGGTGGGAGCGACAGAAGGCACAACTACAACACACTCAGAACTATAAATGGCTGACAAAGGAAGAGGTTGCTACATGGGATGAGCTCACAAGGCCCAAGAAGATCAAATATTCTGCAGTTGACTTTGATATCTTAAATGATGAGTAGAGAGGACACTTGGAGGACTTGACACCTAATCTTAGAGCACAAGGATGATAAGCTATCATTTAAGAATGGTGTAAATTAACCGGATGGCGGTCACCATATCTCATTAAAACTCAAGAAGCTATCATGAATACTTGCAGACAAAGGTGTCAGTTATCAACAATCGAGGATGCAGAAAAGTCTAAGAAAGTTTTGTCTTTCCACTGCCTAAGGGCTTGTATTTTATTTTTTATGCTTTGTTTCTTATGCTCTTTAGGGTTAGGGTTTTCAACCATTTGAAGCTTGTTGCATTCCTATTAATGAGGGAATTCCAAGATGGTTGAAGGCAAGATATAAATAGATTTGTAACCTCATTTTTTGAGGATTCTGGATGAAAGATATAGAAAAATAATTACAATTGCTATAGAACAGACTTCTGAATTTTGTGTTTGAATTTATGAGCATGAGCTTTCTTATGTAAATTGCAAGTCTTCTATAATATAAATATACTGTAATTTCTATCTCCTATTGTTATTGTCTCTCTATTTTTATGTCTACTTTTGTATGTTTTATATGTAAGGCATCTAAAATATACTGGTTGTTAGGCAACTACTGTAATTGATCATAATTTTCTCTCAAGGAGAGGATTAAAATTTTTGTCATCAATTTCAGAGAGTAAATATATCTGTAGGGATATTGATAATAATAATAGTGGGTTGACAGAGTAGTTTGTAAGGTATCTTATTCAAATTACAGATTGTATGTAAGGCATACTGTTATATTTTCTTAGAGAAGCTTGTGGATTTACATTTAGGACTCTTTTGCCCTTTGGATTTAGGCACTGGTTTTGAGTGTGTTTTCTCTTAAGTACTATCTTTTCAATCCTTAGAAGAATCAAAATTTCATCTTATTACCAGTACTTTATTTTCAAGAATTTTGTTGATGTTCTGCTAGAGCTATATCCAAGTGGTATAAGTTCACATTTAGTGATTCCTTAAAGAAAGAATCAGAGGTTAGCCCTCCTTGAGTTTAGCTCAGAAAAGAAAGAAGGATGAATATCCTTATACCACTATTTTATGTTGTAACATTTGTAGGTTCCATTGTGGTACTCTGTATTAGGATAATTTGGGCTGTCTGTAGAGTGATAGTGTTTTATTAAATTAACTTGAGACACAACATAGTAGTGAAGAACATAATCCACTATTAAGAAGCTTACTTGAAATAAGAGTAACCTGTCATAGGCAATACTCGCCCGAGTCCTGTGGAACTCAAAGAAGAAGGAGGATCTTATCTAATCCTCATCAATTAGGATTTTCTTGCAAACTTGAAGTCCCTTTTAATTGAGAATCAAGCCCATACCATTGCCAAGTTTGACCCTACAAGAAAAATCCCTAACATGTAGATCCTTCCTTTTATCAACATAAGAGGCCAACCTTCTTGTTTCAAAATAAAAAATGCTTATGTAAACAACAAGTAGATGATTATGAGGCAGATGAAAGTTGTTGTAGTGACTTCTTAGAAATAAATGTTACAAGCCAAGAGATCTTTATTCCTATTTCTAGCAAAGAAGATGGTTGCAACATCAAGCAAGAACCAAAAGAAGGTGAACATGAATTTCAATGTTCATTAAGTAGTGAGGAAATTTCAAAACTCTTAGTTGCTGATTTTCGGAAATGTGCATCTAAATATGACTCTATGTTTCCATGCCCAATCGACATATGTTTTGATAATGATGATATTAGTAAGGGTGTGGAGTATGACACATCTAATGTTGATTCTTTTTTTATACTTGAATTGGATATTTTGCAAGAAAATAATGCATGTGGATGTAAGGAACATAATAGTGTCATGTATGATGAATATGAGGATTCATATGCTGGTGTGGATTCAAATTCTGATGAGCTTGGTAACATGGATTCTTGTATAGATCAGCATGCTGAGGAAAGTAATAAATCTGAATATGTCTTCTCATCCCTGCAAGTGTTAAAGGAACCATTGATGATACATGTTTACATGTGCAAAATATTGATATGAGTTGTCATCAAGATGAGGAGATATTTCCTTCTAGTTTGCAAACCAATGTTGTAATTGACCATATTTCTTCTTTGCAAACTAATGAGCAAGATAGGCCTGATGTTTCAAGCTATTGGAGTAAATTGAAATATCTTCTTTCTTAGCTGATTATCAATGATAAATAAGGAAGTGACTTGTTGCTATATAATGCTCAGCATTTTCTATACTCTGATGATTCCCAAGCACCTAATAATGGTGAGGATGCTGATTATTGTTCATTTAAAATGTTGAAGATATATGGCAATATGTTTGATCAGATAGATAAGAGCGACAATATCAGTTTACCTTTGATCCATGGAGGTGAGAATCAAATATTTGATAGAGGTAAGAGGTAATTTTTAGTTTGATGGCTTTGGGCCATGTGTACATAGTGTGCTAGTTGTATAGTTTCTTTCCTTTCAGTTGTGTGTTTATTGCTTTTAATAAAGGTTCCCTAGTTTTAAGAAGAGAGAGGAAAGTTAGAGAAGAAGGTTTTGGTTGGTTTGTTGTACCGAGAGATTCTGGTTTCTTTGCATGCCCGCAATGGGAACATGTCCCCAGTCAGACCCACTATTGGAGCTAAAAAATCCGAATATATTTTGACTCCATATTTTGAAAATTTCTATAAGTATGAGATTAGTGCTTTGAAAAATCATTATAAGAGCTTAGTTTGAAGTGCAAGTAAAAGAAGACCTGATGATTTTCACATGATGTGGCTTAGAACATGTGTTCCTCACCTATCATTTAGCACATGCAGTTGGTCACAACTCCCAGAATTCAGTTCTAACATGTTTTGAAGGTACCCATTTGGAGGTTAGTGCACAAGTTTGCATTTTGTATTATGTCTAGTTTTCACTGAATGGCCTACTTCAGAGGTTTGTATCTGACACCAAGATGATATTCATGATGAAAGGAATATTGCATCATATTTTAGGCATGAGAGTGTGTCTCCATGCCCATTTTCAAATTCCTAAGGGTTTGTATGATCAGTTTCCTAGGCCTCTTCTGATTGTATTCTCTTTAGTTTTACTGAATGTGGGAATGTAGTTTTTAAGTGGCGTACTTTGAGATTGTGAAAATTGCACCCAATCATTGATCAGAAGGAATTAAAGGTTGATCTATACTTTATACATGTAAATGAGTCTCCTTGACAAGTTTAAGATCATGACCAATCCGTTTGACCTCTATCCTTAGTCAGTTCCAAATGCAATTTATACAGTTTCACTATCTTTCATTTCAGGATGTTCTGGAGGCTTGACTTTGAGGATTATTTCTGGATAGCTAGTTGATTGTTTGTTGAATCTAATTATTGCCTTGTTTTGTATACATGAGAGAGATCATTCATCCAAGGTTTCAAACCATGAGGTTTCCATTTGAGAGGTTTGCAAGGTCAGACAAAAAGTGTTTTATGTTGATGAAAAGTACAGATAGAATAAACTTCCAAAGTGACCATTTTTCAAGATTCATATCTTATTGTCAGATGCTTGTCTCCAGTTGAGGGTTATTTTTTTGGATTCCTTGCATATGAATTTTGTACTACATTCAATGGTTCATCCCCAGCTCATCATTTGATATTTTTAGTTCATCTTCTTCGGTGGTAGTCTCCAGTACTTCTAGTTTGTGTTTACCAAACTTTTTTGAATAGGTGTTTTCAAGTTTTAAAATATTTTTCCCTGTTCATCTTTAGAGGATACCGTCTGACAGAGTGGTTGTCTATGTTACAAATTTCATGTTTGCCAAGTTTCAACATCCAGTGATAAGTTTTGATCAGTGTTTTAATAGTGCGACTGAAGGTAGTTTATTCAATTTGGCGACTTTGGTGAAGTTAAAAATCAAGTTTTTAATTAATCTGGTGTTGTTTATATCCGTTCCAAATGCGTAAGCAGGCCATTTTGATTATTTTGAGGTTCCATTGATTGAAATCAGAAATTTTTTTTTAGACGGATCCACTTTGGGCCCAACTTGCCTCATTTAATCAAAATGTTATACCAACATCCATCTCAACATTTTAGCCACACATTTTATTCTGCATGAGTTGGGATATCCTTCATACATTTGCATACTTCTTTTAGTGGTGTGTTTTTTCTTTTGTCACTATACGAGTTCCATTTCATGTGCTAAGTATGCTCCTTCAGTGTTTCGATGTGCATACTTTATCTTTCGTATACGGGTGCTGCCCATATTGCTTTAAAACATTGTGCATCCTTCTTCTTTCCATCAAAATTCTAGGTGCACTTGTATCTAATACTTGTTGTGCATACACTTGTCCTTCATTTTATACATTGCACATCATTTAAAAGGGGTTGTGTGTGCCTTTGCAAGCTGCACACGCACCATCTAGTGGTGTTGTGTGTGCCTTTGTGGGCTGCACACGCACCATCTAGTGGTATGGTGTGTGCCCCAAGTAAAAATTCAAGTGTTTGCAGGCAGGGAGATGGTGCATGCCTCCTTGGCGGGCTGCATGTTCACCATTGAATGTTGTTGTGTGTCTCCAGGTGTGTTGGGCACGGGTTTTAGATTGAGAATGCAATGCCCAAGCAAGAAAATGATATTTTTGTTGCAGATTTATGGGCTGCTATGTGGAGGGACATTATCCCACATTCGCTCGGTTTCAATACAACAAGTATTTTAAAGAAAGAACACTCAGATGAGAAGTAAAGTGAAGAGAAAGAAAGGAGTGGAGGCTTTATGTGGGCCCAACTAGTGCGTGCCAGCTGGGTACGCACTATGGACAAAGTTTTGAAGGAAAATATTATTAATTTCACATGGGATTAGTCCCACATTCGAAGTGAAAGAGGAAAGTAAGTTGTTTATAAGACAAAGTGCATAATACATTGGTGTCCAAATGGGGATGCCTAGATGGAGGCTAGTCTCACGTGAGCATGAAATTGAGGTGTCTGGTTGGTAGTGACTAGGATGGTGACATGGACAACAACTTGGATGGTGGGACTGACGTGGAGGTGATATAAATTTTGACAGAGTGTGCATATGCAAGTTTGATGCCTCGGGATGTGGATTAGAGATCAATGGTGGTCGTGATTCAATAATGAGGAAGATGCAAGAGGTTTACTATTGCGGAATTGCAACGTCGCAATATGTGGTAGGATAATGACAAAGCAATGAGGTGGCAAAGTAGAGTGATAGGCCAATCAGAGATTGAAAAGTGGCACAATAGATGTGTAGATAGTCCAGTAATGTAATGATATGGATTAGCGAGAAAATCATGTGATGACAAATGACACATGTGGGGCCCTCTCAAACTCAAATGTGCATAAAGATTAAAACAAGGATGTTAAAGTCTGGACTATGTTGTAATTTCAAATTTTCAAGACAAACATTGTTCATGAAGCTGGAAATGAAATTTCAATTTGCAAATTCATTTTTGGCCCGAATATACAAGTGTAATATACCGTTGGAAACGGCGGGAAACGATGGATTCAATGGTGACAATAGAAATCAATTTTGAGCAAGTGAGAAAGAGAAGTAGGAGATTTTGTTTACGAGGGAAGATTTTGGAGGGAAGAAGATTGTTTGCAGAATTGATTTTTCTAGAAAGAGACAGGTGTCATGATAGAGATATCTTTTAGGTTTCTTTTCCTAAGGGATATATGGCTGATCTTTTCATTTTTTTAAGTGTTCAAAATATATGTATTTTCTCAGAGTTGGTCCCAAGTGTTCTGTGGGCTGGGTAGGAGATGTAGGTTTAGTCTTTTGCTTTAGTTTCATAACACCGACTAATGACTTGGCTCTTAGTCTAGGATGTAGCATATGTTTATCCGATTATGTTGTTATATGAAAGTGAAAGATTCTTGATCTATTGTTGTTATTGAAGTTGTTCAAATCTCAAAGCAGGGTGTATATAGAGGCATGATCCTCTTGCATAATACAAATATTGTCTCTCATTTCTCTCCATTTGTGTCAAGTTTATGAGTTTTCATATGTTTTCATCCTCTAGTTCTTATTTAGGATCAAATTAAATAATGTTGTAGATGAAGCATAAATTCATTCAGTTTTCACAAGGATGCTTGTAAGCAGTGTGGGTTTTATGTATTTGTGTGAATGAATTGGATCTATGACAAAGAACAGTAGTTGGAAAATGTATACTACAATGCATTAGGGGTTTTTCCCAATGGATAAGGCACTGATCAGAAGTGAGTATATTCTATAATAACATATCTGGTATGGTCTGTTATATCCCACAAAGTTTTAAATCATAACCAATCCCAAATCATTTAAAAATATTGAGGTTATAGGGCCTATTGTTTAAATCATGGTAATTGAGAATCAATGAATGATTGGTTTCCATTTAGTATTTTCTCACCATTCCATTTCATCTGCTTTGTTCAAATTCAGTCTTGGTGTCATAAGGAGTATTGTTTTTATTTGACTAGATTAGGAGTACCCTCCTTAGTTTTGTAGAGCCATAAGTGCAGAGGGCAGTCTTGTCCCTATAGTTGGTCCAGTCATCTTAGAGCTTATATTTGGATCTAACCCATCCTTAAAAACTATAGATGTATTGATTTCTACCCAAAGCATAAAGTCTGGTTTGAGGAACCAACAAAATGATGACTCTATTGGGGAGTAGAGATGCAATAGTCATGCTAAATCTAGTTTGATATCTCTGGTGTTATAAACAAGCTATAAATAATGCGGGTACAAGTTAAGCTAGACTCCTGGCTAGCTTATTTATCACATCCTGTAGTTACCATTGAAAGTATAGAGTCAAATAAAAAAAAAATTATATTATCTCACCAAGTTGTGAGTGGCGACTTTGAGATTCTCTGTTTGATCAGTGCATAATATGATATATTTTTCAGTCTTGATAAATAGTGTATAAGTCATGGTGAAGTTTTGTGTTGGTTGGAAAGAGATACAAAGACAAGTAAAATATTTTTTCTCTTCAAGGAGGTGGTGACTCTACAAAGTAAAGAACTTGATGGAGCTACAAAGAGAGCTCTAGATCTTCCTTGCTTCCCAATCAACAAGCTAAGTTAAACTGTAGTACCTCCAGGTATTTTGATTTTCATGTGCCTTTATTTTATGAAAATTAGTAGTGAAGAATGTTTCCCTATCAAGTGTTTAGCACTAGTGTAAAGGGATGATTGTTAGTGGGTCTTTCCTCATGGAGGAATACATACCTTTTTGTTTTGATGGCATTAAAGATGCCCCTAATGATTTTTCTACTGAGGATGGGGAAGGCTGGCCAAGATTTATGGTTGATCAATCAGTTTCAACAAGCCAGCATGTGGATAATCTCATGGATTTATTTGATGAGATGGATGTTGAGCATGAAGATGTTGGCATGAGGTTGCTTGTGCAGTCTCTTTCACATAATGCAAGGGATTGGCTCTTATCCCTTCCTTCATGTTCAATCCCTTCTTGGGAGGTATTAAGAGAAGCATTCATAGAACATTTTGATGAATGAGCTTGTCTAGATGTGTGTAAAATAAAAGATAAAGATTAGATAAAGACATTAGTGTCTCTATTGATCCCACCATCCATGAATCTGATTATGAAAATATGCTCATCAAAATTGATATTCTCAAAAGAAAACTTGCTGAGAATGATTTTGTGTGTTGGCAGTTGCAAGAAGAGAAGAGGTTACAAGCAATGGTTTTTCTTCATTTTAGTGATGAAGAAGCGAATGATGATAGTGTTATTTCTATTTGTGCTAGTGATGCTAATTATGATGCTAAAAGTGAAGTCAGTGAATATAAATATGTTGAAGATGAATCTACAATTAATAATGTTTCCATTAAGTTTGTAATCCTTCCTTTAATCAGCATAAGAGGGAAACCTTCTTGTTTAAATATAAAAAATGCTTATGTAAACAACAAGGAGATGATTATGAGGCAGATGAAATTTTTTGTAGTGACTTCTTAGAAATAAATGCTACAAGCCAAGAGATCTTGATTTCTATTTCTAGCAAAGAAGATGGTGGCAACATCAAGCAAGTGCCAAAAGAAGGTGAACATGAAGTTCAATGTTCATTAAGTAGTGAGGAAACTTCAAAACTCTTAGCTGCTGATTTTCAGAAATGTGCATCTAAATATGACTCTATGTTTCCATGCCCAATCGACATATGTTTTGATAATGATGATATTAGTAAGGGTGTGGAGTATGACACATCTAATGTTGATTTTTTTTTTATACTTGAATTGGATATTTTGCAAGAAAATAATGCATGTGGATGTAAGGAACATAATAGTGTCATGTATGATGAATATGAGGATTCATATGCTGGTGTGGATTCAAATTCTAATGAGCTTGGTAACATGGATTCTTGTATAGATCAGCATGCTGAGGAAAGTAATAAATCTGAATATGTCTTCTCATCCCTGCAAGTGTTAAAGGAACCATTGATGATACATGTTTACATGTGCAAAATATTGATATGAGTTGTCACCAAGATGAGGAGATGTTTCCTTCTAGTTTGCAAATCAATGTTGTAATTGACCATATTTCTTCTTTGCAAACTAATGAGCAAGATAGGCCTGATGTTTTTGGCTATTGGAGTAAATTGAAATATCTTCCATCTCAGTCGGTTAACAATGATAAAGAAGACATAAACTTTTTGCTACATAATTCTCAACATTTTCTATACTCTGATGATTCCCAAGCACTTAATAATGGTGAGGATGTTGATTATTGTTCATATAAAATGTAGAAGATATATGGCAATATGTTTGATCAGACAGATAGGAGCGACAATCTTAGTTTACCTTTGATCCATGGAGATGAGAATCAAATATTTGATAGAGGTAAGAGGCAATTTTTAGTTTGATAGCTTTAGGCCATGTGTACATAGTGTGCTCATTGTACAGTTTCTTTCCTTTCAGTTGTGTGTTTATTGATTTCAATAAAGGTTCCCTAGTTTTAAGACGAGAGAGGAAAGTCAGAGAAGAAGGTTTTGTTTGGTTTGTTATACCGAGAGATTATGTTTTCTCTTCATGCCCACAAGGGGAACGTGTCTCTAGTCAGAGCCATTGTTGGAGCTCAAAAATCCAAATATATTTGGACTCCATATTTTGAAAATTTCTCTAAGTATGAGATTAGTGCTTTGAAAAATCATTATAAGAGCTTAGTTTGAAGTGAAAGTAAAAGAAGACCTGATGATTTTCACATGATGGGGCTTAGGAAATGTGTTCCTCACCTATCATTTAGCACATGCAGTTGGTCACAAC
Source organism: Chamaecyparis obtusa (assembly GCA_027943335.1). Classification (NCBI taxonomy): domain Eukaryota; kingdom Viridiplantae; phylum Streptophyta; class Pinopsida; order Cupressales; family Cupressaceae; genus Chamaecyparis; species Chamaecyparis obtusa. The sequence goes on from BSBK01000433.1 coordinate 2,380,625, forward strand.
TCCCAGAATTCAGTTTTGACATGTTTTGAAGGTACCCATTTGGAGGTTAGTGCACAAGTCTGCATTGTGTATTTTGTCCGATTTTCACTGAATGGCCTACTTCGGAGGTTTTTATCTGACACTAGGATGATAGTCATGATGAAAGGAATATTGCATCATATTTTAGGCATGAGAGTGTGTCTCCATGCCCATTTTCAGATTCCTAAGGGTTTGTATGACCAATTTCCCAGGCCTCTTCTGATTGCATTCTATTTAGTTTTACTGAATATGGGAATGCAGTTTTTAAGTGGCATACTTTGAGATCATGCAAATTTCACCCAATCATTGATCAAGAGGAATTTATGTTTGATCTATACTATAGACATGGAAATGAGTCTCCTTGATGAGTTTTAGATCATGACCAATCCTTTTGACCTCTATCCTCAGTCAGTTCCAAATGCAATTTATACAGTTTCACTATCTTTCATTTCACAGGCAATGTCTTTCAAGCCTCTGGCATCATACTTAATCGCAAATTTCAAATACATTGAATTTTATTTGATCATGAATGCTCTCTTAAATGACCACATTCTATTGGTGTTGTGCCCTAGCCCATGATTTATCTCCTTTATTTGATGTTATTGGTGCTTTTGCTCAAGGATATTGATTCACTGTTTTGAAATATTTGGATTCACGTTTGTTGATATTACTGGCACATTTAATGACGCCATTGTATATTTATGAGATTCTCATTGAAATGACCACATTCTACTAGTGTTGTGCCCTAGCCCATGCTTTAACTCCATTATTTGATGTTATTGGTTCTTGTGCTCAAGGATATCAATTCACTGTTTTGAAATGTTGAATGTGGTTATCAAATGGACAACCCGTGAGCTTCTAGCTAGGTGCCATTTGTATTGATAGATTAGGGCATCAAATGTATTGTATCATTCATAGTTGAGACTTTGTTAAAAGGAAATAGGACAAAGAACAATTTTGATTTATTTTCTCTATTTTGATCCCTAAGTGGCTTACAACCCTAGAGAAGTATATGCAGATTTACAGATGCAATTGCAGGATACATAGCAGCCGATAATTTAGAAGAAATCTAGGGGTTAACAACTATGCACATATTCATGTCAAATTTTAAATGTTTTTACCAACTATATATTAATCCTAAAAATTGGAAGAATTTAGTGGGAGTGACCACTTTATTATAAAAAAACTTTTTTAGATGCCAAGTTTGCCATGAGCACAATTTTTTAAAGTAGGATTTGCCTCTTAGAAGAGCTCCAAGATAGACATACCTAAACAAAAGTCCTGGAGCAACAAAGAGAGATAGTGCTAAGGTCAAGACATCAGAAAATATGTGAAAGTACCAAGGGTATACCTAAGGAAAAGAAAAGAGATAACATGAGAAAATCCTAAGCAACCCTTGCAGAAATGGAGGATGTCAAGTCAGCTCCAAACTAGGCTACATATGCATTAACTAATCCTTGGGAGAGAACCCTATAAAAATCACTTTAAAGTTTAAACATGAAGATAAATCATGAGGAACTAATCTATCTATTTCACTTACAGGGAAGATGTAGGGCATTAAACACGAAGGTATGCCTTAAGGATCTAACATATCCAATTCACTTTCAAGGTAGATTATTCTAGACCAAACAGAAAGAATAGGAAAGCTTAGCCTAATACCATGTTTGAGGTGGATATAATCCCAATAATCTGTATCCAATGAAAATTTTGTAGACAAAAATGGGTGAATCTTGTAATAAAACCATCAAGAAAAACTAAAATCTACTGACTGGTTGAAAACAATGGTTTTAGACACCGAAGTTTCTCAACTCAAAGCCGGTCACTAAGGCCCTTTAAGTTACCAAAATAATCATGTTGAATATTTTTTTGGATTATATGAGGCATAGGCATACATAATAAACACTTAATGTTCAAAGACAAATTTCAAGTTAGCAACATTCATTTAAGTTTCATGCAAGGAAAACCAAGAACCATTATCTTCAAAGATTAAAACATTTTTTCTCACAAACATAGGTGCCATTGAATGTGAATTGAAAAGGAATACTCTCACTCAAAAAAGACATAAAATGAAACTATAAGAATGACCCTAATGCCTGCACTTTTGTTCATAAATATTGGGATTTTTTAACATTGGAAAACTCTTTAGGAAGATTCAAAGTTCATTATTTACATAATAGAGGTTTACAACCCTTAATCTACTAATTGTGCTCCTTTACCAATCACATTCACCAACACCAGTTAATTTCTTGACTTTATTAACAAAAAAAATAGTATAATGATTTCATGAACGTGTAAATATAACAAAAGGAAATGTTCCTATATCATCACCCAGCCAAGATCACATTCAAACACACATATGGATTCACTGTTCTATTCACTATTCCATAGGATAGTGGATTTCCAGAGTTGCAGAGAATTTAATCTTTTATTGATATTCCTCTTCTTCTTTTTTCATACATCTTGATGCAGAGCCCTCTACTATCACCTTAAGGAGACCAACTCAACTCGAGGATTCAACAAGTAACTTGGAATCCACTCAAGGAATTAGCCTCAATTCAAGGATTAAGTAGAGTTCCCTGACTTTGTTAATCACTTCCAAAACCCTGTTACACAAGTTTACTTCCTCATTTATTGGCAATTCCTCCTAGCACCATCTCCATCCTAGGCCACCTAGTGCACCTAGTGCCCCCACCATGTCAAAACCTCAACTAGGTTTTTCACCCTGATCCTAACACATCAAGTATCATCTCATCATGATCTATTCACCATGTTTCAACACCTCATTCACTTTGATATATTCAACTTACACCATTATTCTTCTACAGCCCTTCTAGGCCTGTCTAGTAGCCCTAAACACACATAAATCAGAAAATTACACTTAAAGTCTCCAAACAACCTAGAAAAGTACTTACCTTTTCAAATACCCTTTTTAGAGCTACTAGCCCCATCTCAATCTTAGTCTTCCATCCTTTGACTGGTGAATACTTCCATCCCCAAATGCTCTTCTCCTAGGCCTAATTAGCCCTCACTCAACAAAGCAACTCCTATTTCCACTTGTCTCTAGGACTCAAAGGCTTGAAATAGTCTTCATTTCATGCATATGTGGTAAAAATTCATGAGATACTATAGAAGACCTGCTATTTGTCAGACAAATCTTCATTGTCCCCCACAAAAACTAAGTAATAACTACTCTACCCTTACCTTGTTTAACAATGCACCATATTAGATAAAGTAGGTTCTATCACACATGGCACAAACTCTCTTCAAACTCACAATATGTTGCATGTGTAGTACAAAAATCATGAGATTCTAAAGAAGGCCTCACTCTTAATCAGCCAAATCTTCCTTGTACCACATAAAATTCAACTTTTCTCTAATGTTGTAGTTGCAAGTAATGAATTTTAAATTTTATTTTCTTATATTCAATTAAAGGCACTCAAAATCACTGAAATGCTCATTTGTAATTTTTGTGAGCTGTGAAGAGGGCACCGTGCATGAAGAGGGAAGAGGGCACTATACTTTTTCTTGCGAGTTATGATAATTGTTGTAAACATGCCATTAGTTCAGTTTTGTAATTTTTTTTTGTGCTTAATGCATTTAAAATAAAGGTCTATTTCTGTAGACTGCTAGCATGAAGGAAGATTTCACCTAGCCAAATAAAGGTCTAGTTATGTAGACTATTGGTCAGACAAATCTTCATTGTCTTCTGATTGTCTTCTTTATATACTAGCATGTATTAATTGGCTAACAAATAAAGAAGCATTTAGACAATTATAAGACAATGAAGATAATTTTAAATGCATTTAACACACTTTTTTTTTACAAAACTAAAGCAATGGCATGTTTACAACAAAGAAATAGAGTGATAATAATATGCTGAAAATTGTATTTTGTTTGATACACGCCAAAGGACCAGTCCCAACAATTCTTAAACATACTTTATCTGATATGATGAATTCTTAAACAATTAAGGTTGGAGTAAACATAGTTATCACACAGTTTTTTGTGTGGTACAAGGAAGATTTGGCTGATTAAGAGTGAGGCCTTCTTTATAATCTCATGAGTTTTGTACTACACATGCAACATATTGTGAGTTTGAAGAGAGTTTGTGCCATGTGTGATTGTTAAGTAATGGGAAAGTTATGATGATTTAATTGTATAACTACTGGTCCCTTGAAATGTTAAAAAAAAAATTCTCAAAAGATGCACTCTCATGGAATACGATGACTTTAGGTTATGCATAAAATGGATCTATCTGCTATCACTATGCTCTTATCCTATGTCAAAATGGGATATTTATGACACGATATAGATATCCATCAAGGCATAAATAAAATTCAACTTTTCTCTAATGTTGTAGTTGCAATTAATGAATTTTAAATTTTATTTTCTTATTCATAGAAGCTTGCAGTATAGTTGCTTTTAATGTAGACAACTTAGACAATGTATTTGCCTATAGTGTTCCTCAGTCTTGATTGAGGATGACAGGCACATGGTGGCTAAAATGGACTTGCATAGTGCAGTTAGATTAAAGGGGTGATTATTTTGGTAGTGAAGATGAGAAGAAAAACACAATTCATTACTTAAATATTTTGTATATAAATTGAGTACTACTTTTGTAGGTAGTTTTAGCTCATTGTTTTGTAATGTAATTTTTCAATTTCATGTATTTTATCTCCTATTTATTAGGTGCATGAGATGAAGGTTGAATGTAAGAGTCTTATAATGTTGAGTTACCTTTGGATTCTGAGTTTTTGATACTCCTATGATGATCTTTCTCAACGAGTATTTTATTCTATTGTTATTTTTTGAATAACATATTGGGGAAATACAAAACTGTGTACCTCTACAGGACAGTCAACACAAAATTGAAGCATCAAACAAGACTTGATCAAGTTGCAGGTGGAACGTGCACTCAAATAGTAAGTAATGTAGAATAACAAAATAAGTAATCTGTCGTGTCTACATTTTGTCATTTTCTAAGATTACATCCATGTTCTATATTCACAGAATGGTTGAAAATTGAAATTTACAATTTGATAAAAGTACTGATGGGTGTTGTTCACTGCACCCTCAATCAACAACTTGCCTCCATTTGTGGTCTCAAGTTGCCTCCATTTGTTGTTCCCTACACCCTCAAAAAGTGTTAGATAGGCATATTTGTCATTTTAAGATCAAAGATTAAAACCCCCTTTTTATGCACACACACACACACAACATATACAACATATACAACCTTCACCATGCATATTTTCCTAAGCACTATTGGGACCTTACCCTGCAACAAATGTATTATTGTGAAAATCATCACAAGTCTATTTGTTGCCGGGTCTATCTCTCAGTAGTGCTTGGTCAAATTCGATGCACTTCTAATATATTTTGTGTATAATATATATGATATTTTATTTTGATTTACAAACTACTATATTATTTGAATATATTTCTTTCTTGCCACAATAGGAAAGAGTTTGAGGTGGAAGACTACAATAACAGAAGTGTTTCAATTTGGTATACTATAGTACAACATCATTTCATAAATAAATTTTCAATTTCTATATATAATTAGGTTATAGGTAATCTAAGTGAAGAAGGATCATGTTAGACAATCCAAGTGAAGAAGGTAATGGGGATACAATCAATAGATTGTGGTCTAACTTGAAAAGAAAAGGCGATGGAAAATGTTATTGTCCTTGCAATATTTGTAAGGGCTTAAACACTAGAAGATTGCTAATAAAAATAGCTAAGAGACATTGTAGGGATAATGGTCACATTGAAGGGGGGTTTGATTATCATCAATTGGTAATTTTTTCATTATATTTATTTAACAATTAATATATATATGAAATACACTTGATGATGAGATCATTATCATGGTTTATTTGTGTTCATAATTTTTATATAGGTTGACCTCCCTAGGGGAGTATGTGATATGGACCATGGAGGTGAGAATATGGAAAATATGACTTTGAAAGTGGAGGATCATGGAGGTGCGAATATTGAAGCTGAAGATTATGATCCCATGGAAGATGATGATCATGCGCCATATAACACATTTGAAGATGATGGTACTAATACATTGATCTGTGACACATTTGGTACTGGCACAACTGATGATGATGATTAGGATGATGTTGATGTCATCCATGATATGCCTCTACTTGAAAAGGCAGCCACGACCCTTTACAAAGGCTCCTAAACAACTCTTCTCTCTGTTCTATTGTTGTTGTTGAACTTGAAGGTTATGAATAGTTTATCCAACATAAAAATGTCATGTATGCTAAGGTATGTCATATATGTCATTATAGTAATTAAAGGGTGAAACATGTACCATAAATATTGTTAATATTAACAACTTATATTTTTTTCTATAGATTGATAGGTGTGTTTTTGTTACGACCATCAAATATTTTCCCTCGCTCATATTGAGAATTATGTGCCACTATGAAAGATATTGGAATAGAGTATCAAGAAATAGATGCTTGTCCCAATGGCTGAATTGGCATCTATATTCCCTCTGACTCCTGAGTCACAAAAGAGGGAAACTAAATTGATGCACCTATCTCAAAATTACAGAGTAATTATTAATGTAATTTTTAATTATAACAAAAGTTCAATAATAGTTTTTATGTTATACTAGTCTTTTATGTCATTAAAAAATAAGTAGATGTGTTGCTTTTACATCTTTTTTGTGTAAATTTTGATCCTCACGACCATGATGAGGGTACTGTAGCTGGTTCAGGTAGATCACATGTTGGACTATTTTTTTTACTCTCTAACAATATTGTCCATGCTAATCACTACTTTATTATGCTCTAACAATCTTTTTCTTCAGCACGTGTCAATGATCATTTACTATCGTCGCCTCATATGATGGCAAGCTCAGATGTACTATGTCCTGCAATGTCAGCAATGCATATCATGGCCACAAATGCCATGGCACCACCTACTTGTACACAAATTTTATTTTCTCTATCATTATATATATGTTTATTTCCCTTGAAGTGTTCTTTCTTAGGGGCATTTCATAATGGATTCAATTTATGCAATAGGAGATGCATCACTTGATGGTGAATTTCCTAGATGTACTAGAAGTCCTAGTATGGGAAAGGTTAATGATTTCATATTGCTTGTGAGCGACGAAGGAGTTCCCTTGAAAATAGAAAAACTTCCAGGTACTTTAAAGATTGGACCTTTCTTTTACTATACAATCATATGTTAATTACACCTTGTATTCAATACGAGAAGCTTAAATCTATTGTATTCTTATTTTATACTATTATATCCTTCGACTAATGATCCCATGATTATTTTGTAGGGAATTATGTTTTTTTATGGTAAACTAGTGACGAGTGTTTGCGGATATTCAGGCCCACCATCTATACAGGGTGGAACATCATATCTGAACTAAAACCCCAATCCACTATTTTGATTTCATGTCATTTCTATGATAGTTATCATTACATTTGTAACACCCCGCCAGGGAACCCAGGAGAGATTAACCTATAACATGCTACTAAGTTTGGTGAACATTTTTTTTTAAAAGTTAACATACAAGATATACAACAATGCAGAAGCAATTACCATTTACTCACATTAAAATAACATCCAACACAGATTACAAATCTCAAGGGCTCCATGACGTAGAATTACTTAAGAACAAAGATACAACTAAAGAAAGATAACAAAAGATTCCATATCATAAATGATGCAATTACAACTTACATCAATAATTACAAACCTCATGGACATCCATGCTAACTATTGGAAATATAAGTGGGAAAGTAATACTGAGAGGGGGGGGTGAATAAGATATTACCTACTTTTATCCTTAGATCTGATAAAATGTTATGCATAACATAAATAAAACTTGATCATAGTAAGCAACAAAACATATAAAGCAGCATGCATGAAATTACTCACAACACCAAGATTTTGGTAACCCAAAAACCCTTGAAAGGTAAAACTGGGGTGGGGATGACACCCACAAATCTTCACTACTGCAGTAATAAGTTTTGCCTGTTAAGGCTTCAAAATGTGATCGAATCATGATCTACCCTGGGAAAGGTTTGCTTGGTTAAAAGCTAAAAGACTTGTATAGTCTACCTTGTTAAAGGATTTGTAAACTTACAATAAAGTAAGCACTCGGTAAAGAGATTTACAAAAGTCTGCTAAGACTACTCGGTTAAGAGATTTACCCTGATACACTGGTAAAAATATCTCAGTACCTGATCTTTCGATTTGCACTAGTATGCAGATCACATATCTCCTCTTTTCTTTATATTTTGATCTCTTCTATTTGATCTTTCTTGATTCTATCCTTTCACTGCTTAGCTTGGCCACTAAACTTTGTCTGAATACTTTGCTATTCTGAATATACTTCTCTCATCATTTTCTCATACTAATTCAATCTTATCTCTTTGATTCACACACACTTATCTTTGATCTAGATCTTGCCCTTATATAAAAACAAAAACATTTTACTATTTCAAGATCTACAGATCAGATTTATTTCTATTGCCACCTTAACTATACAATTTTTTGATTGGTTCTAGGTTTTACATAGGGATCAATGATAACAATATGGATGCATAATTACCTCAATAGACAAAATACAAAACATTATTATCACCAAAAATGATTTACCTCGATCATTGTGCCATTCCAAACTTGTATGTCAATTCTGGCTAACTCGGCAAAAGTTATTCCTGGCACTTGACATCAATTGTACTCGGCATCAGTTGAACTTCTCTATCACTCGGTAACCATTGATATATGTAACTCGGCAATAACTATACTCTCGGCATATTACAAACATATAGTGACCATGACTTTACTCAGCAATACTACTGCTCAGTAAGTATACAATACAAAACTCGGCCTTTACAAAATGACTTGGTCGCAATGATGACCGACCATCATTTCCTAGGTAAATGACTAAGTGTGAAACACTAATGGTCAACAAAAACTATATAGATCTACAACCTCCCCCTTTGACATTAGTGGCAAAAACACTTTGTCATGACATTGGTAAACACAATTTGCAAAAATATGTTTGTACTAGCCTAATACTCCCCCTGAGATATATATACACATTCAAAATTTTATTACCTATCCCTGTTCTTCCCTTGTCCAGACTCATGTCATGATGATTCCCCCTTGTTTTTGACATGACTAATCTCTTCATCAGTGGGTAGTTCACAAATTTTCTCCAAAAAAGGTTTATGCAGCACCATGATCATGTAGAGTGCATCGGTCCAAGCAGTTGAAGCAAGGTTCAAAACTTCTGTCTGCACTTCTAAATCAGTAGCTAAATTGATAAGGCTCTCAGCTGTGGACAGATGTGGATCACTCTAGATCAATGTTTTAGCCTTTGCTAATTTTATCTGTATAGCCTCTAGATACGGTGTTAACATAGTTTGAATAGAGAGTAGGTGAGAATGAATCTTTCCATCATTAGCCATCAGCTCAGCTAATTTACCTTGTGTCTGCATGATTTTCACATAATGTGCAGCACTGGTGTCTGCATCCAAGGTCAGGGACTGACTTGTAGCTTTGATTTCTTTCTTGAGAGTCTCAAGCAATTGTTGATTTTCCTCCGTGAATAGTTCAACATTACATATGTTAGCCAATAGAGATTCTCCATTCACAACTAATCCCTTAGTCTCCTTTACCAATTTGGACAACTCAACCTGTTTTACTACAATCTCAACATATATCTTATCTAGCATTTTGGTTTCAAACCTTCTTTCTGACCATTCAAATAACTTATCACTTCCACAACTAACTTCATTATTTACTTTCTGAACAATGTGTACAAGTTGTTCTAATATAGGAATAGAACTATTTACATCTAATAAGTCATATACTTCATTAAACATATCTTTAATTTCATGAAGAACCTATTTTTGCTAATGCTCTCTTTGAAGTTCAGCTTGTCTGGTCTTTCTTGTCAACAAATCTTTCATTATCTATAGTTTCTCATAAGAAAGATTATCTATATCCCATTTAGGAATAAAAATTACTTCATCAATTGTGACCTCATTTTTCTCTTGTTGTCCTCTCGGTGGAGTGCTTCCACTCAGCATCTGTACAAGAGCTTTTATTGCCTCTTGTTCCTTTCATTCTTATTCTTCAACGAGTTCTCCTTTTATGCTTTCTTCTCCTTTCTCCTTCTCCTCAGCATGAGGACTATCAGCTTGTTTATCTAATTGGCTTCCTTGTTCTTCTATGCTATGTTCTTCCTTAGGAGGACTTTGAATATTGTCTACTTTATTAACTTATTCCTTGGTAGATTGAGTTAGTGTTACCGAGTTGATGGGTTCCTCGGTAGGACTTGTACCTACTAAATGATCAACAGTAGCAACACTAGGTAGAGTAGGATTATCATTGGTAGATTGTGTGCTCATAATGGTGGGATAATCCATGACTTGCAACAGTACAATGTTGTTACCAGGTAGGGGTGTGTCAGTTGCTTTTGTGTTCTTTAAATCTTCCTCAATTAAGAATGAATTCTTAATAGGACTCTCCTCTGGTATGTCAACAATGTGAACCTCAAATGTATCATGTGATTTCACTTCCTTAGGAGTATCAATCTCCATTTTATTTTGCTTGATGTCAGATTCAATGACTATTGAAGTGGTAGCATCTTTTCCTTCATTCTTTCCTTCATTCTTTTCTTCATCCTGTTCTTCATCAGGAGTGGGTAACAAACCATACAATACCTTCCAAATTTTTAAACTTTCTTGCACAACATCTTCAACCTTGTGTTGAAGAATGTGATAGGCTCTAATTTTCGGATCAAACTTGCCTCTATATTGCTCAATTGTTTGTTTGATGTCTGCAGGGGTGAGAGTGGATTCAACTTGTGCTAGTGTAATCTCCTTGATTTCCTTCTTTGTTTGCAGAGCATACTCCCATTTCTATGTGACCCTGTTGCATAATTCCTTTGGAATTCTATTTTCAATCTCAATTGGCAACGTCTTGAAAATGTATAACATTTCAAGGATAGCATCCTCAACTTTCTCTTTATCTCCAATACTCATTTTTCCAAACTTTAATCTTTTTACCTCATCTACTGCTGCTGTGCTAGTAATCTTAAGACATAACTCATCAACAATGAGTTGATGTGTACCTTGTTGTGTAGCCTTCCCCTTTATTGCTTCATCACTTTTTGTTTCTTCATCATCTTTTGTTAGAACAAGTTTCCTTCTCGGCTTCTTCATAACCTTGGTCGGCACTACCTTGGGTTGAGTGGATTTTCACTTTGCAGATGGAGGAGTCTTCTTTGGAGTCTCGGTAGTAGCTCTTCTAGCCTGAGGCCTTAGTGATGGTGTCACTGACACTTTTTGTTTCAACACTCTTCTCTTTGGCGGGGACTCAACAATTACTAGTTTCTTCTCTTCCTCTTCTTCTTTCTCACTACTACTAGTTGCACTTGGTTCATCTTCTCTCAATCCTTGGGTCAACTCTAATGGTGCATCCTTCTCAGATTCTTTAACATACTCTTCCAGATTTCTCACTATTTTCTTTCTTTTCCTTTTAGTGGTGGCAGCCAATAATCCCAAAGAAATCTTGGATTTGGCCTCTTCAAATGTTCCAAAGTAGGGTGCCTTTGTATCAATTTCCTCAGCTAAGAGGGCTATGATTGCTGCAGTAGCTTCATCTATGTTGAGTTCATAGGGTAATGGCATTAACCATGAAACCCTAGGTAGGACTGCCTGTGCATAGGTAAAGTCTGTGTCTACCATAAAACATATATCTTTGCTGTATTTCTCAATCAAAGACACAAGGATTCTAGTCCTATTCCTCATCTTCTTCTTAAACTCAATGAAATAATTATCCACAATCCCTTCAAAATCATCACCAATCTAGTTTATAAAATCATTAATTTGAACTGTGATGGGCTTCTTCTTATCCCATGTGATATCACCATGTGTAGGAAAACACTTCTTAACATAAAAGAATATACAGATTAGTAGGGAACCAAACTTACATATAGATTTCTTCGCCATCTAGATGTAGTTCAAATTCTTGGCAAGTTGAGTTAGCTGGAGCTCAGCAAGGTCATATGTTTGCCCTTTCTTAATAATCTTCCATGCCTGGTCCACTACCATACAGGGGACGTTGTCCAACTGACTGGATTGATAAAACTTGTGCGAGATGACTCTAACAGTGAAGTCAATTTCTGGATTGGTAATGGTGGAAATTGTCATACCGCGTTTGTTCCAAACTACCTAGGTGTTTTCTTGAATATCCTCTTTTCTTGCACATTTCATCATTCTCTTCCCGTTAATTGTAGGGTAACTAGTGACCTTGTGTATCATTTCCTTTGTGATCTTCACTGGTCCATCTTCCAACCATAACTACATGTCATGTACTCTACTCAAAATGATCTTGATCCATTCCACTTTGAAATTTTGTGGGAAATTTAGGGCATGCACTAACCCTTGATCGGAAACAACCTTATGTTCCGGCTTTAGTACTCTGTTGACACATAGTTTGTCATATGCTTCCCTGATCTCATAATCACCAATTTCTCCAATTTTGCACATATAGCAAGACCTAACATCGTTCATCAATAATACATTCTCTGGAATAGAAGATAGGGCTCCATTCAAATCTCCTTTGATAGCACTTTCTGACATTGTCTTGAATACCCTCAGTTTGCAAAATTCATTCCTTACAAGTTGCACATTGAAAACTTCCATCCCTTGTTTCTTAACTGGTGTGGATGAAGATGATGCCATTTTAAATAGTAATTTTTGAAAAGAAAATATTTGCTTGGTAAAGTACCTTTTTGTCAATAACCTTGTAGATGAATTTTTCCAACGGCACGCTGAGAGAATTCAAAATTGCTTTGCTTAATCTGGTTTCTCAAACTCTAAATCGCTCTCTGAAATCTCGAATAGCCTGGTGAAATGAAATTAATGGCAACTTTCCGCTTTATAAAATTTGAAAAAATAGGATTAGGGCCTCATAAATGCCCCATACAAATTTAGGTAGATTACATCTGTCTCAACAAACTCACAAGCTCGGTCGATATAACTGTTGCGATACAACTCATCATACATAGAATTTCAGCCATAGTAGGTGCTCGACATGCATTGATAGCTCGGTCATTGACACTGATGCTTGGCATCAAAAGTGAAAATTTCTATTTTGCTCACATATGTCCTAGTGCATCTTTATCTATGCTGATGTGGACTTTTTCTTGGTTCTATGTTAGGAACTGATGAAAGATAAGGCTTTACAAGACTTAGTTCTAAACATACCTTTCAAGCTTAATTAGAAGAAGTGTGATCACTTGATCTATTGGATTGGGTGATCGCTGATGTGCTAGCTTCGCTTGAGTTTTCTTGTTCTTTCTTCCTCCATGTCTTTTCCATCTGACTCTTTCATTTCTCATGAATACCTCCATTTTGATTTTCATTGCTCGGCATAGGTGATCTGCAATCTTTCTTTAAATGACCAACCTTGTCACATTTGTAACAAACCATGCTTCCATTCATCTAACTTTTAGATTTACCTCTAAAGTGAGTCTTCAAGCAATTTGCTCCGATGTGTCCATACTTGCCATAATAGTGACAATTATACCAGGTGTTGTAATCCCAATTGTAATAGTTGTGCTTTGTGACTGGCTTTGTTTTCTCATTTGATGACCACCTTGGTCTTGATCTGCATTCAAATGCTTTATGCCCATATTTCTAACAATTGAAACAACTTCCTTGAAACTTGGGTGAGGTGGATGAATTACTAGCTTTGAATCTACATTCATGTGCTTGATGTCCATGCTTCTTGTAGTTAAAATAATGTCCATTAAACTTAGGCTTAGAATCAAACTTACCATGTTTGCTTCTGCATATGTTGGCTGTATGTCCTAGCTTTCCATAGTGATGACATGTGGGCTTGGTGTTCTTTGGTTTAGCCATCTTCTATTCTCCATTCATTGATGATTCTCCTTCTTCAGTAGATGAATGTTCATTCAGTCCAAGTCCTGATCTATCACTAGATCTTCTAGGTGATATTACCAGCTCTTCAAAATATTTTACAGCTTCATTGGGTTTGTTCATGCTTTCATTGATCTCTTTTTCAGTTCTCAAATCATGTTTCAATTGATCATTCTCAGACCTTAGTTGATTGATTTCCATATCTTTTCTGCCCAATTCTTGATTAACCATCAGTAGTTGATTTACCATGTCTAGTTGATTATTAGTCAATCTTTGCATGCCACTTGTTCTTTCATCTAGTCTAATTTCAATTTGTCTTTTGTCTTCCTCAGCCATTGTCTTATCATCTTCAACTTTCTTTTTCTGTTCCACTAATTCACAAAGTCTGACAGATTGAATTTCTTGTTCTCTCCTTAGAGTTCTGATGTCATCATTTAGTGTGGTATTTTTATCCAGTAGTTCTTTTATAGCTTTATCACTCTCGACAGAGTTACCATTGTCAAATAGTCCAGAGATGTCTTCCTCTTTGTACTGTGGCTCATTATGTTGGATTGCAATCTCTCTTCTCTTGCTCAAAGATTTCTTCAATTCTCCTTTGGCTGCTTCTAGTTGCTACAATGCTAGTTGTACTTCAATCTTTTGATTCTCTATGATCTTTCCTAATTCGTAAGCTTCCATTTTAAGATCTTTTTCCTCAAGTGGTTAGACTTCCTTAAGAGAAACCTTGCTACTTTGATACCAATTGTTGGAAGTACAAGTGGGAAAGTAATACTGAGAGGGGGGGGGGGGGGGGTGAATCAGATATTACCTACTTTTATCCTTAGATCTGATAAAACTTTATGCATAACATAAATAAAACTTGATCATAGTAAGCAACAAAAAATATAAAGCAGCATGCATGAAATTACTCATAACACCAAGATTTTGGTAACCCAGAAACCCTTGAAAGGTAAAACTGGGGTGGGGATGACACCCACAAATCTTCACTACTGCAGTAATAAGTTTTGCCTGTTAAGGCTTACAAAATGTGATCAAATCATGATCTACCCTGTGAAAGGTCTACCCGATTAAAAGCTAAAAGACTTGTATAGTCTACCTTGTTAAAGGATTTGTAAATTTACAATAAAGTAAGCACTCGGTAAAGAGATTTACAAAAGTCTGCTAAGACTACTCGGTTAAGAGATTTACCCTGATACACTGGTAAAAATATCTCAGTACCTGATCTTTCAGTTTGCACTAGTATGCAGATTACAAATCTCCTCTTTTCTTTATATTTTGATCTCTTCTATCTGATCTTTCTTGATTTTGTCCTTTCACTGCTTAACTCGGCCACTGAACTCTGTCTGAATACTTCGCTATTCTGAATATACTTCTCTGATCATTTTCTCATATTAATTCAATCTTATCTCTCTGATTCACACACAATTATCTCTGATCTAGATCTTGCCCTTATATAACAACAAAAATGTTTTACCATTTCAAGATCTACGGATCAGATTTATTTCTATTGCCACCTTAACTATACAATTTTCTGATTGGTTCTAGGTTTTACATAGGGATCAATGATAACAATATGGATGTGTAATTACCTTCATAATTACCTTTGTAATTACCTCAATAGACAAAATACAAAATATTATTATCACCAAAAATGGTTTACCTCGTTCATTGTGCCATTCCAAACTTGTATGTGAATTCTGGCTAACTCGGCAGAAGTTATTCCTGGCACTTAGCATCAACTGTACTCGGCATCGGTTGAACTTCTCTATCACTCAATGACCATTGATATATGTAACTCAGCAATAACTATACTCTTGGCATATTACAAACATATAGTGACCATGACTTTACTTGGTAGTACTACTACTCAGTAAGTATACAATACAAAACTTGGCCTTTACAAAATGACTCGGTCGCAGTGGTGACCGACCATCATTGCCTAGGTAAATGAGTAAGTGTGAAACACTAATGGTCAACAAAAAGTATAGAGATCTATAGATAAGTAATACACTGACACCCATTGCACATGTCATAGGGTATGTAATAATAAATCTAACATAGAAGTACAAAGTCCATATTAGGTATCACATGCGATACTCTAATATAGGATTACATAAAGGAAGATATGAAAAGAAACAACAAGAAGAATCAATGATGCATCACAAAATCATCCAACTATAGAAGCACTAACAACACCGGCACCAGGATGTCGAATCTCAAATGGTAAAGAATCACTACCACCCGTCCGTGTAGAACCACAAAGGCCTACCCCACCATGCTGAGGAGATAAACACAAACCCCAATTGGATGACCAAAACCAAACAAGGATAAAACCTTTGAACAAGGAATCCTGAAAGCTCTCTACTCAAGGTTTACAAAAATAAAGAGAAAGGTGAGACACACTAATCTAGAGGCATAAATAGAAACTCAGGAGATGACTTAGGCTACATGCTATGGGAGTGTCATCACATGTCTAACTACTTGAGTACCCTAGATTGATCACAATGGACCTTAGACTCTCAAGCATTGAGTTATCCTAGAACTAACCACTCTGGGCCCCAGACCCTCAATACGAACCATGTGGGATTAGAATGCTCTCTCATAGATATGATGAATTCTAATCAAAACCATACTCTAAATTATCTTTTTAAATGATCTATAAAGTTTTGATTACTAAGTTATCACTTAATTACATAACCTACAATAGGTTACCCAGGTACTTACCACTTTGGGTCTTGGCCCCTATTGTAAGCCACTCTCCTAAGATGCACCTACTCAACCTCCCCTATGCTCATAATCTCACAAACATCCAACAAGTATACAACCAGGTAATCCTAGATGTAGTTTCACACATAGAAACTAAAATGACTATGAAGATACCATAAACAGATTATAACCAACAAGAGCCCATAAGATCGAAACATAGATGATAATCAAAATAAGTACACAGATCAAACATGTTGCTGAAAACAAAACCAACTGACAAAGATCCCTGCCTCTATTTCCCCTAGGTCATTCTAATACCCGACATCACATAAAGCACAAGAGGGTATATCAGGCATGAAGCATACAACACTCACATTAAAAAGAACTGAAAGGGAACTACAAGCATTTAAAACTTCATAATGAATATAAACCAAACATAATATAGCTCGCATAATAATGATAAGAAAATCTTGACATAATAATCCTATTACTATCACTTAATAAAAGGAATGTTTCCTATTAACGTTCTAGGAATCAATAGGACAAAAATGCCCAATTTTGGTACATACACAAGCATTTAACTAGTAATTGTTTCTATAAAAAGGAAACGTTCCACATTTTCCAATATCAATTTTCAAATGTTGAATCTAATATTCGATCAAGTTTATATAACATGGTTAGGAAAATTGAATTCAAAATTAAAATCATAATTTAATTTTAATCAAATTCAACGAACACACATATATCCCATAAAAAACCAAATTGATAAGCATCTAATCAAATTTAAATAAACCAATTAAAAATGATTTATTATCAAATAAAAATACCTCTAATAATTAATCCAAATTAATTTCACAAAACTAAATTTAATTAAATCATCAAACAAAATAATTTACAATTAATTATCTAATCTAAAATAATTATAAGCATTAAATTAGATTGAATTAAACTAACCCACAAAATATAAATTAATAAATTCTAAATTAATATTAACTAAATTAATATAAAATAAAAGTGAAATTATTAAATGACATTATAGTTTGAATAAATAAATAAAATACCATATAAAAAAATAAAAAGTAACTTATGGGGGGCTGGGCCCGCACCCATATCATCTTGGAGTCTGCACGGTCCCTTGTGGCAGGGTACTGCCTATGGCAATCCCTATGCCACGATAGAGGCTCTGTCGTAGACAGTACCTACTAGCGAGTAGGTATGCCACCGATAGAGGTACTGTGGTGCCTTGGGGGGTGGGGAGAGGTGGTGGCCCCCACCTCCCTCAAACCTTTCAATTTTTTTAAAAAACCAAACTTTTTAAAACAATGCATATATATAAGTTTTTTTTTAATATTATATATATATATATATTCAAACAAAATTAACATAAAGAATTATGCATTTTATTTATTTCTATTTCTATTGTCTTTTTCCCAAACTTTCACATGTGACAGTGTAATATTTTATAGACTGTACCCATTTTATCATCAAGCATAAAATTTAACCAGAATAGGTAATTTTTTTAACTAAAATTGGATTTTCTTCTTAGTAACAAATTGGTTTCTATCAAAGGACCAAATTTTATTCAACCCTATAGTTGAACTATAGAATAGATTTAATTTTTTGAATTCTAAGAAAACTATAAAAGATTAATTAATGAAATTTTGCCAGCATAACGACGCAATACCAAGATTTGATAGAATATAATAACTAGCTATCTCAGGGTTTTCTAAAATACCCAGAACTAAGGAATACATAGATCTACCTATTGGAATACATATAAATTTTTACAAATACAGAAAGACAATAATTGTGAAAACAGATCTAACAGGTAAATCCAATGCCTACCTCAGATGCAATGCCAGAAACAGAATAAAAATGGAAACCCTTGTAGATCTGAGAACATAATTCTCTCCAAAATCAAACCCAACCTGCAGATCTAAAAGCTATGTTGCAACAGGTACCCAATCCAGATGCACAAAGAAGCCTAAATCAACAAGCAACCATAACAATCCACAAATCTCCAAAATCCCAAGCACACAAGCTCTCCCCAAAAATCTTCTCCAAAACTTGTCTCTCCCAAAAGAATGCAATAATTTTCCTAATAGGAATTCAATTCCCAAATTCATGCAATCCCTAAAGACAACTCAAAAGCTAACTCACAGTTCAACTCCAAATTAGAAATGACTCATAAGACAACTCCTAATCAAACTCTAACTCCAAAATTGAAAGTAAAATCCTAATTAATTAATTAAAATATCTTTTTAATGCACAACTCAACTTTGACTTTTGAAAACAAGTTGTTTACTTTTTGAAAACAAACCCCTTTTCAATTATGCACATGTTATAATTTAAATTCATTTATTAAATAAATTAAATACTTAATGCATCACAAATTTATGCAATTAATTATTTAACCATTTAATAAAATATACAAGCATAATTCAAATCATTTACAATTAGACACATGTTAATAATTAAAACACATATTAAATAAATTAAATATTCAAAGCATCCTAGAACATGCAATTAAATATTCAATTATTTAATTATACACTCAAACATAATTAATCCTAATTTGAATTAAATAATCAATTAATTCCAATTAATCAGATAATTGACTTTAGATTAATTTTCCAAATTAATCATAGGTACATAAATAAACATTAAATTCAACTATAATCCTAACATTAATAATCGTATAAAATCACCCAAATAATCATAAATCAACTGAATCAAGCACAATAAAATCAAGCAAACTAAGACCAAGCACACTCTCAAGAATGGGATCCATGAATTCATACAAACCAGATGAATTCAGGTAGGGTAGTCAGACTGACACTTGTCCAATCCTAGGACAAATTAGGCTTAGGTTAGGGTTTTGGGTTTGTGTATTATCTCCCCTCTTTACCATTGAGATGAATGATTATGGGCACGCTCACTCCTACCAATTCAGGTAAGATGATGCCCTGTACCTACAAACCTGTCATCACAAGATGAAGCATGTACATATAATAATATATAATAGACAATTGCAGGGATCGACCGATCGTGTGGATCTTGCAAGCAAGTAACTACAACTCCATCCCTCAACCACATTAGGCATGTCAAATAGAAATATAAAATAAACACATCGATCATACACATGCAAGTATGGGGTTATTAAAATCATAAGCATCAATGATCTCCTAACATATAATCTATCATCCTAAAATAATCATAACATTTATAAAATCGGACTAGGGGTGGGGTACTACAACATCCATTTCTTAAACTATATTAAAGGTAATTTCACTTCATTTTTGAATCTAACACTTTTTTCTTAAAAGGTGGAAAAACCAAGATATAAAGTTAAAGGATACTCTTGTAGATAGTATGAAAAACTTATTTGGATCTCATGCATTTGAGAAGGGTAAGCTCCTTCAGAAAGATGGGTTATGTTTGAGGTATATTAAGGACCAGTATAGGTGTACATTATCCAAAAATCCAAAGTACCAGCGCCCCCCTTGCATTCCGGATTTAGAGTGGCAATCTCTTATTCTGGATGCAAATGAGAAAAATGAAATAAAAAAAGGAAGTACACCACTAGACAATAGAAGAAGGTATGTGATATTGTTAAGAATTTAATTGTGTACTAAATACTCTTCATATTTATATGAACTAACATATTTCAATCTCTTCATAGATTGTCTGACACATCAAAGGCAACAAAGGAAAGACTGCAAAAGCATGGGCAACACAAGCTAGGCTCTGGCAGTTATTCCAAACTTGTTGCACGAATTGTAAGTGTTAATATTGTCAGAATTAAATGAGGAAAAATACAATTTGTAGATGGCTTTTAACGCTGAAAATAATAATTTGATCTTTATGATATTTATTTATAATTTGTAATCTTTTTTATTTTGATGAAACAATGAAATAAAATTTGATGATACCAAGCAAAAATGTAGGGTGCAGAGTTCAATATAAGTCTCACAGAAGAGGACAAGAGAATTGGCTTCCAACAAGGCTATAAAGTCATGGCAGAAAGAATAAGTGCACAAGGTTCTACAAATGGATCCATCACAGCAAGTAAGCTAAATAGATGATCTTTCAAATTTAATTATTTACCAATTAGTTTATTTGATGTTAAGTTCCAACATAAAGTGAGTAAATTTGTTTTAAGTAAGAAAACAATGATAACATGAATGCATATGAAATTGAAATGCAGCCTACCGATTCTGGTCGTACACAACTTGCACATGATGATGACAATGAGGATGTGCATCAGAGTGATGTAGGTATACATTTTCTATTCAATTTTTTATATGTAACTATTAATACAAAGTAAACATCTTAAATTGATTGGTGTAGTAATACACATTTAATTGCAATTGGTGTTTGGATTAATGTAACAATTTGTATTGCAGCTGTAGAGAGTGTAGAGGCCATTGTTAATGAGCAGGTTGAGGTTGAGGCTGAGGCCAGACAAACTGATCTCGATGTTGATGATGTGACTAGATCAAGTAAAGAGCTATACGATTATGGCCTTTAAAGTACTAAAATACTTTAAAATGTTTTTAATGTTTTTAATTATAATAAAATGTTTTTAATTTAACCCTTTTATATGTTATTGCAGATGACCCCCCTTTGCATCAATAGAGAACTGGGTGTGCATTGAGATCTAATGAGAGGGGAGATGATCATGATGATATTGATGCTCCTCTTAGAGATTACTTAAAAATGAAAAATCAAAAGAAAAAAAAGAAATGATTGTCATCTATGCACCTTAATTGATAATGATTGGTTTTTATATGCCAATGAATTTAACTATGTGATATTAAATGTTCATAAATTTTATAATTTGTAATCACCGAAAAGTGGACATGATCATTCATGTGATTAATCAAGGCAAAACTTAGGAAAAATCAAGGCAATTGAATCGAAACAAGTATTTAGCCAATCAAAATTAAAATCAAGCTTCAATTCAATTTGATTAAAAATTAAAAGCCAAAAGATCATTTAAAACCTATCAAATCATGATAAATTAAATCAATGTGCAATTAATCCAATTAATTGTATAGTTCAATTTAAAATCAAATCAACCCATTCAAGGGGTACACATGGCTAAACAAATTAATTAAATTCAATTAATTAAGTCCTATTTTCTCTCAACACCACATGGGAGGAAAAAGCCTCAACCAATAGGATTTAAGGAAAGAGTTCACATGGATCAACCCAAAATGAATCTCAATCACTCAATTTGAAAGAACATCTTGTCCACTCATCTTTTCTTCTTGTCCCAAGCTTTGAGGACAATCCATTTAAATTGTCTCCAAAGGGTGGAACCAAGGACTTAACCCCAACTCAACCTTGATCAAATCCAACTACACCCCCTACCCTTGCCAAATCCTATAAAAGAAAGGGATAATTCACTCATAATTAATCCACAAATCTGAGAATTGCATCTAACCTCTTGAGATTTTGAGCTAGGAAGGAAAATTTAGAAGTTAATTAAGCATTTCAATTTGGAATTGAACTATTTTATCTTGCTTTATCATATATTCTCATTCTAGGACTATCATTAATGGAGGCTTGCTGAGAGCTTCACCATTAACATCCCTAGTTAGAGATCCATAGAGTGCTTAATTATCTTTATTTGTTAAAATAGCTCTTCCTTTGTGGTAATTTAGTTATTTTATTCAATTATTGTCAATACTAACCCTATGAAGGTACAAATTCTAGTACACACTTCTTAAAAATGAGAAATCAAAAGAAAAAAAAGAAATGATTGTCATTTATGCACCTTAATTGATAATGATTTATTTTTATATGCCAATGAATTTAATTATGTGCTATTGAATGTTCATAAATTTTATAATGTGTTAATGAATGTTATCATGTGATAATTAATGAATGTTACATTTTATTAATGTGTTAATGAATGCTATCGTGTGATAATTAATGAATGTTATATTTTATTAATGGATGAAATAACGAATGAATGTTAGATGTTAATGGGGAATTTAGAGTGATGTTAGGGGGGGTGGGGCCAAATGAGCTTCCACCTTCACGTGGTTGGCCCTGTTTAGTACATAATTGTTGGTGTAATTAAATATTCCTAATTACACTTTACTTAATCTTACTTAAGATAATGCATTGCATAGTAGTTAGTGATTGAGACACCTGGGAGTGTGCACCTCATTCAAGCACATGGTGTAGGAGAATTTCCACTTTAGGTGTGATAGTTGTCATCACATACCTCTTTGTGTGTGAGATCCACTTTTCGTGCTCTTATCACATTATCATCCTAATCCATTGCACTTACTTTATTGCATAATGGAGGATGATCCACATTTGGTGGACATGTGATTACACCTAGCGTAGGTGATAGCTTATCATCTCCTTATCATTGTCTCTTATTGCCTTTCCTATATAAGGAGGCCTATTATGTACATTTTAATCATGTCCATGATCAATAATATCATTCTTGCATCTTAATGAAATTGTCTTGCCAATCTCTTGTGGAAGTTATCTTGGTCTTGCATTCAATCCTGGGGGTGTTATAGAGTCACCTAAAACTCTAACATGGTATCAGAGCCATTGGAGCGTTTAGATCAGCCGATTTGAAGAGATCTTGATGCAAGCTTTGGAGGTCCAAATCTAAAATTTGAGAACCAGTGTGTGATAGAGGTGTCTTGGAGTAGATCTAACCTCACCATTGCATTTGGGAGGCTATTTCAGTTAAAATCAACTATAAACTCACCCATATTCGATGAAAGTCCAAATCGAGGCAAATTTTTTTTGCAAATCGGACCGTACGGCCCGATCTGCACCTCTGCGGTATGATTTCAAAATTTATTTTTTTTCTAATTTTGTAATTAATTTATAGATTTTTTTTCTTGCAAAAATTAGGGCCTGGTACGTGCCCCACACCTTTTGTATGAATCAGAGAATATTCTCTATATCTAGGAATTTGCAGAGTACAATCATTAAGGATGACACTAGCCTCTAGGCAAGCCAAGCATCAAACCCGGCTTGGTATTTTCTATAAAAAGTGGGTGATTTTGGTAATAAGGGGCTTAAAGGCCCTTTCCACAATCCATGTGGGACTAAAAGGTCCCGCTGAAAGACCCGCCACCCAGCGGTTGCACCACTGGCCTCCACACCACTCATCTGCAGATCTCCCCACTGGTGGCCCTAGCCCAGATCCGCAACTGCACTAACACTGGCCTTCTCTACCTAGCCTCCAATCCACTACATGGGCCCTCTATAGACCCCACCATGTGGACCCTATCAGCAAGTGCCATGCGGGCCCAGTCAGCAGGCCACCAGGTGCCACACAGGCCCAGTCAGCAGTCCATCAAGACCACCACAACAACAACTCCCATGCCAATCAAATCGTGACACATGGTAGGAGGCCATGCTAGAAGGTGACATCACCCTAACACATGAGCATCTATACCATATGAACAGTAAGGCCAGGCCACATCAGCGCCACGTCAGCAGGAGGGGTGCATTTCACTGACGTCATCATTTTTACTGGCCTAAAATTGACGCTCATTTAGCCATAAAAAATAGGCCAAATTGGCTTTCTATGATGGCCCCCAAACTATCAAATTTAACACCATAATTTTGTGACATTAGTAGGGTTTGCAAATTACACTGCCTTCACCATATGCAGTTTTGATTTGACAGTCCGACTTTGGGAGGCCATAACTTGGTCATCCGGGCTCCAAATCGGGTGCAATTTTTTTGAAATTGCATAAAATTTCATCACGAATCTAGTGGTGGTTTTGATTTTGCATTTTGGTGGCCTGATTTATTAGAAATTGCAGATTTTGCTAACTATACCTATCTGTTCCAGATTTCTACAACTTCCAGGGCTTCGTTTGGGCACATATGGTAACGTTTTCAAGTGAATTTTTTTTTGAAAGTGCATGATTTTTTGTCTACTTTCTAGATCTAAAATAAAATCTCAATGATTTTTGGTAGAAATATCACTTTCATAAATAGGTCATTTTGGGGCTATATTTGTACTTGGTTAATCCTTGGATTTCAGTTTTCTAATTTGCATCAGTCATTTGAAGGAGTTATCAATAGTTATAAGTCATTATTTGGTGTTAATATGGATAATTCAAAGGTTAAAATACTCACTCCATATAACTACCATGAATGGAAAGTTTCTTTAAGTGATCATTTGTTGAGCCTTGGATTGCTTAGAATGACTCTTGGGAAGGATCAAGAACCTCAAATAGGTGTTGCAAAAAGGTGAAAATGGTTCGATCGAAGGGATAAAGCACTTGGCTCTCTTAGGTCATCCATCTCTTGTGACTTGCACTTTCATATTGCATCTTGCACACATCCTCATGATGCTTGGGTCACATTGGAAGGACTCTTTGGTAAACTTGACAGAATGAGAAAATTTAGATTAGAGAATGAGCTCATAGGTCTAAATCCTAGTGATTTTGACAATATTCAAGACTTTTTCTCTAAGTTCAATTCTATTAGATTGAAGCTTTCTACATGTGGCATTGTTAAAGGGGATGAACAATTGATCTTTTCTATTCTTTCCAAGCTTGGTCCTGATTATTCTATCTTTGTTTCTACATTCTATGCTACTATGGATGCTCTTGGTAGTGCATACAAATTTCCCTCTCTTGATGAATTTTTAGTGCAACTCACAAGGGAACAAGCAAAGTTGGCACACATGGGTCAATTGAAGCCTTCCACACATCAAGCATTGATTGCAAGTGAGTCTACTTCAAAGGCTTCTAATGGCAAAGGAAAGAAACAACATAAGGATCTTAAGCCTCATGACAAAGGTAATGAATCTTCTTCACACAATAGTACTGATTCCAAGACCTCTTCAAGAGAGGAATCATCTAGAAGAAAGAGAGATAAATATGCATATTGTAAAAAGCTAGGACATGATGAGCATAAGTGTTTTCAAAAGAAGATTGATGAGCTAACTCACATTATTTAGAAACACAACATTAAGTTTCCCTCATCAGTGTCTACTCCTTCTACACATTCGACAACTTCTACATCTACATCATCATCCATAGATAAAGGTAAAGGACAAGCACTCTTGGCTTCCACACATCTTGAGCAAGGTAAATGGCTTCTTGATTTAGGTGCATCACATCATATGGCATCATCTATGGATATGTTTTCTTCTATTGAGCCTTGTAATTCACCTAATATTTTGATGGGTAACAACACATTCATGAGAGTTTGTGGGAAAGGTTCTATTCCTATGGGAGAAGGGACATTTAATGATGTTCTTTGTGTACCATCCTTGACCACTAATCTCCTTTCTATTTACCAAATTACACATGGGGTACCAGGTAAAATTGTTGAGTTTACTCCTGATTATGTCTACATTAGGGACATGGAGACTAGAGATGTCATAGCTATGGGAGTTGTTGATCATACATCCTACTTGTATTCTTTTTCAAATTTTGTTGATAATGATGATGATATTCATGATGTACCCATCCCTTTGCCAAGGGATCATTATGAGGAGAATTTTGGGCACTTGAATCATTTTTTTGTTGAGACAAGTATTGATCTTCCTACTCCACCTCCTGCTTCTTCATACATGGGATCTACTATTCAGCAGGATGATCATAGTGTTTCAGATCTTGCAGAGTGTGATGACTACTTGGATGCATCTTCAGCATTTGTTGATTCTCATGATGTAGATTTGGAAGACATACATGAGGGGGTTTCTCTTTCCTTTGATGACAGTTTCATCATAGCTGGGGACACTTCTTCACCTTCTTTGGAGATTGGCACTCTTGATTCTTCTCCTTCTTCACTTGATTTGTCACATGAAGTGATAGATTCTTTGAGTTTAGAGAAACCTATTTAGTCTTCAGAGATTCATGCATGGAGACCTACATCTTCTTCCTCCTTCCACTCGCACAAGGATTGGCTTCTTCATCATTTGATGTATCTATTTCTTCCTAAGAGGAGACATGTTTCTTGTAAGCATTAGCTTATCTATTGTTTGCAGGTACTCTTCATCAACATGGGAGCTTCTACATTATGGGGGGGATATCATTTCTCCTACTCTCCTTCTTATGGGGGGATATTTCTTTGTATATACATGATGTATATAGTTCTTGGGTGGTCTTGAGCACTCCATCCATCCATGCATCTTGTTTTCTTCTTTCTTTTTGGGGGAGGGTTTTTCCCATGAGGTTTTCCCTCTTTCTCCACTTTATGAGAGTTATCCATTTCATGTATTGCATTTTGTACATGGGTACCTAACATGGCCTAGTTGCTGGGACCCATCTTGCATTGTGAGTTTAAGTGCATTCCCCTAAGTTGCACTTAAGGGGGGGTGTCGGTGTAATTAAATATTCCTAATTACAATTTACTTAATCTTACTTAGGATAATGCATTGCATAGTAGTTAGTGATTGAGACACCTAGGAGTGTGCACCTCATTCAAGCACATGGTGTAGGAGAATTTCCACTTTAGGTGTGATATTTGTCATCACATACCTCTTTCTGTGTGAGATCCACCTTTCGTGCTCTTATCACATTATCATCCTAATCCATTGCACATACTTTATTGCATAATCAAGGATGATCCACATTTGGTGGACATGTGATTACAACTAGCATAGGTGATAGCTTATCATCTCCTTATCATTGTCTCTTATTGCCTTTCCTATATAAGGAGGCCTATTATGTACATTTTAATCATGTCCATGATCAATAATATCATTCTTTCATCTTAATGCAATTGTCTTTCCAATCTCTTGTGAAAGTTATCTTGGTCTTGCATTCAATCCTGGGGGTTTTGTCAAGTCACCTAAAACTCTAACAATAATATAAAACTATTCTTGAAACAAAGTGAAGCTCAATAAGGTTGTTCCTTATATAGGGTCTCAAGTGTAGCCTTTATCCCACTCTCAACATTACAAGGCTTCAAGTGGTATTCTGAGATTGGTTTCTCCATCTCCCACTGACATCTTGTCTTTCTCCTAAGAAATCTTACCGAGCTTTGATACATAGATGAGAAAAAGATGTCCCTTACATGCTACACATATATAATATGGTAGATCTAGGGAACAAATGTACTACAACATAGAATGAGTCAACTTGAATATATAGTTTCTTCATTCACAATGAAAATAAAATTACAAGCCATATTTTAGATTTAATATTCATATTAATATTCATCATGATCATAGCCATCATGGTCAGTATTTGGTTCAACTTCATTTGAACCACACTCCATGTCGGGTACTATTAGGCATAGAGTGTGTGTTAGAAAGTAAAGTCCACCAAGATAATTGAGAGGGGGGTGGGGTGAATTAGTTATCAGATAATTATAACTTTTATCATCTTCAACAACATTAAACCATATAAGCAATAGAATTATCAACCATAGAAAGATATTCATACACAATAACACAATGACACAAGATATATTGACTAGGGAACCTCTTGATCAAAGAGTAAACCCTGGTGGGAATGATGCCCACAAAAGATGCACTAATATGAATATTCCTTGTGAAAGGATGGACTCTATTAGGAGTCTTATGAAATGTTAGGAATGAATGCAAAGTATTTTGGCAGTCATTCTGTAGCAGTTGTTGTTGCATTCATGACTTGGATTGTCATTAATGTCAACACAGTGATATTCTGGAAAGTAGGTACAATTTTGTTTTGCACACATTTTGTATTACAAATTGGATTTTCTATAGTTGATGGTATGTTCTTTGGTGTGTTATTAACCTATGGTTAATAGTGCAAAAAGAAATTTATTCATTTGTGAGAGTTATGAGCATTTTGGTGAAAGTAGTGTTTAGACAGTGTTTTTGTGAAGCGATTTTTGGAAATCGGAGGATATCTCTTAGCTAGGATGGAATCTAATTTTTCATAGTAAAGGGCTGTTGGATACTCATTAATGATGATGTAGTTCATAGTGTAAACTTTGAAGATATGTTTGGAGAAAGTTACAGTATCTGGAAGTCGATAGTTTTATGTGAATTCTGTGTGTAGCGTGTAGAATTTATTATTTTGTAATTGAGGACTGACTCATTTGTAATTATTTGAGTTTGGTATATAAGAAGGAATGTTTTCCTTGTTGTAATATGTACTATGAATATTGAGATGCGAATATATGTATGAAGTGAAGAAAAGAGCTAATTCAGTGATGAAGGAAGACTTGTGAGTACAGAGATCTAGAATTGTGATCTTGTGTAGCAGAGAGTGCGGTTTTGGCACAGTGTGAAGGAGGTAATATATTTCATATTATTATATTGAATAATTCTAATATCTTTTGGACAGTGGGTTCAGAGATCTTGCCTTGAAGCTATTTGGGCGGTGGGTCCTTCTGTCTTCCATAAACTCTTAATTGGGTTAGAATCTTTTAACAGGGATTCAGAATCTCCTAATAGAGATTTATATGTACTAAATGTATTTCATAAGACTCCTAACAGGGTCCATCCTCTAACAAGGAACTTTCATATTAGTGCATCATTTTGTGGGCATCATTCCCACCGGGGTTTACTCTTTTCAAGAGGTTCCCTAGTCAACATATCTTGTGTTATTATGCAATTGTGTATGGTTATCTTTCTATGGTTGATCAGTACATTGATTATATTGTTTAAAGCAGTTGAATGGTTAAATTATCTAATAACTAATTCACCCCCCTCTCACTTATCTTGGGGATCTTTACTTTCTAACATGAAATACATTCAGTACATATGAATCCCTGTTAGGAGATTTTGAATCCCTATTAAAAGATTCTAACCCTGTTAAGAGTTATGGAAGACAAAAGGACCCACTGCCTGAACAGCTTTAGGGTAAGATCAATGAACACACTATCCAAATAATCTTTGCATTAATCAATAGAATAATATGTTACCTCTTCTCTAACTATGCCAAACCACACTCATTGTTACATCAGAACTCAATTTCAGATCTTTATACTTCGCATGTCTTCCTTCACAAATTCCCTTTCACACTTAGCTCTTTTCTTCACTTCATGCATACAAAATCACACAAAACCGTTACTACCATATCATAATTAAAAAATTTCAAATTCTTACTCTACAACAAGGAAATACATTCCTTCCTTTATACCACACTCAAATAATTACAAATGAGTTGGCATACAATTACAAAATAAAAGTTTCCACACGCTACACCAAAATTACACAAAATTGTCGGCTTCCAAATACAATAAATCTTCACTCATGCAACCTCAAAGTCTATGCTATCATTGATGTCACTATCAATGTGTCTTGAAATACCCTTTAATTGTGCAAAACCAGATTCCATCCCGATTAGGAGATATCATTTGATTTCCACAAACCGCTACTCAGGAACACTGCTTGAATACTGCTTCCACCAAAATGATCATAACTTACATGAATAAATGAATTACTATCTATGCTCTTAACCATAGACATATAACATATCAAAGAGTATAACCTCAACATTGCATAGCTCCAACTAAAATAACCCACGTGCGTTAATCCAAACTCTATCTGCTTCTCTGCAAGTCTTCGGTAAATCACTATGTTGACATCAATGACAATCATAGTCATGAATGTAACAACAACTATTATAGAATGGATGCCAAATATTTAGCATTCATTCCTAATAGTGTGGTCATACCCATGTTACCATAATAATGAGTAAGCCAATAAAATTATGAATAAAATACCTCATGTATCATATTTATAATTTGCAAAAGTTTCAAATGTATATGCAAATGGATTTTTTAGGGTGCAAAACAATTTTCTTAGGCATGTGGAGCCCATTTTTTAGCACCGATAACTATAGGTGCACCTAGGATTGGCCCAGGCACCCAAGTTCCTACCAAAGGAACCCAAGTCAAACCCAAAGGAGAACAAAAGTAGAACCAGATAACTTAGCTTTTTTTCTAATTCAAGTTTATTTCTGAATTCTTCTCCAATTCCAACCTGATTATTCCATTTTTTTTTTTCCAATTTTCCTTCTTCCTCACTCCAAATAAAATGTCTTTCCTTATATGCCTCTATATCCAAATGAAGTAATGCATCCCTTTGAACAAAGATCTCTTTTCTAAGAGATGTGGCTTTCTATTTAAATTGTAAGCGCTGCTTTATACTTGTTAATAAAGGTAATGATTATTAGTTATGTTGTTATTTCCTTTTACTAATTGTGTTATTTCAAGGATCACCACCCATGACTTGGTTAAGATGATGAATGTTGTCAATACCTTTATTACCAAGGAATCATCACCTGCCATTAATGAATATTAATGATCATTGTTTCCTAAAGGTAATCATTGTTTGTGTATGCTAATCACCCAAGTCTTTGGCTATGATTTGCATGTTGTGAGGTTTTTCAGAAGTTGGGGTATGACATGTTGGTTGGATTATACCATATTGACACTTACAACATGAAGAATACAAATGATTAAATAGAAAGAGAGGACCAACTGAACCATCTTGTGGTCAGTCTATATCACATTGAGAAACAACGTCAAGACTTGAGGATAAAAAAAAGCAAAGAATGAATGTGAAGCTTACATAGGTAAACAAAATTTTAACTCTGGAAATTATTCAATCTAGCCAATTCACCTATACTAGAACTTAATGAATTCGGGATACATCAAATAGAAGAAAAGTTTCATTAAGACCGTGAATGATCAACAACATTCCATGATTATATTGAAAAGATTTTACATTAGAATACAAAACACTAATCAATATTATCATTAAGCCATAAAATATGTCTTTAAAGTTTAGAAGCATCACAAAAAATTTCAAGAAACATAGTACTATCCAAAACAAATACCCTCCTAATGGTTCGTATCTGCTAACAATACTTCTACCAAAAATTTCACAAATTTTCAATATTCCCTATCCTATTCTTGACTGTGAACATTTCTCTTTAAGAAACTTCCCGTATACACCTAGAACACAAGAAACTAATTTTCTCTAATAAGCCTCTCCAATCGGTTTACAACCTCCATGTAACAGGTAACAATTAGTTATTAACTGTTTGTCTCAGTTTGGAATTGGCCTTCTCTCATTGGAGCTTTACAATGCTTCTAATGATTATGATGATGTTGATGTTGATGTCTATAATTTATTTCACTTACTGATGCTTGCCTAGATTGAATTTTAAATTGTCAGGCTGGAGAACACTTTCAAATTTTAGGGTTTGTTCTACATGATACTCTTAGTTACAACTCAAATGCAACTCAACATATTTTTGATGTTGGGCAACCCACTGTAGAAACTCATCCGCAGGTGAAATTTAATGTTGTGAATCTTGGCATTGTTAATGTTATTACTTTTCCCCACATTTCATATTTGTGAAAATGTTTCTTGGCACTATCTTCTTTTTCAATTCCTATATTTGCAGCTTTTTAGATCATTAATATAAGCATTACATGTCTTTGTTCAAAGTTTATTCTAACACTATATTATATCTTATTCTAATTGAGATTTTTAATTGGGAAAAATTATGTTTAATAAAATGGAAGTGGTCTCAATAGCATAGAGATATAAAAAGAAAATAAATTTAGAGTTTAGCACAAGAATTGTGGAATATAGTTTTTATCATTTCTATACACATTGTTGATTTCATTGTGTTGCACAATGCATATTGCATGGTGCATGAATAATGACTAGATGCAAATAGTTTTTAAATTTTCAATTACAATCTACTTTGTACAAAGTCAACCTACAAACTAAGTACACACTTTGGAGAAATTTGACGTATCCAATGACTCTTGTTACTATGAAGATAGCTACAAGAGGTTGTAGAGCTTGATGATGAAGCTCTTAGGTCAAAGTCTCTCTTAAGTCTTTCAGCCAGATCACTATCCTTTGAGTGCAAATGCTAGTATTAATTAGGTTGAACCTTTCATTTTATAGAAAGCTTATTTTCTTTACAAATGAGTTAGAATGCTTCTATGTTCTTGTCACTAGGATTAAAAGGTCTTATTACAATGTTCTTTGTTGTGGGGTAGGAGGTCAATCTTCATTGTCTTCATTGTGGGGGACAATGAAGATTTGTCTGACAAATAGCAGGTCTTCTTTAGTATCTTATAATAATATGCTAAACTGATAAAGGTGTTATCTGCATTTAATCTGCCAATTACTAATAGATTAAGCATATTATTACTATGCTTAGTGTTCCATTTAAATGCATTTAACACAAAAATTTTTTTTTACAAAACTAAACCAATGGCATGTTTACAACAAAGGTCTAATAGAACTCCCAACAATTCTTAAACATACTTTATCTGATATGATGAATTATTAAACAATTAAGGTTTGAGTAGACATGGTTATCACACAATTTTTTGTGTGGTACAAGGAAGATTTGGCTAGGTCAAATCTTCCTTCATGGTAGCAGTCTATAGAATTAGACCTTTATTAACAATTCATCATATCAGATAAAGTGTTAGAATAATAAGCAGAAAAATGAAAATATTAACAAACATAAGAGAACACAATAACATAGAATTTAACGTGGTTCACCCAATCCCTAGGCTACATCCACCAACAATGAGTCCAATATCTTTATTATTATTTAGTGATGACAATCTAAAGCCTACAACTCAATACCGCCACAGGAAGCTACAAAATCCCTCATACATGAATCTCAAACCCTAAGCCCTTTTTACAAGTATTTTTGACATAACGGAATTAGGAAAAAAATACTTTGACTGGGGCACTACCCCTAAACCCCGTGAGGGGCTCTGCCCCTTGACCTCATAGATAAGTCAGGGGGAAACCATGCCA
This sequence comes from Chamaecyparis obtusa, assembly GCA_027943335.1. NCBI lineage: Eukaryota > Viridiplantae > Streptophyta > Pinopsida > Cupressales > Cupressaceae > Chamaecyparis > Chamaecyparis obtusa. Next base: position 2,414,045 of record BSBK01000433.1, read on the forward strand.
AAAGAACCTGAGTCTAATTAGGCTCCACATACATAACATAAAGTATGTTTAAGAATTGTTGGGACTGGTCCTTTGGCGTGTATTAAACTAAATATAATTTTCAGCATATTATTATCATTCTATTTATTTGTTGTAAACATGCCATTGTTTTAGTTTTGTAATATTTTTGTGTTAAATACATTTTTCCAAACCAATTGTTAAACAAGAAAGCAATAGCATTGAGGAGGGGTCTTCTTCTGAGTAGATTGATGAATATTGTGCACCTCAAAAACCAATTCATAAGGTACCAATCATGTTTTCTATTCACTTATATTTTTGGATTGGTAAATCTCCTTAGTTTCATGTCCTTTCTTTTGATTACTATGGATGAGATATATATCTTACATTTAATATTAAAATTCTTTACATTTTAGAACATGTAGTGTATTTCCTGAGGATTTTACCAAATAAACTTTTAACATAAACCAAAAACACCAAACTAATTTCTTGCCCTTTCAACTTGACAAAATATTTGCATTTGACCAATAACCTGCAAGCAACTGAATGATAAATCCACATACCTGTATCTTTGTAAAATACCTGGAACATAAAAAAGATGGCTAAGTGGCTGCTGCCATGGTTTTTATCTACTGAATATGGAAAAAAAAAGCACCAAAAAGAATCATGTTCTGTTGTAGCTCAATATACTGAAAACCCTAGTGAAAACCCAACTAAAATTCTATCAAAGTTGCACTCAAAATAAAAAACATAGCGGCAGCCACTTAGGGATCAAATTAGAGAAAATAAATCAAAATCATTCTTTGTCCTATTTCCTTTTAACAATGTCTCAACTATCAATAATACAATACATTTGATGCCCTAAGCTATCAATACAAATGGTGCCTAGCTAGAAGCTCACAGGCTATCCATTTGATAACCATAGTCAACATTTCAAAATAGTGAATCAATATCCTTGAGCACAAGCACCAATGACATCAAATAATGGAGATAAATCATGGGCTAGGGCAAGACACCAATAGAATGTGGTCATTTTAGAGAGTATCTCAGCAATATACAATGGTCATGCCAGTAATATCAACAAACGTGAACCCAAACATTTCAAAATAGTGAATCGATATCCTTGAGCACAAGCACCAATGACATCAACTATTTTGATATGTGGGTACCCTAATGTTGGCAAGAGTTCTTTTATTAATAAAATTACTCTACAAGCTTGAAGAAGTGGTATATTTTGGCAAATGAAGAGTGCAAAGAAGATGATATTCTTGAGATCATGGATGGACAAAATGTTAAAAGTTGATTTGGTAAAATCCTTAGAAAACACACTACATGTTCTAAAATGTAAAGAAGTTGAATGTTAAATGTAAGATATATATCTCATCCATAGTAATCAAAAGAAAGGACATGAAACTAAGGATATTTACTAATCCAAAAATATAAGCGAATAGAAAACATGATTGGTACCTTATGAATTGGTTTTTGAGGTGCACAATCTTCATCAATATCCTCAGAAGAAGACCCCTCCTCACTACTACTACTTTCTTGTTTAATAATTGGTTTGGAAAAATGCATTTAACACCAAAAAAAAAATTACAAAACTGAACCAATGGATGTTTACAACAAAGGTCTAATAGAAATCCCAACAATTCTTAAACATACTTTATCTAATATGATGAATTCTTAAACAATTAAGGTTGGAGTAGACAGAGTTATCACATAGTTTTTTGTGTGGTACAAGGAAGATTTAGCTAGGTTAAAACTACCTTCATGCTAGAAGTCTAAATAATTAGACCTTTATTAATAATTCATCATATTAGATAAAGTACATTTAAGAATTGTTGGGACTGTTCCTTTGGCGTGTATTAAACAGAATAGAAATTTCAGCATATTATTATCATTCTATTTCTTTGTTGTAAACATGCCATTGGTTCATTTTTGTAAATTTTTTTTGTGTTAAATGCATTTTTCCAAACCAATTGTGAAACAAGAAAGCAGTAGTAGTGAGGAGGGGTCTTCTTCTTAGGAGATTGATGAAGATCGTGCACCTCAAAAACTAATTCATAAGGTACCAATCATGTTTTCTATTCACTTATATTTTTGGACTGGTAAATCTCCTTAGTTTCATGTCCTTTCTTTTGATTACTATGGATGAGATATATATCTTACATTTAACATTCAACTTCTTTACATTTTAGAACATGCAGTGTGTTTTCTGAGGATTTTACCAAATCAACTTTTAACATAAACTAAAAATACCAAACTGATTTCTTGCCCTTTCAACTTGACAAATTATTTGCATTTGACCAATAACTACAAGCAACTGAATGATAAATCCACATACCTGTATCTTTGTAAAATACCTGGAACATCAAAAAGATGGCTAAGTGGCTGCTACCATGATTTTTATCTACTGAATATGGGAAAAAAAAAACACCAAAAGAATCATGTTCTATTGTAGCTCAATATAAGTGAATAGAAAACATGATTGGTCATTTTAGAGATAATTCATGATCAAATAAAATGCAATGCATTTGAAATTTGTGGTCGAATATGATGCCATAGGCTTGAAAGATGTTGCTTGTCAAAGATACCAATCAAAGATGAAGAAATCACATACCTTCTCTCATGCTTAGCTTTCACACACTCATTTTCTCCTGCTCCTTTTCTTTGCAATTGAAATAAAAATGATTTGGCCATTTCAAAATAGTGAATCAATATCCTTGAGCACAAGCACCAATAACATCAACTATTTTGATATGTAGGTACCCTAATGTTGGCAAGAGTTCTTTTATTAATAAGATTACTCTGCAAGCTTGAAGAAGCGGTATATTTTGGAAAATGAAGAGTGGAAACATGATGATATTCCTAAGATCATGGATGGACACAATGTTGCATACTTCATTGATCCAAATATCTTGTAGAGGCTTGAAGAATCGAAGAGGGAAGAAGGGCTTAGGATGGAAGCTAAGGGTGACAAGGATGATGAGATGGGGAAAGTGGAGTTGAATCCTGATGAAAAGGAAGCTCTGGTTTCAATTAGGAAGAAGAATAAGATGCTTATCATCGAACATAGATTGAAGAAGAGTACTGCAGAGAGCATGCCTACCATACCAAGGAAGTTTGACAAGAACAAGGAATATGGCTTAAACAGAATGAGAAGACATCTTTCTAGCCTGGGCCTAGATCCTTTGACAATTGGGGTAGTATCCAGGCCTAGGCTAGAAAGATGTCTTCCCATTTTGTTGTGGATAGGTGTTTCATAAAAAATACAGACCTGTCTAGTGATCATATTGTGCTGAAGGTGGCACCTGATGCTCTGTTGCTACAACAACTATAGACTGCGATGTAGATATCACAATAGATGAGAAACATAAATGTAGGCATCATGGTCATAATGTTTTGGAGACACAACATAATTGAGTGGTATACCCAGATGATGCAAAGAAACCACTACTCCTTAGGTTCCAAGTTGACACTGCGGGATCCAAAAACCATAGATAAGGAATAAATTTAGAGAGCAGAGGAGGGCCATAATGACCAAAATAATACAAGGTCCTATATTATTTTGGTCGTTATGGCCCTGTATTATTTTGGTCATTATGGCCCTCCTCCGCTCTCTAATTTTATTCCTTATCTATGGTTTTTGGATCCTGCAGTGTCAACTTGGAACCAGAGGAGTAGTGGTTGCTTTGCATCGTTTGGGTATACCACTCAATTATGTTGTGTCTCCAAAAAATTATGACCATGATGCCTACATTTATGTTTCTTAGTTTTTGTGTCATGGGACCCCTTATGACCCTTTACGACCCTTTACAATCCCTAAGAATACATCTTAGAGGTCTTAAAATGTTGTAAAGGGTCATAAGAGGCTCCTAGGAGGGGCCAGATGAGCTTCCACCTTCACATGGTTGGCCCTGTTAAGTAGAGAATGTTAAAATATTCTCAAAACAAAAAGAAGCTCAATAATTTAAGGTCTCTATCCATGGAGATGCTGAAAAAATGATGGGAATCAATGATGGAGAGTTTTTAGATTCTAAGAAGACGTATATGCAGTGGAGGCCAGAAGGGATTTTGTTGGAGATTTGCTAGATGTGGAGATTTTCTAGAGTGGCTATATACATATGAGGGTTTCTAGATTGAGTACCAGTGTAGAGATGATGATTCAGTAACCTATGTCTATAAAACCTTCACAAATATCCCTTCTTTGGCCTCCACTCATACCTCTTCTCAGAATCTAGAAACTTTGGATACTGTTTCTCATCCATGCATGAAATGTGCTAGTGATTGTATAAAATTACTTCAAGCCTCTAGTATTGATGAGCTACACAAGTGTAAAATGTTTTTGCGAGACTAGGATCAATTATATTGGATATTGTGTAGTGTACATAAAGGCAAGGTGGTGATTATTCTTGACAATCGACAGGTATAAATCGTCCAAGCCTTACCCAGTAGCTAGGACTAAAGATAACAGAGCTCAAGGGACTATCATAGTTGGTATCTTTCTGAAAAAATGTTTTAACTTTCATTAGCTCATCAAATGCGGGGATTTGAAAGAATTTAATAGAATATTTTCATGTATAATGTACATTATTTTAGTTTGACGTTGAATGAATTTATACTTCACACACTTATAGACTACAAAGATGGCCATAAAGAAGCATATCATCCTGTAGCTTGAGTAATGTAGGCCATGGGAGGAGATGCTTCTTTATCATCATCCTCATAGTCTACAAGTGTGCGAAGTAGATAAATTCGAGCAATGTCAACTTAAATAATATACGTTATCATGAAAATATTCTATTAAATTCTTTCAAATCCCTGGATTTGATGAGCTAATGAAAGGTAAAACATTTTTTCAATAATATAGACCAAAGAAAGAGACAACCTATGATGGTCTCTTGAGCTTTGTTATCTTTAATGTGCATATTCGTCGCTTTTTCGACACGAATGAAAACTCTTTCATCGGTGGTACTATAACTCCGATGGGGATTCCCATCAAACATTTACTACTGACCATCACTATGCTGACAGCTATAATGTCAGAGAGAAATCCTTTTTGACAGATCACTGTGATAGGAATTCTATATCACTGACAGGTTTTCCTATCGTACATTCACTGCAGCTTTGTTGCTCTGCCAATAGGTACAATGTCAGAGAGAACTTATTTTCAATAGATAGGTGTGACATGAATGCTATACCACCAAAGGGTTTACCTATCAGACATTCACTACATATCTGTTCCTATTCCAATAGTAATGTCAGAGAGAACTCCTTTTCAATGAATAATTATGACAAGAATTCTATATCTCTGATGGGTTTTCCTATCGGCCAATCATTGCATATGCATTGGTATTCTGATGTCCTTTTCGACGGGACTTCCACATGGTTTTTCAGAGTTTTGATAGGTCTACTATAAGAAATTCCATTACAAAGTTGGTATTCATGTGCTAGATTCTGATAGAATATTATGGTGGAAGACCGACGGTGATCACTTTCATAGCAATTTGCAACTCAAAAATGTCGATGGACACATATGTCGAAATGTTGACAAATAGGTGGTGCAAATCTGACAAATGGCTGTCAAAATTTGGCCTCAAATGTACTAGTGTTTGGAGCTAATAGTGTGAAGTGACGCATCTACTCATATTGGGTGGTGTGGTCCCTTTTTGTGTTGTGTGCTTGGTTTAGAAGTTGGAGATGTTATTGAAGAGTTATATTGTTTCTCTAATATGATTTAAAGTGTTAATCTCTATTGAGCATTTAAGGTTGTCATTAGTATCAAAGGATAGTAAACAGGTCAGTTAGTAACTTATATTGAGTTGGTTGGTAACCAAAAGTAAGGCAAAGCAGTCAGTAAAGCCTTTACACTGAACATCACACAATTTACTGAGCACCAACGACACTGACACCGACGGACAGTAAACACCGAGCATCGCAGTATACATCAAGCAATTTATACAGTGTTTACCGATGATCACATAAAAGGGCATAGTAATCTAAAATGGCACATTCTTCTATGCAAATGGTTACAACAGATCGTAAAATAGTTTACCAAGATCAAGGAGCATTTATTGTAAAATATACTCATTAAATGTAATGTTTATCTTATTGTAATAGTTGATCTAGGTTAATTTTGCACCATAGATCTTAGGGTTATGATTACTTTTGTAACCTAATTTTTGCTAAGGCGACAAAAATATAACACTATATATTTTGTATGTTCACACCATTTTATGAGGTTGGTGAACTGATATATATGAATCATGGAGCACTTGAAGCCATTGCCTAACTTCAAGTCAATCAGTTTATAGAGAAAAATAGAGTACAGAGGATATCAAATTGAGCAAAATTAGAGAAGGCTACCGAGCAGAACAGAGTAGAGAATCATCACAGATAAGGTGATATTTTGATGAGCACTTATAGATCTATTTCAGACAAGTGAGTTGTCAACTAGTAGATAATTGCCTATTACTTTCTGAAAATTGTGATAGAGTTTTTTGATAAATCTCTTAAATAGAGTAGACTTAACAGTCTTATGTAAATCTCTTAACCAAGTACACACTTCATTAGTGTTGTTAAAATCCTATAACTAGGTAGATCTAGTTGATCTAATATGTTACTCCTAACAGGGTAAGATCACCAGAAGTGATCAAAACTTGTAGCCTTAACAGGAAAACCTTTTCTATCTACATTAGTGAAGAATTTGTGGGTGTCATCCCCACCACATTTTTTACCTTCTAACAAGGGTTTCTGCATTACCAAAATACTTGTGTTATGTGATTGTCATATTGATTTCATATTGTTTACTTTCTCAAGTTAACTAGATGATTGATTTATGCAATTAGATTCAAGTTATTTTGATCGGTTATCACAATATACAATTATAGATTTGAAAGATTTTACAAGTGAAGTTTTGAAGGCACTGATTCACCCCTCCCCTCTCAGTACCTATCTCTCCTAATTCCAATAATTGGTATCAGAGCTCAGTTCTCTTGTTGAATAGTCTAACCACTGAAGGGTAAAGATCTAAGTCATGGAGAGATACAAACTTGACAAGACTATTGAGAATTAGAAGATACAAATACAAATTTTTTTGGAACAGTATAAACAAGCCAAGGAAGGACTAAAGAAATTACTAGTTGAAAGGAAGAATCTTGTAATTCAGCAAAATGAAATCGGTTATCATGAAGAGCCTATTGATGAAATATTTGATCATATTGGATCAAGCTCTGGAAGCATCTCTGACAGATCTGAAAGCATAATCTCTAACTTATCTAAAAAGAATCAACATCTATCTAAGCAAGTGAAAGCACTTCAAATCAGCCATGAATCTCAGATGGTGAGAATGGTGGAAATCATGAACAATGCTAGACAAGCTAAACAAGATCAAAATCTGGCTATTGAAGACTGAAGACTGATGACTGAACAACTCCAAGCAAAAGAAAGTGAAATACAGAGACTCACTGATCATCACTTCCAAGTATCAAATTAGATGATGACAGTTAATCAAGAAATGAATCAAGTCAATGGTGAATTATCAAGAAGACTTGAAGATGTTGCAAAGAAGATAATGAAAAATTGAGAAATGAAATAAAGATACAAAAGAAACATAATGAAATGATGAAGATAGCTGAGGACAATTCTAAAAAGATTGATGATTTCCTAACTAATCAAAGAAGATTTGGAAGCAGAGCCAGTATAGGCTACACTAGTGAAGGAGAATCATCACAACAAGCTAAAAAAGTTAACAACAATAAAAGTCAGAAACCTAAAGTGTTGACATGTTATCACTATGGAAAACCAGGACATACATCTAATGTGTGCAGAAGCAAAGCACAAGGTAAACCTCCTGTCATTCCTAAATTCAATGGATATTGTTATTACTATGGTAAGTTTGGACATCCAGCTTATGAATGCAAAGCTAAGAAGAATGACATTGCTAATAATACTACTGAGGAGAAAATATGCTATACTTGCAATAAGCATGGACACATTGCAAGGGACTGCAAAGCAAAAATGAAACAAGTCTAGACACCTAAAGAGAAACTAAAACGAAAGCCATATCAACTGAAGAAACGAGGTAACGCATATGTTTGGGATTATAATACATGGACTAGTTGTGCTGTATGTGTTCAGTATGGAGATATTGCAACAAACTATTATAGAAAGAGTCAGATTGGATAATCAAGAAACTAGACAAATGCAGGAATGGCATGTATGCACTGTCACAAGGTTGGTCATTTAAGCAAGAACTATAGAGACCGAGCACCAAATGAAAACCATATATTTGAGAGTGGATATAACATTGCAGAAATTATGAAGTTAAGGAACACAATGTGGAAGAAGGCATCTAATGAGAATGCTGAGTCAAGTAACACTGTCGGTGAAACCTCATCCACTGAATTGGGTGACATCGATAGCTCCACTTAAGATAACAAAGGTGTGTATGGAAGTGACATTTTTAAATGATCACATTTTACATATAGTTCCTTATATATGATATACAAATACCAAATCTGCATGAATAAATATGCACTATGTTTTATGTGTTGTGAGTTTGCAAATGTCACATAGTCGGTAAAAGAAGAAACGAGAGTTGATTACCCATCAGTAATCACTATACAAGGTTAACCGACAACAATGCAAATTGATGAAGAAATTATATGTCAATCGAGAAAAGGAAATTGTAGACATTACTGAGCTGACAGCTATTTTGTATCTAAAGTTAGGTCATGCATTTAATGCACCAAAGTTTGAGCAGGAATATCAAAAAGTCTATAAATACGTGGAAACAAAGTTCATTGTTACACTGCGATTTCAAAGAATAGACATTTTACAGAGAATAGTTTGAGCTAAAGATTTTTCAGAAAAGATTCAAAGAGACTGTAGATCAAACTGACAACAATTCTTTGACAATATCGAGTAAGTTCATTTGCCTACCGGACACTGGTTATCTATTGCTTGCCAAAACCCTAGAAACAATTTATGGAATCAACATCGACTGCAAGCAAATTGCACAATATTGAGGAGGAAATAGAATTAATTGTTAGGGCTAATTTTGTTGAGGCCAAATTCAAACCACATCCCAAGGTTGTAGCACAAACAGACAATATGGGAAATTTTTTGAGTATTCTAGATAGGGTTTTGTTAACAGAAGATGTTAGGGCCTATATTCACTGCAAAATTAGAGAAGTATGTGATTTTGAGACCATTACTGCTTATCAACAAGTCTATGGACCAGATGAAAAGATAAAATCTGAATATAAGAAGATTGGGGAGTCAGGGTTATTGTGTTTTACATACTTCCCGCAAACATTAAAAAATGATTGGATAAGAATTGTGCTAAGCAGATTTCATGATGGAAAATTTTGGTTAGATAAACCTGTTGAGGTCACAAAGAAGATTATTAGTAGGGTTACTGGGTACCCTACAACCGACAAAGAAAAAGCCTTTTGAAGTTCATCTTGTCCTAACCTTGAAAAGAACATTGGAGCTCAATGGGATGGTAGGGCACTAAAAATATCAACCATCAAAGACCTAGTGGTAAAATTTGCAGCTCATGTCATCGGGTACAAGATATTTCAATCTAGCAGACCAAATAGTGTACCTTGTAGCACCGTGGACATGGCATATAAATTTGTGAAGAAAGATCACTAGGTAGATCTTGCCGAACTGCTACTACACCAACTGCAAGATAATATGAAGACAATAAGATCAAAGAAGTCCAACACATGTAAGTATAGATCACTGCTTGTTTATACATTTCTCTATCTACAAAAATATGTACCTGGTATTGGTAAAGTAAATTGGCAATTTGACAAATCGATAACTGCACAAATTGGTGAAATGATGAAAAGTCTAGGAGATAATTTGAATAAGGAATTTAATGCATATTTCAAAGAATTTAAAACAAAAATGCATCAAAGGAGTAGAATTCCAAGGGAATTAGTGAGTAAATTTGAAGATGACATATGTTTTGTAGTCAACACAGACCATTCTATGATAAAGGCAGTAAAACTGAGAACAAAATGGTTAGCACCGATGGGATATGAAATGAACCATGATTTCGCTTTGAAATCTATTAATGCATTGCTAGCATTATCGATAGATATCACTGCCACTAGGTTTGGCACATATGAGGAAGATAAGTAATGAATCACTACAGACATAGAGATCAAAAAAATGTCTAGAAGGGAAAAGAAAATGAGAAAAGATCTCATAGAAAAATATGGAAATGCATCAGCCTCATCTGCAGAGTCACTAGTTATAGAAACAATTGAAGGTCAGTTACAGTTGGCTGACAAGCCCTATGATAGCAAGGAGACCGAGTCAGACAAAGAAAAGGATCACACACTGATTCCTCCCACCAATGATGAACAAGAAATACAGTTACCAAAACTTGAAGGAATGAAGACACATTCGTCAACTGCAGCACAACCTATCAAGAAAGAAGAAGCAGTAAAAGTAGCAAAAAGAAGAGCAGCTAAATCGACATGAAAATATGTTAAGAGAAAGAACAAGAAAGTAGCTGAGACACCAAAGAAAAAGAGGCAATACATAAGAAGTAAAGAAGATATAAAGGAGACTGATACTGAAAATGATCCTAATCAATTCAAGTTAGTTCGTAACAGGGAAAGTACAATAGAAGAAATGATTAAAGATATAATTGAGAATGGAAATCTTACAGATCCAGGCATAGGAAAATTTGACAAAATGTCAATTGAGGACAAGAAAAAGCTAGAACATTCTATCATCCAGATGATGATTAAATTCAAGAGAGTACCAATGGAATTCACATGTCAATTATCAAAGGAACTTGATGACAAAATAAATGAGAGATGGGCTATTGCACTAGATACAGAGAAAAGGAAAAGAGAACATTCATTAAGTCGTGCAGCCTCACACTTTAGCTATGTTGTTGTAAGTGAATACATGACAAAGTATCAGGCTAGATTTCTAGTCAAGAATAGAGCTATGCAAATCATGGATGAGAATGTGGGTGATATGGATGTCACATGTGATTCTCTACGGACATCAATCTTGAAAGCAGAACAAAAAGTTGAACAGGAAGCATTCCTAAAACTGTCTAAGAAGAGACATGGTTCAAAAGGTGAAGGTATTTTCATCAATGATAACAAAGGAAAGAAAATAAAGGACACTAGTATATCAGTTACTGAGGTAATTGATATCACCAAACAAAAGGAAGAAATAAGAATTTCACAGGATGCACCGAATCAAGTAAAGATCCACTTGCAAAAGAAAAATGATGATGATGCACTCATTGAGGACATCACTAATGATGATCCTAATGATATGGATGATGAAGATGTGACAATTGCACCACACAAAGATGAAGCACTAGACACTGATAGTGTGTTCACATCTCTATCGAGTGAACTTCCTATACTTGCAGAGGTAGTTGAAATACTTTCACAAGTACAACTTGATGTCTCTCATCCTGAGAAAAATAAAGATACAACTGGGATACTTGCACCTGAGCAACCTGTAGATACAAATGAGCCTACCAAAATAGAGGCACAGTCTATAGAAACAAAGGAACCAGAAGAAAAAAAAGTCAATCGAGGTGAACCCACCTGACACTACAACCAAGACTCCCACACCATCTACCAAGGAGCAGAAGAAGGAAGATATGGTGTCAATTGGGAAAGATACTCTGAAGAATGAAGAAAAAGCTATTGTTATTAGTGAGAAGAAGTCACCTCTTGCACAAAAGAAGAAGAAGAAGAAAGTAAAAGGGTCGGTCACCATTGATGAAGTTATAATTATACCAGAATGTGACCCAAGAACCCTAAGCCCTGAGGAACTAAGTAGATATGGGGAATTATGTTCAAGGAAAGTAGCACATGAAAAGTTAAGGCAAGAACACAAACACATAGAAGTGTTACATGATGTGAGGGATATTCTACAACAGATAGTACTGGAGACAAAGATTGATACGAATACTCCCATCATAGATCAACTTGCTACACTCACTGACAAAATCAATGCCCCTGATACAGATGCAAATAAAAGAATAGAAGAATGGGCAGAGTCAAAGATTTAGAAAAAATTGGTAGAAAGGATTAGCATAGAAGTGGCACTGAAAAAGGTATAATTATCTGAGGTCATTACCGAGGTAAAATCTATCACCTAGATAATCTATCAATTTTTTATCAACCTTTGTACTTCAGACACCTTCACTGTAGAAGTCAATGAAAAGATAAAAGGTTTAGAAGTGGAAATAAAGTTGAGTACACAAGTATCTATAACTGAGCCAAATGATTTCGTAAAGCATATTCACCAAGTTTAGGAACTTCAGCGGTTGATAGTAGATCTAAGGAAACAAGAAGAGAAAATCAATGATCAAGTCACTAAGTTACAGATAGAACTCACTCCCTACCTGAAATTTTTTGAAGCACATATTGTTAAAGCTGAACAACTTGTAGCAACCCCAGAGATTTTAGCATTAGATAATATCTTTGACATGCATGCACAAGTCGGTCTTGAGCATATTTCTCTTACCAACTTGAAAGAGGAATGGGACAACCTCTTAGAGTCTGTAAAGAAAACCCATCAAAACATTTTTGATAAGATGTAAGTATACATTATTTTTTTTCATGTGTTTGGCATTATTATCAAAAAGGGGGAAAACATGTATATGCCAAATAAGTATACTTTGATATGTAGGTTACATACTACCGGGAGCATGCACCGAGGGGGAGTACTTTGTACTTAGAATTTTTTTGTTGTTGTGGATATTTATATGGTGGAGACATAAGGAATATATAGAAATATTTTGTCTATATACATTTGAAGTTTTGATACTAATGCCAAAGGGGGAGATTGTTAATCTCTATTGAGCATTTAAGGTTGTCATTAGTATCAAAGGATAGTAAATAGGTCAGTCGGTAACTTATATTGAGTTGGTCGGTAACTAGAAGTAAGATAGAGTAGTCAGTAAAGCCTTTACACTGAGCATCACATAGTTTACTAAGCACCAGAAACACCAACACTGATGGACAGTAAACATCGAGCATCGTACTATACATCGAGAAACTGATACAGTGTTGATTGATGATCACAGAAAATGGCATAGTAATCTGAAATGGAACATTCTTCTGTGCAAATAGTTACAACAGATCGTAAAATGGTTTACCAAGATCGAGAAGCATTTATTGTAAAAGATACTCATTGAATGTAATGTTTATCTTATTGTAATAGTTGATCTAGGTTAATTTTGCACCGTAGATCTTAGGGTTATGATTACTTTTGTAACCTAATTTTTGCTAAGGTGGCAAAAATAGAACACTATATATTTTGTATGTTCACACCATTTTATGAGGTTGGTGAACTGATATATATGAATCATGGAGCACTTGAAGCCATTGCCTAACTTCAAGTCAATCGGTTTATAGAGTAGAACATAGTACAGAGGATATCAGATTGAGTAGAATCAGAGAAGGCTACCAAGTAGAATAGAGTAGAGAATCATCACAGATAAGGTGATATTTTGATGAGCACTTATAGATCTATTTCAGAAAAGTGAGTTGTCAACTAGCAGATAATTGCCTATTACTTTCTAACAATTGTGATAGAGTTTTTTGATAAATCTCTTAAATAGAGTAGACTTAACAGTCTTATGTAAATCTCTTAACCAAGTACACACTTCATTAGTGTTGTTAAAATCTTATAACTAGGTAGATCTAGCTAATCTAATATCTTACTCCTAACAGGGTAAGATCACCAGAAGTGATCAAAACTTGTAGCCTTAACAGGCAAACCTTTTCTATCTGCAGTAGTGAAGAATTTGTGGGTGTCATCCCCACCGTAGTTTTTACCTTCTAACAAGGATTTTTGCATTACCAAAATACTTGTGTTATGTGATTGTCATATTGATTTCATATTGTTTACTTTCTCAAGTTAACTAGATGATTGATTTATGCAATTAGATTCAAGTTATTTTGATCGGTTATCATAGTATACAATTATAGATCTGAAAGGTTTTACAAGTGAAGTTTTGAAGGCACTGATTCACCCCTCCCCTCTCAGTACCTATCTCTCATAATTCCAACATTAAAGAAGGTTCTAATAGGCTGACTTGACTATATCATTTGGAGAAGGATACTTATAGCCGGTTAGTTGTGATCACTAAGTGTGATTGATAGAGAAGAGCAGAAGATGTGAATGTACTGAGATAGTATAGTTGAATCAATCATTACTTGAAGATCTATGTGAAGAAGCAGAGAGTATATTCTATTCATTGGAACTGATCAAGATGGTAGGTCTACTTCCTAGTTCACCACGATCCAGATATAGTGTGTATCTGTTGTGTCAAAGGTTACAACCTTCACCATTTCAGTAGTGTGCTCCCAGACAGTGTGTCCTCACCTTTAACAAGGTTATTTGTAAAAGACTCCTAATAGGGTCTGACCCTTGACCAGGTCACTACACTTCATGCATTGTAAAGATCAACTCCTAACAGTGTTGTAAGATCTTCTAACAAGGATCATTATACTCTAGTGCAATTTATAGTGGGTGCTAATTCCTCTGTGTGTGAAAATTATACCTGATCTATAGACACAACACTTCAGTAAAACATTCAAGGTTAGCTATAATCAAAATCATGCAAAATTGAAATCTACTCTAACCAAGCGATTTATTGCCTTCTAGTAGGTGTGAGATTAATGTTCTTAGATTGTTATCGAGATCAGTGACCTAAACGACACCTAAACGAAGGATTTGAATGCCAAACTGATATGAAATATGAATTGAATGCAATTAATCTATTTTTTGGTATTTTCTATGCAATAATATGATGAAAACTGATATGAATCTATGCGATGAAAACTGATATGAAATATATCTAACAATGATATGAAATATGAATCTAAATGAATGCAAAACAAGATGGATCTCACAAAGGTGTCGATTTGCAAGAGCTTTGATTTTCCCAATTCTAATTCTCCAGCGTGATTGTGCAAATTTTGTGGATGAATTATGAAGAGCTGAGCCTTGATTTTATAGAAATCCAGGGCTTTGGAGGTGCATGAGAAAAAGCCATAAATCACTCAAATAACTCAGGTTGATTTTTGAGTTATCTGATAATAAAGATAATTTAATTCACAAAAATATGCAAATCATGCAAAAATAGCTTTTTAACTCAAATTAGAGTTTAGATCAGCTTTAAAACTCAAAAAGATGTTGAGTTTCAAAAAGCTAACAACTTGCATTGATTTTTCAATTTGAGTTTAACTGGTCCTTGAATGTGCACATGGATAATTATGATTTAATAAATAAATAAAGTGATTTTTTCTCAACTTAACTGATTTTTGAAATAAAATAATTAATTTATGGGTTAATTAACTATTTTATCAAACTTTTATTAAAAACTATATTATTAAATAATGACAACTTGCTTTAATTAATTAAATAAGAATTTAATCAATTATTCATAGGATATTGGATTTATTGTCAAAATTAAATAATACAATTAATAATAGATAGAATTAAATTTAATTACATAATTAAATGACAAGATATTAAATCTAATTAATTAAATATGAAAATATTCAATTAATCAAACTTAGGATAAATGTGATTTATCACCAAATAATCATTAAATTAAAGATAATTAAGATAATTAGAAATATTGCTAAGAATATTCCCTGATGCAGAATTTAAGATAATCAATTATGGTTCGATGATGTTTAGATGTGCCTTAGATTAGGACTTTGATGTTGATTTCGTTCGATGTGTCGATATAGAAGATTAATGAACTTATAGCCCATTTTTGGGGTATTACATTTTGCCCCTCTTTGAATTACTGTGCAAAGCGCAGTGGTTCAAAGATAGTCTGTGTTTTATAAAGATATGAAACTGATGTTTGAAATTGATAATTGATATGAGACAGAAGCTGATTGATATTGATTTGATATGAAGATAATAGGTCCTGAATGACCAAAGATAATGTTCACTATAACAGCAAATGAACCTATGATTGTGAAAAAAAATGTCAAAACGCCTGATTCCAAACCTCAGGATTGCAAAGAAGTGAGTGACCAGTTCTAGACTCGATTGTCTTAGCAGAACTAGTAGGTATCACATCTGAACCCTTCAGTTGCCGAAGAACCAAGGAAAGAACACTATGATCCGATGGTTGCAAAAATTGATATAGTTTACAAGATTAGGAGAATACCAGATTGATATGGATCTTGCTGAATCTGATATGCCCCAAGTGATGATAGATTTGCCCCGAGCGATGAGGTCTTTTGATGAATCAGTAACTAGACATGGTTGTTGTCTTGATCACTGATGAAGATAACAGATTCCAAATAAAATTAGATTTACAGACTTGAATGATGTGCAATAACATGCCTCCTTCGGGATTGAAATTGAAATCTGACAAGAAAAGTCAGTGTTGATAGTTTAGAAGCATGTTAATTGATTTGAGAAGTGGTTAAACACGTCCAGGAATGTATTCTACATCATTGGAGGATCCAAATGACCAAGTTTGACTAGGTGAAACTATGAGTTGACCATAGTTGACCAAGTTGAAATTTTGATAGTTTGATGTAAGATAATCAGTTAAGTTGAATTATGGATTTCTGTGATGATCGAAGGTCGAATATGCAAGTAGTTAATAATATGAATGATCTCAGATTTGAATTTTGATCCCAAAAAAGGATTCTACTTGTTGTTTCGTTGGAGGAACCTTCATGTGAGATTCAGTTCTTGTTAGATTTGAAGATGCAATTTGAAGAATCATTTAAGCATTGAAGTTCTTTTAACCATTGTGAGATCATGCAACATGCAAAATGAAATGCAACCTAAGACCTAGGACCTAGTCACTGATCATGTGTCAATTTGTTATCATCATTGAACTTTTAGGTAACCGGATAAATCAATACAATGCCCACTAGCTATGAAACCATAGACATATGAATATCGATTTGTATGCGCAAGAATCAATACAACACCCACTGGTCAAAAACCATGGATATATGAA
This sequence comes from Chamaecyparis obtusa, assembly GCA_027943335.1. NCBI lineage: Eukaryota > Viridiplantae > Streptophyta > Pinopsida > Cupressales > Cupressaceae > Chamaecyparis > Chamaecyparis obtusa. The sequence goes on from BSBK01000433.1 coordinate 2,431,050, forward strand.
TATTGATTTTATTTTTGGAATGTCGGATTAGATATAAGCACCAAGGCACAAGCACTAGGATGACCTGAATATCATGTCCATTTTGATATAGCAATTTGTATAAGCATCAAAACATAAACATCATGATGACTTGAATACGCCTTGCATTCAAACACATCAAACAGTCAAGAGATCATTCTAAATCCACTGTGAATTACCCTTAGTGGCCCTTTATCATTCACAGCCTTAGGTAAGATCATGTTTCACAGTAGGAGAAAGAACTCACTCAAAAAGACAATAGTTAGATCAAACTTCCTTGAATTTTTTAGGTATCAATGGTCGAGGTACGCATGGCCATCCAATTCGAGATAGAGGCTCTTACAGTCGGACACCATTTCAATCCAGAATTTCCAAAGTTGTTAGATTTTCACATATAAGCAGAAGACAAAGAAAAGATTATGCCCCCAGTCATCAATCTCTAAATCCAATAAAGGACATCATCGAAGAGCTCGAAGGGACACAATATGCAAAAATCTCAATGCGAATTAGTAAGCATACAAGGAGATAAAAGCATGAAAAGCACAGATTGTTTTCAGTTTGATGTTTGATTGCATTGTAGATGCAAAATCCTTTCTGGAGATGAGACAGACTTGACTGACTCAAATGAAGCTTCAAAGGACTCTTGACTAGATATGACACATCTAAGATACACTGGAGATCATAAGATATGACATTGATTGCCCACAAGTTTGAACATTGATAGGATACAGATGCTGGAGCCGATTGGTGTACAGACCGACTTATTGAAAACTGAAAATGCATAAACAAACCAGGAGATATGTACAAACTAAAGCAAAACTGAAATCTGGGAAAGACCAAGATTGCGCTAATAGATGGAGCATTTTGAAACAAGTGGCACCCGTTTTCCAAGTTTTCACCATCTTGGCAGAGATTCTATTTTTTCTACCAAGGCACCTGTTTCCAAGTTTTCACCAAAGCACTTTTTTTTTTTCTCATTTTTTTTGTATTTTTCATTTTTTCAATTTTTTTTTTTTGTACTTTTGATATTTTTTTTTTTTCAATTTTTTTTTGTGAATTATCAAGGTGCCTATTGCGAGGTTTTCACCAAGACGTTCATTTTTTAGGACTTTTTCTAATTTTTATAGTTTTTTCAGGACATTTTACCATAGACTGAATGCCTTAGGCGTAGAATTTCTTTAGATGGAGAACGTTGATTGGTTCTCAGAGCTGTTCTCCTTCAGTTGTTGAGAGTTGATAAGCACTAGAGCCAAAAGTAGTAGTGATGACAAAGGGACCCAGCCAGTTGGGTTCGAACTTCCCCTTGCATTCTTGATGGGATTGATTTTTAGGATTTTCTCTCAAGACTAGATCGCCAACTTGAAATTCTCTGTGTCTGACTTTCTTGTTGTAGCCTCTAGACATTCTCTTCTAATATAATATGAGATGATCATACGCTGCTTATCTGCGCTCATCTAGTAGTTCTAGTTCTTGTAACCTAGACACTCTGTAGTCATCGTCAGTGACAAGTCCATGCATTCTGATTCTGAGTGATGGGATTTCAACCTCAATAGGTAGTACCACCTCAGACCCATAAACTAAAGTGAAAGGTGTAGCCTCTGTAGGTGTTTTGATACTTATTCTATAGGCCCATAGAGCTAGATTAATCATGAGATGCCAGTCTCTGCTGGTTTTATTTACTGTCCTGTGCAAGATCTTTAATAGATTTTTGTTAGAAGCCTCTTCTTGGCCATTCCCTTGTGGATAGTAGATAGAAGACCAATGTTGGGTGATCTTGAATTTGGCACATAGATCATCTAGGTCTTTATTCTTGAATTTCCCACCATTATCTATGATTATAGAATGAGGTATCCCATATCTGCATATGATATAGTTCAATATGAACATAGATATCTGTTTCCCTGTTGCTTGTGTCAAAGGGACCGCCTCTACCCATTTTGTAAAATAATCTGTGGCTGTGATTATATGGGTATGTCCGTTAGAAGAATGAGGATGAATCATCCCAATAAGATCAAATGCCCATTGATGGAAAGGCCATTGTGTTGTAAAGGGGATTAAATCCCTCCCTGGAGCATGAATTAAGTTTCCATGCACTTGGCACTTTTGAAAATTCTTAGCAAATTTGATAGCCTCTTTCTCCATTTCAGGCCAATATTACCCAGCCCTAATAAGTTTTTGAGCTAGTGTTAAACCATTTGAGTGTGACCCACAAATACCATCATCGACTTCCTCTAATGCACATTGAGACTCTTCCCATTCTAAACATCTAAGTAGCGTACCATCTAGACCTTGTTTGTATAGATCATTACCAATGATGACATATCGGGAGGCATTACAGATAAGGTATCTCTTTTCATGGCGGTTGAAGGTATTGGGAATGATTTGGTCTTGGAGATAGGAAAATAGGTTTTTATATCAGGATGAATCATGACCTACAACAATGCAGATCATGCGGGTTTCGAGGGAGTCATATGCCGGATAAGATAGTGCTTCCACCAAAAACTCATAGTGTAGCTCATGTTCAGGCTGTTGTAATAAAGTAGATAGTGTTACCATTGCATTGGCAACCTTGTTCTCCATTCTAAGAATTTGCTCAAATGTGATAGATATGAAATATTTCTTAAGATCATCTACCATTCTCTTGTAAGGAATGAGCTTTTCATCTTTAGTTTGGTACACATCATTGATTTGATGAATAACAAGTTGAGAGTCTCCATGAATGTGTAGCTCTGTTACTCTCCATTCAATTGCTAGTTTCATACCATTCAAGAGGGCTTCATATTCTGCAATATTGTTTGTGTAGGGGAACTTTAGTCTGAATGCTTTTGGGATGGAGTATCCTTGAGGAGTTATGAATAATATGCCTACTCTAGATCCATTCTGTGTATAGGAGCCATCAAAAAACAATTTCCATTCTCTAGAAGATAGGTGCATAATAGAGGAGTTTGGAAATTCCATTTGCATTGGTGTGTCATCAAACATGGGTGCATCCGCTAGTTGATCAGCAATAACTTGACCTTTTATATCTTTTCTTTCAACATATTCAATGTCAAATTCACTTAGAAGCATGACCCATTTAGCCAGTCTACCTGTGAGGGCAGCCTTGCTTAGTAGGTATTTTAGTGGATCAATTTTTGCTACTAGATGCATGGTATGAGCTAACATATAGTGTCTCAGTTTCTGTGATGCAAAGATCACAATGAGACAAGCTTTCTCAATCATAGAATAGTTCTTTTCATACGCCACCAATGTTTTTCTTATATAATAAATGGCTCTTTCCTTTTTCTCTTCATCATGTTGTGCTAGAAATGCCCCCAGTGATGTGGTTGTTGAGGAGAAATATAAGATCAATGGCTTTCCATGAATAGGAGGCACCAAGATAGGCAGATTTGATAGATACTTCTTGATATGGTTAAAGTTGCTCTCACATTCTGCATTCCATGCAAAGGTCACACCTTTATGTAATGTTTTTGTAAAAGGCTATGATATGTCCGCTAGCTATGATATGAATCTTCTGATAGATTGAACTCTTCCTTGCAACATCCTCATTTGACTGATATTTGTGGGAGGTTGCATCTCTATTATAGCCTTGACTTTAGCCGGATCAACTTCAATGCCCTTCTTTGAAACTATGTGTACACACTAAAATGGTGCACTTCTATGAACCATTACATGCAAGGTTGCTCAAGAATGAGGCCTCACAAAGTGGCTCATAGCTCTTTATGCATGGAGTTGCAAGGGACTATGATAAATTTGCTCTTAGCTAGAGCTACAAACTTGTGACCTTGCTAGTCAACCATACAATGAGAGATTCACAATGAAGACAAGGGCAAGAGTGCCAATATTTTCAATGAAATCAAAGTATGCAATGCAAATCTAAATGAGAATGCAAACTATTCTATGGAAATGAAAGTACAAATTAAGCTATTGAAAGGAAATGCAAAGGATTACAACCTTCCTATTTAGACTACGTGAGATTAATCTATTGCATCAAAGGAAACTAAGCTATGAAATGAAGCTAAAATGCAAGAGTGAAAGACTAAGAACAATAGGGTTTCCAAAAGCTCCAAAAGTCTCCAAGAATTCCTACAGCATAAGATTAGTATTCAAAACATGATCTAAAAATGGAGGAGAGAGCTTTCCTTTTATAAGAAATGCAAAGGAATGGACCATTGAGATTAAGAGGCAAAAGTCGTAATCGACAGTGGAGGTTGAAAGAGGAACAATCCATGTGCACAAGTATCCTCCAATGAGAGTGAAGTGTTGACTTTTGAGCCTCATGTGAGACAAAAAGTACTTTTTTCCTTTTTTTAAAATAGGAATAATATTTTATTTGTGCAACTTAGGACAAGAGGAAAGGTGGGGCTTTTTATTTAATCCAAAGGGGAGGAAATATTCCTTTTAATTAAATAAATATTTAGGATAAATGGTTAGCCCAAGGATAAAAATCTAATATATGATCGAATTTAAGACTTGATCAAGAGATTGATATTGTTGAGAATATTGATTATTGATAAATCGAATAAATGGGGCCCAAAGTCTAGGTGACCATTTTTGGGTGCATACATTTGCCCCTCTTTCACTAATGTGTGATCGATCTAGGAACACATGCAGTCAAAGAAGAATTGAAATGTGAGATCAATCTGGGATCACAAGACAACTTAGATGTGAGGTCGATTCGGGATCATATCCGGACAAACATAGACAAAGGCCTTTGAACATGAGGTTGATTCGGGATCACATTCAAAGTAAAAGATAAGGATCTCAAATTTGAGCAAAAGCTCACAAAAGATGTCTGAATCAAGAGCATCAAGATGATCAAGATGAGAATCCCATAGGTACTGTCCCCTCAGAGTCGAAATCAAAATCAGAGAGAGGAGAACAACGAATTGATAAAGATTTGATCAAATCAGAATGAAATCACAATTGAAGGTAAGGGTTAATAGGTTAACCATTAGGCAATGAAACATGCCCCAGTGAGGAAGTAGAAGAATAGAAATAGAAGACTAGAAATAGAGTGAATGAAAGACTAGAAAATTTGAGAGACATGGAAGGAAGAAATTCCACCGAAAATCAAATTATGCCTCAAAAGGTCAGTCAACTGCTCAGAAGAAGGGGAAAATTTTTTTGAAACGTGACTTGGATTTTGATTTTGAGTTCAAAAATGGATAGAAAATGATGTGATATGAAAGATCAGAAATGAAAGATATGATCAACAAGAATCAGAAAATGAGCACAGTTGACCAACTAGTCCGTAGATGATAAAAAGGAAAGCTCTCTCCATATGCAAAGTGCAAAACTAATCTAACATGACCCTAAAAATGCAAGCTAATATGAAAGTGGTTGACTTGCAAGGTCACAACACTTATAGACATCTAATTATCATCATCGAGCATTATTGGTAGCGTCGTAAGATCATACAATGCACACTAGCATAACTATGTGGATATGAATATGATCTTTATCAGATAGAAATGTGGAAATCTCACCTAGGCATCAAAGACATATAGGTCAAGATGACTAATGTAGTGAGATCACCTAAGTTTGATATGGTGAGATTATTCTTGTATCAAGACACATGAAAATCAGGATAGCTAGAAGCATGCACTCGCAAAATAGTCAAGGATAATACCTTGTCAATCCATAGGGTCAAGTAAGACCAACATAAATGCTCATGATAGTTAGGACCAACAAAATATACCCACAAGAAGATAAAGAATGAAAACATGTTCTCATACCCTCAGTCTTCTAGCTATGCATCATCAAAAACTTCTCAAGGAGAGACCACTCATCAAAGAAATCCTCATAAACAGCACACAAAGAAAAATAAAGTCAACATATCTCAACAAGTTGATTGTTTAAGTGTGTGTGTGTTGGTCATAGAGTCAGACTTTGAGTATCACATTTGCAAATGAGCAACGTCGCATCATACTAGACTGTTGGGTAAGACATTTGATAAGTGTTAAGAAACACTCGACGCAAGGGTAGTGTTGAAAAACATTGTTTGGGGTGGTGTTAAAAAACACCTGTTTGGGGTGGTGTTGAAAAACACCTATTTGTGAAATGTCCCAAGAGACAAACGCACCTAAAAGACCAATGCTAATAGTTATGCCCCCTAGACAAAGAGAAAGACCAATTCCAGACCAAGTCAAATAAGGTCAAGGCATGATGGAAAGTGGCTAAGTGTTGAGGACGCATGCTAACAAATAGGGGTGCAAAGGCCTCAAGTAGCACATGTTTCCAGGTTTTCACCACTTGGATTCTTTTTTTTCATTTTTTCATTTTTTGGATCTTTTGCTACCAAGGTGCCTGTTTACAGGTTTTCACCAAGGCACTTTTTTCTATTTTTTGAATTTTTGAATTTTTTTGAATTTTTTGTATTTTTTTCAGGACTTTTTATGCTTTTTAGGATTTTTTCAGCATCATATATCAATTTTTTTGGTTTTTTTAGGATCATAAAATGTGTACAAAGGATGCCCCCAGACAGAAATGGGCATCAAACTCTTTAAGCAAGATCACATCATGTAGTCCCAATATCTAGCAATGTGGAGAACAAGATGGATTAGCAAGCTGGTGGAAAAGATGGAAGACATGATAATGAAGGAGAGTGAAGGGAAGAAATCCTCAAAGGAAAACTCCTCAAGAGTACCCAAGCTAGGGAAAAATTATTGTCATGTAAAGCGCATTTGGACAAGCAATGAGAGGCTAGCATAGGATAAGTCACAAAAGCGCACTGCAAAAGAAGGAAGGATGCAGTCCAAAGGAGTAGACATGTCAAGAGGCTTCATAGCATTGTGTTTTACTCTTTTTTTATTAGATCAAGACCAAAGGGGAAAAGGATAGCGAAAGGATAGAATGAATGGAGGAAAATGAATATGAAGGCTAAACATGAAAGGAATGAAAATAAGATCATTGGAAGATAGCTCACAAGATAGCCAAATGTTTGTGTACAGGTCAACATTGTCAAGATCAAAGAGAGAAGATGGAATGGATGAAATATGTAGAAGAACTATGCATGATGCCTGATTGTCAGGTTTTCATCATGGTACTTATCCAAGGTGCCACAAGGGAGTGGTTTTCACCATAGGACGAATTTATTTCTCTTTACTTTTGCTACCAAGGTGCCTGTTTCCAGGTTTTCACCATGGCACATTTTCAGTTTTTTTCATTTTTTTCTTTCTTTTTGAATTTTTCTATTTTTCTATTTTTTTATTTTGTTTTTTGGAAGAAGACAAGCTTTTTAGATAATGTTCTTTGAAAGGATAAACCATGATATGCCAAGGATTCAAAATGATATGCTCAAAGATGTTGACGGGGAAAGGAAGACGCAGGAGGAATAGGCAAATGAGGAAAAATGAGAGAAGGTAGAAGGATAATGAATGGAAGGAATATGAAAAGGTAGATGGAAAGAAAGGTAAGATCAATGTCAATACACACCTTGAAGGGTGGCGAGAGGATGGAGGAAACATGAACCATATTCTAGTCCAAGTGCGAACCATATTCTAGTTCATTATTGCTATCTGACTCTTCGAAAAGAGGATTGGTGTGCTTGTTATAATTCTCAAATGTGAATGGAGGAATGCGAGAAGGAATATGGAAAATGTTTAGCAGAGGTTGCGGTTCAGGAGCATGAAATTGAAGAATATTTTTGGAAGAAAATGAAGTGGAAGCCTTTGGAAGCTTGAATGTCAACTTTACTTTTTGTTCAACATGAGACTCTTTCAAGAGAGACTTTAGAATCCATATAGCCTTAGGCTTTGTATTTCCTTTGGATGATTTAGAGATAATATCTTCAATGATGGATTTTGGAACCCATACTTGTCTTGTAGTTTTCTTCTTAGATATCTCTTTTGACTTTATGCCTCCATGTCGATTAGAGAAGACATGGTGATCTTCTTTTTTTGATGGATTCTTGTATTGCTTCTTTTTCTTGTATTGAACATTCAAGTTACTTCCAAAAGACTTGGGACTTGTGGAAGAAGAAGGAAAATACGACTCATTTAGATGGGTGGGTGGATGAAAAGGATTCAAGGGTATGCATCTATGTTGATCTTGAGGAAAGATAGGAGATGGAGGGGCATAAGGACCCAAAATGGATGATGAATTAGGAGAATTAGGAGGGGAAAGTGAAGGGACATAAGGACCCAATATGGAAGGAAGATGTGAAGTCCTTAGCATTGGTGGAGGAGGTCCAAGGATGGATGTGGAAGATGCAAAAATATAATCAATAAGTTCATCAGCATCTATATGACAACCAAGGATATCAACATCTTTGAAGTGAGCATTGAAATTTTCAATAGAATTGTGGACATCTTGAATAGGAGCATCTTCTTTGATAAGATGATTCAAAGCTTGAAAAGACTTAGGAAGAGAAGAAAGTGGAAATGAACATGGAGTGGTAGAACAAGAAGATGGAAGACTTTGATCTTGACAAGGATCTTTAGATAGCACAAGCGTAGAATTTTTTTCTTGATTTTCAATATGCTTATCATTGGAAGTAACAAAACCATTTTTAATAACCTTAATGGAAGTATCATCTTTGTAAAGCGCAAGTGTGGTAAGGTTATTTTGATTATCAATAAGCCTAACGGTGTAAGTAGTAGCTTGATCTTGCTTAGGAGATGGTGGAATGAATGTGGAAGAGCATAGAGGATCAAAAGAACCATGCAATGGAGAAGATACATCATGAAGAGAATTGGATGATATGGAGGGTTCTTGATCTTGATCTTTTTTTATATTTTTTTCTTTATCATTTTTAGGGTCCTCTTGACATGGAGCCACTTCTAAGGACAAGGAAGTAGGTTGGAATTGTATGGAAAACTTTGGAGAAGCTGAAAGACTAGCTGAGGTAGGCATTGTAACATATAAAGACTTAGGCTCTTTAGATTTAGCATTATTGAAAGTATTTTCAGCCAAATGAAGGTTAGCTTGAGTTTCTTTAAGAGGTAGCCCTTGAGGATAACTATAGGGAACCGCATGAAAAGTCTTAGGATCTTTGTTGGATGAAGAATTTGTGATAGATTTGGAAGACTCGGAAGCTTTAAGAAATGTATGAGTATTGGAGGAAGTAGAGGATGGAAGAGAACCATCACAAGACAAAGGTTCAACATTAACATGATCTTGCTTGAGAGTGTCATCTTTATTTTTAGCATGAGAAATTTTAGAGGAGAGATTCTTTTGATGTTTGAAATCAGCGTGGTAGATTTTCTCTTCCTCGGTAAGAATATTGTATTGTTTGCAAAAATCATCAAAGAATTCTTCAAATTTAGAGTCATATGGATCACCATCACAGTCTACCCAATATGACTCCCCCTTAGAAATCAAAAGTGTACCACAAGGATGATGCTTAGGAATAGAAGTTTCATGGGCATCACTACATTGTCCATCGTCATAGTCATCATAGGTGGGTGTGTCACTCTTTGTGGAAGAGACATCATAAGGACTATCACGTTGCTCTTTATGGTGAAGAGAAGTAAGACTCTTTGAAGAAGTAGAAGAAGAATGAGATCGTGAAGAAGAGGAAATTGAAGAACTAGTGGAAGAAGAATACTTGGATAATGAGGAATTTGAATGATGTTTAGAAGAGTCATGATAAGACTTGGAAGATAAGGAATGCGAATGATGTCTAGAAGAGTCATGATAAGATTTGGAAGATGAAGAATGTGAATAGTGTTTAGAAGAATCATGATAAGACTTAGAAGATGAAGAATGTGAATGATGTCTGGAAGAGTCATGATAAGACTTGGAAGGTGAAGAAGAATGAGAAGATTTAGATGATGAAGAATGTTTGGAAGAAGGAGGTTGTGATATGATCATGTCTATGATCCTAGCAAAGGCATTTGATTTAATCATCATTTCCTTTATTTTTTCCATAAGTTTATCACCCATGAGATATTTGGAAGGACTATTGCAGGAATAAAGATACTCTTCAAATTGAGCAATGAGTTCAAGATCATCTATTCTCAAGAGAGGTTCCTTAACAAGATAGTTGAAATTCATGGTTCTAGAAGAGGAGGAATCAAGAATGGAAGAAATGAATAGATGAATAGAAGAAAGTAGACTAGATAATAAGAGGAAAAGAATCAAGAAGAAGAAGAAGAAGAAGAATTTCCCATGGGAGTAGAAGACTTTAGAAGAACATGGGAAATGGAGAAGAAAGAAGAAGACTAAGAGCCATCTTGTGCAATTGATACCATAACATTCATTGAGATGTTGAGCAACATGACAACACCTAGGATCTAAGATCTAGACTGACCAAGGAAGACTAAAAATAGAAGACCCTTGGTAATAGGATGACCTCACAAAATGTCAACACCAAACTAGGATAATCAAAGTTCTCTATTGTCCAAAGAGAAATGAAAGATAGAAGAAGGGGCTTTACCAACACTGTCAAAGAGGTGCTTTAAATCAGAGGGTGACTACCCTTGCACTTTTGAACCAGGAGGTTGGGCTAGGCCAAAATATAATTGAAATTGATATTAAATGAAAATTATTTGGACAATAAGAGTACAAGAATTTCCCAAGAATGTAGCTCACAATTCTAGAGATAAACTTTCTCACCAAGAACAACCTTCTAATGCAATATTTCTCTTTGGCTAATGTGATACTGATGTTGATCTTGACCAATTTGTGCAAAATTTTGAGTTTTTAAGGTCTAATTTCAAGTTTCCAAATGTGAGGGTGAAAATGTCTGATTTCAATCACAAATTCAATAGCAATTGGACAAGTTTGCAAATAGTATGGGATCAAACATGTCTCCAAACACTTGAAACAAGGGAAAAAACAACCTTGCCAAGACAAACACTTATGATATCAAAAATAAAATTGCACCCTATGAATGCTACCGATTGTTTGTATGTTGAGAACGTTTACATTGGTATCACACAATCAAAGACACTTCAAGCAATATCTACCTAAAAGACAAGGCTCAATACTTACCAACTTAGCCCACAACTTGATGCCCCCTTGCCTCACACCAAGTGGTTTCCCACAAGAGATATTGGCTTTGTCGTGGAAGTGTCAAACAACACAACCAAAGGGACACATATGGTGAGTATCTTGGGGTGATCCGGGTTAGTCCACTTGGATCAATCCTTGCACTAAGAAGATAAGTGGCTAAATAAGGTGGCCTCTAACCTATGGTTCTTAGTAAGGGATTCCGTTCATAACACCCCTCTTGCTCCTCATGAAGGACTAGGACCTCATGGCCTCAAGAGTACCTTAAGCATTCTTGCTCAATGCTTTCCCCATGGTCACAATCCCATGAGCTACTCACATCAAGCGAAGACAAGTGTTATGTCTACCAAGGTTTTGTGTCCTTGATAGCCTTGAGATTATAGTGGGTTGGACTAGCCAGCAAAAGGCTTGTCCCCACTTGGGTCATTCCTCTTGATTGCTCAAGAGTAGGCCCACTAAAGGATTCTAAATCTAAACAAAAAGTGGATCAATTCTTGAGGTTCAAAGTTTTTGGTTCACCACAAGGGTGAAGAGCATACTCCCCTATCTCAAAAATCTCTCCCAAACACACCAAAAAAAGTTCATTTACCCTCTTGTTTTCAAAATTTAAAGATGGGTCAAGATTTTTTGGTTCACCAAAATGGTGAAGAGCATACTTCTCCTACCACCCAAGAATTCCTACAACAAGATCTTAAGTTCCTAATAAATGAAACAACTAGTTTTTGCCACACTTAAAAGGAAAACAAATAAACAAGCAAGATTTTTTTTTTGTTTTTATGCTTGGGCAGCCCTGCAAAAATTATTAGTAGCCCTCTTTGACATACATTTTTAGCAAATTTCAAGCAATGAGAGAACCTACAAACACAACTTGTTAGACCAACAAGGTTAGCAAAATCAAAATCCAAATGTAAATATGCAATAAACTGATAGATCCAAGCTAAAAGATGCAAGTTAGACTTATCTAAATACAGTAAAATAAACCAGTAAACTAAAATGATCAAATTCGGATGCTAAAACTAGAAATGTAGGTCTCTGTCAGATCAGGCAATATACCTCAGACTTCACCAGTATCGCGCGACACAGTTTCCTATAGCCGGGTGATATACCTCAGTCTGGGCGATACTCTACACTATGGGCAGGCGATACTTCGCACGATGCCAGGCGATATACCTCAGTACTGGTGGGCGATTCTTCTCTTACGTGAAGTGTCGCACCACTATATAAAGGTATATCACGCGATATTCCTGAGAAGTATCGCACGATACTCTGAGATAGAAAATCAGAACTACAAAATTTCTAAAAAATAATTCGAAAAATGATGAAAATGCAATGAAACAAAAGACAAAGCCTATCTACGCTGCCCCACGGTGGGTGCCAGAAATGTACACACTAAAATGGTGCACTTCTATGAACCCTTACATGCAAGGTTGCTCAAGAATGAGGCCTCACAAAGTGGCTCATAGCTCTCTATGCATGGAGTTGCAAGGGACTATGATAAATTTGCTCTCAGCTAGAGCTACAAACTTATGACCTTGCTAGTCAACCATACAATGAGAGATTCAAGTGAAGACAAGGGCAAGAGTGTCAATATCTTCAATGAAATCAAAGTATGCAATGCAAATCTAAATGAGAATGCAAACTATTCTATGGAAATGAAAGTACAAATTAAACTATTGAAAGGAAATGCAAAGGATTACAACCTTCCTATTTAGACTATGTGAGATTAATCTATTGCATCAAAGGAAACTAAGCTATGAAATGAAGCTAAAATGAAAGAGTGAAAGACTAAGAACAATAGGGTTTCCAAAAGCTCCAAAAGTCTCCAAGAATTCCTGCAGCATAAGATTAGTATTCAAAACATGATCTAAAAATGGAGGAGAGAGCTTTCCTTTTATAAGAAATGCAAAGGAATAGACCATTGAGATTAAGAGGAAAAAGTCTTAATCGGCGGTGGAGGTTGAAAGAGGAGCAATCCATGTGCACAAGTATCCTCCAATGAGAGTGAAGTGTTGACTTTTGAGCCTTATGTGACACAAAAAGTACATTTTTCCTTTTTGTAAAATAGGAATAATGCTTTATTTGTGCAACTTAGGACAAGAGGAAAGGTGGGGCTTTTTATTTAATCCAAAGGGGAGTAAATATTCCTTTTAATTAAATAAAGATTTAGGATAAATGGTTAGCCCAAGGATAAAAATCCAATATATGATCGAATTTAAGACTTGATCAAGAGATTGATATTGTTGAGAATATTGATTATTGATAAAATTGATTCAGGATTGATAAATCGAATAAATGGGGCCCAAAGTCTAGGTGATCATTTTTGGGTGCATACACTATGTATCCTAAGAGCTTTCTAGAAGTGACACCAAAAGCACACTTCTTAAGATTTAGTCGAAGACTAAACTTTTCCATTCTATCTAGGATCATGCTCAAGTCCTTTAGATGTTCAGTTCTGATCATAGATTTTGCTAAAGTATCATCAACATAATCTTCCATAGTTTGATGCATCATGTCATGGAAAATAGATGTCATTGCTCTTTGATATGTAGCTCCAGCATTTTTAAGCCCAAATGGCATGACATTCCAACAGAAGGTGCCCTATGCACATGTGAAAGCAGTTTTCTCTTGGTCCTCTGGAGAAATTTTTATTTGGTTATATCCAGAGAAATGATCCATTAAGGAATACATCTCGAAACCCGCAGTCATGTCCACTATCATATCAATGTTAGGTAGTGGAAAGTCATCCTTAGGGCATGCTCTATTCACATCTCTAAAGTCTATGCACACTCTGATTGAGCGATCTGGTTTAGAAATAGGTACAATATTAGAGATCCACTCTGCATAGTCAATAACTCGGATCCTGCATTTAGGAGCTTCTCTAATTCATCTTTTACCAAGAGTGCAATGTGAGGATGCATCTTTCTCAATTTTAGCTTGACAGGTTTGACATTTGGAGTAATAGATAAATGATGCATTATAAGATTAGGATCCAATCTTGGCATATCTGAATATTTCCATGCAAAGTTGATCTTCTTCTTTGTGAGGAATGTTGTAAATTTTTGTTTCTCTTCTTCTGATAATGATTGTGCTACATGTACCAATTGTGGTTCCTCTGTTGTACCCAAATTGATGGATTGAGTGGGCTCAATTAGAACTAGAGATCTTTCCTATAAATGACTCGGAAGGACATCAAATATCTCATCCTTAGGCACCTTAGAGAGGTTTTCACCTTTGGATAGGTCTTTTATTTTTACTTTTGTAGGTTTTGAGACTACCACAAAGTGGTTTTCACCCTCAGAACTCTTTTTCTTTTTCTTTTTATTCTTGTTTTTTTGACTAAGATATTTGATGTCTGACTCAGTCATGCTGACGCTCAGTTCACTGATGGAAGTACTCATAGGCTCAATTGCATTGAGGTAGCAAGAAAGGGCATAGTCATTCAGGAAGGTATAAATACCATGGCTCAGATTCGTGGAGGTTTGATCAATAAGTTCTGGATATTTGATAGTCAAAGTAGGGAAAGATTGGGAGATAGTGTTTACGGATATGGATCTATCATCATTGGTCCTAACCTGACACTCAAGTTCAAAGGTGATACTACAACTTAAGACATCCAATTCATGAATAGGCTCAATGTCATCATGGGAGTCCAATTCAGTCATAGGTGGATCAGACTCGATAGGTTCATCATTTCATTCTAGACTTACATTGGTTTGAGGTACATATTGGTGAATAATATCAACATGTTTCTCTATAATAAGCTCATCTTCATCTGGTTCTGGAATGGCTCCCCATTCATAGTCATTAGATTCATCTTCTGATTCAAGATCTCTAGGAAATCTTAGAACATCAGTGAAGTCAGGGTGAATACCCCAAGAAGGGTTACCCTCTGATTCTGATTTGTATTCATACTCATGAGAATCTATCTCAAAATCACTACCACTTCCCTCTTCTTGATTGTTTTCAAGATTAGCTAGTTCTTGTGTTGCAACTATCTCTTGATTGATAGTAGGTTCTTATGTTTCTACTATATTAATTCTTTTGATAGGATCATCTTTATCATCAAGAAGGTCTTTGATCTCTTTAGGCAATTTTTCATAGGGGATGAGTTCTGAACTATTTGAATCACTATCAGATGGCTCTATTTCTTCTTTCTTAAGAAGAGGTTCCCCTGGTGCGATCTGCTCTATGACATGAGAGCAATTACCTTTGAGGTGATAGGGTTTCTTCTTAAAGCCTAAGCCAACTTTGTTTTTATTTTCTCTACCAGTATGTGGGAGAGGTGCCTCAAGACCTTTTCCTTTGATTCCTAGAGGTCCTATACCTGAATATCCCATCTTAGCTATTAATTTATCTCCTGGACCATATGACTTGTAAGGGAGTTTGGAGACTGCAGAGTCACCAGTTTGAACAACTTGAGATTCAGGTTCATCTTTGTATAGCCATGATAGCACAACCTCATCCTCTTCAAATTCTTTCTTGGATACTTGTTCTGCTACAAAATTCTTTTTATATGCTTCAAGAGGTTCTTTAGAGTCTGGTTTGGATTGTTTCAAAGATTGCCCATAAGGCTTAGATGAGATAGGGAGAGATGTCAAAGATAAGACTGGCTCGATACTATATTCTCCCATACTATTTTCTTTGATATTAACCTCTTTTGCAAGATCTTCCATTTTAGATGTGGATGCTTCTTTAGTTGGTTCAATAGAAGATTCTCTATTATTAGGTACAAGCTTATCTGCACTTTCCTTCAAGGTGTTGCAAGTTGTATTTAGATCTACGGGGATAGTAACCTCTACTCCTTCATAAGGAAACTTCAAACATTGATGATACATAGAAGGAATAGCTTGCATTTCATGTATCCATGGTCTCCCTAGAAGGACGTTGTAGGCCAAAGGTAGATCAAGCACTTGACAGATGGTATCTTTGATAACTAGACCCACTTTGATAGGTAAGACAATGGTGCCTTTAGAAGATCTTTCTTGTTGATCATAGGCCTTGATGGTTATTCTCTTTCTAGGATCAATAGCCAATTCTGAAAATCCCAATTGTGTGATCAAGCTGTAAGAACAAATGTTTAGGCCAGTGCCCCCATCTATTAACAAAAATTTGACTCTATAGTTCTGGATCAAGAATTCTATATGCAGAGGCTGATTATGTGGGTGACTCAAGGAGTTGTCATCTTCCTCTGAAAAGGATATATATGGGGAGATGTAAGATGTCCAACCATAGTCTGGAACCTATCTAAATCAAGGTCATCAGGAACATTGGAATCGAGAAAAGCTTTATCAAGAATGGCTCTATGAGCTGGAGATATTCGAAGCAACTCAAACATGGAGATTTTCACATTAGTGTGCTGGAGTTGTTGAACAATGCTATAAGATGTAGGCCTTGTATCCTTTGTATTGGAAGATTTGGAAGCAGCCTTCTGTTTAGAAGCAGAGGAAAGATTGAAGGGCACCTTAGGGACATTTGATGAATCTGGGATTTGTCCTTTTAGATGCATTGGAGCCTGTGATCGAGTAACTACATTAGCTGAGGAATGATTTATGTCTCTTCGTACAATTTTGATGACATTGCAACTTTCAGAGAGACATGGTTCAACCATCTTGATGACAACATTATTTCCAGGGTAGGTGTAGTTGACTTTTGCCCCCATATCAGGCTGAGAAGTCAAAACTTCTTGACCATGTTTCAAAAATGGTTCTGTGAATGCTGTATGATCATTATTGCTCTTGGGATTGTTAATTGTGATGTCTCCACTATCGATCAGATCTTGAATGGTATGTTTCAAGTGGTAGCAACTACTAGTTTTGTGACCTTTACTCCGATGGAAATCACAGAATTCATTTTCCTTCCACCATATCAGTTTAGGGTCTTGATCATTTGGTCAGATTGGTGGTAAAGAGATGATGTTATCAGCCAATAGAGTTTTCATAGCTGATTCTAAAGACTCTCCTAGAGGAGTAAATTTTTTATGGTTATCCCATTTTTTGTATTCTGGCTTCCTTTGAGATGGTTGAGAAGACTTTTGTTCTGAAGCTTTAATGGCTTGAGTACCAAGAGTAAGATTGTAGGCTGGTGCCTTTGATGGGGCACAGATAGTGTCAACAACACCATCTATGATGATGCCTTTGTTCTTGTTCCAATTTTTGTTCTTATCTTTAGAACTGGATCCTGATTCGTACTTGTCTTTTTGAAGTGTGATTTCTCCTTTTTTCACAAGCACTTTTTCAATTTTGATAGAATTATCCACCATCTTATCAAAAGATGTATGATCTTGCATTTGTAGAGGATAATTGATTTCTAGAGCAAGGTTGTTGATGAAGATTTCCAATTTTTCTATTTCTGGAATAGGTCTGGCATATAGAGAGAACTTCTTCCTCCATCTCTTGAGAAATGTTAGGAATGGTTCCCTTGGATATTGCTTGAGATTACAGATATCGACCATGGTGACCGGGTGTTGAATATTGTAGGAGTATTGCTGGTAGAACAATTTGATCAACTCCTCAAAATTTTTGATAGTAGAAGGCAATCTTGAAAACCATTGAATGGATGCTCCTCCCAGAGATCTAGGAAAAAGATGCATCAGATAGGTCAGTTCATGCATGAATTCCATGAATTGTGTACAGAACTCTTTGACATGATCTTGAGGATTAGAGTGTCCATCATACTTATCATACTTTGGCATCTCCACTCTTTTTGGAAATGGTGGCATATACAAGTTTTTGTCAAAAGGAAAAGGGCATAGAGCTTCCATGGAGAACTCTTTGGGTTCCTTTTCTTTCTCAAGGCTATTAAATTTGACTTGTAAAGCATGTATCTGTTTCATCATAGCTATGAGTGGAGTTTATTCCTCATGCATAATGATATCTTCAACATTAAAGTTGGGAGGAAGTTTAGCTCCTTGATGAGCTAGTTGTAAAAAGTATGCTTCTCTATCTTCTTTCAAGAAATGCTTCATCATTCGTTTGAAGTTATCATCATTTTGATATTGAGCAATTTCTTCAAGTGTGGGTTCTTGATTTGCACCATGTTGAGATTGAGCTCTTTGAGAGCCAAAATTTGTCCTTGCTTGAGACATGGTAGGAGTTTTTGGACTCCCTAGATTAGATTGATGAGGGGTATGTTGAGTACCTCCGTGAGTTGATGGAGGAGGTATGTAACCAGATTTCAATTGATAGTTGCCAAGACTGTCATCCTCATAAAGACTAGAATTGATGAGTTGCTTAAGAGTTGGAGTTTGGAGAGTGGTGATAGATTTCTTGTGAGAGGAAGCTCTAGTCTACACCATTCACCTCAAGTGAAACAAAAGAATAAGATCTAGATAACCGAAGAATGAATTGAATCAAGATGATCAGATGACGCAACCTTGTCAAAGTTTGATTGATTTGAAGATTTGATTAGACATGGATGAAGGATACTATGCCCTGGATGTATGGGTAGGTTCCCAAAAGATAGCGGACAAGATATCACAACACTTAGTTGTTTTGATGATTGATTGAAGATTGATAGTTATGACAAGGTTTTGACACAAGATGATAAGGACTCAAATCGATTAAATAAAAGGCTGAATCGAATTCAAAAGGTCACTTTAGGAAAATGATTGGATTCTTAATAGCTACTACTCTATTCCTGACACAGTGATTCATTTGATAGATTCTTAAATTAGGCTAAAAAAGCTAAATATCTAGCAATTTTGACAATTTTTTGACAGCTTTCAAAAATTTCCCAAACAACACTCTGCAGACTCATACGATAGTGGGTATGCTATGAAACGATAGTTGCAAAACTTGTATGACAATTGCAAGAAAGATTTTAACTCTTAGAATTTTTTGGCATCAAAACTCGTATGACACTGGGTGGGTTATCATATGACAGTTGGGTATCAATGAAACGACAGTTGAAAATCTCATACGACAGTTGCAAGATTTTGACTTTGAGAATTTGCTGGCATGGAAACTCATATGACACTGGGTACTCAATCATATGATAGATGGGTTGTAATGAAATGACACTTGATGGAAACTCGTACGGCTTTCTGACCTCTTGAGATGACTTTTGACTCCAGAAAAGGATTTTACTTTAGATTTTGCAAATTTTGAGTTTTCAGATTTGAATTGTTTGCAAATTTTAATGTCCAAATTTGAGGATTGTAAAAAATTTGTCCATTTTCAATAACCAGATAGATAAACAAGCACATAAAACAACAAGCAAGTGATTTCAAGCATGTCTGAAAATAATGAACAAGGGAAAAAGTAACCTTGCCCATGAACAATCAAGTGACTTATTCGTTCTAATCCTCAGAAGTGCTAATTGTGTATGTTCCAAAAATGTTTTGCAATAATGCACATATACCCTATAAAATGAAAATTTGGCCTTGCTAGGGTTTTTAGTAATGGTCTGACTCTACAACTTTTATGATCCAAAGGGGTGAACTCCAATCCCGGTGCACCAGGGTTTTGATACAGTCTGAGAACTTAATCTTCAGGAGCTGCTAGGGAGATTTGACAACCCAACAATGAACCATACCTGTAGAGATTTCTTCCACAAGGACATTTATATAGCGGCTGTCACTACCACGGTGAAAATGGCTATTACCGCTTGAGGTTCCATCAATGCAGTTTTCCCTATGAAGGGATTGTCCGCTACGGTTAACCCTCTCTAAAGGTGACTCACAATAGTATACCACAAGTGGACTTGGCTCCAGATCCAAGGTTTTTGACACCTTTTCACTTTTAACCCAAACAAAGCAAGTAGATTAATCCGACATGCTAAGACAAAGTTTGTCTCACCAAGGTCTATGATATCAACCCCACATGATCTATCAACCCCTTTGGAGAGATAATGTATCAATCAATAAGGGAAGATGCACTAACCAATTTTGATTCACCAAAGCTCGTGATGTCTACCCCACGTGATCTATCAACCTCTCCTGGGAGAGAATGTATCGATCAATAAGAGAAGACACACTAACCAAGTTGAATGTGAAATGCACTAAGTATCCTCCCTACCTACAAGGATTCTATCATCAAGAAAGATTTCATTAGGAATCCAATCTCTCAAGAATCATGAATAGTGTTCATAGGGCCTAATTACTATGTGAGCACAGATGTATGTTTCCAAAAGAAAATCTACCAAAAGTACCCAAAAAGTAGAAAGAGGAACACTTAACGCTTAAAGCAAATATGAGATGAGTCCACAAGGTGGAACACTTAACACCTCACACAAGCTGAAAATGAGTCCCCAACTTAGAAAACAAGTGAGTTCCTAAAAGCACAAATGGGTTGCCAAGTGGAACAATTAACGCTTCTCTCCTGTAGACCCCTCCCCTTTATGGTGTTGAGATTGCAACCACAGGGTGAAATGAGGGGCCGATAGATTAGCAAGTCCAATAACCCAAGATAGCAATCAAGATCAATCACAAGTATCTAAGACTACTTAATGAATCCTTAAGGGGTCACAACCTAGTATCAATTATGCAAGTGTGTAGAAATAGACAAAAGCATGAAAAGATGCACACAAGCCAGACACATAAGAGATTTATTTTAAGTCCAAATTGAAATTTTATTAGATGAAGGAGAATACCTAGGATCCTCGCAACGTGCTTAGTAGATTTTACCCAATTTTTAGCAATTCTTGTTGAGCTTTTCCATGCAAGCAAGTGACGAACTCTCCAACAAGCAAACAAGCAAACAAGATATGCAAAATATATTCAACTTATGAAAACCATAGGGTTAGCTCTAAAAATCAATTATTATCAACAATAATAACCATAAATTAACCCAAATGACAACTCATATCATTCATTGAACCATGTAAAAAAATAAGTGCATACCCATCACAAAACTTTATTTTTTTTGCTGCATTTGACCTAGTCAACAAGATCTAATTTTTTTGATATGATTTTGGCCACAAAAATAGAAATTCAGAACAAAGACCCCTACTAAAAAATAGAGAGATTTCCAAAAATGTAAATTTTTTAGAAAAATCTCTTCATTTGTGCCCTAGAGACCCATTTTATCAAAACAAACCATTTTTTATAAATTGACTATTTGAGCTATTATATTGCATCCAAATTTAAAATACAAAGAATGGACCCCCTATATAATTTAAAGAGCTTTCTAAAAATATAAAAATTTCCAAAAAATATGCTGATTTGCATCAGATATTAATTTTTTCCATAATTTCAAGAAAAAATTATTAAAAATTTAAAACATTTTTAAAAATTCTAAATTTTTTACTGTAGCTTTTCCGATATATGCCCAACCTCCAAAACAAATTTTAGAGCAAAAATCCAAGTTGTTTGAGAGATAAAATTAAATCTTTGAAACTTTAGGGCTTTAGCTCCAAAAAAAAATGAAAACCAGCATGTAAAGGTGGGTTGCCCCACGGTGGGCACCAGAAATGTGTGTGTGAAAATTGTACTTGATCTGTAGACACAACACTTTAGTAAAACATTAGAGGTTAGCTATAATCAAAATCATGCAAAATTGAAATCTACTCTAACCAAGCGATTTACTGCCTTCTAGTAGGTGCGAGATTAATGTTCTTAGATTGTTATCGAGATTAGTGACCTAGACGACACCTAAACGAAGGATTTGAATGCCAAACTGATATGAAATATGAATTGAATGCAATTAATCTATTTTTTTGGTATTTTCTATGCAATAATATGATGAAAACTGATATGAATCTATGCTATGAAAACTGATATGAAATCTATCTAACAATGATATGAAATATGAATCTAAATGAATGCAAAACAAGATGGATCTCACAAAGGTGTCGATTCGTAAGAGCTTTGATTTTCCCAATTCTAATTCTCTAGCGTGATTGTGCAAATTTTGTGGATGAATTATGAAGAGCTGAGCCTTGATTTTATAGAAATCCAGGGCTTTGGAGGTGCATGAAAAAAAGCCATAAATCACTCAAACAACTCAAGTTGATTTTTGAGTTATCTGATAATAAAGATAATTTAATTCACAAAAACATGCAAATCATGCAAAAATAGCTTTTTAACTCAAATTAGAGTTTAGATCAGCTTTAAAACTCAAAAAGATGTTGAGTTTCAAAAAGCTAACAACTTGCATTGATTTTTCAATTTGAGTTTAACTGGTCCTTGAATGTGCACATGGATAATTATGATTTAATAAATAAATAAAGTGATTTTTTCTCAACTTAACTGATTTTTGAAATAAAATAATTAATTTATGGGTTAATTAACTATTTTATCAAACTTTTATTAAAAACTATATTATTAAATAATGACAACTTGCTTTAATTAATTAAATAGAATTTAATCAATTATTCATAGGATATTGGATTTATTGTCAAAATTAAATAATACAATTAATAATAGATAGAATTAAATTTAATTACACAATTAAGTGGCAAGATATTAAATCTAATTAATTAAATATGAAAATATTCAATTAATCAAACTTAGGATAAATGTGATTTATCGCCAAATAATCATTAAATTAAAGATAATTAAGATAATTAGGAATATTACTAGGAATATTCCCTAATGCAGAATTTAAGATAATCAATTATGGTTCGATGATGTTTAGATGTGCTTTAGATTAGGACTTTGATGTTGATTTCGTTCGATGTGTTGATATAGAAGATTAATGAACTTATAGCCCATTTTTGGGGTATTACAATTCCCACTGGGGTTTTTACGTATTTTGTTTCCCCGTAACCAAAATTTTGGTGTTAAGATTAAGTGTTATCTTATTATGTATGTGCTTAATGTTCTTCTATGCTAAATTGGATAAAGAATTGAATCTTGTAGATAACTGATTCACCCCCCCCCCCTCCTCTCAGTTATCTCTTGGGAATATTCCTAACAGATATCACTAATCAACAAGGTTCCAGTGGGTTAGGACTTGGAATTAATGAATAAGGTATTAAGACTCCTATAGATTCTCCTACACAAGTCACTATATGTGGTATAGGTTTCATACCTCAAGATACTAATTTTCCTTCTTCAGCACAACAAAAACCTCCACTTGACATTATTTTACCACCTATTGTAATATCTCCTTTTGATCACCACTTGAATTTAGCTAAAAAAACCTTTTGGAGAGTTAAATATGATTATAGAATCTTATTTCGTTATATAAATGTTCCAAATAATCAAAGGAATGTTAATGGTGAGTTTCTATGTTTCTTTCATTATAGCAATAAACACTATCTTGTTGATTATGTTGAGTTTAGACAATTTGTTCAAAATTTGGTTGGTAGATCTTTGCTTTGTTCTATAATAGATATTTTACTTTTTCTTGATATAAAAAACATACCTTATCATATCTTTCTCCTATTATGTTTCTCTATGTTGTGTAAATTTAGTATCTTTCATCACTAGGGGTTCTTTTCTTTGCATAATGTGCAATTTTAGCATCATAATAGATGTCCTTCCTTATTTCCTCATCTGAGCGGCAAGGTATCCTTATCTCATCTTCATTATCCTTTTCAAAGGTTCCATTATCTCTTGGTTGATTACATCTTTTATAGTATCATTTCCTTCCATACATGGAGGTTTTTGTTTAGGATCTTTCTCTCTATGGGATTGGTGTCCTTTATAATCTTTCCCTTGCTTGGAAGTGTATGTCTTATATAATTGATTTACCCACTAAGTTTTCATAATTTGGCATACTTTCCTTCTTATATCCATTTCATCTTTATGAATTTGTATTGTTTCATGGTGGTACATCCTTTCTAGTATGAGATTCTTTTTTTTACGCAATATATTTGCATCTTTTCTTAACAATATTTTTCAACCCTAAAAGGGCATTTCTTTCACCAAATGATCTTCCATTTAGGGAATAAATAGTTTCTTTTTTATTTTATTCTTATTTACTTATTTCACTTATAATATGATGTGCTTTCTTGCATAAACGTGATTTTTTTACATTAGGATCCCCTATTTTGTAGAAGATTTTCATCCTGGTTTACAACTTATTTTTTCTTGAAAGTCCATATCTATTATAATAGAGCTATCACTTAGGGTTTATAATGTATCATATATTTTCCCTTGCCTTCACACTTGGGATACAAAGTTTCATGTGCTCATTCTCTTCTTCCTTTTATTTGTAGGGATCTACTTTCCTTAGTATAGCGGCATTTGTTTATCATGTAACATTATTTTCTTATAAAGAATGTTTTTGTTTTGATTTGAGATTCTCTTGAAAGAGGTGTCTATCCTTGATCACAACCTTTTGTTTATCTACAAATTTATGTTCATCCTAAACAAATCCCCTTACTTTAGGGATCAAAGTATGTTATTCTTTATCAAGAGACCCTTTTCCATCTAGAAATAGGGTGCATTCTTGTTCTCTTCACCTCTTTGTCTTGAAGATGTTGTTTTTGTTCAAGAACTCCTCTTGAAGTTAGATTACCTACAAAAAATATCTCTTCCTTTCAAGGTTCTCTTCCCATTTTAGGAATATTCTTTCAGGATTATCTATTTCCTTAGCTAACAAGACTTTCACACTCTTTGCTAAGTTTATGGCATACATTGTTGTTATAAGGATATCTTCTTGTTATTGAAGGTAGATATCCTTGTTATCTTTTCCTTATGATATCACATATGTTTCCATCATAAGGAGAGGGGCATACAAACTCCCTTGTATATTATGTAGTCTTTTTGTTTATTGATCCCTAAGGAGACAATGTTTCCTTAGGACTGATCATTTTTTATGTTTTCATTCCTAAGGATATAATGTTTTCCTTATGAATGATCTTTTTTGTTGATGCATTTAGAAATAATTCCTTCCTTAGGCTTTATCATTTTTATGGATCTATGCGGAGATAAATATTTTCATAAGACTAGTCCCCTAAGCTTCCCATGTGTGCAATAAATTTTTAAGCCACCCATGTGCACCAAATTTCAAAGCTGCCCCAGTATGCAATATTTTCAAGGTAGAATTGATTATCATAATATAGCTTGTTAGACCATCAATTCTCCTTCCTTGTTTGGGATGAGTCCAGAACTAGCATAACACAACTTTCTAGCCTTTTTACTCTTCTCCTCATTTTCTTCTCCCATGGATCACCTAGCATAACACAACTTTATAGCCTATTGTATTTGTCATATATTTTTCTTTCCATGCTCACATAGCTATGCTAGTGGGTTAGATCATGGAGTTTTGTGTATCATCTTTGGTGATGCTTTTTCCCTTTCTATGTGATCACTTATTCTATTGCAATATCTTTTTTATTATAATATTAATGATTGAGACATTTTTTATTAAGGTTTGTCCTACTAGTTGATTTTATTTGGAGTTTTGTTTTTAGTACTAATCCCTCTTTTTATTGTGTGTCTTATGTATTTTCCTTTTTTGTGTTTTTTGTGCCCTTATGCATGGATGTTTGAGATGAGTTCCTTTTTTTGGATGCTTGCATCCTTGAACTCAGTGATGTCTTATCTCTATGCAATTTTCCCATTGTCATCTCTCCTTATCATTCCTCTCTTTCTCTCATCTTCCTTTACTATGAGCATGATTTTGTCTCATATTCCCACTAAATTAGGGGCTAGAAGTACAATCCTAAATTGTAAGCACCTAATTTGTGTACAATTTAAGGATCATTTTGTGCCTACTTTATTGTATTTTACATGGTAGGACCTCATATAGCACTTAAAGGATACCTAAATTCAATTATGGGTCCTCCAATCCTCTCAATATTACTTAAAATTGAGGGTGGTTATTATTTCTAGGTGTGCTTTTGTATCTTTCATCCAATCCCATATTTCATTTCCTAACCTAGGTCCTATATACATATTTTTGTCCTTCATGATTTTTCCCAACCTCAGAATGAGTTGTACTCGTATATCCAACTCATACCTTATGTTCATAGCACCCAAATCAAATCTGGGCTCATTCTCCTAGGGACATGTTGTCATTGGCAACATGTCCTGGGATAATGGGGACCAAATTTGGCATGGAATCCCATGCCAAGGTTTTAGGGGAATTTGGTCCCATAGTTGGCCTACTTAATTCTTAACCCCTAAAATAATGTGAGATGTATATAAAACCCCTATATTTCCTCATTTTTGTAACTATAATCAAGATTTACAAGTGCATCCATTATTGTCCAAATATTCCAGTGACCAATGCTCAATCTATCAAGTGTAGGGAAGAAAATCAAGCAATCAAAATCCATTAATTTCAAGCATTCAATTATTCATTCCTCTCAAGGAATCAAGGTGTTCTCTTCCATAGGTTTAGCTTCTTTCGCCCATTGGAGGCCAAGAAGTGGATTTTTCTATCAAGGAAGGAGGTCCACATCCATCTATCAGCATTTAAGTCTTCTCTCTCTTTTCCTTGATCAAATATTCTGGAAAATTACAATGTCTATTTCATGAGGTTTTATATTTCATGATTTCCTTTTGGATTTTTGTTTTTAGTTAAAGTTATTGCATCAACATATTTGATCATATTTAAACAAGTATTTATGTCTACAATGTATGGTATGCTTCATTTTATATATCTATCATCTACTACATGACAAAACGCTTTCCTTTATTCCATTTCATTTCAAGTTTGATTCCTAAATAGGGTTTTGACTAAGGTAAATCCCTTTTTCAAACTTCTTCCCCTTTTTCTTGGTGCATGAATAGGTTACAAAGCTATTAGATTGGATCTAGGCATATCAAGAGTAGTCAGATGATCTATAAACAATTAAGATCAAAACATAAAGACCACATCTCCATTGTCATCATGCCCTAGGAATAGGTCACCATTGTTGTCATGTCCCTACGATTTTGATCTAACATTTCAGCCACTAGTCAAATTTACCTTATGGTTTCTATTTTTGTAAATTTCAGCTCATTGTCTATTTGTTACAATCTATTTTTACTAGTATTTTAGTAACTTTCCTGGTTAATCATTTACATTACATTATTCCATCATTGCCACTTTCACACAATTCATACATTTTAGATTTAGTGAAGGATTATTGTCCCCATTTAGTGCTTGAGTCACCTCTTGAGCCTATTGGGGTTATCTTTCATCCAAGTTTGTATTTTTGAAAAAGGGTAGTGATCTACCTATATATGTTGCTTCCCTTTTCTTGTAGTACACATACATATGTACTGTTGGAAATATTCAAGACTATCCAAGTTACTGAGAGGGGAGGGTTGAATCAGCAATTTCAAAACTTTTAACAAATTCAGATCTTAACCATATTTCAGATAACATTAGATTGATAATCTGACTGCATGCATGAGTAAAAAAAAGAATAAAACATTCATAACACTTTGAACATAGAGATTTGGTGACCCAAAAACCTTCCAAATAGAAAGTAAAACTGGGGCGGGGATGATACCCACAAAACTTCAATACTGCAGTATAAAGTTTTCCGGTTAAGGCTTACAATGATCACTTCTGATGATCTGCCCTGTTAGGAGCAATAAGGACTGCTAGGTCCACCTTGTTAGAGGATTTACAAACATACAATAAAGTATGCACTCGGTTAAGAGATTTTACAAAGACTGTTAAGTCTACCCGATTAAAGGATTTTAAGCTGATTCACCTGTTAGGATGAAATAGTAGATCTCTTACTTGCAACAGTACTTGCTGATTGAGATTCTCTGATGTATTGATCACCTTCTATGATGGATAGATCTTTGCTACTTCTTATACTGCTGTAGCCCTTTGTAATTCACTTATCTCTACCTTTCTCTCTTTTTCATACTTCGCTACTTCACACCTTGGATATGATACAAAACATTGTTTATATATCAATCCAAAACAATTACAAAATAATTACAAAGTCGGCTCTTAAACAAGCTAACACAAATATTACTGAGTTAGCCCAAATATAGTTACTCAGTTACTACAAACTAACTCGGTGACTTTCTGATACTTGGCATCCACTATGTTACTCGACATCATCATGCACTCGGTAGAAGTGGAGGCTCGGTCCATACTAACCACTCGGTTGTAGTTTCAAACTCGGTATATACTGGAGACTCGGTAGATATAGTGTCACTTGGTAGAAATTGAATTCCCTATTTACCATGCTGGCACTTGGTAAACACTGCTCATTTCATCACTCAGTAATGATAACTCGGTAAGCACTGCGAATCTCGATCTGTTCGGTAAACACTATTTTGTCTGCTCGGTAAACACGGTCCTGTCTGCTCGGTAAACACATAGAGTCTGAATAAGTGTTGTCACTAATGACAAACATACTTAATGCCAACAATGTACATACATACATACATACATATTATATAGTCCTAAAAATGTAGCACCCATAATTGGATGCTTTAGGACCTATTAAAATCTCATTTTGGTGATTTTGAGGTTAGAACGTATGTTATGCTTGATCCTTGCAAAAAAAATTTTCTCTTCCTAATCATATTCTCTCTCCCCAAGATCTCTATGAAATTTGAGCCCATTCTACATTTCACACATTTCTAATAGTGTCATGTCCCTAGTACATGTTACCAATGGCAACTTGTCCCTGGGTTTTGGGCCCCAAACATTCTCGGAGCCCAATGTCAGGGTCATATTCTGAGATTTCTAGTCATGGTTGGCCTAGATCAAATTTGAATATCAAAATGATGAGTTTAGTATAAGAACCCCTTATCACTCCTAATTTTGGATATCTCAACCAAGTGAAAATGTTTTGGCAAATGCAACTATCAAGTTTTTCAAGCAAGCAAGAGCAATTGGGTTTAAGATTTGAAGGCAAGAATTCAAGATCAATATCTCCAAGTCTCCAATTCTTCAAGATCATTAAAATACAAGGAAATATTCTTCAATTGATGCAATTTATCTTCCATGATGGAAAAGTAGAGGAATTCTCAAGTTAAGAAAGAATATCCGTTCATTCATCCACCTTCTCTCTCCTCTTTGCAAAAGTTATCAAGCATATCTATATTCAATATCTAGGAGTGGAAATCATAGATCTATGCATTTTTTATGGCATACTTGATTCTACATGACATTCCAAGGACAACTCTTTGGCTTCCAAGCATATTCAAGCATCTTCATGGATATGATTGATTTCTACACCTATCCATAAGGGCTTATGTAAGGTAAACTATTCATTTATCTTTCTATCTACTTTCCTTTATCCAATATCATTTCATTTCTAAGGTTGATTCCTACGTAGGGATTTGACCAAGAAAAACCCATTTTTCCAACATTTTTCTTATTTTTCTGTGTACATGAACATGATAAGGAATCATTGAATAAGATTTGGGTTGAATAGGTATAGTCATAGGATCTATGAAAGTTTCATTTGAAAAAACCATAGACATGTCACCAAACTCTCCATGTGGGAACACATCACCAAACTCACCATGTCCCAACCATTTTGAGCCCAAATATTAGTCACAAGTATGTTTCATCTTCTAATTTTGATTTTCATCAGTTTCAACTCATTATATGTTCATATCAATCTATTTTTACCAACTTTTTTGTTACTTTTTTAATAGATTAATTGCATCACATAATCATTCTCATTTCCTCTAATTACATTATTTATAGAAGAAAAAAACCTTGTCCCCAATTAGAGCTCTGGTCACCTCTTCATCCTATTAGGGGCATTCTTCCTTCCTAATGTGTAATTAATGAAATGGGGAAGTAAGTCACACACATATATCATGTTATAGAATTTCTCCCCATTTCCTATTGTACATTTTGGTGAACCCAACTTATTACATTTCAAAATATGATTTGGGGTCTAAATCTTGTTATATTAGATCCTATCCTTATCTTTGATACTTTTTATTTGGTGGCTACATATTATTTACATGATCTCCTTTATATGCATTGCAATAGGAAATTTTTACCTTTTCTAAATTGCATGCATCTAAATCTAAATAACATTCTAAAATATGATTTGGTGTTTAGATCTATGTTGAATGCATCATATTTTTCCCATTTTCATAATTGGATCTAGATCTACTTTTCATGCTTTACATTAAATTTTTAAATTTGATAGTTATATTTTCTTTTCATAAAAACATTGTCATTTCCTTAATTAAATTGCATATCTTTTTCAGATCCTATATTACATTAGATCTATTATTATTTCATTACCTTGTGCATGGGTGTTTTTACATTGAGTCGTACTTATATTATTCTAGTTAGGAGAAGTTGTAGACTTATGGGTTCTTTTGATCCTGAGCCTTCTATCTTTCCTAGGAATCTTGATGAGACCAACATGCATACTAGTAATATTAATCCTACTAGTATGGAGAATAACTCTTCCAATTATTCTCATGATGAATACAAGGCTTTAATACTCCCTCCCATGCAAGTTTAAAAACTTTCCAATGAGTGAGAAAATTTTGAGCAATGGATAGGACAAGAAAGTTTAGATCTTGAGGTCATTTTTGTTGTACAAGGATCAAGTAAGTTAATTCATAATAATGAACATGGTGTTAACATCTTGCGTAGTATCTCTCATCTCATTGATAATAATGTCAAGACTATTAGGGATTGTACTCAAGATTCAGGTCTTATCCCACCTACTACTAGTGTTGAGACATTCAGGCCTATTTCTACATCAATTCCTAGTTTTTCAACTTATCATTACAACATCCATTCAAAATCTCAATCCTGCACATGTCATCATGCTTAATCTTATTGTTCCTACTATTCCTTCAATTGTGCCATGTGTTTCTTTACCTTCATCAATACCCACTTATAATATGTGCCTTTTTCATATTCGACTGCTCTTTCCATTTCTCACAATACTCTAGAAATTTCAAACATATCTCCTCTTACCATTCTATCTACCAATTACACTATTAATAGATTGGTTCAAAATGTGTATTTCTTGCAACAACAAATTGCTTCAAAAACTTAATCCAAGTTCAATATTCCTACTTGTGACATTGCTAGTTCTTTGTCTTTGGATATCATTCATGTCGTTATTCCACAATACATGGATATTCCTTATCTTGAGACTTATAATTGTAAAGGTGATCATTTGACCCATGTCAAAACCATCCAAACATTGTGTAATGATTTTTCTCATGATCATAAGTTCATTCTTAACTGGTTTACTAGAACCTTTCAAGACAAATACTTTCAATTGTATTGTTATTTGCCTCCTTATTCTATCAGTTTTTTACAAAAAAAATATAATGCTTTCATCCAACAATTTCAAAATAACATTGGTCCTAGGATTTCTTTAACTGATTTAATGCATCGTAAACAAGGTGCCAGAGAAAAAATGACTCATATCATTGGTATATTTAAGTATTTGCATGCTCAGATTTCTTATGTTATACATGATATTGATTTTAAACGTATTTTTATTTCTAATTTACAAAAATACATTAAATATAAGATTCTACTTTCTAAATTCTGTTCTTTCACTTAATTATGTGTAGTGCTTCATAATTATCAGCTTCAAGTGAGTGAATTTGAGAGCACTACTTTAATAGCTCCAATTGTTAAGAGCGCTACCACATCCAACAATTTTAAGAAGTTTCAGAGACCAAAGAACTTTATTAAGATCAATTTCATCTAGAAATATTGATGAGCAAGTGGAAATAATATCCAAAGGTGTGGCTCCTTCGTCATTTATTTTTAGACCTGCTCGTAATTTCACTCAACTTTTTGAATTTTTACTTAATATGATGTTGAAGTTTATTAGTGCTAAAGTAGTGACTCTTTCACCTATTAAACCAATTAACACATCCAAATGTTTACCCAAACACTTTGATCACAAATCTTTTTGTCAATACCATTATTAACCTAGTTGAAGAGAGAAAGTATTAGCTCATATATTATGTCACTTTGTCATGTTTTGTCTATCTTGTTCATAGGTGGTCTTGGTAGTATGAATAAAAAATCCACAATGTTGTAGGTTAGAACTTTATTTTGGCACTCTTGTTTTACTTTATATGATGATTTATTTTATAGTTGTGTGCTTTTCCATCTGTCTCCATGACATGAATCTTGGCCACAACTTTCGACATTGTTCACTAGATTTCCCATTGAGGTGCCACATTTTCTTTAGGCACTAAATGATTTTATCTTCTTCTAGTGGGCTTGGATTTTCTTTTAAACATGACATGTAGTCATCTCGCAAGAGATCGAAGAAGGTGTATTTTTCTTTAGAGGTAGTTTCCCTGCTTGAGTTCTGTGTGTCCTTTTTCCACTCAAATCTCTTTTTGTTGGTGCATCATGATACCTTTTGGGTGTGACATGTGAGTGTCTCATGGGGGTTGGTAAGGATTCAACTTTTTCTCAAAGGGAACCTCAAGGCTCATGATCCATATTCTTTTTCCTATTATAACCATTCTTTTCCATGTGTCCAACTCTACATTCTCATCATTCTTTCAGTTTTGGAGCGGTTTTCGGTGAAACTATTGTCATGATTAATGAGGAGTAGCAATTGAGCATAATAATAGAGAATCTAATTCTATTTATGGAACATAGGTTGGTTGTCAAATTTTTAGGGTCAGTGATGTGAACCAACATAAAAATCTTGGCGGAATGCAACACGTAGCACTCTATCTTATCTATTTTTTGTTAGGGTTTTTATGTAGCATCTTAGCTATTTATACAGAGTATTGTAATATTAAAAAAGGGGGACTTTAGATTAATTAAATTTTGGCTAAAATAGAGTAGGACTCTTGCAGAAGTATGTTCAGAAAGACTCATTTTATTTTGTAAGTCTTGAATTGTAATAGGTATCTGGAATTTCCAATACAAATTGATCGTGCTTTCAACCCTTTGATTTTTGGAGTTTCAATACTAATGAATGTTTATGTGCTAGTTAAATTTAATATCAAACTTCAGTGTATCTATGTTTAACCTTTGCTAAATAGATTATGCATTTAGGATTCTCTATTATTTCATTTTATTGCATAGTTCACTCTATGTATTTTATTTATTGTGCTAACATATTTTAGCAACTATTCCTAGTTCCTAGGCCTATATGCTACAAATTCACCTTGATATTTTATTTCTTAAAATAGCGTATTCATTTAGAGTTTAAAGTGCTCAAAAAGCTAGGCATTTTTTCTTAATAGGATTAGATTTCTTCTCTTTTTTCCCCCAAGCGTGAAGAGTTGACTTCTAAAATCTCATAGCTTTCTTAGTGATTAAGCATCAGGTCCCACATTCACTAAGCTTCCCATAGGTCATTCACCTAGAAGCAATTTTAGGTGTCAACATGTAGTTTGTTGATAAACTATGGTTCTTAGTTTCTTTAGGATAGTTTGATGAACTTAAACTCATGGACCTTGAGCTTATACTTTTATATCTTTGTTATGGGTAGTGGGCACTCTTTTATGGTTTATATATATACATACATATATATACATATATATGTATATATACATATACATACATACATACATACATACATACATACATACATACATACATACATACATACATACATACATACATACATACATACATATATATATATATATATATATATATATATATATATATATATATGTATGTATGTATGTATGTATGTATGTATGTATGTATGTGTATATGTATATGTATACATATATAGTGTTAGAATAACTGAGAGGGGGGTGAATCAGTTATCCACAGTCCCAAATCAAAATGTATAATCCAAAACAATTTAATTAAACTTCTGCAGCTTGGTAACATAAAATACTTTACTGTCTGTGCTTTTACCGATTACCAGTCAATAGAAGCTAATGATTACCAACCAAATCTAACATGTAATATGTAAATTATGATAACAAAAAATCACCACAATGAACACATAACACAAAAGATTTAACATGGAAACCCTATGAAGGGAAAAACCACTTGGGACCGGCAACCCAAAAATGTTCACTCTTCTGAAGTGAGGTCGGTGAAGACCCAACCCTGGTAAAGGTTACAAACACACTGTTAGGTGTGACCTTGTTAGAGGATTTTAGACCAACCGTTATTGTCCAACCAACAGTCACTCTGGGGTTGACAGGATAACAATGCTCATTCTATGAATGAAACATAAAAGACTTTCAAGTCCACTTTGTTAAGAGATTTCTCTATTTACAATGGTTAAAATGTAACAACAGTTTGATCTAATTACAATACAACTTCAATTTTAGATTATCATATCTATGTTTAGTCCATACAAATCCTCTGATCAGTATTTCAATTCTGTATCACAATAATCAATGACTTACTATCGCTTGGTAATAGCTTTCTGATGCTCGGTAAACTCTGTAGTTCAGTTCTCCTTAACTAGTTTGATCAGGCATATATGAATCTTGTTCATGCGATAATTCTGTAGTCCTTCTTCTTTCGGCATAAGTTTCATAATGAAACTCTAATCTCTTAAATAGACAAGTAAACTATTTTCTTTTCCTCCATAAGATTTTTCCACTTATCCTCCTTCATCCATTTTGTCGCTTAAGCCTTCCTCGGTAGTTGTGCCTATAAAATGTTTTGATTTCATCCTTTAGATCTTCCTTGAATTATGCTAGTCATTGAACTTCATAACAAACATTATCTCCATCACTGATTTTGATGTACTTTACAGCTCATCAATCCTTAATGGCTAAACTAATCATTTAATTATTTTCTCCTGCTTGAAAACAAAGAAATGTGTTGGTGAACACAAGCTCAGTTTATACTACGCTTGGTATACACTACATCCTGTCGGTGTATACTAAAATTCTTCATCAACCGACCACACTGCCTTGTGTCTTTCAGCTCTTTTCCTCATCATAGATGAATGAAACATAATCAAGTCAATAACATAAGGTCATAGACTCATCAGCAAGTTACTCAATGTAATCCTTATCCTCATCTATCATATACATCTTCCTCATGTAGATATTTATGTTCTTCATCTCTTTTACTCCTTTTCTATAGATGTTTAGTTATAGTAACTTATAGAATAAGTACTATCAAACTAGTTGACATCAATGACAACATATTACTAATTTAATCATATTACATATCTAATCAACAACTCGGTGATCTATAATCACAAGATTCTTCAATCAGGTTCTAAATCAGTTATAGTTCATCAATCTCTCCCTTTGGCAATAATGGAAACTCAAGTAATATGAAATATACCATACACATACCAAACATGTATTCTAAAACTCTATGAACAAATGTTGTACAGGCTCTCCCTAGCTTAATATGTTTAATCACTACATTACTCAACAACATTAACAATGTAGCTTTGACATTCTGCAGATATGATCTTTTCAGCTCTCAGATTCCTTCTTCTATTCTCAATAATTGATCTTCAGTGCTTTCCCTTTCTTTCAATTTGTCTCTCCCTTAGATAGATGTTTTAGTGTTCTCATCGATGCATATTGTTTCATATTATTTATCTCTCCCTTTGACAATAATGCCAAAGAAACAAATAAACATATAGCTCTGTAGTAGCCATGTAACTTTTTGTTGTCCAGTGCATACTCTATATCTATGTATACTGATATGCCAATCTGTTCCAATTCTCCAAACTATTCACAACCTTAGACATGATCCAAAGTGTGAACTATGCTGCATCAACATGAATGATCTTCTGATAAGATTAGGCTGATGCAACATCTAGATCACCTTAGTGACCGGTAGATAGGGGATAGACCCCAATTCTAGTCCTCAAGTATTCAAATGTATCCTTCGGTAGAGGCTTTTTAAATATGTCTGCAAGTTGTTCTTTTGATGTAACAAACTCTACCGTAACTTGCTTCTCCTATACTTGTTCTCTTAAGTAGTGATACTTAATTGATATATGCTTTGTTTTAGAGTGCATCACTGGATTCTTTGAAATTTTTATTGCATTGGTGTTATCACAGTATATAATCACTGACTCAGTGATTATCTCATTCATACCTTCTAGAACTTGCTTAATATATGCAATATTTGAACAGTTTGTAGCGGAAGCAACATACTCTTCTTTGACTGTAGACTGAGAAATGCAAGCCTGCTTCTTACTTGTCCAAGTAACAAGTCTTTCACCAAAGAAAAATTCTCCCTCGATGGTACTTTTTCTGTCATCCACATTTCTAGCCCAATCAGTGTCAATATAGACTCTGAGTTCAAACTTTCCTTCCTTAGGATACCATAATCCATAATATTCTATTTTCTTCAAGTATCTTAAGATTCTCTTTGTAGAAATCATGTGTGACTCTCTAGGGTTTGCAAAAGATCTTGCAACAATTCCCAGAGCATGTGTTATGTCTGGTCTACTATGTATTACATACATTAACTTACCAATCATAGATCGGTACGATGTCTGGTTCACTTCTATAGTTTCATCTTCCTTAGTCAGTTTACATCCAGTAGCCATCAGTGTTCCCACAGGTTTAGCATCTTCCATGCCAAATGTCTTCAATACTTCCTTGATATATTTGGATTGTGTGATGAATATACCATCATTCTACTGAATCACTTTTAGTCCTAGAAAGAACTTAATCTCCCTAAACATAGACATTTAAAATTCACTTCTCATTTCATCAGCAAATGACTTACAGATTTGATCTTGTCCTCCAAATATAATGTCATCCACAAATATTTCAACAATAAGAATAGTATCATCAGTATCTCCTTTCATATACAAATTGTTGTTCTCACTTTTTCTAACAAATCCAATACTTAACAAATAAGTATGCAGCCTCTCATACCAAGCTCTCAATGCTTGCTTCAAACCATATAAAGCTTTATTCCTTGTTACTTCTCCATTCTCATTCTTCTTGTTTCTGAATATCCACTTAGTACCGATAACAATCTTATCTTTAGGCTGGGGTACTAAGGTCTAGGTTTTGTTCTTCTCTATTTGTTTTATTTCCTCTTTCATTGCATTAACCCATTTATCATTTTCTAATGCAACTTTTACATTCTTCGATTCATAATCACAAACTAGACATGTACCTTGTCTTTCTTTACTCCTTGTTTGCATGCCAGCTTGTTTGTCTCCAATGATTTGTGTTTCAGGATGGTGTCTTCTAACAAAACTTGCTAGTATTTGATTTCTTCTTTCTTGTTCATCCTATGTAGGTTCATTTTCTTGCTCGGTGGGTGCTTCCTGTTCATCAGTTTCTTTTTCATGTTCCTCGGTATTGTTTACCTACTGACCGGTTGTCACTGTCTGTTGCGTCGGTAGATACTCAAGTTGTTCAATGTAAGTGAATCTACTATAGTCCTTAGGTTCCTTTCTGCTTTCCTCTGCATTCTTATCATCAAACTCATCAACTCAAACATTAGTACTCTCAATCATTCTATTTGTAACTTTGTTCAGACACCTGTATGCTTTACTTTTACTGGAATATCCTAGAAATATCCCCTCATCACCTTTTGAGTCAAACTTTCCATTTCTTTCATCTTTTAGAATAAAACATTTTCTTCCAAAAATTTTGAAATAACTTATAGTGGGTTTGTGTCCAAACCATAACTCATAGGGTGTCTTATTAGTGTCCTTCTTCAGTTGTAATCAGTTTAGCACATAGACAACATTGCTTACGGCTTCTCTCTAGTATGTTTGAGCAACATTCTTTTCTATCATTAATGTCCTTGCACAGTCAATAATTGAGCTATTCCTTCTTTCAGCAATGCCATTCTATTGGGGTGTCCTCGGTGTAGAGACCTATCTTTTAATACCATGCTCATTACAAAAATTAGTAAATTCATCAGAGATAAATTCACCTCCTCTATCAAATCTTAAACATTTCAAATCTTTACTAATCTCTTTTTCTACTTTTGCTTTATACCACTTGAACATTTTGAATGCCTCAAATTTTTCTTTTAAGAACATGACAGTCATTAACCTAGTATAATCATCAACAAAAAGAATAAAATATATGTCTCCATAATAACTCTGAGTTCTCATAGGACCACATAGGTTGGTATGAACCAACTCAAGTATCTTCTTTGTTGAATAGTCTTTGCTTTTGAACCTAGACTTAGTCATCTTACCTTTCTGACATTCATGACACATAACATGATCTGGCTTAGATAGGTTAGGTAGACCTCTAACTCTTTTCTTTTTACTGATCTTAATCATGTTATCAAAATTCACATGACATAACCTTTTATGCCACAACCATGCATCTTCATCTTTCATCAATAAATAAGAAGACTAATCATTATCAAGATAAAATAGATTACCTCTTGATTGTGTACCAATTCCAACAAGTCTTCCTCCATCATCAAAGATTTTCACCCTTTTTCTCTCAAAATAAACTTGGTGGCCTAAATTGTTTAGTTGTGCCACACTTAGAAAATTATAGTTCAATCCTTTCACCCAATAAGCATTTTCACATTTTAATCTATCATTTATCATCAGAGATCCTTTACCTTTTACCATACAGGGTGCATCATTTCCCATTCTTATAGATCCTCCATTGTATTCTTCAAGATAATCAATTTTTTCTTCATCACCAGTCATGTGATGTGTACAGCCACTATCTATAATCCATGTATCATTCTTATTAACTTTAGAGATAAGTTTTTTTTCTACATACCTTTCATCTTCTTCAGAATCATCCTTCATTGCCACAAATACAACCTCCACATCATCATCAGTTTCGGTATCAGTGATATCTTCTTCCTCAACAATGTAGAAAACCTTCTTTCCTTTGTCATTATTGTCTTGATTATCTCTATTGTAGTGTCAATAGCCTCTGTTGTATCTTCTCCCATAGCTTCCTTTAGATCGGTCTTTGGTTCTATCATCATCTTTCTTGTGTAGACATCTAGTAGTAATGTGACCAACTTCTTTACACTTAAAGCATGCTAAAGGTAACTTGCCTCTATACCTTCCTTTACCTTTAGGTAACCTTCTAGCCATAAGAGCTTCAAGTTCATCAAGCTCATCATCAGTATTGCTATCACTATCATCATTTTTATTTTTTCTACTAGACTTACCAATCTTCAGAGAAGTCATAAAAGAGGATTCAACATTGGGTGCAACACTATTATCATAATTATTCAGTTCAAATGTTGTAAGCTTTCCAATCAGATTATCAAGAGTGAGTGTGTTGTTGGGTGTTGACCTATTTTCATGAATTGCAGATATTCTGATTGCATAGATAGGCAATAGGGTTCTTTGAATTTTTCTTACCACAGTGTCTTCATCAATAACTCCATCTGATGCTCTAATAGCATGAACTACCTCTTTTATTTTTCTTATGTACTACATAATGTTTTCACCTTATTTCATCTTCATGTCATCGAATCTCCCTCTTAAGCTTTTGGCTCTTGCTCTCTTGACATTTGCATCACCACTATAGACTTGAGCTAACTTATCCCACATATGCTTAGCAGTAGTATAGTCCTTGATGTCTTCAAATTCGGCATCTAAATAGGCAACAACAATCTCCATCATAGTTACATTATGTTCATGTCTATCCCTTAGTTGATCAAGGGTCAATGGACCATTGGGTGGTGCAAGGTATCCATTTGTCATTAGATCTAGGGCTGAATTCCCAATCCTGGATATATACAGCTTCATTCGAATTTTCCATATTGTGAAGTTATCCTTGTTTAGCTTTGGCACTTCCCTCTTAAACATTTTGAGACCTTTGTGCTGAAGTCCTTAAAACTCTATTCCAAGAAACCAACACTCTGATACCAATTGTTAGAATAACTGAGAGGGGGGTGAATCAATTATCCACAGTCCCAAATCAAAATGTATAATCCAAAACAATTTACTTAAACTTTTGTAGCTCAGTAACATAAAATACTTTACTGTCTATGCTTTTACCGATTACTAGTCAATAGTAGCTAATGATTACTGACCAAATCTAACATGTAATATGTAAAGTATGACAACAAAAAATCACCACAATAAACACATAACACAAAAGATTTAACGTGGAAACCCTATGAAGGGAAAAACCACCTGGGACCGACAACCCAAAAATGTTCACTCTTTTGAAGTGATGTCAGTGAAGACCCAACCCTGTTAAAGGTTATAAACACACTATTAGGTGTGACTTGTTAGAGGATTTTAGACCGACCATTATCATCCAACCAGCAGTCACTCTGGGGTTGACAGGATAACAATGCTCATTCTATGAATGAAACATAAAAGACTTTCAAGTCCACTTTGTTAAGAGATTTCTCTATTTACAATGGTTAAAATGTAACATCAGTTTGATCTGATTACAATACAACTTCAATTTTAGATTATCAAATCTACATTTAGTCCATACAAATCCTCTGATCAGTATTTCAATTTTGTATCACAATAATCAATGACTTACTGTCGCTCAGTAATAGCTCTCTGATGCTTAGTAAACTCTACAGCTCAGTTCTCCTTAACCAGTTTGATTAGGCATACATGAAGCTTG
The DNA here is from genome assembly GCA_027943335.1 of Chamaecyparis obtusa. Lineage (NCBI taxonomy): Eukaryota > Viridiplantae > Streptophyta > Pinopsida > Cupressales > Cupressaceae > Chamaecyparis > Chamaecyparis obtusa. The sequence continues at coordinate 2,471,293 of BSBK01000433.1, forward strand.
TTCATGTGATAATTTTGCAGTCCTTCTTTTGGCATAAGTTTCATAATGAAACTCTAATCTCTTAAATAGAAAAGTAAACTATTTTCTTTTCCTCCATAAGATTTTTCCACTTATCCTCCTTCATCCATTTTGCCGCTTAAGCCTTCCTCGGTAGTTGTGCCTGTAAAACATTTTAATTTCATCCTTTAGATCTTCCTTGAATTATGCTAGCCATTGAACTTCGTAACAAACATTATCTCCATCACTGATTTTGATGTACTTTATAGCTCATCAATCCTTAACGGCTAAACTAATCATTTAATTCTTTTCTCCTTCTCGGTTAACAAAGAAATGTGTCGGTGAACACAAGCTCAGTTTATACTATGCTTAGTATACAGTACACCCCATCGGTGTATAGTGAAATGCTTCATCAACCAACCACACTGCCTTGTGTCTTTCAGCTCTTTTCCTCATCATAGATGAATGAAACATAATCAAGTCAATAAAATAAGGTCATAGACTCATCAGCAAGTTACTCAATGTAATCCTTATCCTCATCTATCATATACATCTTCCTCATGTAGATATTTCTATTCTTCATCTCTTTTACTCCTTTTCTACAGATGTTTAGTTATAGTAACTTATAGAATAAGTACTATCAAACTAGTTGACATCAATGACAATATATTACTGATTTAATCATATTACATATCTAATCAAGAACTCGGTGATCTCTAATCATAGATTCTTCAATCAGGTTCTAAATCAGTTGTAGTTCATCAATATACATATATACATATATATGTACATATATACATATATACATATATATACATATATATGTATATATATGTATGTATATATGTATATATATGTATATATATATACATATATGTATATATATGTATGTATATATGTATATATGTATCTATGTATCTATGTATATATGTATATATGTATATTGTTGGAAATATATTGGGAAAGTGTGATACTGAGAGGGGGGTGAATCAGATATCACTGATTTATCTATTTTGATATAAATGAAAATTTGCGTAGCATTAGCATAAAACTCAATAGTGTAACAAATCTAATAAGCTAAACATCACCCATGAAAATATACATAACACAATTATTTTGGTTACCCAAAAACCCTTGAAAGGTAAAAATGGGGTGGGGATGACACTCACAAATCTTCACTACTGCAGTATAAAGTTTGCATGTTAGGGCTACAAGTTTGATCACAAAATATGATCTACCCTGTGAGGGGTCTGCCCTGTTAAGAGCTTTGAGACTTATACAATCTACCTTGCAAAAGGATTTAAGACTTACAACTAAGTAAGCACTTGGTTAAGAGATTTAATAAGGTCTGTCAAAACCACTCTTTTAAGAGATTTACCCTGATACACCTATTAAAATGTCTCAGTACCTTATCCTTTGGTTTGCATTGTGATGTTGATTATAGATCTCCTCCTTATAGTATAAATTTGATCTCTTCTATCAATTATGTCTCTATTCTATCCTTCACTACTTTTCTCTGTTCTAATCATTCACTTAACTCTATCTCTAATCATCAAAATACTTCTTTGTTCTAAAAGTATGAGATCTCCTTCATACTCTTCTTCTCATGATAATTACTATTCTCACACATATTGTTTTAGGGTTCGGATCCAATCTTATATAGACAATTAATTTTCTCCAAGATTTAAGATCTACGATCTAGATTGTCTCTTTTTGCCACTTAACCTTTCCCTAATTCTGATTGGTTCCATGTGTTACATAGGGAGTAATGATTACAATACAAGAGCATAATCACCTTTGTGATTTCCTCAACAAATAATAAATGAAATATGAATGTCAGCCAAAATGGTTTACCTAAGTGTTTGTGCCATAACAAACACATATTTCAATTCTAGATTGCTTGGCATTTGATATCTCTAGCACTCAGCATTCACTGTTCTTTATACCTTGGTGCTCGGCATTGTCTTCTTTACATAACTTGGCAAAAGCTGACTCGGCTAATACTGAAGTAATCGATGACCACTCTTTTACTCGACAGTGACTACTGCTTGATAAATGTACATTATACATGACTTGGCCTATATATGATGACTCAGTCACAGTGATTACCGACCAACATTTTTGAGAAAATGACTAAGTGTAAGACACTAATAGACAACAAAAACTTTAGGGATCAACAATCTCCCCCTTTGACATTAGTGGCAAAAACACTTCGCCATGACATTTTCATTACATTTACAAGAGTACTTAGTACTAACAAAACATTTGCAGAATACTCCCCCTAAAACTTAACTCGGTCTTCAAAACAAAAATTTGCATTTGTACACATAAGACTTCCTTATTTGACATACAATCGAATAAATATATACATTTATAAAACTTAGTATGTCATACCATTCATTTCTGCTTTCTTCATTTTGATTCTGCTTTCTGATGTTGTTCCCTTTTTGTGACTTAACATGTCATGTCACTCCTATTTCCCCCTTGTTTTTGGCACTTGAAGTTCTTGGGGTGTACGAATCATGAAATACTTGTCCAAAAATGGTTTATAAAGCTGCATGACCATATGCAATACATTGTCCCAACCAGATGTTGCAATCTTCAAAACCTCAAACTCTACCTCTAGCTCGGCAGCTAGGTCAACTAGGCTCTTGGAAATAGAAAGATGGGAATCTTTTTGAACTAATTCCTTTTCCATAACTAACTCTCTTTGCAGGGCCTCTAGATGAGGTGTTAACATAGTTTTAATGGAGAGTAAGTGAGCCCTTATCTTACCATCATTAGCCATCAACTCAACTAATCTCTCTTGAGTAAGTAGAAGCCTAGTATAATGTATAGAGTTGGAACTTACATCCAAGCCCAATGAATGACCTGTAGATTTGATATCTAACTGAAGCTTATCTACCAGACCTTGGTTATCCTTTATAAACACTTCTACATCACATAATTTCTTGTACAAAGAATGTGCATTTTTTATAACTTCTTTTGAGTTTTCTATTAAGGTAGAAAGTTCTACTTGCTTCACTATGATGTGTATAGAAACCTTATTAAGTACCTTGGTCTCAAATTTCCTTTCTGACCACTGCAACAACTTTTCATTAGATGATCCCTATCTTTACTCCTCTTCCCAGTTTCCTTTAGAGGTGGAAGTTTTGTTTGAGGTTAAGATTTCTTTTCCTCTTACGACCTCTTTCCCGCTTCCTTTTGAGTTGGAAGCTCCTTCTGAGGTGGAGGCTCAGCCTATTGAAGTGGATTGGTGCTGGATGGAAGAGGTGGGTGGGAGTAATGTTGGTGCACTAGGCCACTGCTGGAGGGTTCTGATTTTTCCAAATACCATAAATGGCCTTATCTTTTTTCTAGCAGGTAGTGATTTGGGGGATTGGGGGGTCTTTCTCATTCCCTTGTCTTTGTTTAAGGTTTGGGGAGCCTTTCAAAACCCTAATGTAATGGTGCAACTAAAGCTTAAAAAGCTCAAATATTTAGGTTGTTGTTTTCTTTTTGGTTGTGATTTGGTGGTTTGGGGAGCTAGCCTCATACGCATTTCATTGTTTAAGGTTGGGGGAGCCTTTCAAAACCTTGATGGTTTGGTGCAGCTGAAGCTTAACATGATCAATTATTTAAGTTGTTGTTTTCTTTTAGGTTGTGATTTGGTGGTTTGGGGAGTTATCCTCATACCCAGTTCATTGTTTAAGGTTGGGGGAGCCTTTCAAAACCCTGATGGTTCGATGCAGCTGAAGCTCTACTTGCACAATTTCTTAAGTTGTTTCATTAAGTCTGGTTATGGGAGCCATCAAAACCCTTATATTCGGTTTAGGGAGCGTAAAAACCCTAGATATTTGGTGATGATGTAAGGCGTTGGCTTTACACTATAGGTTTTAGCAGCTTGTGCCTTTCTAAGTATCTTTCTTCTGGCTATTGTTGCATTACTGGGTTTGTTTTGCTGGTTTTTCTATTGGCATTGTGTGCTGGGGGGTGTTGTAAGGTTTATCTTTTTCCCTAGCTATTTCACTTTGGTTAGTGCTAATTCTTCCTATTTTTAAGCTCAAGGTTATAGTTCCCACCAAAAACTAATTGTAAATGGTTTTGAGGCCCATTCAAAACCTTCCTTTACCTTAATCAAAAAATTTTCATCAGCCTCATTGTTATCATCAGTCACTTTCTTGACAATGTGAACAAGTTATTCCAAAATAGGGTCAGATTCATTTACATTAGCCGTATCAAAAACATCTATGAATATACCTTTTATTTCATGAAGCACTTGTTTTTTTTGATGTTCCCTTCTCATTTCTTCTTGTTTTCTCTTCTACTTTGGCAGATCTTGCAGAATTTGCATTTGATCATAGGTCAAGTTATTTGTGTCCCATTTAGGAATCACAATAACTTCCTCGAGTGTCACCTGTGGAGTAGGAGATTTCTCCTTCCTTTTTTGTGACTTCTTCCTAGGTGTTGTACCACTCAGCATCTGTATAAGAGCTTTTATTGCCTCTTTCTCCTTAGGCTCTTGAATATCTTTTGCTTTTTCTGTCTCTTTCTTTTATGTTTCCTTTTCCTTCACATGAGGATTTACTACAACCAATGCAGACTGTTCTGCATGCTTTTTACTTGACTCATCAACAGATGTACACTTAGGTGTAATTATCAACTTTTCTTATTCCTCGATGGTAGTACTATGACCAGCTAGCATATCAATTGTAACTATATGTGGACTAGTAGAGGTAACTTTAACAGTTGATTTATCCTCAATCTATGGATAGTCTAGCACTTGTAATAACACAGGATTATTGCTCGACAAAGATGTATCTTTGGCTACCTCAGCTTGAATTTATTCCTTGGTAAATATATGAGTTTTCACTGGGGTGTCCTTAGTGATATAAACAATGGTTATTGCAGTTGTCTTCTCACACTCCTCGGTCTTCTAAGTCGCTTCCTTAATTTAAGGTTCACTAACATCCTCTCTATTATCTAATTCAATTCCCATAGATGTGCTAGCATTTTGTTGTACACTTTTATCAATTATGAGACCAAAAATGATATTCCACACATTTAGACTTTGTTGAACAACATCTTCAACCTTGTGTTGAAGGATAGAGTATGCCCGGAGTTTGGGAACAAATCTATTTCTACTACTCCATATACTATTGAATGTAAACAGGGGATGTCTAGTGTGACTTGAGAAAGTCTGCTTTCCCTAATTTGCTTTTATGTTATAAGGGCATATTCCCATTTTTGTGCTATCCTTAGATATAACTCATCAAGAATCAAATTCCCCAATTGAAGTGGTATCATCTTAAATATATAGAGCATCTCAAGCATTTCTTGTTCTACTTTTTCCTTATCCTCAATACTCATCCTTTCAAATTTTATTTGTTTGAAGCCTGTGTTAGAAATAGGGAATACTAAGAGGGGGGGGGTGAATCAGTATTCTACAAACTTTATCTTTTTCCCAATGATGGATATAAAGAGCTCACAACACATTATTTGTTCTTGAGGAAACCCTGGCCAAGGGAAAACCCTGGTGGGGATGGTACCCACAAAGATCCACTAATCAAAAGTATCTTGTTAAGGATGTTGACCCTATTAGGAGTCTATTACAAACATATAGTGTATCAGTCCTGATTAAGGGACTATAGGCCTTGTTAGAAGCCTCAACCCTATTAGGAGTTGGTAGTACAAAATGTGATTACCAGCTAAGCCCATTGCCCAAACAAGTAATGTACAATATAAACTGATTAAAAAATAGGTCAAGGTACATAACCTTATTCTGCTTGCATCAATATCTCTTCACTGATCTTTCACTATCACTACTACATATGCCTCATATACTTCACATCATACTATTACAAATGCTTGCTGCTTATTACTATATCTCACACTTTACAATTACAAATACATTTACATATATACCAATAGCTTTAACCAAGAGTAAACATCTAATATGTTTGTGGACAAGGCTTTTGAGGATACCTGTTTTGAAAAGACTCAAGCCAAACTGTTAAAATGGATAAAAACATGAGCTAGGATCAATTAATCCAATGAGTAAGGCAAAAGGAAGATTATCATGAATTAAACAAATCCTTAGAGCATCAACAAAAAGAAATGACAAGGAGACAAGAATTTTTCTAAGGGGGAAAAGCGTAAAAAAACCCCCGTGAATTATGAATGGGCAAAATAGCCAAAAAAGAGAGAGAGAGCTTTTAGCTCATACAGATTTGAAGAAGAGAGAGAGAATAGAATAGTGAGTGTTGTTTGAAGAGAGGAGAAATATCTCTATATGTAGAGATAAGAGAAGGAGTTCAAAATGTAACTCCCATGAGAATGAATGCCACCATTCATAAGTGTGTGAGGCCAAGTGTGAGATTCCTCATAAGGAGGAATAAACTAAATTACAATTTACAATAAATATATGTCCTCACATATTCCACTAGAGGACAAAATAAGATGTAGTGGAAAAAGGACAAAAAAGAAATATATTAGGATACCTTGGCTTATATCCTAATATATCATAACAATAAAGAAAGGAAGTCTAACCTTGGTTTATAGACACACCAAGGAAAGATTACAACTTCTAACATCCCCCTTTAATCTTTACTTGGGGTGATTACATCAAGGGATATTAATCCCAAATTTTTACAATGCATTTCAAATTTCTCTCTAGAAAGAGGCTTTGTCAATATATCAGCAACTTGATCTTCTCCTTTGCAATGAATGAGGGAGATTCTATTTTCTGCAATGTGTTCTCTAATGAAGTGGTGATGGAGAGAAATATGCTTTGACTTTGCATGATAAACTGGATTTTTTGCTAATGCAATTGCACTTTGATTATCACAATACAAAGGTGTAGGTTCTTGTTGAGATAGACCCAAATCTTCAAGTATTCTTCTAAGCCAAAGAGCTTCTTTAGAGGCATGAGTACAACTTTTATATTCTGCTTCAGTTGAACATAAAGACACAGATTGTTCTTTTTTACTTTTCCAAGAGATAGAACCTGAACCAAGAGAAAAATAGTATCCAAAAGTAGATTTCCCATCATTGGGATCTCCACCTAGATCTGAATCAGTAAAACCTTTTAAAGAGAAATCAGAATTTGCAGCATAAAAAAGACCTAAATTAATAGTACCTTTAACATAACGTAATATTCTTTTAGCAATTTTAAAATGAGTTTGTTGAGGTTTTGACATAAATCTGGAAACTAAACCAACACTAAAAGATAAATCAGGTCTAGTGAGAGTTAAATAAATCAGACTACCTACTAGTGCTCGATAGGGAGTAGCATCAATATAAGGAGATTCCATAGCTAGCATTAATTTAGTTCCTAAGTCACATGGAATTGAAACTGGATTAGCATCAGTCATATGAAATCTATCTAACAGATCTTTAGCATATTTACTTTGAGATATAAAAATACCATTAGAAGTTTGCCAAATTTGCATTCCTAAGAAATAATGTAATAATCCTAAGTCTGTCATTTGAAATTTCTGGTTGAGTTGATATTTAACATCAGAAATTAAATGGTTAGAGCTGGAAGTAAGAATTAAATCATCAACATACAGAATGATAATAATAATGTTATCTTCACTATGTTTAATATATAAATTAGGATCATTTTTACTTCTTTCAAAACCTTGGGAAATAAAGAAGGCATTAATTTTAGCATACCATTCTCTAGGAGATTGTTTTAAACCATAAATAGACTTTTTTAATTTACAGACTAAATGTTCATTACCTTCTTGAATAAAACCAGGAGGTTGAGACATATAGATTTCTTCATGCAGATCACCATTCAAAAAAGCACTTTTAACATCCATTTGATGAATAGGCCAATTCATTTTAGCAGCTAAAGCAATAACAACTTTAATGGTAGGCATTTTAGCAACAGGAGCAAATGTTTCATTGTAATCTATTCCTTCAATTTGAGAAAACCCTCTAGCAACTAGTCTAGCTTTAAATTTACTAATTTCATTATTAGAGTTTAATTTAGTTTTATATAACCATTTACAAGAAACTAAATTCTTACCAAGAGGTAAAGGAACTAAATCCCAAGTATTATTAGAAATTAAAGAATCATATTCTTCTTGCATAGCAGTTTGCCAATGAGGTTGTTTTTTAGCTTGAGAAAATGTTTGAGGATCGTTAGAATTAGATAAAGAAGACATAAGAGCATAATTGCAGTAATTTATCCTTCTAGGTTTAAGTCCACCCATTCTAGAAATGTAATCATCACCTTCATGAAGTAAATCTTTAAACCATTTAGGATTTCTTCTAGAATTAACAGAAATATTATTAGGAGGAGTAAATAAATTGTTACCATCATCATCATCATCATCACTACTACTACTGCTAGTAGAAACAAAAGGATTAGGAGGAGTATCATTACTATCTTTATGCTCATTATTACTATCCTGATTGTGAGGAATAGAAATAGAAGGAACAGAAACATTAGGAGCAGAAACTTTAGGAATAGGGTTGAGAGATGGAGGTGGGTCCTCCACAAGAACAATATTGCTGTGATCAAAGTCAGAATCTAAAATTTGAGAGCAATCATGAACACCATTTTCAGCAATGCAAACATCTCTAGCTATCTTAACTTTATTAGTAAGAGGATCATAAACTCTATAACCTTTAGTAGTTTCAGAATATCCAACAAAAATGTGAGGTGTGGATTTAGGATCTAACTTTTGCCTTTGCTGTTTAGGTGTGTGAACATAAGCAATGGATCAAAAAATACGTAAATGAGATAGATTTGGTTTTTTATCAGACCAAACTTCTTCAGGAGTTTTATTTGGAAGGGCTTTAGTAGGAGTTCTGTTAAGGATATAAGTGGCACATGCCATGGCTTCAGCCCATAATTTATAATCCATATTCTTAGCATGCAAAAAACATCTAGCCATTTCTACTATTGTTCTATGCTTACGTTCTGCCACACCATTCTGTTCTGGTGTATAAGGAACAGTAAGCTCATGTTTGATGCCAAAAGATCTTAAATAGTTATAAAAAGCATGATTAACATATTCTGTACCATTATCAGTCCTAAGAACCTGAATTTTATAGCCACTTTGTCTTTCTACAAAAGCATGAAATTCAGCAAAAGTATCAAGAACTTGATCTTTACTATGTAAGAAATAAATCCATGTTCTACGAGAGTAATCATCAACAAATGTTAGAGCATATTTAGATCCTGAAAGTGAAGTATTTTGCATAGGACCTAGAAGATCACTATGGATGAGGGCTAACTTATTAGTAGCTCTCCATGATGATTTATGAGGAAAAGAGTCTCTATGCATTTTACCACTCATACATCCATTGCAATCTAATTTAAAAGTAGTAAACTTAGGTAGTCCTTCTACCATATTTTCCCTTTGCATTAATGAAATATAATCAGAATTTAAATGTCCTAGCCTCTCATGCCAAATATGAAAATCAACAGTAGTAAGGAAAGAGTATCTAGGAGAGGAAAATTGGTAAAATTTAAAAAGATTATCAGCATCTAACTTAGCATTAGCAACTATTTTATCTGTATTAGGATCAATAATATGACAATTGTTTTTATGAAATTCAACCTTGTAATCTTGACATAGTTGAGGAACAGAAAGAAGATTAGCTTTTAAATCAGGAACATAAAGAACATCATGTATTTTACCATTAGGGACAGAAACATTACCAGTTCCTTCAACTTTACAACAATGATTATCAGCTAAGGAAACAGGAATATTCAAAGAATCAGGTTGCAGAGAATCAAAAACTTCTTTATGAGAAGTAACATGTTGAGATGCACCACTATCAACAATCCATTCAAGTGGTTTAGAAGCATTAAAGCTAATAGTAAAAGCAGAACGAGATTGATTATTAGAGTAATTCTGAGAATTACGTTGATCATCTTTCTGTTTCTTAAAACAATTATGACTTAAATGACCACTTTTACCACAATAAGTGCAATAAGGCCTGTTTGAAGGATTATTATTGTTAGTATTGTTATTAGCATTAGAATTATTATTAGGTCTTTGATAATTGTTATTTAAAGTGTTAATGTTATTAGATCTTTGATGATTTTGATTATAGTTGAAATTGTTTGATCTCTGATTATTTTGATTGTTATTAGAATTATTACTAGGTCTATTCATATTATTATTAGATTGAGAAACATAAGCATGTTCATGAGATTTCAATATACCAAATTGAATTAGTTTAGCCTCCTCTTGACGCAACATAGTTTGAAAAATAGTATAAGTTAACTGAGTTGCTAAGGAAGGAATAGCTAACTGAGAATAGATATTAGTGATAAATTGCTGAAACTGCCTAGGTAAACATTTACGAATTATAATATGAATGATTCTTAAATCAGATAATTGTACTTGTAATCCATCTAATAAAACTCTAATGGAATCAAATTTAAGTAAGAAGTCATCAACAGAATTAAAATCTGTATACCTGAGGTCTTCAAGCTGGTCTTCAAGCTGTATTTTACGGGTCTCATCTGCACTATCATAGGTGTTTTTTAGGACGTCCCAAGCCTGATGGGCTTCTGTACAAGAGGAAATAAGGACATACAGTTCGGGACTTAATGATATGCCAATTAAACCAAGGGCTTCATCATTCTTAGCTTGCCAAGCATCTTGGTCAGCTTGAGAAGCAGTGGTAGCGGGTTTAGTGCTGGCATTAGTGGCAATGTCTAAAAGACGACGGAATCTGAATATAAATGTCATGTGGGTTTTCCAGGCATGATAGTTGGTGCTGGTTAGTTTTATCTCAGGCATTAGGGTAGACATGATGAATGCAGGAATTGAAGTAAAGAATAGCTAAGCGGGAATAAATTAATGAAAACTTAATTTAAATGCAAGAAGGAAAGAAAAATAATAAGCTATATGAACTGGTATGCAAAAAAGGAAAAGAAATTCCAATCCTATACAGAAACGTTAGTTGAATTGAATCTAAATGAACTTAATAGATTGATCTAGAAAATGAAACTAATATCAAACTGAAAATATTAGTAACCAAAAAAGAGAAACTAATGAACTTTAATAAAGTGACAGGAAAAAAAACTTAATGCTACTAATTTGAACTATCACTAATACACCAAAAAAAACTTCACTGAAAAAAAGGTTGATCCCTTTTGATTAAATATAACATGCAAAGAAGATTTTATTTTGTTAGATATGCATGCAGATTTTAAAGGAGAGTAACAAAATAAACAAACAATGATTAACACAAAATAGATAATGATTTTAAACTAAGATGACAATTAAGAATAGCAAAATGTTTTAATAATCTGAAGTAAAGCCTCTGTTATAAAAGGAGCTAAAAAAACTTTTAGACTTTTATCTAAAAAGATAAATCTAAATGACAACTATATATATAGAAGAATCCTAAAATCAAGAGAAAGATCAACTGATTTACGGAACTTGCATGCACATGGTTCAACAAAACAGCGGCACGAAGTGAGGAATGAAGAACGATAATGCAGAGAAAAAAGATAAGTAAAGGAAATGTTTAATATAGATTATTGCGTTAGTATATCTGCAAATGGATCTAACAGATTAATAAAACATGCATGCACTGCAATCTGAAGGACGGTGATGAACTAATGCAAACTAAAGTAAATAGATTATCGTTTTTACCGAAGCCCTGGCTAGGGTTTTAACGTGAAGAAAAAAAGGAAAACTAGACACCCTTGACAAATTCAGCGAGCGATAGAATGAAAGGTTTGAATAACGATTGCCACCTGGATTACGTCTGCCTGCCACAATTTGAAGATGGCCCCCTTCGAATAGATCAGACTTAAATGAATATACAAAATGAGAAATTGTAAGGCGTTGCCAAGAGTAGTTTCCAATGCATTGCAAAAATGGAAACACTAAAAAGCAAACTCACTTTGGAAACCAGAGTGGAATACTAAAATACAACAAAGAAAGAACAAAATACTAACTATGCAGACAGAAGCTGATAAAACTAACAAGATTACAGAGATAAAAAATCTAAAACGCTATTTCAATCAAAAAAACCAACAACTAGAATAATTCTATGAATCAGCCATTAAATACATCGATCAGCTAAAAAAAAATGATAAGGATATCGAGCTTTAAAATGCTATGATCTTAGAAATATAAAATGCTAAAAAACAAGGGTTCATGCAAGAGATAAAAGATATGTTATGGTCTTGATCCTAATCCGAACTTCTACCTGTCATACGATCTCAATATTACAAGGTAAAGATTGCATATTCACATTACCTATCTGCGACAATGTTATCAAATATTTTGGGTTTTAGATTGATACTATTGGCGGCCTTGCTGCTAAACTTTAAAACATGTAAAGCAAGAAACACTAGATTCTATTATCTGCAATGACCACCAGTGACAATTTTATAAACTAAGACAACGCTGGTATCATCGCACACTAAAATATTAAACAATGACGATCAAAATAGATGAATTAAAGCATAATATTCTATCAGAATAACGCGAATGCTTAGAAAATTGAAGTGTTTGTGAGGGTCTCAAATGGTGCTCAGTGCAGTGAGTGGAAGAATTAGCGAAGGGATGAATTTGAAGTGACGGAGTGAAACGATCAAAAGGAAAATGCAGATCAGAAAAAGGCTAATAACTTAAAAGACTTTCATCAAAAGGAAAACGCAGATCAGAAAAAGGCTAACAAAAAGAATGAAGAATAAAAATTATTCGCAGTTAACCTTATGCATGCAAATATCATACGCATGCAAAGGAGAATTTTGCGATAAGAAGAAGATTGAAGCCACTATCCACCTTCTGATAACTTGCTCATATACAACCTTATTTTGAGACAGAATAGAGCACGAAATCAGAATCTCTACAACGAATGTAATAGCCAAATGCGATAAGAAAAACCATGCATAAAAGAAAAGCTCTATATTACAGAGAATATATTAACTCTGTCTTATACAGAAATTTAAATACCAGCATGCAAGAAGGACAAAAAAAAACTGCGAACAGAGAATCAAAAACAGAAAAATGAGCAAAGAATAAAACTGCAAAGAAGTAATGAGAAACTGGAAAGATATCCTTGGAATTATTTTAGAATCTTTCCTGAAGAACTGACAACCAAGTTGAAGATATTCTTTTTGCAGAGAATGCTATTAGAATAGCAAGGAATCTAAATATAAACGCATGCAAGAATTATACAAGAACAAAGGAAATAAAAAATTATAACGTATATAATTATTACAATGAGAATGGAAATAAGAAAATTTTTGAGTTTAAAATTTTATTTTATTTTTTAATATTGTAATGTTTTGAATTGAATAATATTTTTAAGAATTTTTATAGTAATTTTTATTTTTATTTTTATTTACTTTTATTATTATTATTATTATTTAAAAAGGTATACAATTATATATGAATAAAAGTAAATAAATTTTATATTAATTTTTAATTTTATTCTTTAGAAGAATGCACTAATAAAATATATATAAACAACAAAAAAAGAGATTTTTTTTCCTTAATTAAAAAATTACAAGAAAACTATATAAATAAAGAGGGGAATTTTTTTTTCACTATATTGGAAGGACAACCTGCAACACAAATGTTAGAATCCAAATACTCTCTCAAAGAAAAAAATGAGTCTCCGAATTGGAGTGCTCCGAGATATGATAACCGCTTAGACCTATGAACTCAAAATGAATTAAACTAGCTCTGATACCATGTTAAAATGGATAAAAACATGAGCTAGGATCAATTAATCCAATGAGTAAGGCAAAAGGAAGATTATCATGAATTAAACAAATCCTTAGAGCATCAACAAAAAGAAATGACAAGGAGACAAGAATTTTTCTAAGGGGGAAAAGCGTAAAAAAACCCCCGTGAATTATGAATGGGCAAAATAGCCAAAAAAGAGAGAGAGAGCTTTTAGCTCATACAGATTTGAAGAAGAGAGAGAGAATAGAATAGTGAGTGTTGTTTGAAGAGAGGAGAAATATCTCTATATGTAGAGATAAGAGAAGGAGTTCAAAATGTAACTCCCATGAGAATGAATGCCACCATTCATAAGTGTGTGAGGCCAAGTGTGAGATTCCTCATAAGGAGGAATAAACTAAATTACAATTTACAATAAATATATGTCCTCACATATTCCACTAGAGGACAAAATAAGATGTAGTGGAAAAAGGACAAAAAAGAAATATATTAGGATACCTTGGCTTATATCCTAATATATCATAACAATAAAGAAAGGAAGTCTAACCTTGGTTTATAGACACACCAAGGAAAGATTACAACTTCTAACACAAACAAACATTAGGTTTTAACCTAGCATGAAATCAATCCAAAACAAAGAAAACTCTAAACTAAGCCACCTCAGATTGAGCTAAAACAAATGCGCCCATGCACTGTTTGATTTTCTCATTTAAAGGAATGTGGGTATGCTCTCAAAGCACTTGGAGCATCTTCCTAATGCAGATTTGGAGGATTTAAGCTTCATGAAAACCCCATAAATGGCACAATATTGGGTAGAACACCCAAAATTGCCCCTTAAGGCCTCAGGAACTCAAGATTATGCAACTAATATGATTAAGTAGATTTTTAAACCCAAAATAGATGTGATATGATGCATAAACAATAAGTAAACTATGTTAATCCATTAGTTCTATATTAAGATGAGCTAAAGTGCTTGAAAGTAAGCTAAATTAGGATGATTATGCTAAGTCTAGAGCTAAATTGGCATGGTAACAATGCTTGAAATCAAAGGTAAAAAGGTATTTTGCTCTTAGAAATGAGGAGTATTTATAAGCTTTTGGGAAGGAGGAATGAGTGGCCAGGATCAAAATCTTTAAGAGAGGCCAAGATTCATTCAAAGGGGAGCACATGGATTGTGCTAGTTCAGGGCCACCTCATTGTGACAAGTGTCACAAGGGCATTGGGGTGAAAGATGGGAGGGATGTGCACAATTTGGGAAATGTGCCTAAGGTCAAAGGGTGTAAGAAAGAGGTGAGGGGCTTCTTAAATGCATCATAAATGCATGTAAGAGGGATAAGGAGGCTTTAAATGCATTTAATGCATGTAAGAGAAGTTTCTAGAAGTTTTTTGACTTTGGGTTAAGCTTAGGAGTTGGCTAACCTTGGTTAGGGAATGCGACAAGATTAGGGGGGTGATTAGGATTAGGATTAGGGGGACAAGAATAAAGACTTTCTAGAAGAGTCTAGAACTTCCTTAGGATAAATATGGATTTTAGGAAATAGATAAAGATTTATTTATTTCCATGTTTTAGGTTTGAGAATATTTATTAAAATGAATTTAATAAACATGAGGATTAAATATTTAATCTTAATTAAATATTTTGAGTTGGGATTAGGGTTAGGAAATGGGTAAAACAACCTTTAATTGAAATTAAAGAAGGATTAGAAGATTTTGGAAGAGGTTAGTGGTGTTTAGGAATTTGGCAAGGTTTTGGGAAAAAAAAAAAAAATTTATTTTTTGGATTTTTAGGTCAATTTATTAATTAAATAATTAATAAATAAGGAGATAATGTTTAAATAAGATTTAAACATTTTTGGGAGGGATTCCTTAATTAAATATTTTTAATTAAGATAAAGGGATTTAATGACATAAAAATAAATTAATTAATTAAATAAATAATTAATTAACAAATGATGATGTCATCAGGGGTGTTTCAAAAAATAAAAATACTTTATTTTCTAAAGGATTTTTAGGTATCTACATTTTGCCCCTCTTTGTTGCAATGTCGCAAGTGGCATGGCGTCAAAGACAAGAAAATAAGATGCCCAAGGCTAGAATTTAGAGGAATAAGGGGTTGTGCCCCCTTGAGAAAATAACGCGAGTAAACGTTGTGGAATTTTCTCGAAAGAAAATAGAGAAGGACCTAGGAAGAAGGGGAGATAAATAACCAAGCTTCCAAGAGCAAAGATGAGTGAATGCAAGATGAGATGGAATGCAAAATGCAAAATGCAGCTACATGAGGATGCAAGATGCAAGATTTAATCTATAGGATGCAGGATGCAGGGGATTGGGGGAAGCTCCAAGTGCAAATGTGGAGAGCAAAACCTAGTTTAATATAGCAATGCTAGAGACCTACCAAGGATACTGGGATCACGAGGCCTTGTCACCAGTGTTGCATAGAACTGACGATAAAAAAAAAAGTAGGGTTGCCCCTACATCACACATGAGCCCAAGAGGAATCATCATGGAAATGATGCTGAAGAAACCACAAACACACGACTGACTCACAGGCAGAAGCAAAAGAGCAAAAGACCTTGCCCTAGATTATCCTCATTCACAGTGCACCATGATATAAAGGATCGTGGTGACTTTGAGTAGAGAACAATGAGAAGCCATAAAAGATTAACAAGATCCAAAGGACAAAATCCAAGACCAAAATGAGAACTCCAAAAAAATAGCCTTTTCCAAGGAGAGAGATTTGATGGGGCTGATTGAGGGATGGTGGGAAGATTGGTTTGAACGTGTGGAAGGATACAACAACACAGACCTAGTGTGCTTGGCGGAAGATTAGGTCTGACAGGAGGAAGGATACATCCTCAAGGACACGCTGATTGATGAGAGAATGAGTGTTGTTGGTCACTGGGAAAATGATGAAGTCAAAGAATAATCACTAGGATCAAGAATAGTCGACAAGTGATGTTGCTGAAGTACAAGGCTGGGTAGGACAAGATGTTCTAATCAAATGCTGCTGCAGGATTGACAAGGTTATGTACAACAAGGTGGGATGATATGTACAACAGACAGGAAAAGATATACAATGGATATGGACAGAAGCTCAGGATTGGGGATAGGAAGATCTCACTATACATGATATGGTATAGGAAGGACTGCGCTATACTGGAGATACAAGATATGGTACAAGATATGTGCAGGTAGGATTGCAGATTTGCTTGAGGATTATAAAAAAGAGGAATGCTGGGGGATGGTGGATGGGGATGGGGATGGTAGAAAAAGGATTGAGATAGTGGGATGGGGGGAATGGGAGTTTGATAGATAATGACTCAATCCACTATGTATGGCACCTGTTTGCTAGGTTTTTACCAACATACTTGTCCAAGGCGCTTGAATTGCCAAGTTTTCACCATTTGGATGATTGTTTTTCTTTTTCTTTTTTTTGTATTTTTCTATTTTTTCCAATTTTTATGGATTTTCTAAATATGTAGGATCTAGTTCAAGCATAGAACCTCTTCAAATGTATGATGTTGATTGGATCATGCAAAGGCTCACCTTCTAGTGTAGATAGCTAATAAGCTCTGAAGCTGAAGCATGCTATGACAACATAGGGGCCCAGCCAAGTAGGCTCAAACTTGCCTTTCTTTTCTCTGTTTGCTTGGACTTTCTAATTTTCTTTGAGGACCATGTCACCAACCTAGAACTGTCTAGGATGGACCTTCTTGTTATAACTCCTTATGAGTCAATTCTGGTATGCAACCAAGTGATCATATGCTTGCTGTCATTTTTCATCTAACAGGTCTAGCTGTGTGAGATGGGCCACACAATAGTCTTCATCAGTGATGTAGTTATTCATGGAGACTCACAATGATGTGAGCTCGACCTCGATCAGCAGAATGACTTCGACACCATAGATAAGGGAATATGGGGTGGTGCCTGTGGGAGTGCGATAAGAAGTAGGGTAGGCCCAAAGGGTGGGATTGATTTGGAGGTGCCAGTCACAACTAGAATCATTGAGAACCTTCTTGAGGATTTTCAAGATAGTTTTGTTGGTTGCCTCAGCTTGGCCATTTCCTTGAGGGAAATATGGACTAGATAAACGGTGATGGATGTGGAGTCTAGCACATAGATCATCCACATGCTGATTTTCAAAAGGTGTGCCATGGTCTGTGAAGATGGTAGATGGTATGCCAAAGTGACAAATGATGTGGTAAAGGATGAACTTAGATATTTGGATGCTAGTAGTTAGGGTGAGCGGAATCACTTCAACCCATTTGGTGAAGTACTTTGTGGCAATTATTATGTACTTGTGTCCATCTGAGGAAAGGGGAGTGATTAAGCCGATAAGGTCAAAGCCCCAACATGAAAATGGCCAAGGTGGCGCAATGGGCTGCAAGTCTTGTGCTGGTGCATGAATCAAATTTGCATGTTGTTGACATGGTAAACATTTTTTGACAAACTCACAAGCATCATGTTCCATGGTTGGCCAATAATACCCAACTTGAAGCAACTACTTAGCTAGAACCATGCCACTCATGTGGGTACCACAAATTCTAGTGTACACCTCTTGTAAAGCTAGGATGGCCTCATTTGAATCTAAACACCTAGAGAGGATATTGTGATACCCTCGACGATAAAGGGTGTTGGCTACAAGAGTGTAGCAGGAAGCTCTATGAATAAGGTTTTGGTGTTGGTTATTGGTGAGATGGGGAGGTATGATACCATTCTTTAGATATGCATGGATGTCATGGTACCACAAGGACTGAGGACCAACCAAGACACACACCATTTCTGCATCGGCGTTCTCATAAGCTGGTGTATGTAGCTGCTCAACTAGGAATTCATATTGTGATGCGTCGTGAGGGATTTCTAACAAGGATCCAATAGTTGCCATTGCATCTACTGCTTTGTTCTAAAGTCTTGGTATTTGTGTGAATTGTAGATTTAGAAAATGCTCTTTCAATCTGTCCACTAGTTCTTTGTAGGGTAGCAGCTTGTCATCCTTCATCTGATATTCATCTAGGACTTGCTTGATAATCAATTGTGAATCTCCAAACACTTGCAGTTCTATGATATTCCACTGAATGGCTATTTTGAGACCTGAGATGAGTGCCTCATATTCTACAATGTTATTGGTACATGAAAATCCCAACTTGAATGACTTTAAGATGTAGTCACCTTGAGGTGTGACAAATAGGATTCTTGCCCCTGATCCATGTAATGTGTAGGAGCCATCAAAGTATAGCTTCCACATGGGTTGTTCTTCGATCATACATAAGTGTTCATCAAGGAATTCCATAATTAGGGGATAAGCATCCACCAGTGGTGCCTCTGCTAGCTGATCGGCAATGACTTGCCCTTTGATTGCTTTTTGATCTATGTACTGGATATCAAACTCACTAAGTAACATGACCCATTTTTCCATACGGCCTGTGAGAGTTGTCCTTGATAACAGATATTTGAAGGGATCTACTTTTGAAATGAGCCTAATTGTGTGACTGAGCATGTAGTGTCTAAGCTTTTGAGTGGCAAAGACCACTGCGAGGCATGCTTTTTCCATAGGTGAGTAATTAAGCTCATAGCCGACAAGAGTTCGACTGATGTAGTAGATGGCTCTCTTTGTTTTCATCATCATGCTGAGATAAGAGTGCCCCCAGTGATATAGTGGTTGTCAAGATGTAGAGTATGAGAGGGCATCCTAGAACTGGTGGTACTAGGATTGGAGAGTTGGCTAGATACTCCTTGAGTTTATCAAAGCTTCTCTAACATATGGGATCCCATTTGAAGCTTGTGTCCTTGCATAAGAGATGCATGAAAGGTTGGCACTTGTCTGCCAACTGAGAAATGAACTGACACACTGATTGAAGCTTTCCTTGTAGGCTTCTGAGTTGTTTGAGTGTTCTTGGTGGAGGCATTTCTATTATTGCTTTGACCTTTTTGGGGTCGATCTCTATGCCCCTTCATGATACTATGAAACCTAGAAGCTTTCCAGATGTAACACCAAAGACACACTTCTTTGGATTGAGCTTTAAGCCATAATGATGTAAGCGATCGAACACACTCTCAAGAATGTTTAGATGTTCACCTCATGTTTTAGATTTTGCAAGAATGTCATCCACATAGTCTTCTAAGATCTTGTGGATCATATCATGGAAGATTGTTGTCATCGCTCTCTGATATGTGGCTCCTGCATTCTTTAGCCCAAATGGCATCATGTTGTAGTAGAAGGTACCCCATGGAGTTGTTAATGCTATTTTATGTTGATCTACTTCTGCTATACGAATCTGATTGTAGCCTGAAAAGCCATCCATTAGTGACAACATTTCATGACCCACTGTAAGATCTATAATCATGTCTATATTTGGTAGTGGAAAATCATCTTTAGGACATGCCTTGTTCAGGTCCCTGAAATCTGTGCATATTCTGATGTTGCCTGAAGGCTTTGTGATAGGTACCATGTTAGAGATCCAATCTAAGTAATCTATAGCTCTAATAATCTTGGCTTGGTGGAGTTTTTCAAGCTCTGCTTTGACTAATAAGGTGACCTTTGGATGCATTTTTCTCAGCTTCTGCTTTACTGGCTTGACATTAGGATCCACTACTAGATGATGGATGACAAGATTAGGATCAAGCCCGGGCATGTGTGCATATGACCATGCAAAATTTATGATTGATTCTCTAAGGAGCGCAATCAAAGCCATTTCTTCACCTTCTGTCATGTTGGCCACAATGTAGGTGATCCTTGGACATTCCTCTGTACCCAAGTTGATGGGCTTGGTTTCTTCTATGATGATAGGTGACTGCTTTGGTTTGTAATCCTGGATGGGAGGAAGAGGCAAGTCTTCATCTTCTAGCACTTGAATTGCCAAGTTTTCACTAGAAGATACGCTCTTTATTTTTACTATTTTGGAATCAAAATGTGCCCCAGAAGGGTTTTCACATAAAGACTCATGTTTTACTTTTTCTATTTCTCTTTTGTAGCTAAAGCTTGCCTCCTCCCCAAAGTATCATTCTGGGTCAAGCTTATAGATGTGAGTTGACTCTAAATTGTGAACTGATTATAGGCCTGATGCCCCCATGAATTCTAGGAGTGCTTCCGTGCTTTGGAACTCATCGATGTGTGCAATGCTTGGTTGGTCCCAATCTATGAGTTGAGGGTGAACGAGGGGAAGTTCTATGAGATTGGTGGCAAGTTGTTGGAGGATAGAAGTCCCCAGGAGGGTGTCATCATCAAAGATATCATCATAGGATCTGATTTCTTTCTCTTCAGGGATATCTTCAATTTCTATGAGGTTGTCATGGCTATTCAAGAGGGGAACGCTAGTCATGTTGGTGCCCCTAGTTGTGGTATTGGGCCCTTGTATATGTAGGAAAGGGGTATTAAAGCCAAGACCCTGATGTTGTGGGTTTTTGGACGCTGTAATTGGGTCTTTGCTTCTGCCTTCTTGTGGTCCTCGACCACCACCTTGGTAGTTCCATTGCTCAGTAGTGTACTTGTGTGATTGTGGGTATTTATCTTTGAAGTAGCCAAGGAGTTGAGTATCAGGTGGTGGGGGATCTTTATACAACCACCTATTGATGTCAGGATCCATTTCTTGATTGTTTAATGTGCCATGGGATTCAAAAGTCATAGGTCCCATTCTCTTGATTTCATGATGCTCTTCAATAGGCTTGCTTTGGTGACTCAGGCACCCTTGAGTATGTGGATCATGTGGGAGGGCCCCTATGGCAAATGCATCATGTAGGCTATATTCACCATAGCCCTAGTTATTGATCTTGATAGAAGAGAGGGTGGAGGTGAGAATAGTTTCTGGATCGCAATAGGATCGGGATGAGCTGGCAATAGAAGTACCAATGTCAGTTCCAAGACAATGAGTGGAGTGAGGGAATGATGCTTCCATTGCACAATAGTATGTGAAGGGTTGGGGATCAACATGGATGGTAACCTCAGTGCCTTGATGTGGAAATTTGATGCATTGATGGTATGTGGATGGTACAGCCTTGATGGAATGAATTCATGGTCGGCTGAGGAGGATATTGAATGGTAGGTCAAGATCAACAACATGACAAATGGTATCTTGTGTTGTTGGGCCTAGCTGAATAGGAAAAGTAATGGTACCTTTAGAGGTACACTCCAAGTTGTCATAGGCTTTGATAGTGATTACTTCATGTGCTATATCAGCTTGGGTGAACCCAATCTATTGAATGAATTTCAAAGTACACAAGTTTAGGTCTAAGCCATTATCTATTAAGACCTGTTTGATGGAAAAGTCTCTAACCATGACGGCGATGCGAAGAGGGAGAGTATGGTCAGGTGCAACGTCTGGCATGTCAGATGTTTTGAAGGATAAAGCACAGGCTATGGATAGATGTCCCACAAGGGTCTCAAACTGGGTGGTGTTAATGTCTGTGGGGACATGTCCTTCTTTGAGAGCTCGGTCAAGGATCTCCTAATGGAGAGGTGAAGTGCGGAGAAGGTCCAAGATGGATATTTGGGCTAGTGTGTTCCCAAGATGTTCTATGAGGTTATATTGTGCATTGTGTGCATTGTGTACTAGCCTTGGATGGGCACCAGCAACAGTGATCCGGCCTCTGCAGGTAGTAATAGCACATTGATGATCTGCTCCTCTGACATGGATGGCATTGACTGTGGGCTCAACTTGGGTTATACATCCAACAAATTTATCATAATTGATGTAGGTAGTAGTGTGATCTTCTTGCTTGCCCTTGCCATGATTCTGGGGATGATTGGTATTAGTTTGGTTGTTCCCAGCATTGTGTTGTGGGAACACATTCTGATAAATTTGCAAATTGGCATTTAGCGAGGCTTGAGCAGGTGTATCTACTTGGATCTCCTTTTGATCAATGAGATCTTGGATATAGTTTTTGAGTCTCATACACTTTAGGGTAGTGTGTCCTTTAACATGATGATAATCACAGTACTCATGATCTTTGTACCAATCAGGCTTGGGAGTGGTATCATCAACAAGCTAGATTGGTGGAAATGTGATCAGGTTGGCTTTGGCCATTCGGTGAAAGATAACATCTAGAGGTTCACCCAGTGGTGTGAAGGTCTTCCTTGGATTGTTCTGAGCTCTAGGCTTGTGTTGTTTGGGAGCAATGTTAATGACATTGACCTGATTGTTCGGATTACCTTGATGAGCTTGATGGGCTTGCTGTTGATAATTCTGTTGATTATTCTAAGAATGATATTGTTGCATGGGTTGCTGATGGACTTGAGGAGGCTGCTAATAGATGGGTGTTTGTTGTTGTTGGTATGCGGGAGTTGGTGTAGGGCTAGCCATGACAAATTGGACATGCTTGGTATCAGTGGCTCCATCAGTAACAATGTTCTTGTTACGATTCTAGTAATGGGATTTATCATTGCTGGGTTTATTTTGGGAATCATTTTTAAAGTGTCAGATTGTGCCTTCATCTAGGAGGGCCTTTTCAATACCTATCCCCTTGCTCTTGATATCTTGATAGGTTTGGAGACAATTCATCCTCATGAAGTGGGATAGCTTAGGTTGTAGATTATCAATAAAGATTTTGGTCAAATGCTTTTCAGGTGGCTGGTATGATAACCTGGTGGTAAGGTTCTGCCATCATTGCAAGTATTCTGATAGGCTTTCTCCTTCTTTCTATTTTGAGTTGCAGAGATCTAACAAGGTCAACTCATTCTCAACATTGTGGGCATAGTGGGCAATGAACTTCTCAAAAAGTTTAGCAAAGGTTGTGATAGTCCCACATGGTATTTTGTAGAACCACTAAACAACAGTTCCTCCCAAGCTTTTGGGGAATAGGCATAAGAGATAGTTATCACTGTAAGCTACTTCTTGGCACGCCATATAGAATTCTTTAATATGGTTGATTGGATCTCATTTCCCCCGATATTTATCAAATTTAGGTGTCTCAAAGTGCTTGGGGAAAGGTATAGTGGTAATGGATCAGTCAAATGGATAAGGACACACCTCCTCAAACTTGGAGGTTTTGTTCTTAGTACCAGTTTGAAGCTCCTTAAGAGCATTGTTCATAGCTTCCCACTCGGCATTGATTAGTGTTTGAGTGGGTGCTCCCATTTGAGATGGGTATTGTGGAGTGGGATATGGAGATGATCCAGTGGGATAGGTGGATTGGAAGGGATTTTGGAGTAATGTTTGTTGGGGATATTGTTGATGCAGCATAGGGGGATATTGCAGTGGAGCATACAGGACTGCTTGTTGGTGTTGTGGGATGATGGGGATTTTCTATTGTAACTGATAGGAGGAAACTTGTTTCTGTTGGGGAATGATGGGGGTTTTTTGGTGTGACTAGAAGTATGGTTGCTGTGGGGGTGGCTAGTGGAATGATGTAGCTTGTTGATAAGATGGTCCTTGCTAAACTTGGCTCTGTGGTTAATTGATATAGGTCAGGTGCATTCTTGCATTGCTTGAGGGTGGAACTGATGTAGGGAAGCTTGAAACAAAGGGTGGATGGGCAAGATAACTTGCAAAATGGGAGGAACTTTGCTGCTGAGGTGGAGGAATTTGCTGAAAAGCACTGGGTGTTGGGAATGGATAGCTTGTGAAGGATGAAGCTAGTGGAGGTTGAGATGGTTGTTGTTGTGCTACTTCTGAGAAGGTGGCATGTTGGTTTGCAAACATGGATGTAGGAGAGTGAGTTGGTATTCCAAAGGCTTTCATGTCTTCTTGAGTGAGACCCCAACGAGAACCAGTGTGAGGTGGGAATTGTGCTGCAGCAGATGCCTGGAAGGTAGATGTAATGGGAGTTTGGGATATGAATGGTGGATTGGAAAAACCCATGGAAGGCATTCCTGTGGTGAAGGAATTTTGTTGGGCTTGTGCCTGGGTAGATGCTTGCTAGGGGGAGAATGAAGAGGACACTTGTGTTCCCCATGAAAAAGGAGATGTGGAAGTTTGCTGATTTTGAAAGGGGAATGATTGTGCTGCCCTCGGAGTAGATGATGTAGAGGTTTGCTGGGTAAAAGAGGGAAATGATTGTGCTGACCCCTGAAATGATGGTGTGGATGCTGATGCGTGGGGATTGAAAGGAAAATATGATTGCATCCCTCCTAGCACAAAAGGTGTGGATGTGGAAGCTTGTGAAGTGAAGGGGAAGGATGATTGCATCCCTCCTGGAGTGAAAGGTGTTGCTTGGCCTATGGAAGATGGCAGAACTACTTGTGTAAAGGTTTGTGTGAGAGGTGGGAGTTGATTTTGTGACAAGTGTTGGATTTGTGCAAGAGCTTGGGTGGCCATGGCGGATGATGAAGTACCCATGATAGGGAATGGAGCAGATGGTGTTATAGCTTGTGTTATGGGACTTGCGAAGCTTCCTTGTAGAAGAAGGGGAATGGTAGAGGTTGCTTGAGATGTTTGCAAGGTTGGATCAAGGAATGGTTGGATGAATGGAGAGTATACTTGTGCTGGGATTTGGATAGTACTTATGGGAATGCGAGGATGGAGATATGGCAGAATGGAAGTATGCACTTGTGCAAAGTTAGTGAACATGATTTTCTGGTTTTGGGCCATGAGTGCATTGACTACTGGTGGATTCTCTGGATGATTCACAAATGTTTCTATTGCTAGAGGAGCTAAGGAGATATTGGGATCATCCCATGTATTTCTAGTTTGTATTTGGGGATCATAGGCTATCATCACACTGGTAAAAATGTTGGGATTAGATGAACTAGTGATTGGATAAGGACTCATGTTCCTTCTTTTTTGAGATCTAGATCTTGTCTCGATAGGCATGGAGATGCAAATGCTAGATGGATGCAAGATATTTCCTAAAGACTCTAAAGAATGATGGATGCAAGCTTAAGGAACTTCTAAGGATGATGAAATTTCTACAATGCAAGGATTGGTGAGATGCTTGGATATAAATCAAAGATGGTGGAAGATTTGATGGAAGATGGTGACAGATTGGTAAAAAAGCTTGGCGATGATGGAGGCTTGGTGGGATGCTCTGATTTGGGTCAAGATTGGGTGGAGGATTCGTGGGATGTTGGTGGAAGATTACTAAGTGTCAACAATGAGCTGCTATTTTTCCTCATGGAGGATCAGTGATAGGATTTGGCCAACCTAGGATAGACTAATGATCTTCGGTCAACTGGATTCTTATCAATGTAAGCCAATCTCTTGCTTGAGATGATGAGGTTATGCAAGGACAAGTTGGATTTCCTTTAGACAATGCTCTGTCAAAAAGGGGATGATTTCTAATTTAGGATAAGGGATGGAAACAACTCAAAGGTTTTGAACACTAAGTGCTTGTAGATTTGGATCTCTGGATTTGGTGCAAAGGATGGTGGATTCTATTTTGGATGCTGGATGCTAGATTTGGATCAAGGTTTTGGGATTCTGATTGTGGATTGCTGATAGAAAGATGGTCAACGAATGATAGAACAATGCTTTCTCTAAAAGGATGATGCAGATGTAACTAGGATGGATGATTTATGATGTTGCTAGGAAGATGATGATGTATGCAACTAAGAAGGATTCTAGAATGCAACTAAAGATTTGATGATGATGCAAGGATGAAACTAGGATGAAACTAGGATGAAGGACTGCTGAGATAAGATTTTGAGATCTGAAGGTAGAATAGGACATGTGATGGATCCTAGCTAATCTTCTTTTTCAAGATTGATGTAGCAATGGTTGACTTGGAATCGGTAGGCAAACTTTTTGACTCTTGCATTATAGCCAATATTATCAAGCTTTTCTTGATATTTTTCTTCTGCTTGGGTTGCTTGGATAGAGGATTGATGGCTCTTAAGGTTTCTTTCTGCAACTTTCTTCTCTTGATAAGCTTTGGATTTGGGCAACTTAGCTTTTGAATGTTTGATCAAATTTGGCATAACTTGGGGAAATTTTGATAATTTGGTTTGAGAAAAAAGCTCTTTGGATATCTGATTCCAAGGGTTCCTCTGTAAAATGTTCTGAGTATCTTGAACCAGGTTTGTTGATCAGTTTGATGTTTCCCAATGGCAAAGGATAGATAAACAAGACTTTTGGAAAAGCAATCTCCACAAGGGACAAAGCAACCTTGCGGGATACAAACAGGATAACTGACTCTGATAAAGCTTTGAAAGTGTATGTTCCAACAATGTTTTCACAGAGTATTTGACTATCAACCACTTCAAGAAGATCTATCTAAGGAAGGTGAGTATCAAAATCACTTGCCCATAGTTTGGTACCCCCTAGAAGGGAATGCAAATGGTGAGTAATCTTGAGGTGACCCGATAAACCCCTTGGAATTAGTCCTTGCACAAGGATTTTGATACTTTCAAATGTAGATAGGGTAGCCTCTAGTTTATTAGGTTTTTAATAGTTTCGTGGAGTCTCCATACCCAGTTATGCTGACCGCCCGTGACTTACTTAAGAGCCTAGCCAACAATGCTAGGGGAGGAATATTTACCATCCCTAGTCACTGTATTTGGCACAAATGCCTGTGGATTAGGAGATATAAGTGAGTACTTTTTGCCTTCACTTTATTTATATACCGACC
Organism: Chamaecyparis obtusa; assembly: GCA_027943335.1. Classification (NCBI taxonomy): domain Eukaryota; kingdom Viridiplantae; phylum Streptophyta; class Pinopsida; order Cupressales; family Cupressaceae; genus Chamaecyparis; species Chamaecyparis obtusa. The sequence goes on from BSBK01000433.1 coordinate 2,498,448, forward strand.
GGGGGGGATACCGGTTTGAGGTCATTCTCTAAGGAGGAAGCACTTTTCTCCCTGGACAAGCCTTGCTAAAAGTAAGACAAGTGAACTTGTCCAAGTTCAAATGTTCTACGTTGCTTACTTTAACAAAGTTTTTTGCAAGAATTGAAAAACTCCTAAATGCACATCAAGCAAGTTTGTTCCTTTTCCCAAATTGATTAAGTGTGTTTGAAATTTGAAATTGAAGACACAAGTGTTTAAGGTTTATTTTGCTCTTTCTCCAAAAAGTAAATGATTTGAATGATTGCAAGTTCTTTCTTTGATCATTCAAGATTGAGATTGGCGTGTTGTTTTAAGAACTTTGAAGTGCTTTGTTTTGATCCTTTAAGGCATTCAAGATTTGATTATGCGTTTGCTTGAATTGAAAAGGAAGGAATAGAGATTTTTTTTCTTTTAATGCATTCAAGAGTGCATTTGATTTTCAAAATGACAATGACTCTTAGGACTTAGCTTCATTCCCTTAGTTTCATTCAAGATTTGTTTTGACCTTTGCTTTAAGAAAAAATGAATCCAATATCAATCCGAGAGCAAAGGCGACAGGAAGTTCACAGGCGATAGGAACTTGTGCATAGGCGACAGGGAAAAGTTGACAGGTGACAGGAACTTGTGCATAGGTGATAGGAAAAAGTTAATAGGCAACAAGAGCTTGTGCATAGGCGATAGGAAAAAGTTCACAGGTGACAGGAACTTGTGCACAGGTGACAGGAAAAAGTTAATAGGTGACAGGAGCAAAGGTGATAGGAAGTTTGTAGGCAACAGGAACTTGTGCACAGGCGACAGGAAAAAGTTCATAGGCGATAGGAACTTGTGCACAGGCGACAGGAAAAAGTTTACAGGTGACAGGAACTTGTGCACAGGCAATAGGAAAAAGTTCATAGGTGACAGGAACTTGTGCATGGGCGACAGGAAAAAGTTAATAGGCGACAGGAAAAAGTTCATAGGCGACAAGAGCTTGTGCATAGGAGATACGAAAAAGTCTGACCAGGCGTGCCAGAATGTGGATAAGGCTTTTGAGGATACCTGTTTTGAAAATACTCAAGCCAAACAAACATTAGGTTTTAACCTAGCATGAAATCAATCCAAAACAAAGAAAACTCTAAACTAAGCCACCTCAGATTGAGCTAAAACAGATGTGCCCATGCACTATTTGATTTGCTCATTTAAAAGAATGTGGGTATGCTCTCAAAGCACTTGGAGCATCTTCCTAATGCAGCTTTGGAGGATTTAAGCTTCATGAAAACCCCATAAATGGCACAATATTGGGTAGAACACTCAAAATTGCCCCTTAAGGCCTTAGGAACTCAAGATTATGCAACTAATATGATTAAGTAGATTTTTAAACCCAAAATAGATGTGATATGATGCATAAACAATAATTAAACTATGTTAATCCATTAGTTCTATATTAAGATGAGCTAAAGTGCTTGAAAGTAAGCTAAATTAGGATGATTATGCTAAGTCTAGAGCTAAATTGGCATAGTAACAATGCTTGAAATCAAAGGTAAAAAGGTGTTTTGCTCTTAGAAATGAGGAGTATTTATAAGCTTTTGGGAAGGAGGAATGAGTGGCCAGGATCAAAATCCTTAAGAGAGGCCAAGATTCATTCAAAGGGGAGCACATGGATTGTGCTAGTTCAGGGCCACCTCAATGTGACAAGTGTTGCAAGGGCATTGGGTTGAAAGATGGGAGGGATGTGCATAATTTGGGAAATATGCCTAAGGTCAAAGGGTGTAAGAAAGAGGTGAGGGGCTTCTTAAATGCATCATAAATGCATGTAAGAGGGATAAGGAGGCTTTAAATGCATTTAATGCATGTAAGAGAAGTTTCTAGAAGTTTTTTGACTTTGGGTTAAGCTTAGGAGTTGGCTAACCTTGGTTAGGGAATGTGACAAGATTAGGGGGGTGATTAGGATTAGGATTAGGGGGACAAGAATAAAGACTTTCTAGAAGAGTCTAGAACTTCCTTAGGATAAATATGGATTTTAGGAAATAGATAAAGATTTATTTATTTCCATGGTTTAGGTTTGAGAATATTTATTAAAATGAATTTAATAAACATGAGGATTAAATATTTAATCTTAATTAAATATTTTGAGTTGGGATTAGGGTTAGGAAATGGGTAAAACAACCTTTAATCGAAATTAAAGAAGGATTAGAAGATTCTGGAAGAGGTTAGTGGTCTTTAGGAATTTAGCAAGGTTTTAGGAAAAAATAAATAAATAATTTATTTTTTGGATTTTTAGGTCAATTTATTAATTAAATAATTAATAAATAAGGAGATAATGTTTAAATAAGATTTAAACATTTTTGGGAGGGATTCCTTAATTAAATATTTTTAATTAAGATAAAGAGATTTAATGACATAAAAATAAATTAATTAATTAACAAATGATGATGTCATCATGGGTTTTTCAAAAAATAAAAATACTTTATTTTCTAAAGGATTTTTAGGTGTCTACAATGTCATCCCTTTATATTTTTAAGACATTATTTTGATAAACAAAATAATCCCTTAACTCTTTACCAATTCTACCTTCTTATACTGTCCTGTCAGCTTCACACCGTCTTCGATAAAACTATCATAACTTCTTCCATACATGCCATACTAACTTGCACTCTGAGATGGGTCATCATTAGTCACCATAGAGTCTATTTTCAAGTGTGCAAGCACTAAACTCACTCTAGTCAATGTCGCAAACAAAAACTATGTCCGGGTATACTGGTAAAAATACTATCTCATACTTAGACAATTATGCAATGCGCTCTATCATACTAGCTCTCTGACTTGTGCAATCTTCATGTGGATCATATGTTTCCATAATGACAACATCTATGCAATCAACTCAGCCAAATTGCCAACAATCTCCCCCTTTGTCATTGGTGGCAACATATGAGAAAATTGGCTAAGTGTGCAACTCCAAAATCTCAAAATTTGACAAAATTGTGGCCATAGTATAACATATATATACTATTCTTATAACTCCTCAAAAATATTATCTATAATACAATACTCCCCCTAAGAGTATCAACTCTTATCATATATTATCAATTTTCTGCTAAGTATCTCTCCCCCTTGACAACAATGACAAAATAATGGTAGGGAGGGCTACAAAATTGTATAAAAAAAAAGTTATACCTTAATGTATTTATTGCAAAGCTAGTAGGCTTGCAACACAATCTACAAAATCTATCTTCATGTTTTCTATCTCCTTTTCCCATGACTTCTTCATGGAATCAACCACATTGAGTAGTGCGCTCAGTCCATAAGATGCTATTTGACAAGCTTGGAGGTTTTCAAAGTTGAATTTCTGAAAAGATGTCTTAGTTGTAAGACAATCTTCTAACTACTCTTCAATAACACTTAACTTCATAAAAACATGCTCTCTCAAAATATTATATCTCCTCAAATTCCTATCTTTCTCATCTTTTAAAATTCTGATTTCATCAAAAAGTTTCCTAACTTTCTTTTCAACATTACTGACCTTCACATTAGGGTTAGATAGAAGGTTTGTTTCATTTATAATCTCAACTTCCTTCAATTTTATCTTATGATCTTCCTCAGCTGTCAAAGTCTCTAATTTTGTACACTGTATGTACAAAGCTTTTCCTATCTCCAAATGTTTCCTCAAATCTTTGATACAGATATCAAGAGTACTGATATCATTGTTGATGTACTGACTGATGTTCAACAACATTCTAGCCTCATAGTCTACCTATGCTTTTACTTTTGCAATATCAGTTAGGTTAGTGAACTCATCATCAAAAGTGCTCATCACTTTCTTTGCCTTGTCCATAGGGTCTACTTCTATAATATGTGTGGTCACAATACTTTGTAGCTTTTTAGTTAGGTCCTTCAGACATCCTTCTAGACTTTTAAATTTCTTACTCTTCCCAATGATTTTGTTCAAAGATGTGATCAATTCCATCTGTTCATCATCATCCACTTCTTTTCCCAAATCCTCAAACAAAGATCTAGTTTTCTTCTTCTTTCCAGTCTCAGGAGTAAGACTAATTTCTTCCTTAGAGGGTACATATGCTTGTACTTCTAATACTTTGGGTTCTTCATCAGTAAATTGGGTCAGCTCTACTTCTGCTGTTCTATCTAGTTCATCAAGAGCTGAATTGTCAATAATGTTCTCTAGATTCTTGAATACATTATCATCAGTATCCAAGGTGATCCTTGTACCTTCAACATTCATAGATTCTTCTTCAATGTTTATAGCTGGTGGAGAGGGAATATCCTCTTGTTCTACTTCTACTACTTGCTCTACCGCAACAGATGTCTCTCCAACAATTTTTGCCATAACTTTAACTATTGCTTGTTCAGTCTCTGCATTCACTTGTTCATATTATCCTGCCATAATCTAAATGGTTATCATTTTTGTCCTTAAATGGATGCTAAGGGGCTTCAAAATTTTTTTAAGATGATCATCATCTCTTACATCACATAGTTTCTTCACAAGATTCTCTCTGATAGATTTGTTTCTTCACAAGATTCTCTCTGATAGATTTGTCTTCTTCTTGTGCTCTCATCTTCCTGTTAGCAAGTTTCTGCAATAAGTCATCAAATATCTTTCCTTGAATAAAGTCAAAACTCTTATTAGCCAGAATCAAGTGCTTGACCACTGCATTTTCAAGATTCAATTTATCAGAATAGTCATAGAGGTTGTACTATTTGTTCATTTTAGTGAAGGCTCCATCTTTTATAATTTCTTCATTCACTCTCTCAAATCTAGGTTTCCATGCTTTCTTCTTTACAGAAGTGTCATCATCTTTAATTTTTGTAATTTTCCTAGGTACTAGTGGCACCAAAGTTTTCTACCTCTTACCAGGTCCAGTAGAAATTTCTTTCACTCTCTTGCTTGGTGTGGAGGAAGTAGATCTAGTAGGCTTTCTTGCTACTTGTTCCTTCTCAGGTTCCTCTACTTTAACCTTGACTGGTGTTGCACTAGATGATAAGGGAGGTACAGATAAAATCTCTTTCTGTCCAATATCTCTGATTGCTACTACTGTCTACTTTGCCACTAAGAATTCTCTCTATGTCAATCCTGTATCCTTCAATATTTTCTTAATAGTGTTGTCAACTCTTTTCTTAGACTGTTTCTCCTCAAGTATAGCCTTTGTAGAGTTGAAACTTTCTTCAAAAGTTCCAAATCTATTACTGTGAGTGTCAATCTTACACTTAAGTAGCTTGTTCACATATTCTTCTATCTCTATTTCAAATATTTCATAGCCAAGAGGGTCTATGAACTCAATTCTAGGTTCAACTACTTCAATGTATGTAAAGTCAGTGTCAACCATAAAACATATTTCATTCTTTTATTTCTCCACAAGAGACTATGGAATCCTTGATCTGCTAGACACAATATTCTGAAATGTCTTAATAACTAGTACTACACTTTCATTAACACTATCAATAACATGGTTTCTATATACTACATTAATCCTTTCCATTGTATTTAGTCCATCATTCCAATCATTTCCTATGGTGTAAGGAAATCTCCTCAAAAGATGAAAAAACATGTAAGTGATCAAAGATGAGAATCTAAATTGTGCATACTTTGTCTTCTTAATCTTCTCCAAGTTCCCAAATAGTTGAATTCTCAAAATTTCACACATATCAATTGGGACTTTGTCAACACACATAAAATAAGCTATGTGTACCATTCGAACTGCCATGCCATCTTCTCTTGAATTTGCACAAAACCTGGTTGTTAGGATCTTGCATAGGTATCTAACATCAGGTTGTTTGACCTTAGTAATTACAATTCCTCTGCCATTATAGGATGAATTAGTTTTATTAATGACTATCTTTCTCATGTTATTCTCATTTAAAGGAATAGCTCTAGATTTAGATAGTCCAGTGACTTCATGAATCAAATCAGTTGTAATGCCTATCACTCTATCTTCTAGCCAAAACTTCCCATTATGAATTCTGCTAAGGATTATCTTAGTGCATTCTTCATTATCAAACTCATATTGCAATGCATACTTAACAATCTCATTGTCTTTCAAATGATCATATCCTTGTTTCAATGTCATGTCCTGGTTGTAAATCTTCTCATACTCACTTGTAAAATCACTATCACTGATGGTTTCTAACTTGCATCCCAGATAACTTCTTACATTCTCTAAATGCAAAACTTTGTTTGGTACGGATGATAAAGCTAACTTAGGGTCTTCTTCCAGAGGTTCAACTAGTTCCCTCTTCATTCTAGGTCTATTGTTATCTCTGATATTGTGAATTAAAGATACATCCATGATTACTTCAAATTCCTTTTACCGATTCACAGATCTATTAAGTAAAATACCTCAAATTCATGATTTTAGGGCTTGCATAGATTCGACCCTCAAATCCTTCACCAAATCATTGCAAAAAGCTTCCAATCACTCCTCTTTGATCTCTTTAACACTTGTGTTCACCTTGATGATCAAATAACACCAATCATAATCTTTTATTACTTCAATCTCACTTAGTTCTGACATAGCATTCAATTCTTTTGCCACTTCTTTCCAAAAAGTTGTTTATGCTATCCTGCAAAATTTAAAACTTCTTGTGATCTCGCAAAACATAATATTTTTCTTTGTGCTCTTAACCATAGCATTAAAATATCATAAACTACCTTCCATTAACTACGCAAGACTTAATTCATCATAAATCTACTTCTACACTAATCTAAGTTCCTAATCTACTATAATTTTCATAAATAAAGTGCTTTAAGATAGGTCAGGTAAGGATTCATTCTTACCACTTGATACTTCACCTTTCTGATTGTCTTCAATGTTGAATATGTCTCCTTGATCTGTGCTTTTAACAAACTTCACTTCATCTGTATTGCTACGTCAACCTTTCTTTCTGTTACCTACATCTTCATTTCTTCTTTCATGATTTCTAGGGTTAGGGTTAGGATGAAAAACTCCATTGTTCATTCTGCAAAACCTTGATGTATGTCCAATCTTGTTGCATATCTGACAAACAATTCCATTGCTTCCATATCTTGGTCCAGGTGGATTAATCTATGATCTGCAATTTCTAGCAATGTATCCAACCTTGTTGCATCTATAACATATTACTCCATTTCTTCTATTCATGTCTTCAGTAGGTTTCTTATCTGCATTGTTAGTATTCCTAAACATTCTACTATTATTATTATTCTCAATAAATTTAAGTTTCCTACATTCAATAGCTCTATGTCCAAATCCATGACAGTTATAACAATAACCATTAAGAGGTTTAAATTGCTTACCTGTGCAATCTCTCTTCATATGACCAATAGTATTACAAGAAAAACATCTACCTTTGAATTCTCTTTGCATACTTTTGGATGATTCATCTTGCTTTGGTGATTCTTCTTCTTTAGGTGTATCTTTAGATTTGTTGATCTCATCAAACTTCTTTTCATCTAAGCTTTCAGATACTTTCAGATCTGGTTCCTTGCTTTCATCATTTGCTTTGAGAGTGTTAAATCCAAGACCAGTCTTATCATAGAATGGTTTCTAAAAATATGCTTGTGTATCAATCTTATCACTAGTTTAATATAGCCTTTCAAGTTGTTTCTTGGATTGAGTCAATTCACCTTTCACAATCTTGTTGTATTTCTCAAGTTCAACATACTGCACATTGACTTTCTCAAGTTTAGATTGTCCTTCATTTTCAATTTTTAGACTTTCATTCTTAGATTTCAGATTTTCTTCATTGTTTCCATTTCCATCTTTCAAACTAAGCTTCAAATTTTCTATCTTCAATTCATGCTTAACGATCTCATTTTCTTTTTCCAAATTATCATCACAATTTTCAATAAGAACTTCAAATTTCTTTTCAGATCTTAGATCTTCTAATTTTTTTTTCAATTTCTCAATGAGGTTCTTTGCATCATCATATTTTCCTTTTAGAGTGTCTTTTTCATCAATAAGCATATCAATCTATTCAAGAGCTTCTTCAAGATTCTTCTATAGTTGATCCATATCCATAGAGATCTTACTCAAGCTGCTAGGATTTTTTTGAAAGATTCTTTTTCGAGTAACTAGGCTCTAATACCAATTGTTAGAAATAGGGAATATTGAGAGGGGGGGTGAATCAATATTCTACAAAATTTATCTTTTTCCCAATTATGGATATAACAGATTATCTTTATACATGCATAACATAAGAAGCTAAACAACATGCATAACAATAAAGAACTCATAACACATTATTTGTTCTCGAGGAAACCCTAGCCAAGAGAAAACCCTGGTGGGGATGGTACCCACAAAGATCCACTAATCAAAGGTATCCTATTAAGGATGTTGACCCTATTAGGATTCTATTACAAACATATAGTGTATCAGTCCTAATTAAGGGACTATAGGCCTTGTTAGAAGCCTCAGCCTCAACCCTGTTAGGAGTTGGTAGTACAAAATGTGATTACCAGCTGAGCCCACTACCCAAACAAGTAATGTACAATATAAAATGATTAAAAAATAGGTCAAGGTACATAACCTTATTCTACTTGCATCAATATCTCTTCACTGATCTTTCACTATCACTATTACATATGCCTCATATACTTCACATCATACTATTACAAATGCTTGCTGCTTATTACTATATCTCACACTTTACAATTACAAATACATTTACATATATACCAATAGCTTTAACCAAGAGTAAAAATCGAATATGTCATCCCTTTATATTGTTAAGATATTATTTTGATAAACAAAATAATCCCTTAACTCTTTACCAATTCTGCCTTCATATACTATCCTATCAGCTTCACACTGTCTTTGGTAAAACTATCATAACTTCTTTCGTACATGTCGTACTGACTTTATCTCTGAGATGGGTCATCATTAGTCACCATAGAGTCTATTTTCAAGTGCACAAGGATTGAACTCACTCCAGTCAATGTCACAAACAAAAACTATGTCCGGGTACATTGGTAAAAATACTGTCTCATACTTAGACAATTATGCAATGCACTCTGTCATACTAGCTCTCTAACTTGTGTGATCTTCATGTGGATCATATGGTGCCATAATGACAACATCTATGCAATCAACTCAGCCAAATTACCAACATCCTGCTAAGCTAGTAGTACTCTTGATGTTGTGGCATATTTCATCCACAATCAATATTTTCTTCTGTGATGATACCTTCTTCTTTATTTCCTCATCACTGGTGGTTTCCTCATCATCCTTCTCCAAAATAAGTTTTCTCCTTGGTTTCTTCTTTATTTGGCTCGGCATTGCCTTAGGCTGAACTATTTTTCTTTTCCCTGATGCAGGGATTTTCTTTTGAGGCTCAGTAGCTATAGAAGTAGAGGCTGCCCTAGTTCTTGGCCCAAATACTAGTGAGGAGATGGGCTTTGGTTTCTTCATTTCTTTTTTTGTGGGCTCGACAACTACTACCTTCTTTCCTTTCTTTTCTACCACTTTCTCCTCCTCTTCACTTTCACTAGACTCACTTGACTTATCTTCTCCTAATCCTTGAGTCAGTTCTAGAGGTGCATCTACCTCTTCTTCTCCTATCATCTTCTCAATGTTTTTCACTATCTTTTCCATGTTTCTCTTCATGGTATCAGACTTTAATCCCATGGTTATCTTAGCCTTAGCTTCCTCATAGGTTCCAAAATGTGTATCCCTCTTATCAACTTCCTTAGCTAATAAGGTGTATAGAATAAAATATTGTGTAATGGTGTGTGTAGAATGAATAGAGTGATATAACAAGGGGAATATAAGAGCTACTACTAAATCCAAATTCCCAAGGGAGAGATCCAAATTGATCAACCAAAGTTTAATGCACAATTGAATCAATCTATGGAGAATATGAATGAAGGAGAAAACCTTATGTTCTACTATGAAAAGTATATACTTGAAATCTGAAATGAATGAAAGGCAAATACTAACCTCAAAATAGGGAAAATCTAGAAAATGTTGATTTATGATATATGTGTGTAGTTTTAAGCAATTCTGCAACTTGTTTCGGACTGAAAATGCCGAGATAGAGAAAACCCAGAAAAATTTTATCTTTCTGGCAATAGGTAGTCTTTGACCTTGATAAAAGGTCAAAGACTACTTCAAAATTCTGAAGGTCGTCTTTGATTTTATTCATGGATCTCGGAAGTTCACCGAAAAGGGTATCCAGATCCAAGCTCCAATCCATAGTCATGTACCTGTACCTACAAGAAAAAGGGGTTTTGTTGTTTGGATGAGGGGTTTGCCTTGGTCAAACCCTAGTTTGGAATCAACCTTAATAATGAAATTGAAATGGAGAATGCTAGCAAGTAGTAGAAGTAGATGTAACAATGAAGCTATGAAATAAAATAGATATGCAATTATATTTGAAATGTAAACAAGTATGTTGATATAAAAGCTTGAACATAACATTATCAAATGTAAATCAAAATCATGAATGTAAATCCAAAAACTCCATGATTGTATGCTTGGAATCCACCTTGATAGAAGAATGAATGGATCTAAAAGATGAACAAAGGATCTTGAAGGAAGATCACACCATCATGATGGCTAGATCTAGGGTTTGAATGATGAATCTTGCATGCTTGAACCAAATCCCTCCAATGGCTTGAATGCTTGAATCCTTGATCTTCAATGGAGAACTTGAATGGAGAAGAGAGCTTGAATACTTGATGAAATGATTGCTTGATCTTGAAAATCTCCTTGAGAGCTCTTGATGAATAATGGATGCTATTGCTTGATTGTGGATATGAGATGATGGATTGAAATGAGGGAGGAAGGCTTCCTTTTATAGTGATCTAGGGCACAAACCTCTAGAGAAGGCTGACATTAGAGAATTAAATCCCAATTAACCTTAACCCCTAGAAATGGACCCACATTAAATCCAATTTAAGGATTTACCATTTCAGAGACCAAAATAGCCGACCTAGAAGTGGGAAAATAAATCTTTCTGAAACCTGACATCCAGAAATCATGGGACCTTGAAATTTGAACCCTGGGTCAAGGATGAGGTAGACCCCACCCTAGGTTAGGTTAAAGGTTGTCCCTAACCTAGGTCAAGCTCTAGGTTGTCTTTGACCCTCAAGGTCATATTTGAACTTGAGGCCAAAAACCTCAGGACCTCAATCCAGAGTGCTAGGAAATACAGAAAGATAGTGAAAATAGGTAGAGAGAGGAGCAAAAGGGGGGGAGAAAGCTAGATCTATGCAAAGACCTGATCAAGGCACTTGACATGACCCCAGACCACTCACTCAGAGGGATAAACATTATTAACATGGTAGTGTTTCCATTTTAAGAGGACACATTAAGCCCCCACTTTAGCAAGAGTATGGACTCGATGAAAACTCTTGGTAAATGAGAAGAAAGAAAAGATCCAAGTGGATTCACAACGAGATAAAATAACACTTAGCTAAGGATAGGAGCCCATAGGATAAGGATTCTAACTCAACATACATGCATGAGGGTGTGAAAACAAAAAAAGGAAAAAGACACAAAAGAGGGGTTAGTACTAACACAAACCCAAATCAACTAGCACAAGAAACCTTGCTAAGAAACATTTCTCATACTAATATCATATTTGGAAATCTATCATAAAAGCATAAATGATTATATAAGAAAGAAAAGAGAAACACTACAAATAACATAGCTTCATGATCTTGTCCTACTAGCATGAAATACAAAAGAGAGAAAGGGAAAAGAGTGATTACATCACCCAGTAAGATGCCCACTTTACCGTGAATCACCAAGGGAGGGAGAGCCAAATAAGTGGCCAAACTTGATAGTTCACCCATAAAATGTGCTTGCAATTATAATGCATCTTCTGACAGCTTTTGGAATATCCATAGATCCACCTTCTTGTATCACTATGAATACAAAATGTGTGTCTCCTCAGGATTTAGCAACTTATGTGCATTACCTTTGGAAGATTTAGCATATAAATGTGTGTCTTTTCAAGATTTAGAAACTTATGTGCGTTACCTTATAAGATTTAGCATGTAAAAATAAAAAACTATAGTACAAGGGAGACCCTATATATGCCCCCCTCCTTATCATGCAAATCTACTAGACAAGATAAGGAAGAGGAAGAGGATACCTACTTCACAATGCAAGGAGATATCATGGTTACAACAATGTATACCATATTCTTAGTGAGGGATATTGACCCCTACATCCAAGAGCATAGATAATCATGAAAAGAATATGTCACTCATGAAAAAAAGGATGCTCAAAGAAAAAGAGCTTATCAACAAGACCCCCACCAAAGAGGAGTGCTTTAGATAAAATATCATCTTTCAACAATGGGAACAAAGATTCTGTTAGTACCTACAAAAAATTCCATGGCTTTTTCTATTTTCTTCTGGTCTCTGCAGTTTTTTTTTTCATGTCCTTGGCTTAAACTCTAAGCAAAAATTCATAATCTAGCTGTTTTAGTGAAAAAACCCTAAAATTGCCCCGACCCTATTCTAATTTTAAGTTACCTTTTTGGGGACACTTAAAAACTCCTATAACGCACATGCTTTATATTTTTTATCACCCCGTGGTGGTTTCCTTTTTAATTTTTCCTAAGTTTCTATGCCCCCAGTGGCCTTTAATATTTCCTAAGTCTACTGCCCAACGGATTTAATATTTTCCTAAGTCCTATGCCTTAATATTTCCTAATGTTTTCGGCCTTCATTCTTTCCTGGGCCTGGCTCTGAAACCATCTTAATCTAATGGTGGACATATGTTCTTATGAAATTTGTCAAAGGCTTGCAAACATGTGCTAGCCACTATTTCTACTTTATGACGTATCCCTTCTTTGAAGTGGGTCCATTGCCAAGTAAGCACAGGTGGCAATTTTTCATTGGTTGAAATGTAGTGAGTGGACATTCTATTAGCGGGACTCGATTCTCAGTAGATTCAAAATCTACGGTGGGTGCATGATCTCATAAAATCTTTTGATGCCTTGAGATCTTGCGCCGACCGTCTGATTTTCTAGCATTCTTATGTAGACATTGTGGTGGGTCCATACGGCCAAGTCATTTTGGGTGCCAGGTGTTGTTGAGTTGTGATGTTCTGATTGGTTAACATGGATAATGATGGGGATGTGTTAGTGGGACCTAGTTGCTGACGTGTTTTCAAGGCCCTGACATCTGCAGAGGATCTACGATTGGCGTAAGTTCCCATGAGTTTTGTCAGAGCCATGAGATCTTGCACCAGCCATTGATTTTACTTTTTCTCAGGCACTGATGAGGGTGGGTCCTCTAACAGGTGGTGCTGACATGTGGTGTTTTGATTGGCTAAGTAGGAGGGTGACTTGGACTTGTCAGTGGGCCCAAATCTTTTAAACGCGCTGACAGATGAAGGATCTATGGGTGTCGTGTGATCGCATGGAATCTTTTCAGGCCATGCGATCATGTGACAGCCATTTGATTATAGGTTTATACTTTGTGGTTCCTGTCTACTACACAAAGCTGATGTGCATGATTTTTCTTGGCTACGGTGTGCTGACTTGGCGAAGACTTTTCAAAGGGTTTACGACTGTTGTGAGATTAAATGTAAACTTCCTGATCTACCAGGAATTAATGAAATCAACGGTCGTGTTTTAAACTTTGTTTGGATAATCATTGTAATTCAAATTTGAATTTTCTAGAGGTTTTCCATGATAGGAAGGACTGCTTTTTAATGTTTTAGCGGCTGGATTTGATTTGTTTGGTGGTGTCGATTGTTGTAGTGTGGTCCAGTGAGTATGATGATTGACTGCAAGGAGTTTTATGCCATGGGGGGAATGAATAAAGGTATTTGAGACATGTTGTAGGGGGTTAAATTAGATGAATTTGTAGGAATTTCATGATCTTCAGTACATTTCTAGAAGATTTACCATAAGTAAAGATCATTTTAGGATCTGATTGCTCAGGGTTGCTTGGTTTTCCCTCCAATGTATTAATTTATGATCTGTTTGAATTGTTTGGTGGGTGGAAACCCTAACCCTTACCCTGGTTATCTGTAGCTTGTTGCATCCTAACTTGTGTAGGATTCCAAGGTAACTAGGGGTATATAATGTTGAATTATTGATTTTGTAGGGGTTCCAATTTTGAAGTTCAAAAATAGTCCCTAGTTTCTGGTCCCAGGGTTTTGTAATAGTTTTTGATTCAGTGTTTGTTAATGAAAGAAGAAAGTTGCAAGTCTAAGCTATAATTTGCAAGTAGGGTGTCTTGTGATTCATTGTGTACACAGAAGGAATTCATCATACTTAATACAAATATCTAGTTCTTATCTCTCCTTTGTGTCAAGTCAAGTAAGCTTTGAGTTTTCTAGCTCATTACATATTGTTTTTTATGTATGTATCTTCATTCTTGAGTTCTAATCTAGGATTGGATTAAACTATGCTTTGGATAGGATATGGGTTTTCCCTTGTTTATGTAAGGATGTTTTGTAAGCAGTAAAGATTAGGATAAATGTATTTATGGCTATGAATTCTTAGGTATTCTCAAGTTTGTGTGTCTTTGTGTCTAAGAACTCTTGCCCAATGGATGAGGCACTAGCCTAAATGAGTATTCCTCTTGTTAACATACACTAGTTGAAGTCATTGCATTCCAAAAAATTGAAATCAATAACCTTTTCAAGCTTTAAGTTGTTGGTTGTGTGGTTTTGTCACCGTATAGTAATGGAGAGTCAATGAATGTGAGGTTAGCATTTAGTACTCTCTTACTATCAATCTATTGTTTAGACCTAGTCTTTGGTGTGTGAAGTATATTTTTCACTGGGTTAGGTGCACCCACCTTGGTTTTGCAGAGCCAAAAGTGAAGAGGGCAGTCTTGTCCCTATAGTTGGTCCAATTACCCTAAGATCCTTATATATTTTGGAGCTAACCAATCCTAAAATCAACCTAAGGGTATATTGGCAGCCTAAGAGCATAAGCGTCTATTTTGAACACCAACAAGATGGCGACTTTGTTGGGGAGAACAACAATGAAGAACTACATCTGTTAGAATGTCTGGTTGTAGTTATCTTGTAAAGTCAAAATCTGATTGGCCAAATTGATTTACCCATCTGAGTCACCAACAAGATGGTGACTCTGCTGGGGAGAGTCTAGAATAGAGTCAAAAGTAAAAACAAAGCATTTTCTAAAATCTTCTCACTAAGTGTTGAGTGGCGACTCTAAAGTTCTCTGTTTGATCAGTGAACTTCCTGATAAATAGTGAAGCCTGGTGAAGTTCTTGGTTGATTGGAAGAAGACACAAAAGGTAAAATATTTTCCTTTTCAGGGAGGTGGCGACTTTATGAAGTAAAGAACCTGATGGAGCTGCAAGATGAGCTCTAGATCTACCTTGCCTTCCAATCAACAAAGTTTTTCTGCTGCAAAACTTCCAGGTATCATACTTTCATGTTTGGAAATGTTTCCTTATTAAGTGATCAAGCACTAAGAAAAGGAATAAGGTGTGAGTAGAGGTTTGCATACTTCAAGTTGTCCATTGCATTTTTGCAAAATTTTATAGAAGTATTACATTAAGTTATGATGGGTAAGCTTGAGGAGGAGCTTGCATTATTGGATCAAGGCATCCAGAGGGATTGCATAAAATTGGTAAGATTAAAGGTGGGAAGTAGAAGGGAGCTGTCAATACCTTTGTTCTATGAGAAGTTTTGTGATGCATATGATAAGCTTCTGGGGGGTATTGAGTTTCCAGAATCTATTTTTATTGGTTTATTCTTGGAGCTTTGTTTTCCTGAATCAACCAGTTGGCCAGCCCCTTTGTGGGAGGAGCATTATGAGCATATCAGGGATTGGGTACTTAATGATGTTGATCTTGACTTTGAAGATGCATTTGAGGTTGTGCCTAGTAATATTGTTATTGAGAATGATGGAACTTATGAAGGAGATGTGTCAAGTGCTGACACTCTTTCTTATAATCATGAGAGTGATGCTCTTTCTCAATATGGGGCAAAAGATTTGTGCAGTCAGTCAAATGAAGAAAAGGATTGGATGAATGAAGATGTTGTTGATGATTGCCTATCAGAGGAGGGTGTTCTTGAGGATAGTTGTTCACTTCATAGTGAAAAAATTTTAGATTTCTTGTCTTGCGAATATCTTAGATATTTAGGGAGGGATGGCTCTGAGTTCTCACATCCAACACACATTGATTTTGACTGAGAGCATGAGTCAGTGGGATCTAACTTTGAAGTGTTTGTTTTTGGTTCTTCTACTACTTCTAAATTACTAGATAATGACCAAGTTGTATATGATATATCAGATGGTGAAGTCATCAGTGTTTGTTCACCTTCAAGTAATGTAGATGTCATGGATATGGTGTTGAGTACTGATTGGGAAAGTTGTATAGATTCTGAATCCTTGTTTGATTTTGAATCTTGTGTTAAGCCATTGAAGGATGGCCCTTTAGTTTCTCATGGTGAGCATGTTGATGTTTCCTTTCCCACCTACCAACAATTTTTTATTTTATCAAGTACTGACAAGATGCAGGATGCTCCTTTGTCTGATGATTGTGTCCCATATAATAGGTCCCCTTAGTGTTTGCATGAAGATCAGTATATCTTCTTCTTGGAGGTGCAAACTTCTGATATGAATGGATCCAATAGCATTTTCACTGACAGTTTGAAAGAGCTAGAGTGTTTTTCTTTTCATTTGGATAGTCAGCTTCCTGAATGTGGTGACAAAATTGAAGATGATTCATGTTGTAGTTCCTTCAGCACTTTCCTATTTAAGAAGTGCAACATGCATATGCCACATTCTTTTCAAAGTTGGTATGACTTCCATCCTGGTCCTCAACTAGAATATGCTAACATTTTTTTTCTTATGTTATTGGAGAATGGAAATGGTTTTCATCGAGTGCATGAAAGTGATAAGCCTAGCTTATTTTTATTCTGTGGGGATGAGGACTATTTGTTTGATAGAGGTAAAAATTGATCAGAAGTTTTGGGGGCTTTGAGCCTTTTGTAAATATTGTAAATCCCTGTATAGTTGTTTTCCCTTTCCTGTAGTTTTTCCTTTCTTGTTTCCCTAGTTCGGTTGCTAGTTTTGGAGGTCCCCATCTCTTTTCCAGTGGGTGGTCTGCTTATCCTAGTGATTCTAGATTCTTGCTGTGCCTACAAGAGCCACACATCCCCAGACAAAGCCACTGTTAGTACCTACAAAAAATTCCATGGCTTTGTCTATTTTCTTCTGGTCTCTACATGTTTTTTTTCCTATCCCTAGCTTAAACCCTAAGCAAAAATTCATAATCTAGCCGTTTTAGTGAAAAAACCCTAAAATTGCCTCGGACCTGCTCTAATTTTAAGTTACCTTTTTGGGGTCACTTAAAAACTCCTATAACGCACATGCTTTATATTTTTGGTCACCCTGTGGTGGTTTCATTTTTAATTTTTCCTAAGTTTCTATGCCCTCGGCGGCCTTTAATATTTCCTAAGTCTACTGCTCGACAGATTTAATATTTTCCTAAGTCCTATGCCTTAATATTTCCTAATGTTTTTGGCCTTCATTCTTTCCTGGGCCCGACTCTGACACCATCTTAATCTAATGGTGGGCATATGTTCTTATGAAATTTGTCAGAGGCTTTTGAACATGGGCTAGCCACTATTTCTACTTTATGACGTATCCCTTCTTTGAAGTGGGTCCATTGCCAGGTAAGCACAGGTGGTAGTTTTTCATTGGTTGAAATGTAGTGAAGTGGACATTCTGTTAGCTGGACCTGATTCTCAGTAGATTCAAAATCTATGGTGGGCGCATGATCTCATAAAATCTTTTGAGGCCTTGAGATCTTGCGTCAACCGTCTAATTCTCTAGCGTGCTTATGTAGACATTGCGGTGGGTCCATACTGCCAAGTCATTTTGGGTGCCAGGTGTTGCTGAGTTGTGATGTTCTGATTGGTTAACATGGATAATGATGGGGATGTGTCAGTGGGACCTGGTTGCCAATGTGTTTTTAGGGCCTTGACATCTGTAGAGGATCTACGGTTGGCGTAAGTTCTCATGAGTTTTGTTAGAGCCATGAGATCTTGCGCCAGCCATTGATTTTACTTTTTCTCAAGCGCTGATGAGGGTGGGTCCTCTGATAGGTGGTGCTAAAATGTGATGTTTTGATTGGCTAAGCAGGAGGGTGACTTGGACTTGTCAGTGGGCCCGAATCTTTCAAAGGGGCTGATAGATGCAGGATCTATGGGTGTTGTGTGATCACATGGAATCTTTTCAGGCCATGTGATCATGTGATAGCCATTTGATTAAAGGTTTATACTTTATGGGTCCTATCTACTATGCAGAGCTAATGTGCACAATTTTTATTGGCTACAGTGTGCTGACTTGGTGAAGACTTTTCAAAGGGTTTACAACTGTTGTGAGATTAAATGTAAACCACCCGATATGCCAGGAATTAATGAAATCAATGGTCACATTTTAAAATTTGTTTGGATAACTGTTGTAATTCAAATTTGAATTTTTTGGAGGTTTTCCAGGATAGGAAGGACTGATTTTTAATGTTTTAGCGGCCGGATTTGATTTGTTTGGTGGTGCCGATTGTTGTAATGTGGTCTAGTGAGTATGATGATTGACTGCAGGGAGTTTTATGCCATGGGGGGAATGAATAAAGGTGTTCGAGACATGTTGCAGGGGGTCAAATCAGATGAATTTACAAGAATTTCATGATCTTCAGTACATTTCTAGAAGATTTACCATAAGTAAAGATCATTTTAGGATCTGATTGCTCAGGGTTGCTTGGTTTTCCCTCCAATGTATTAATTTCTAATCTATTTGAATTGTTTGGTGGGTGGAAAACCTAACCCTTACCCTGGTTATCCGTAGCTTGTTGCATCCTAACTTGTGTAGGATTCCAAGGTAACCAGGGGTATATAGTGTTGAATTATTGATTTTGTAGGGGTTCCAATTTTGAAGTTCAAAAACAGTCCCTAGTTTCTGGTCCCAGGGTTTTGTAATAGTTTTTGATTCAGTGTTTGTTAATGAAAGAAGAAAGTTGCAGGTCTAAGCTATAATTTTCAAGTAGGGTGTCTTATGATTCATTGTGTACATAGAAGGAATTCATCATACTTAATACAAATATCTGGTTCTTATCTCTCCTTTGTGTCAAGTCAAGTAAGCTTTGAGTTTTCTAGCTCATTACATATTTTTTTTTATGTATGTATCTTCATTCTTGAGTTCTAATCTAGGATTAGATTAAACTATGCTCTGGATGGGATATGGGTTTGCCCTTGTCTATGTAAGGATGTTTTGTAAGCAGTAAAGATTAGGATAAATGTATTTATGGCTATGAATTCTTAGGTATTCTCAAGTTTGTGTGTCTTTGTGTCTAAGAACTCTTGCCCAATGGATGAGGCACTGGCCTAAATGAGTATTCCTCTTGTTAAAATACACTGGTTGAAGTCATTGCATTCCAAAAAATTGAAATCAATAACCTTTTCAAGCTTTAAGTTGTTGGTTGTGTGGTTTTGTCACCATATAGTAATGGAGAGCCAATGAATGTGAGGTTAGCATTTAGTACTCTCTTACTATCAATCTGTTGTTTAGACCCAATCTTTGGTGTGTGAAGTATATTTTTCACTGGGTCAGGTGCACCCACCTTGGTTTTGCAGAGCCAGAAGTGAAGAGGATAGTCTTGTCCCTATAGTTGGTCCAGTTACCCTAAGATCCTTATACATTTTGGAACTAACCAATCCTAAAATCAACCTGAGGGTATATTGGCAGCCTAAGAGCATAAGCATCCATTTTGAACACTAATAGATTCAATCATCAAGCCCCCTGCAAACAAGAGGAAGGGGAATATGTAGAATGAGGAAAATAACTCCAACACCAAGAAAGGGTAAGAGTTTATAAAGAACAAAATTTGCAACATAGAGAAGAGGTGATGACCTAAGACAACAACCTCTCATAAAAAGATTATCCATAGTCAAAACATCTGTCAATATGATGAAGTAATATTGCTGATGCAGGAGCATCCTGGGTGTAAGAGCAATCTTGCATCACCCAAAAATATTTCTATTTTTATTCAATAAGGGTTATTTTGTGCAGAGCTACTATTTATGGAAAGTTACTATTTTTGGTAATTTTCGTATGTGCTCAGAATGATCTGATTTCTTTCTTGGAGGTTCATTTTGGTCATATAAGTCTGCCAGTAAAGTTTCATTGCCAGATCAAGTGTATATTGGAAGATATTGAAGATTTTCGGTATTGGCAGCAGGGTACAGAAACTTTGAACTCAGTTTTGAAGGCTTTAAAGGCCCCGGATGAGGTCGAAAATTTGGGTGATGGGCGCTTGCGCGGGTCAAGCCTGTAGAGCGCTTCGTGGCATTTCTGAAATGGGGTTATAGTAGCCGAGCGGGTCAACTGGTGATGACTTATGGTCTTCGGAAGTTGGGCCACCTGAAATGGCGAAAAATAATTTTCTTCAAAATTTCTGTTCGGGTTTCAAAAGTTATTTTGAGCCGACTATGATGTAATAAAATGTAAAATAAAATAATTCTAAGTTTGGTCGGCCTTATTGGCTAAAATTCTGGAACCTTCCCAGGCGGTGGATAATTGCCTATATAAGGAAGGCTGTATTATTGTCTTAGGCAGTTCAGAATAGTTCTGGGTAGTAGATCTGGGTATTGATTCGAGGCTTTGTCCTACAGAATATTGTAAGGGAATGCCCATGTGGCTTTGCATATTGTAATTCTGAAAGTTTGTAATTCCACATTTGTGGAGATAATAAGAAGCCAATTTTCTGTTCTTGCATATTGTTGTTGTTTCTCTATTTCTGTTATGTGTTTGTGGTATTAAGGGGAGCACCCTTCATCAGGTGGTATCAGAGCAGGAGTTCTTGAGTGTGTAAACAGATCACCGACTGTGAGGCAGTTTGCACCAGGACCGTGGCTAGGGTTTCAGCGCGCATCGCGAAAATGCCTCCACGAAGAGAACGTGGCGGAAGAGCTGGTGTTGTAACACCTGAGGTTAGAGAGCTGCAGAGACAAGTGCGAGCATTGCAAGAAGAGATTCGCAGAGGAATGAATCTTAATATCAAAGATGAAAGCGAGGATGAAGCCGAAGAAGAATATCAAGAAGGAGAAGCTGAAATTGTGAACCAGGAGGAAGAAAGACTTTTTCGGGCGATTTCCAAGATTGGGAAAAGACCTAAGATTGAGGTTCCTACATTTTTTGGAAATCTTAACCCAGAGGAATTGATCGACTAGATCAATGAATGTGAGGAGTATTTTGAGTATGAAGATGTTGAGGATCCTGATAGGGTCAAATTTGCGAAGGCCAGACTGAAAGGTCATGCGAAGATCTGGTGGCAAGAAATTCAATTGGAGCGAAATAGAAGAGGGAAAGATAAAATCACAAGATGGGATCGGATGGTGGATAAATTGAAGCGACAGTTCATTCCTGTTGATTATGAGCTTGACCTACTGAAGAAAATGCAGAGTTTGAAGCAAGCAGGAAGATCTGTTCAGGAGTATACAGAGGAGTTCTACCGACTTCTCATCAGAACAGGCCATGCAGAAGCTGATAAGGAGAAAGTTGCCCGATACCTTAATGGGTTAAGGCCAAGCATTCAGGAGGAACTAAATCTGGTTCGAATGAACAGTATTGAAGAGGCATACCAATTTGCCCTAAAAGTAGAGGAAAAGCTGAACAAGAAGTTTGAGAGCAGACAAAACAGAAGAGGTCGCGGTGGACGATCTGGTGGACGGTCATATGGTGGCCGAAATGAAGATCCGAAAAAGAAGGATGAGGCTAGTAGCAGTCAGAATCAGCGCGAAAATAATTCCAATCGCTTCCAGGATCAGAATAATAGAGATCAGAGAGGAAGAGGAAGAGGACAAGGATCTGGAAGAGGTGGCTTCCGTGGAACATGTTTTCACTGTGGAGAAGAAGGTCATAGGGCAATTGAATGTCCTCAGCGCCAAGGCAGAATAGATAGGAGAAATGAAGGCCAGGCCAGAGTTGCACATGTAGATGAAGATGCCAGATCATCAAATTCTGAAGATGCTGAAAGAGGGGAAACGTTGATTAACAGAAGAGTCCTGTTGAGTGGTGAGAATGAACCTGAGCAAAGGAGAAGCCTGTTTCGCACTAGGTGCAAGTGTGAAGGTAAATGTTGTGATGTGATTATTGATAGTGGAAGCACTGACAATTTGGTGTCAGAAGAGATGGTGACAAAGTTGAAACTCAAGAGACAGAAACACCCACATCCATATCGGATTGCCTGGGTACAGGATGACCACAAGGTCATGGTCAATGAACAATGCTTAGTGAAGTTCAAGATCGGCGGGTACCAAGATGAGGTACTATGTGATATCATCTCTATGGATGCATGTCATATGTTATTGGGTAGACCGTGGCAGTTTGACAGATGTGTTGTACACGATGGTCGTGCGAATACCTATTCCCTGACAAAGGATGGAGTGCGACATAAGCTAAAGCCATTGAAGGAGACCGAAGAAAAGGTATGTGGTAATGCAAGAATAACATTTGTTGATGGAAGGAAATTCCTAGATGGTATGAGGCATGAGCATGTATGTTTTGCTTTAATTCCAAAAGCTGGTAAAGAGGAAGTAGAAGATGTTCCTGTAGAAGTTGCAGATTTGTTGAATGAGTTTCAGGATATTGTATCCGATAACGTGCCTGATGGATTACCACTAGTCAGGAAGATCAGTCATCAGATGGACTTGATCCCAGGAGTGAGTTTGCCGAATAAGGCAGCACACAGAATGACACCTGCAGAAAGTGAGGAGTTGAACAGACAAGTGCATGAACTGTTACAGAGAGGATTGATTCGAGAGAGTCTGAGTCCCTGTGCTGTACCAGCGGTATTAGCACCAAAGAAGAATGGAGAGTGGAGGATGTGTACAAATTCCAGAGCAATAAACAAGATCACAATCAAGTACAGGTTTCCATTGCCACGAATGGATGATATTATGGACTGTTTGAGTGGAGCTGTGTATTTCTCAAAGATAGATCTGAAAAGTGGATATCATCAGATTCGGATCAGAGAAGGAGATGAATGGAAGACTGCCTTCAAGACAAAGGAAGGACTGTATGAGTGGTTAGTCATGCCTTTTGGGCTAACCAATGCACCGAGCACTTTCATGCGGCTCATGAACGAGGTTCTGAAAGAATTTCTGGGTAAGTTTGTCATTGTTTACCTAGATGATATTCTGATATTTAGTAAGACATTAGATGAGCATATGATGCATATTCGTATGGTATTTGAGAAGTTGAGAGAAGAGAACTTGTTGATTAATTTGAAGAAGTGCAGTTTTGTGAAGAAAGAGTTAGTGTATTTGGGATTTGTAGTTTCAGCAGAAGGTCTAAAAATGGACCCAGAGAAGGTACAGGCTATCCTCGAATGGCCTACTCCAAGGAGTGCTACTGAGGTAAGATCTTTTCATGGTTTGGCTAGCTTTTACAAAAAGTTTATCTGAAATTTTAGCAGTATTTGTGGACCCTTGACTGAAACAATGAGAGGGGATAGAAAAGAGTTTAAGTGGACTAATGGGGTAGAAAAGAGTTTTCAATTATTGAAACAAAAAGTTACAGAACAACCTGTTTTAGCACTTCCAGATTTTAATAAGGTGTTTCAAGTAGATTGTGATGCTAGTGGTACTGCAATAGGAGCTGTTATGAGCCAAGAAGGTAAACCTGTTGCTTATTTCAGTGAGAAGTTAAATGATGCCAAGAGGAAATATTCTGTTTATGATCAAGAATTTTATGCTATAGTTCAGGCATTAAAGAAGTGGAGACATTATCTGCTTCCTAAGGAGTTTGTTTTTTATACTGATCATCAAGCTTTGCAATATTTGAATAGTCAAGGAAAGTTGAATCAGAGGCATTTGAAATGGGTTGAGTTTTTGCAGAGTTATACATTTGTTTTGAAACACAGAAGTGGAAAGTCTAATAGGGTTGCAGATGCTCTTAGCAGAAGGCAACTATTGCTGACAGAAATGCAGATTGAGGTGGTTGGGTTCAAGGAACTCAAGAATTTGTATCCAGAGGATCCTGATTTTGGTGAAGCTTGGAAAGCTTGTACAGAACCTGTTACTCTAGACAGGATGAAATGGCTGGATTTCATCATCCAGGATGATATGCTATTCAAAGGGAGTCAATTGTGCATTCCACGAAGTTCTATGAGGGAGAATCTCATCAAGGAGAAGCATAGCGGAGGATTGGCTGGACATTTTGGTCGTGACAAAACCCTTGGTTTGGTTAGTGAGAATTATTATTGGCCACAGTTGCAGCAAGATGTGAAGAAGTTTGTACAGAGTTGCAGAGTATGTCAGATGGCGAAAGGAGTGAAGCAGAATACAGGGTTGTATCAGCCATTACCTGTACCAGAGAAGCCTTGGGAGGATATCAGTATGGACTTTGTTCTTGGTTTACCGAGGACACAGCGGGGACACGATTCAATTTTTGTGGTAGTTGACAGATTTTCAAAGATGGCACATTTCATTCCCTGCAAAAAGACTAATGATGCTGTTCATGTAGCAGAATTGTTTTTCAGAGAAGTAGTGAGACTTCATGGTTTGCCAAAGACCATAGTTTCAGATCGGGACACTAAGTTTGTTGGATATTTCTGGCGTACATTGTGGAAGAAGTTGAAGACAGATTTGAAGTTCAGTTCATCACATCATCCCCAGACTGATGGACAGACAGAGGTGGTGAATAGGAGTTTGGGAAATTTGCTGAGATGTTTGGTTGGAGATAAGCCAACAGGATGGGATTTGATTTTACCACAGGCAGAATTTTCATACAATAATTCTGTCAACAGGAGCACTGGTAAATCACCATTCCAGATTGTATTTGGAAGTAGTCCGAGAAATGCATCTGAATTAAGGAAGATAGATAAAGGAGAAATAAGTAGTGCTGAAGCTGAGGATTTTGCAGAACACTTGAAGAACATCCATGAGGAGGTGAGGAAACATATTAACAAGATGAATGCACAGTATAAGGCTAAGGCAGATGAGAAAAGGAGGCATAAGGAATTTCAGGTTGGAGATGAAGTCATGGTTCATTTGCGGAAGGAGCGGTTTCCAGTTGGTACATATAACAAGCTGAAAATGAAGAAGTTTGGACCATGCAGGATACTGAAGAAACATGATTCAGGAAACGCATATGAGGTAGAATTGCCTAGTGAGCTGAATATTTCACCAGTGTTTAACATTTCAGATCTGACAGAGTATCATGAAGGAGGTGTTGAAGATGAGGTTGCAGCAGCACAGTGGAGTATTCCAGCAACTAGTTCAGACACTAAGGAGATCGAAGATATACTGGACAGTCGTGTTGGTAGAAGCACAAGGAACGGGACATATGAAGAATATCTGGTCAAGTGGAAAGGACGACCCGTTGAAGATTCATCATGGCTGACAAAGGAGGAGGTTAGCCATCTTGGTTTTCCTCTGCACCCCTGAGTCGTGACAGGGTCACTTCTCAAATTACCCAGGGTGTCTGATGCAGGAGCATCCTGGGTGTAAGAGCAATCTTGCATCACCCAAAAATATTTCTATTTTTATTCAATAAGGGTTATTTTGTGCAGAGCTACTATTTATGGAAAGTTACTATTTTTGGTAATTTTCGTATGTGCTCAGAATGATCTGATTTCTTTCTTGGAGGTTCATTTTGGTCATATAAGTCTGCCAGTAAAGTTTCATTGCCAGATCAAGTGTATATTGGAAGATATTGAAGATTTTCGGTATTGGCAGCAGGGTACAGAAACTTTGAACTCAGTTTTGAAGGCTTTAGAGGTCCCGGATGAGGTCGAAAATTTGGGTGACGGGCGCTTGCGCGGGTCAAGCCTGTAGAGCGCTTCGTGGCGTTTCCGAAATGGGGTTATAGTAGCCGAGCGGGTCAACTGGTGATGACTTATGGTCTTCGAAAGTTGGGCCACCTGAAATGGCGAAAAATAATTTTCTTCAAAATTTCTGTTCGGGTTTCAAAAGTTATTTTGAGCCGACTATGATGTAATAAAATGTAAAATAAAATAATTCTAAGTTTGGTCGGCCTTATTGGCTAAAATTCTGGAACCTTCCCAGGCGGTGGATAATTGCCTATATAAGGAAGGCTGTATTATTGTCTTAGGCAGTTCAGAATAGTTCTGGGTAGTAGATCTGGGTATTGATTCGAGGCTTTGTCCTACAGAATATTGTAAGGGAATGCCCATGTGGCTTTGCATATTGTAATTCTGAAAGTTTGTAATTCCACATTTGTGGAGATAATAAGAAGCCAATTTTCTGTTCTTGCATATTGTTGTTGTTTCTCTATTTCTGTTATGTGTTTGTGGTATTAAGGGGAGCACCCTTCATCAATTGCAATATAAGAAAATATGACTATGCTAAGGAAAGTAGTTCCCTAGATAAAGAGAAAGAAGGGAGAACCTTGCCCCCCAAGGATGAAAGCAAGGGATACCTTTGCAAGACAAAAGTCTTAGAAGAGATATCTTGAATAATAGAAGAGAGCAATGGATGAAAAGCTATCATAATACAAACCATCAAGATAAATTAAAGAATAACCAATTAAGCTCAAAGAAAGAACATAATGGATTCTAGAAGATGGGAAGAAATATACCTCTTTCCCCCCAGTCTAGAGGAGAAAAGCTCTATGTTATATCAGAATGAGGGGTAAAATTATGAATAAATCTCAAAGGGGAAGTTTCTTTTCTCTCATCTTTATGGATCAGATAATAAGGAGAAGGTAATTTGAAGCATATTTGCACATCTACATCATGAACCATAGTTTGAACCTCAACATAAGTGTGGGAAGAACTAGGAATAGCAGATGGAGAATTGGGAATATGAATATTAGGAATCGGATTAGGAAAGATAGGATTAGGATTAGGAAGATTAGGAACTAGATTAGGAAGGATAAAATTAGGATTAGGAAGATTAGGAATAGTAGGAAAAGTTTAGGAAGTACTATGAATGGAAGACACAACTGGAGGAACACTTAGAACCATAGTTGGAAAAGGGTTTAAATAGATATAAGTAATACTATGGTAAGAAGGTTGTGAGGTAGGATCTTGATTTCCCATAAGATCACCACTAAGAGGAAGAGCATTAATGGAATTCATATCTTTCTTCACTAATGCCTCATCACTAGAGGGAATCCTGAACTGAGGTGAAGGATCTATAATTTCATCTTCTTTCACATAAGGGAAGTGTGTTTTAGAGAATATTTCATCCTTTTGTATCAAACATTCATCACAAGGAGGGGATAAATTGATGTATTTATCCAAGGGTTCATCCCAAAAAGTAGAATTATCCACAATGGCTTCATGAGGAAGAGAGTAATCAACATCCAAATCCAAAGGTTCATCCCAAATAGGAGGATTATCCACAATGGTTTCATGAGGAAGAGAGTAATCAACATTCCAAATCCAAAGGTTCATCCCAAATAGGAGGATTATCATTTGTATCCATAAAGAGCATTGTAGGAGTGCCATAAGTCATTGAAGCTTGATCCTTAAAGGGGAAAGAAGGTAAATTGTATTGTCAAATAGGCTCATAGAAAAGACATATATGAGGAGAAGAATGACCATAAATCCCCAACTTATCTTTGTAAAGGTCAATTGAAGAGGTTGTAGAGGAAGATGAAATAGGAGTAGCATCAATGGAGATTTCATTCAAAAAAATTTCATCCTCACTTCCATGTATCTCATTAAAGGATCTATCCTCTTGAACAACAAAAGCCTCATCAAAGTACTCAAAATAAGAATCATACATGTTGAATACAAATAAATACTACAAGCATGAAAAATGTAAATATTTTTGTATTTTTAAAGAAATTTTGCAATTTTTTTGGATTTGTGAAATATAAATGCAAGAGCATAAAAGAAATCTAATCTTAAGGATAAGAAAACAAATGATCTAACACCAAAAATAAAGAGTTGTCTATCACGGGTTCACCAAAATGTATAATGATGGTGAACACACAAGATAGTATAACAAACACAATAGGGCATCTAAATCCATAAAAGATAGGGGGTAAGTTTGTCGGGTTCACCAAAATGTATAGAATAAAATATTGTGTAATGGTGTGTGTAGAATGAATAGAGTGATATAACAAGGGGAATATAAGAGCTACTACTAAATCCAAATTCCCAAGGGAGAGATCTAAATTGATCAACCAAAAGGTTAATGCACAATTGAATCAATCTATGGAGAATATGAATGAAGGAGAACACCTTATATTCTACTATGAAAAGTATATGCTTGAAATCTAAAATGAATGAAAGGAAAAAACTAACCTCAAAATAGGGCAGATTTGGAAAATGCTGATTTATGATATCTGTGTGTAGTTTCAGGCAATTCTACAACCTATTTCAGACTGGAAATGTCGAGACAGAGAAAACCCAAAAAACTTTTATCTTTCTGGTAGTAGGTGGTCTTTGACCCTGATAAAAGGTCAAAGACTACTTCAAAATTCTGAAGGTCATCTTTGATTTTATTCATGGATCTCGGAAGTTCACTGAAAAGGGTATCCAGATCCAAGCTCCAATCCACAGTCCTATACCTGTACCTTAATAATGAAATTGAAATGGAGAATGCTAGCAAGTAGTAGAAGTAGATCTAACAATGAAGCTATGAAATTCAATAGATATGCAATTTTATTTGAAATGTAAACAAGTATGTTGATATAAAAGCTTGAACATAACATTATCAAATGTAAATCAAAATCATGAATGTAAATCCAAAACCTCCATGATTTTATGCTTGGAATCCACCTTGATAAAAGAATGAATGGATCTAGAAGATGAACAAAGGATCTTGAAGGAAGATCACACCATCATGATGGCTAGATCTAGGGTTTGAATGATGAATCTCGCATGCTTGAACCAAATCCCTTCAATGGCTTGAATGTTTGAATCCTCGATCTTCAATGGAGAAATTGAATGGAGAAGAGAACTTGAATGCTTGATGAAATGATTGCTTGATCTTGAAAATCTTCTTGAGATCTCTTAATGAATAGTGGATGCTATTGCTTGATTGTGGATATGAGATGATGGATTGAAATGAGGGAGGAAAGCTTCCTTTTATAGTGATTTAGGCCACAAACCTCTAGAGAAGGCTGACATTGGATAATTAAATCCCAATTAACCTTAACCACTAGAAATGGACCCACACTAAATCCAATTTAAGGATTTACCATTTCAGAGACCAAAATAGCCGACCCAGAAGTGGGAAAACAAATCTTTCTGAAACCTGACATCTAGAAATCATGGGACATTAAAATTTGAACCCTGGGTCAAGGACAAGGTAGACCCCACCCTAGGTCAGGGTTAAGATTTTCCCTGACCTAGGTCAAGGTCTAGGTCATCTTTGACCTTGAGGTTAAAATCCTCAAGACCTCAATCTAGAGTGCTAGGAAATGCAGAAAGATAGTGAAAACAGGCAGAGAGAGAAGCAGAATGGGGGGAGAAAGCTAGATCTGTGCAAAGACCTAATCAAGGCACTTGACATGACCCCAGACCACTCACTCGGGGGACTAAATTCTCTTAAAATGGAAGTGCTTCCATTTTAAGATGATATATAAGGTTTTAATTGTTGTTGTTGTTTCATCAATGTTTACCTCATAAGGTAATGGCATTAGCCATGATACCCTCGGTATTACAACTTGTGCATATGTGTGGTCACTATCAACTAGAAAGCATATGTCCTGATTGTATTTCTCTACTAAGGATACATGAATTCTACTTCTTTTCCTCATTTTCTTCTTAAACTCAACAAAGTAGTTATCCATAATGCTTTCAAAATTATCACCCATTTGACCAATAAACTCATTAACCTAAACTATCACTGGTCTATTCTTATCCCATTCTACTCCTCCAATGGTAGGAAAATTTTTCTAAATGTAGAAAAATAAACAAACAAGTAGGTAACCAAACTTACACATATAATTCTTTGCTTTCTGGATTGATGTAAGATTCTCGACAAGTTGTGTCAGTTGGAGCTCAACAAGGTCATATGTATGATCCTTCTTTATTATCTTCCAAGCTTGGTCCACTACCATGCATGGGACACTATCCAACTGACTTGACTGTTAAAATTTGTGTGCTATCACCCTTACTACAAATTCAATTTTTGGGTTGGTGATAGTAGAGATAGTCATGCCCTATCTGTTCCATATTGCCTATGTGTTTTCTTGAATTTCCTACTTGCTTTGACATCTCATTTTTTTCTTCCCAGTTAATTTAGGGTATCTAGTTACCTGGTGAATCATATCTTTAGTGATTTGGACCAATCCATCCTCCAACCATATTTTCATATCATGTACCCTGCTCAGTACAATCTTGATCCACTCTACTTTGAAATTTTGCAGAAAGTCAAGGACATGAACCAACCCTTTCTCAACAACCTTCTGGTGTTCCGGCTTCAACACCCCGTTGCTGCATAATTTATCGTATACCTCTCTTAGTTCATAATCACTGACTTCTCCAATCTCGCACATTTAACATGACCAAATATAATTTATCATTAAGACTCTCTTAGGAATGGATGACAGGGCTCTAGTCAGATCTCCCATGATTGCACTTTTCAGAACTGCTTGAAACTTATGTGGCTTGCATGCCTCGTTCCTCACTAATTGTACATTAAAAACCTCTTTTCATTAATTCTTCATTGCAATTGATGATGATGATGCCATGTCTTTCAACTTTAAGGGTTAAAATACTGAAAAGATTTACTCGATAAAATACCTTGCACTAGTGTTCTTCAAATATTTTATTGATGACACGCCATGAAGATTTCTACAAATTGTACTTTGCACTAATCACAATAGTTACCCACTCTTTGAATCTCTCTAAAAGTTCTCAATTTTCTAGTGGAATAAAATAAATGGCAACCTCCCACTTTATAGACTTCAAACGGTCATATTAGGGCTTCATTAATGATCTGTACACTTTCTAGGTGAGATACAGTTGTCTCAACAATCTCATGTTTAACTCAGTTAACATAAGCTTAGACAATACAATCATTCAATTATAGCTCGATGTACATCACATCTCAGCTATCATAGGTACTTGGAAAATACTAGTGACTTGGTCACTATAGACTAAAATATTGATGATCAGCATCAAATATGCAGTGTAGTTCTTTGCTCAAATCTATCCTAATTCATCTTAATCTATGAAAATATGGACTTTTTCTCAACAAATGTTAGGAACTAGTTTAAGATTAAAACATTATAAGATTTAGTTCCATACATACCTTCTTTTCTTAGTTCATGGTAGTTTGATCACCTGATCCATCAGATTGGGTGACCTCATGTGCACTGGCTTCACTATTGCTTGCCGCTTCTTTCTTCTTTTGTGTCTTGTTTATCTAATTTCTCATTTCCTCAAGGTTTCTTCATTCTTACTTTGATCATTGCTTAGTATGTGTGTTCTACAATCTTTCTTTAGGTGACCAATCTTATTGCATTTATAGCATACCATACTTCCATTCATCGAACTCTTGGATTTACCCCTAAAATGTGTCTTCAAATAATTTGCTCCAATGTGACCATATTTTCCATAGTAATGACAATTGTACCAAGTGTTGTAGTCCCAATTGTATGTATTACCCTTCTTAGGTGACTTAATCTATTGATTTGATGACCATTTGGGTTTGGATCTACATTCAAATGCTCTATGTCCATATTTCTGACAGTTGAAATAGTGTCCTTGAAATTTAGGTGAGGTATGTGGATTACTAACCTTTATCCTGCATTCATGTTCATGATGTCCATGTTTCTTACAATTAAAACAATGTCCATTGAATTTTGGTTTAGGAACAGACTTGCCATGTTTTCTTTTGCAGATGTTGGTTGTATGTCCTATCTTTCCACAATGATGGCATGTGGTCTTGGTGTTCTTTGGTTTTGCATTCCTTTTCCCTCAAATCTTTGATGATTCACCTTCCTTAGTGGATGATAAGTGCTCATCATGTCCAAGTCCAGATATATCACTAGCTATTCTAGGTGGCCTTAATAGCTCTTCAAAATATCTCACAGCTTCATTAGGCTTGTTCATCCTTTCATTAACCTCCTTTTAAGATCTTTGTTCATTCCTCAATTGATTGTTTTCTAATCTCAGATTGGTGAGTTCCACATCTTTCCTACCCAATTCTTGATTAACCAGTAGTAGTTGATTTACCATGTCTACTTGATTGTTTGTCAATCTTTGCATGCCACTTGTCCTTTCATCAAGTCTCATTGATATTTATCTTTTTCAGCTTTCTTTTTCTATTCAACTACTTTACAGAGTCTCATAGATTGTATTTCTTGTTCTCTCTTCATATTTATGGATTTGTCATTTTTTACAGAGTTGCCACTATCAAATAGTCCAGAAGTATCTTCTTCTTGATATTGTGTTTCATTTTGTTGAATAGCTATCTCTCTTCTTCTTCTTAAAGATTTCTCTAGTTCTCCTCTAGCTACTTCAGGTTATTGCAATGCAAGTTGAATGTCAATCTTTTAATTCTCTATGATTTTTCCCAACTTATAAACCTCAATCTCAAGATCTTTATCTCACAAGTGGTTAGACTTCTTTAGGAGACTAGGCTTTGATGCCAATTCTTGGAAATCTATTGGGAAAGTGTGATACTTAGAGGAGGGTGAATCAAATATCATTGATTTATCCATTTTGATATAAATGAAAACTTGCATAGTATTAGCATAAAACTCAATAGTGTAACAAATCCAATAAGCTAAACATCACCCATGAAAATAAAAATAACACAATGATTTTGGTTACCTAGAAACCCTTGAAAGGTAAAATTGGGGTGGGGATGACACCCAAAAATCTTCACTACTACAATATAAAGTTTTCCTATTAGGGCTACAAGTTTGATCACAAAATATGATCTACCCTGTGAGGGGTCTTCCCTGTTAAGAGCTTTGAGACTTATACAATCTACCTTGCAAAAGGATTTAAGACTTACAACTAAGTAAGCACTAGGTTAAGAGATTTACTAAGGTCTATCAAAACCTCTTTGTTAAGATATTTACCCTGATACACCTATTAAAATGTCTCAATACTTGATCCTTCAGTTTGCATTGTGATGTTGATTATAGATCTCCTCCTTACAGTATAGATTTGATCTCTTCTATCAATTATGTCTCTGTTCTATCCTTCACTGCTTTGCTCTATTACTCAGTCCCTGAACTCTATCTCTGATTATCAAAACACTTCTCTATTCTAAAAGTATGAGATCTCCTTCATACTCTTATTCTCATGATAATTATTATTCTCACACACATTGTTTTAGGGTTCAGATCACATCTTATATAGATAATTAATTTTCTCTTAGATTTAAGATCTATAATCTAGATTTTCTCTTTTCTCTACTTAACCTTTCCCTAATTCTGATTGGTTCCATGGGTTACATAGGGATTAATGATTACAATACAAGAGCATAATCACCTCTATGATTTCCTCAACAAACAATAAATGAAATATGAATGTCGGCCAAAATGGTTTACCTAAGTGTTTGTGCCATAACAAACACATATGTTGATTCTATATTTCTCGACATTTGATATCTCTGGCACTCAGCATTCACTATTCTTTATACCCTGGTGCTCGGCATTTTCTTCATTACATAACTCGTCAAAAGTTGACTCAGCTAATACTGAAGTACTCAGTTACCATTGTTTTACTCGGTAGTGACTATTATTTGGTAAATGTACATTATACATGACTCGGCCCATATATGATGACTTGGTTGCAGTGATGACCGACCAACATTGCCTAGAAAATGACTAAGTGTAAGACACTAATAGACAACAAAAACTTTAGGGATCAACAATATATATGTATATGTGTATGTATGTATATGTGTGTATGTGTGTGTGCTAGTTTAATTATAGATTAATGAATGGATAATCTGGTAATGAATGAATATCTATGTGCTACATGTGTTGTGCCTAATAATATTTATGATGTAGAGAGATTAAAAGTAGTGATCAGCAAATAGTGCCTAAGCAAGTTATGCATTTGAATACCAAGTCCATGCAGCTCAATGGGGATCAAATTTTGAAGAAGCCTACTGATGAACTAGTCACAACTCATGTAGATAAATTCAAATGATTACTATTAATGTGGAATCAATGTAGGAGATAGTGGAAGCTATATCTACTCTTTATGTTGTTGAACAAGTCTGTTGTTCCTCATTTTGTGGATAATTTCCTCCTCCTTTCTAGTGTTGCAATAATTCTAATCTGCATATTCCTTTGGCACTAATCTTTTAGTGGTTAGTTAATTAGTGAGTTTTGTATAATAAATAGGAAGCTAAACTTCCTTAGAACTTAGATTAGATAGATAGATTGATACTTCATGTATTAGCATCTTAGTTTTCAATATAGTTTAATTATTTTCAGTAATGACTTGTAATCAACACCTTTTACAAGGATGGATAAATAAGATATGTTTTGATTTTATAAGTTTGTAGTCAAGCTCTAAGTACTCACTCAAGTGGGCCCACTTAGTGAGTAACTTATTTTATTTTTAGTAGTAGTCTCTTTTAATTTTGTTTGCAAGTTGGGAGTTTGTCTGTTCTTGTAACCATTGGAACTAATTTCTTGTGATTGTTTATGCAACCAAAGGTAGACAGAGTAATTAGTTCAAAATCATCAATCTGCACATATAGAAGAAGAGATGCCTTAGGTAGATTCCTCCTAACTACCCTGAAAATTAGTTAGGTGATATTTTTGTTAACCAAGAAGAGGAAGAATAAGAATAAGAGAACCCTTATGTTGATGTTGCATAAAGTTTATCCCCCTCTTCATCTTTCTCAGAAGAAGAACCAATTGTTAATATGATTTAAAAAAATAAAGAGGGGGGGTGAATCAGTTGTTCTCAAGTCCAGATGTATAAAACAATCTTTCAAACTCTTCAACAAATCAGATCTAATAACTAACACCTACTCGGTCATTACTGATTGCATAACAGAAACATATAATAGTGTAGTTCACTTATCCAAAAGCATCTAACTTGTAAAACATAGAAATGTTCAAACCAAAACATTCACACAAGTATCAACACCAAGATTTATAGTGGAAACCTAATTTGGGAAAAACCACTTTGTAACATGTTACTATTATGTTCACTCTTCTAAAGTGAGCTCAGTGAAAAGCCAACCCTGTCAAAGGTTACAAACACACTATCAGGTGTGACCTGGTTAAAGGATTTCAACCACTCTGTTAAAAGTGTGCCTTGTTATAGGACTTACATACACTCCATTAGAATGCAACCTTGTTCAAAGGATTTATACCTATGACTGTTAGTTCAACCTTTGTTAAAAGGATTTTGACTGTTACAATGGTTAGAAAGTAGCAGTATTATTGATCTAAGGAACATACAACTCACTTTGAAAATATCAGATCTAATTTCATACACATATGTTGGCTTACTGACTGTGAACCTTTTCCATCTCCATCACTGATCTACTTGGAACCCTTCAAGCAATCACAACACTATTAGAAATAAGAAATACTAAGAGGGGGGGGTGAATCAGTATTTCACAAACTTTTACTTTTTCCCACTTATGGATATAACAGATTACTTTAAAGCATAAGAAACTAAATAGCATACATAATAGTAAATGTAAAGAACTCATAACACATGATATGTTCTCAAGGAAACCCTGGCCAAGGGAAAACCCTGATGGGGATGGTACCCACAAAGATCCACTAATCAAAAGATATCCAGTTAAGGATGTTGACCCTGTTAGGAGCCTGTTACAATCATATAGTGTATCAGTCTTGGTTAAGGGACTATAGGCCTTGTTAGAAGCCTCAACCCTGTTAGGAGTTGTAGATACAAAACCTGATTACCATATGAGCTCACTACCCAAAAAAGTAATACAAATGTTTACTAATTACAATATGGTACTGCTTACAACTTTGCATCAACAACTTTCATTGCTATCACAATATACAACTATCATAAGTTACATACTACAAGTTACATTTCAAGTATGTTCGGTACATCTTTATTTATACAAGATACAAACATAATATCTTTATCCTGTCGGCTTTCATATCTTTATCCAAGAGTAAAAATCTAGGATGTTGTCTCTTTATAATATAAATTCATTATTTTGACAAGCAAAATAATCCCTTAATTCATTTACTAGTTCTATCTTCAAAACTGCTATGTTGGTTTTACTTTGTCATCAGTAAAATAATCATAACTTTGTCTGTACTATCTATACTCTTTTGTGCACTAAGATGGAGTATTCTTAGACACCATAGAATCTATGTTCAAATACGCAAACTCTGATCATGCTCTAGTGAACATCGCCAAAACAAACTGTATCGGGTGCTCTGTAAAAAACATTATTTCATACTTAGACAATTTTAGTCTGCAATCTTCCATACTTACTTTCCAGCTTATGCAATCTTCATAGGGAACATATGTTGCCATAATGACAACATCTATGTACATACCTTAGCCAAATTGCCAACAATCTCCCCCTTTGTCATTGGTGGCAACATATGAGAAAATTGGCTAAGTGTACAAGTCAAAATGTCAAAATTTGTATCAAAATTGTGGCCATAGTATAAAATAAGTATACTATCCTTATATCTCCTCAAAATATACACATAATCTATAACACTTCATAATAATCCATAGAACTCCCCCTATGAGTATCCTTCCTTATCATACATAGACAATTTTCTAAGTATCTCTCCCCCTTTGACAACAATGACAAAATAAAGGGTGGAAAGGGATATACAAAATTGTGTCAAAACTTTTACCGTACTATCTTATTGCAAAGCTGGTAGCCTTGCAACACAATCTGCAAAATCTATCTTCCAAGTCTCAAAATCTTTCTCCCATGCCTTCTTTATTGATTCTGCTACATTGAGTAAAGTACTCAATCCGTATGCTGCAATCTGACAAGCTTGAAGGGACTCAAAATTGAACTTCTAAAATGATGTCCTAGTAGTAAGACATTCTTTTGGCTACTCTTCTATTATAGTCAACTTGATTGAGACATGCTCTCTCAAGATGTTTATTCTGATAATTTTCTTGTTCTTCTCATCATTCAAAGTCCTTATCTCATCACATAATTTTTTGATCTTTTTCTCAACTGCACTGATCTTTATGTTTAGGTTGGCCAAAGAGTTTGTCTCTGCTGCAATTTCATCTTGCTTCTCTTTTATCTTCTTCTCTTCCTCAATTAAAATATTTTTAGATTTTGTACATTGAATGTACAAACACTTTCCAGTCTCAAGATGTTTCCTTAAGTTCTTAATGTGTCTGTTAAGGCTGTCAATGTCATTTTTGATATTCTGACTTATATTCTCCAACATCTCAGCTTCATAAGCTTCCTGAGCCTTAACCTTAGCAATATCAGTCAAATTAGTGAACTCAGCATCAAAAGAATTAATTACCATCTTTGTTCTTTCAAGTGGATCTGAATCAAAGACTTTTGTAGATATAATACTTTGTAGCTTCTCAGTCAAATCTTTCAAACTACCTTCCAAATTCTTAACTTTCTTGTTCTTTCCAATAATCTTGTTCAAAGAAGTGATCAACTCTAATTGATCATCATCATCAACTTCCTTGCTCAAATCTTCAATCAATGTTCCTATTCCTTTCTCCTTTCCATTCTTAGGAGTAAGACTGATGTATTCTTGTGGTTTAATAGATGTATGGGCCTTTGTTTCCATTTGCACTTTAGTTTGAGTAGTCTCTATTTCAATACTCTTTTCTTGCTCTCCCAAAACCAAATTGTCAACAATGTTATCCAAACTATTGAGTACCGCATCATCTGAATCTAAAGTAACTTTTGTTCCTTCAATGTCCATAGATTATGTGCCAATGTTTATAGAAGAAGAGGGAATATCTTTAGCTTCAACTACCTCTACTTGTTCTTAACTCTGTTTCTCTACTGGTTCTACAACTGATTGATCTTTGCTATCTTTTCCTACTACCAAGTTTGCTAGCACTTGCACAACTGCCTGTTCAGTTTCAGTCTTTACTTGTTCATACTAACCTCCCATTATTTGTATAATTCTTCTTTTGGTTCTTAATAGGGTTTCAAGTGGCTTGAGGATCTATTTAAGGTGGTCATCATCTCTTATCTCATAGAACTGTCTAATCACATTCTCTCTCATTTTAGTATCTTCTTCTTGTGCTCTCATCTTTCTTCTCACAAGTCTGTTGTACAAATCTTCTAGTATCTTTCCATGAATAGTATCAAATTTCTTGTTTTTCAAAATCATGTGTAACCATTGCATTCTCTAGATTTAATCTATCAGAGGATCCATATAAATCATAGTATTTGTTCATTTTGGTAAAGTCTCCATGCTGCATTATATCTTCATTAACTCTTTCTATCCTTGGTTTCCATGATTTCTTCTTTATTGTCACTTCATCATCTTTTATCTCTACAACTCTTCTAGGTACTGGTGGAACAATTATTTTTTGTCTTTTACCTGGTCATGAAGCACTTGCCTTCATTCTTTTTCTTGGTGCTGAAGAAAAGGGTTTCTCTGTCTGACTAATTTCTTGTTCCTTCTCAGGTTCTTCAACCTTTACCTTAACTTGAATATGCTCTTCCCTTGATGCCAAAGGTGGGACTGATAGTATCTCACTTTTCCTTATTGCTTCTGTAGTCTTTCTTGCAATATCAAATTCCTGCTCACTCATACCTGATTCTTTTATAATTTTCTTTATTTTAGACTCCACTCTCTTCTTTGATTGTTTCTCTTCCTTAAGTGTCTTTTCTGAATCAAAGTTTTCATCATATGTTCCAAATCTGTTGCCATGAGCATCAACTTTACTTTTCAACAATCTACTAACATATCCTTTTGTTTCAACTTCAGAGATTTCATAGCCAAGAGGGTCTATGAATTCATGTCTAGGTTATACTACCTCAATGTAAGTGAAATTAGTATCAACCATAAAACATATATCATCTTTGTATTTCTCAACTAGGGATGGAGGAATTCTTGATCTATTTACCACAATGTTCTGAAAAGTTTTCAACACTAACTTTATAGTATCATTAACCTTCTCAATAAGATGTTTCATGTAAACTTTATTGATTCTTGCCATAGTATTCTCACCA
Organism: Chamaecyparis obtusa; assembly: GCA_027943335.1. Taxonomy (NCBI): domain Eukaryota; kingdom Viridiplantae; phylum Streptophyta; class Pinopsida; order Cupressales; family Cupressaceae; genus Chamaecyparis; species Chamaecyparis obtusa. Next base: position 2,537,471 of record BSBK01000433.1, read on the forward strand.
TTATTCCATTCAATAGTGTAAGGAAATATTCTTAGCAAGTGGAAGAACATGTAAGTAACCAATGAGGAAAATCTAAAGTGAGTGTATTTAGCTTTCTTTATCTTTTCCAAATTCTCAAACAACTGTATTCTCAGAATTTCACACATATCCACAGGCTTCTTCTCCACACACATCAAGTAAGCAATGTGTACCATACCTACTGGCATATCATCTTCTCTAGAGCTTCCACATAACTTTGTTGTCAAAATCTTACACAAGTATTTTACATCATCTTGCTTAATCTTACTAATGACTATACCTCTGCCATTGTATACTGAACCAGTGTTTTCAATCACAATCTTTCTCATGTTTTTCCCATTCAGTGGAATTGCACCAACTTTTGATAATCTAGTCACATCATGAATTAGGTCTATAGTTATGTCTATATCTTTGTCTTCTAACCAAAATTTACCATTATGTATCCTACTCAAAATGATCTTAGTACACTCCTCATCATCAAATTCATATTTCATAGAGTACTCAATGATTTCATTATTTTCTAGATGTTCATAACCTTGTTTCACTAACATATCTGTGTTGTACAATTTCTTATATTCACCATTAAAATCACTCTCCCTTAGGGTTTCATACTTGCATCCAAGATAACTTTTAACATTCTCTAAATGAAGAACTCCATCTGGTATGGATGATAAGGCTAAACTAGCATCTCTCTTTGAGGGTTCAACTGGATCTTTCTTAGTTCTAGGTTTGTTCTTATCCTTGATGTTGTGAATCAATGATACATCCATTATTATATCTGATTACTTTAAGCTGATTCAAGATCTTAGTTGGATAAATACCTTAAATTTGCAAAATTAGGGCTTCCGCTTGATCGGTGCTTCAAACTTCTGCAAATCACTTCCAAACTTCTTTCTTCACTTCCAAATCACTTCTAATCTCTTGATAATCACAATAAATTCAATTTCAATCTTTTAATACTTAGCATTTACTTGATCTGACATCTCATTCAATTCTTTTGTCGCTAAAATGCCAAAAAGCTGATTCTATAAACCTACAACCATAAATCTTCTTGCGACCTCGCAAAACACAATATTTATTTTTGTGCACTTAACCATAGCATTAGTATAACATAACAAACCTTCATCTAACTGCACAAAACTTAAATCATTCAAAATCTAATTTTATACTAATTCTAAGTTCCTAAACTACAGAAATTTACATAATTTAAGTGCTTAAAGAAGGGTTAGGTAAAGACTCATTCTTACCATCAGATACATTACCTTCTTGATTACCTTCAATGATAAATATACCTTCTTGGTCTGTGCCTTTAACAAATTTTACTTCATCTTCATTGCTACAACAACATTTCTCTTTGTTTCCTGCATTTTCATTTCTTCTTGTGTAGTTTCTAGGGTTAGGGTTATGATGATAACCTCCATTGTTCATTCTACAAAATCTTGTTGTGTGTCCAATCTTGTTACATATCTGACAAGTGATTCCATTGGTTCCATATCTAGGTGTTTGCTGACTGATTTGTGTCCTACAATTTCTAGCAATATGTCCAATTTTTTTGCATCTGAAACATACTTTTCCATTTCCTCTTTTCATGTCTTCAGCTGATCTTTGATCTGCATTGTTAGTATTTCTAGGCATTCTACTATTGTAATTATTATCAATAACTTTAGATCTTCTACATTCAATAGCTCTATGTCCAAAACCATGACAATTATAACAATATCCATTAAGAGGTTTGAATTGTTTACTTGTACAATCTCTCTTCATATGACCAATAGTATTACAAGAAAAACATCTACCTTTGAATTCTCTTTGCATACCTTTGGATGATTCATCTTGCTTCGGTGGTTCTTCTTGCTTTGGTGCATCTTCTTGCTTTGGTGATTCTTCTTGTTTAGGTGCATCTTCAGATTTGTTCTCATCTAACTTCTTTTCTTCACCGCTTTCACATTCATTCAGATCTGGTTTCTTGCTTTCACTAACTATCTTCAATATGTTAAATCCAAGACCAGTTTTGTCATAGAATGGTTTTCCATAAGATACTTGCTTATCAATCTTTTCACTATTTGAATATAGCCTCTCAAGTTGTTGTTTGGATTGAGTCAATTCACCTTTCACAATTTTGTTATATTTTTCAAGTTCATCATACTGCAATTTGACTTTATCAAATTCGGATGTTACTTTGCCAAGTTTAGATTTTAGATCTTCATTTTCATTCTTTAAACTTTCATTCTCAGATCTCAAATTGTCATTTCCATCTTTCAAGCTAAGCTTCAGATTTTCTATCTTCAATTCATGTTTAAGGATCACATTTTTTTTTTCTAAATCATCACAATCTTCAATAAGAATTTCAGATTTCCTTCTCAGATTTTAGATCTTCTATCTTACCTTTCAATTTTTTAATAAGATTCTTTGCATCATCATACTTTCTTTTCAAAGTGTTTCTTTCATCAGTAAGCATATCAATTTGCTCAAGAGCTTCTTCAAGATTCTTCTATAATTGATCCATATCCATAGAGATCTTACTCAAGCTACTAGGCTTTCCTTGAATGTTTCTTCTTCGAGTAACTATGCTCTGATACCAATTGTTAGAAATAGGAAATACTGAGAGGGGGGGTGAATCAGTATTTCACAAACTTTTACTTTTGCCCACTTATGGATATAACGGATTACTTTAAAGCATAAGAAACTAAATAGCATACATAATAGTAAATGTAAAGAACTCATAACACATGATATGTTCTTGAGGAAACCCTAGCCAAGGGAAAACCCTGGTGGGGATGGTACCCACAAAGATCCACTAATCAAAAGATATCCAGTTAAGGATGTTGACCCTGTTAGGAACCTATTACAATCATATAGTGTATCAGTCCTGGTTAAGGGACTATAGGCCTTGTTAGAAGCCTCAACCCTGTTAGGAGTTGTAGATACAAAACATGATTACCAGATGAGCTCACTACCCAAACAAGTAATACAAATGTTTACTAATTACAATATGGTACTGCTTACAACTTCACATCAACAACTTTCACTGCTATCACAATATACAACTATCATAAGTTACATACTACAAGTTACATTTCAAGTATGTTTGGTACATCTTTATTTATACAAGATACAAACATAATATCTTTCTCCTGTCAGCTTGCATATCTTTATCCAAGAGTAAACATCTAGGATGTTATCTCTTTATAATATAAAGTCATTATTTTGACAAGCAAAATAATCCCTTAATTCATTTACTAGTTCTATCTTCAAAACTGCTCTGTCGACTGTACTCTATCATCAGTAAAATAATCATAACTTTGTCCGTACTATCCATACTCTTTTTCACACTGAGATGGAGTATTCTTAGACACCATAGAGTCTATGTTCAACTACACAAACTCTGATCATGCTCCAGTGAATGTCGCCAAAATAAACTATATCGGGTGCTCTGTAAAAAACACTATTTCATACTTAGACAATTTTAGTCTGCGATCTTCCATACTTACTTTCTAGCTTATGCAATCTTCATAGGGAACATATGTTGCCATAATGACAACATCTATGTACATACCTCAGCCAAATTGCCAACAAACACTTCTCCTTCAGCCTTTTCTGCTTAGACAGTCAATAACAATACTTCCAGCATTCACTTCTTTCTGTCTTCAACCTCTCACTTAGGTTTCCTTAATACTACCTCTATTAGGTCAATACATCTTTTTCCACTTAATCTCCTTCATAGATCTTAGGGTTAGGTCAAATTCATTGACTCTATCCTACATTATGTTCTTCGACTTATCTTTGAAATATCTCAAATCTCTTAAAGATTTACAATAAAATGTTTTATAGTGCATTAAATTCTTTCGTACAATCAATAAATAAAGTCAACACGTTTTACATAATTCAAGAATTCAACGATGTCGGCTGGAAATCTGAATTCTTCAACAAATGTAAAATACTGACGCTCGGTCAATACGGTGTCCAACTTCTCGGTCTTCTCTAGAAATCTTGGTCACCACATAAATTGTTCCCTTGGCTAACACTGTCTTCCTCGGCAATTAACTGGTGTTTAGTTAGCATTATTTTTACTCGGCATTCACTAGCTCGATCGACACAAACAACACTCAGCTTAAACTAGATTTCTTCACTTATGCTCGGTTAATCTTACCAGTTTAGTCTTCATTCTTACTAAGATAAATAATACAATGTCTTATCATTATGCCACATAATCAAGTACTCATTGAAGTATCAAGATAACTCAACCTTTCCTTAGGTTTTTTTGTTACCAACCTTTCCTATCCCCTTAGCAACACTCAAATAGATATAGTAATTTATTAAATAGAAATAGTCTTACCAATTAAGGTTTGACATCAATGACAATACAACAATTGCTTCAATTGCAGTTTCCAACAATCTCCCTCTTTGGCATTGATGGCAACACCATATGAATATCACATGAATTACGACCCAATCCAAAACTTATCTGTTTATCAGAGAAATGTATAATATCCTTACCTTCATTCTGATATAGAATTAATTAGCCATGCATGATCGTCCACTAAATTTCTCTCACTATCTTGATCTTCTCATTATGTGTATTCATCTATCATTATCTCCCTCTTTGACAAAAAATGCCAAAGCAACAACAAAAACATACATCTTGTAGATGTAGATATCATCCTTTCAGTTCAGTAGAATATTTCTCCCTCTGTCATCTAGCTTATGACTTATTTTGACTTGTTGTGCTCTTCACAACTCTAGGCTACTCCTAAAGTGTAACCTTTCTCTGCATCAATATGTTAGATGTTCTTTGTAGCACACTTGATGCAGTGCTCCTAGCTTGACTAGGCAACCTCAGTTAGGGGAAGGACCCCTAATTGACTTCTTAGGTATTCATGAGCTTCTTTAGGTAAATATTTAGTGAATATATCTGTTATTTGTTCCTTGGTATTCGCATATTCCATGCAGACCTCTTTATCTTGTACCAATTCTCTCAAGTAGTGATACTTGATGGCAATGTGTTTGGTCTTTGTGTGCATTATTGGGTTTTTAGAGATGTTGATAGCACTTGTGTTGTCACAAAAGATGACAACTGGTTTAGTGATTTCTTCTTTCATGCCTACCAACAATTTCTTTATCCATATCAAATTTGAACAATTGACAGCTACAACCACATACTTAGCTTCAATAGTAGATTGGGAAATGCAATTTTATTTCTTGCTTGTCTAGGAAACTAATCTATGTCCAAGAAAGAAAGCTCCACCACTAGTACTATTTCTATCATCTACATTTCCTGCCCACTTAGCATCTGTATACACTCTCAATTCAAATTTTTCATTCTTCTTGTAGTACAATCCATAGTCAGCAGTTCCTTTCAAGTATCTCATGATTCTTTTAACCGCCATCATGTGAGTTTCCTTAGGATTGGCAAAAAATCTTGCCACAATCCCAATAGCTAATGCAATATCTAGTCTACTATGTACAGCATACTGTAGCTTTCCGATCATAGATCTATACAAAGTCTGGTTAACTTCTACAACATCATCATTCTTAGACAACTTTTGTCCAGTAGCCATGGGAGTACTTACTAGCCTTGAGTCTTCCATACCAAAGATTTTTAGTATCTCATGAACATATTTAGACTGGTTGATGAAGATTCCTTTCTCCATCTGATATACTTGCAAACCAACAAAAAATTTGATCTCTCCAAACATACTCATTTCAAATTTAGTTTGCATTTCATTTGAGAATTTCTTACACAAGGCATCTTGTCCACCAAATATAATATCATCTACAAAGATTTTGGCTAACATGATTCCTTTACCTTCTTCATCTTTCATGTACAAATTTCTTGTGTCATTTGTCCTTGAGAATCCAATCTGTATTAGGTATTTGTGCAACCTCTCATACCATGCTCTAGGAGCATGCTTTAATCCATATAGTGCTTTATTCAGTTTGCAAACCATGTGTCTTCTATTTGGATCAACAAATCCTTCTGGCTGTTCAATATATACTTCTTCTTCTAGTATACCATTTAAAAATGTAGACTTGACATCCATTTAGTATACCTTGAAACTTTTATAGGCAGCATATGCAAGCAAATCTCTGACTCCTTCCAATCTTGCTACAGGGGTAAATGTTTCCCCATAATCTATTCCTTCTTCTTGTGCATAGTCTTTGCATACCAGCCTAGCCTTGTTTCTTGTGATTTGACCATGTTCATTTAGCTTATTATGAAATACCCAATTTGTCCCAAAGACATTCTTATCTTCTGGTCTCGGCACCAGAGTCCAGGTATCATTCTTCTCTATCTGGTCAATCTCTTCATTCATTGCTTCTATCCAGAATTCATTTTCTAATGCTTCCTTTGTTGTCTTAGGCTCATATTCACATAGTAAACATGTTGGATCTCTTACCTTGCTTATTTTCTAAATTTTGATATCTTTATCTCGAATAATATGTTCAGGCTTCTGATGTCTCCTTACATATTGTGCTAGAACAAGTTCTTCTCTTCTTTCATTCGGCTCATCAGGTTCTCTAACAAGTTTGTCAGATTCAACTTTTGAATGCTCGGCAACCTCTTCCTAATACTTGGTAGCTTCTTCCTGTCACTTGGCATGTTCTTCTTCTCTCTCAGCATTTTTATCCTGATGCTCGGCATTGCTTACTCGAGACTAATCATCAAGTTTAGGTCTATCACATGCCTCTTCTTCCTTTATATACACAAAATATCTATAATCTTTTGGTACCCTATTACTGTCAGCTTCATTTTTCTTTGCATACTCATCAACTTTAACATTTACACTTTCCACAAGTTTATTAGTGTTAGAATTTAGACACTTATAAGCTTTACTTTTTATGGAATAGCCTAGGAATATACCCTCATCGCTTTTAGCATCAAATTTTCCATTCCTACTATCCTTCAATATGTAGCACTTACTTCCAAAGATTCTAAAGTATTTTACATTTGGTGCATACCCATGCCATAATTCATAAGGTGTTAGATTTGTACCTTTTTTGATCTGTACTCGATTAAGAGTATAAACAACTGTACTTACAACCTCTTTCCAATATTTGTGTGCAACATTCTTTTCAATCATTAATGTCCATGCATAGTCCAAGATAGATTTGTTCCTTCTCTCTGCTATACCATTCTGTGGAGGAGTTCTAGGTGCAGACATCTATCTTTTGATCCCTGTATCATTGCAAAAAAGATTGAACTCATTTGATGTGAATTCTCCACCTTGGTCAGATCTCAGACACTTTAGGTTTTTACCTATCTCTTTTTCAACCTTGGCCACATACCACTTAAAAAATTGAAAAGCATCAAATTTTTCTTTTAAGAACATTAAATGCATCATTTTGGTATAATCATCAACAAATAGGATAAAATATCTATCACCACAATAAATTTGTAGACCCATCAGTCTACAAAGGTCAATATGAACCAAATCTAAGACATTCTCAAAATTAAAGGTTTTTCTCTTGAAACTAGACTTAGTCATCTTACCCAACTGACATTCTTTGCACATTGCATTCTCAAGTTTCTTCAATCTAGGTAGACCTCTCACTTTATTTTCCTTGCTAATTTCTACCAGATTATCAAAGTTAACATGACATAGTTGCTTATGCCATAACCAAATATCATCAAGTTGTGCAATCATACATGTTTCTTCAGATAGGTCTAGAAAGAAAAAATTACCTCTTGTCTGTTCTCCTCTTCTAATTAGTTCACTTGTGGCATCAAATATTTTGGCCTTCCTGTGATGAAATTCCACTTGGTAGCCAGTGCTATTAAGTTGTGCAACACTCAGTAGATTATAATTAAGACCCTCAACCTAATAATAATTTTCACAAGAGATCTTATCACTCAGCTTAATCAATTATTTTCCTCTAACAGGACATGGTGCATCATTTCCAAACTTTACACTCCTACCTTTATAATGGTTTAAGGTATCAAACTTACTCTTATCTCCAGTCATATGATGTGAACAACCATTGTCAATAATCCATTTATCATTTTTGTTCACATAAGATATTAATGCAGTTTTCTCATCCTCATCAGATTCATCTTTCATTGCAACATAGACAACTTCAATTTCAAAATCATCACTATCAATGTCAGTCTCTTCTTTAGCAATGTAGCAGGATTTCTTACCTTTCCCTTTCTAGTCTTTGTATCTTCAGTAACCTCTATCTTCTCTTTTTTCTTTTTGCTTGCTGTCTCTTTCTTCATCCTTATTATCCCTATCAGGACATCTAGTAGCTATATGACCAACTTTATTACATGAAAAACATATAATAGGGAGTTTACCTTTGTACCTTCCTTTTCCCCTTTTCAGTCTTCTAGCCATAAGAGCTTCTAGATCCTCAATTTCTTCATCATATGTGCCACTGTCACTATCTCTTTCAATTTCACTTTCACTGATGCATCTTTCTTTTTCCTTCTTTAACTTATTCAAAACCATCTGAGACTTAAAAGAAGATTCAATACTATCAATAGTGAAGTTATCATAGTTAGAAAGTTCAAAAGTAGTAAGCTTGCCGACCAAACTTTCTAAAGTAAGGACATTAGGAGAGTTACATCTAGATTCCTGGATTGTAGAGATTTTGATTGCATAGATAGGATGCAAAGTTCTCAATACTTCTCCTATTACAGTTTCATCCTCAATAGTTCTATTTGCTCCTCTAATAGCATTCACAACTTCTTTTATTCTACCACAATATTGTGCAATATTCTCACCTTCTTGCATTCTCATTTCATCAAATTTACCTCTTAGGCTCTTGGCTTTTTCTCTCAACACATTCACATCACCACCATAAATGCTTGCAAGGGTATCCCACATTTTTTTTGTGGTACTGCAGTCTTTGATGTCTTCAAATTCTGGATAACTTAGGGCAGATGCAATCTCCAACATTTCTTGGTTGTGCTCTTGTTTAGCTTTCATTTCCTCAATAGTCAGAGGTGCAACAGGTGTGACATAGTCATGTTCAATGTAACACTTAGCAGAATCACCAATACCGACCAGATGCAGCTTCATCAAACTTTTCCATGCAGGAAAGTTTTCCTTATTCAGCTTAGGTACCTCCTTCTTATACATCTTGATCATTTGCTTCAACTACCTTCAAACTTGTTCTTTGTAAGCACCAACAGCTCTAATACCAATTGTTAATATGATTTAGAACAATAGAGAGGGGGGGTGAATCAATTGTTCTCATGTCCAGATGTATAAAACAATCTTTCAAACTCTTCAACAAATCAGATCTAATAACCAACACCCACTCGGTCATTACTGATTGCATAACAGAAACATATAATAGTGTAGTTCACTTATCCAAAAGTATCTAACTTGTAAAACATAGAAATGTTCAAACCAAAACATTCACACAAGTATCAACACCAGGATTTATAGTGGAAACCTAATTTGGGAAAAACCACTTTGTAACATGTTACTATTATTTTCACTCTTCTGAAGTGAGCTCGGTGAAAAGCCAACCCTGTCAAAGGTTACAAACACACTATCAGGTGTGACCCGGTTAAAGGATTTCAACCACTCTGTTAAAAGTGTGCCTTGTTATAGGACTAACATACACTCCATTAGAATGCAACCTTGTTCAAAGGATTTATACCTATGACTGTTAGGTTAACCTCTGTTAAAAGGATTTTGACTATTACAATGGTTAGAAAGTAGCAGTAATATTGATCTGAGGAACATACAACTCACTTTGCAAATATCAGATCCAATTCCGTACACATATGCTGGCTTACTGACTATGAACCTTTTCCATCTCCATCACTCATCTACTCAGAACCCTTCAAGTGATCACAACACTTCTCCTTCAGCCTTTTTTTCTTAGACAGTCAATAACAATACTTCCAGCATTCACTTCTTTCTATGTCTTCAACCTCTCACTTATCTTTCCTTAATACTACCTCTATTAGGTCAATACATCTTTTGTCGCTTAATCTCCTTCGTAGATCTTAGGGTTAGGTCAAATTCATTGAATATGTCCTACATTATGTTCTTCAGCTTATCTTTGAAATATCTCAAATCTCTTAAAGATTTACAATAAAAAAATTTACAGCACATTAAATGCTTTCATACAATCAATAAATAAAGTCAACATGTTTTACATAATTCAAGAATTCAATGATGTTGGCTAGAAATCTAAATTCTTCAACAAATGCAAAATATTGACACTCGATTAATACTATGTCCAACTTCTCAGTCTTCTCTAGAAAGCTCAGTCACCACATAAACTGTTCCATTAGCTAACATTGTCTTCCTCGGTAATTAACTGGTGTTCGTTCAACACTATTTTTACTCGACATTCACTAGCTCGGTCAACACAAACAACACTCAGCTTAAACTAGATTTCTTCACTTATGCTCAGTTAAGCCTACCAGTTTAGTCTTCATTCTTACTAAGATAAACAATACATTGTCTTATCATTGTGCCACATAATCAATTACTCATTGAAGTATCAAGATAACTCAACCTTTCCTTAGGTGATGTTGTTACCAACCTTGCCTATCCCCTTAGCAACACTCAAATAGATATAGTACTTTCTTAAATAGAAATAGTCTTACCAATTAAGGTTTGACATCAATGACAATACAAAAATTGCTTCAATTGCAGTTTCCAACACCAGTTTGTGTAAATATCTTTGAAGAGCCACTTGACCCAAATTTGTTTTCTGATATCTTATCCAATTTACATATTCCTCCATCTGTGAACCCATTTCATCAAAATCAATTTGACAACCCACTGGCTTTGGTATTTTATCAAATAGGTGTTCATCCAGGGGCTCAACCAAGAATGGTAGGAAATCCTCCTCCTTATACCTTCCTATTTCCTATTACTGATCAACATGACAATAATAACCTTAAGAATATCCATGCTTCAGCTCTTCCCAAGTTTTATGGCCTAGTCAGAAAGGACCTTGATACATTCCTCTTTAAATTTGACATCCTTTGAAGAAGCTATGACTACACCACTAATGTTCATAGGCTCAAATTATTCCCTACCACTTTGAAAGAGTTAGATCTAAGATGGTTTATGGACCTAGGAGGTGATTTTGTGCATAATCAAGATGAGATGAAGACAACATTCTTCGAAAAGAACAAGAAATACTATAGGGTAAATGACATGAGAGGGGATGAAATTTTCATGATGCATCAAAAAGAAGAAGAAAGTTTGGAGGATTACATATAAAGGTTTTGATGTAGTGGCATCTTGGCTTCTTGCTGGTGCCTAAAAATTCTAGCAGTCTCGATAACTATCTAGCGATGTTCAGTTATGTGGTTGGTAATCTCAGTAGAAGACTGGCATTTCTCATTCTTTGATGGTGATTCTTGGTCGAAGTTTTTTAGGCTTTACTGATGGAGCTCAGTGACTTGGTGGTTTTTTTCTCAATGCTCAGTTACCAATGATGTCTTGGTGTTCATTCCAGTTGCTCAGTTGTTGAAGTGGCTCGGTCACTGGAGGACTCGGTCACTGAAGGGAGCTTGGTCATTGAAAGAGACTTGGCACTTCTAGTGCTCGGCAGTGTCTTTGGTGCTTGGTCAACATTGTTGGTGCTCGATAATGCTTGGAGAGCTCATTTGGTGTGGACACTCGGTGTATTTCTTGATGCTTGGTAGTTTGGCTTATCAATGGTTATTCTTGGAGATTCAGCTTGGCCGACTAATGCATTTAACCTAGGTCACATTCCTCAAGTTATGGATTGACCGTTGGACGTGTGGGGACCTAGATCTAGTATGTTGCATTATCCTATGTGGATCTGGAGGCTGACTTGGTGAATTAAATATTTGTGAAGTTATTTGGGAGCTGACTGGCTTTTGGGATTTAATTGTTTCATCCAGTCGACTTGTGGCTTGGATTAGTATTTAAGGAGATGTTTGGGTAGTTGTTTAGGTAGTAGTAGATGTGTGGATCTATGAAGGGATCAATCTGGAGTTCAGATTAGATCTATCAGAGTTAGTAGCTTGCGAGCTTAGGTAGCAAAAGATTGCTTGGTGACTTGTGGGTACAAGCTTAGATCTTTCTTGGAGTGCCTACCAGTCTCTTGTTGTGTTGCAGACCTAGGCTAGCTGAGGACAAGTGTGTTGGATCCTGTGTGATCTTGTAGAACTATTTCTTTCTTTGCAATTGGCTATAACTGAGAAGGCCTTACAGCCCGACACATTGCATGTAATCAGTTAATTAATGAATAAAGACATCTATTTTTCTGTAGATCTGGTTTTGTTCTAGTGTAATTCCAATGTGCTAGTGTTGGCTGCAAGTTTGGATAGTCCTTAATTGGATCCTCTGACCTTGACTGCATTAGGTGGTATCAGAGTGAGAGTTTGATCTTGTTGGAGCAGAAGGTTGACCTAGTAGAGCTAATCTTGTGAAGTTGATCTTGTCAGTGAAGAGATTATGCACAATCTAAGTTGTAGATCTGTGACATTGAACTTGTGAAATCATGCCCTAGTTGTTCATGCAAGGTGGCAGGTTGCGATCTAACTTGCATACAGCTTGTAGGTTTTCACAAAGTGGTCAATGTTAGGGTTTGTTGCAGAAGGTTTTCAAAGATCTTTGGAGATGTCTCCAAGAGGATTAGACCTTGGTGATGTAATTATTGAGAGGTTTTCTTGATTGGAAGCAGATTTTCTAAACCACATGGGGAATCAAGTTAAGAACCTTATGCGAGAAAGTGTTATTAAGATTTGTAAAGCTTACCAGATTTGGAGCATGCTGATCCAGAGGAAAGTTGTTTGGCAGTTTTTAGACTGGTTCGTGAGAGAAGACATCTTGACAAGGTTTCCTATGATAGTTCAGAGGTTGAAGAGGTATATGAAATTGGTTTTGATGATTGGTTGGTGGATTTTGACATCAAACCTGTAGAGCAACTTGTGCTTGTTGCTGAGTTACCTATGATTACCGATGATGTTATTGATCTTGTTCAGGCTAGTAAGGAGATTGGTTTTCATGTTCAGTCAGTTGTGCCTAACATGGAAATTGTAGAGCATTTGGTTGTGCTTGATTAGACTGCTGTTGGTATGGAGTTATCTATTGTTGAACACCTCGATGATTTTGGTGTTACAAAATTGCTTTTGTTCGATATTGTGGTGCTGATATTGTTTATTGGTTGCGGACTTGAGTTGCTGGTTGATAGTGATAAGTCTGGTGATGAGATTTTGAGATGGGATTTTTCCTTGATTCCTAGTGATGGATTGATGGCTCAGTTTGTTTGGGATGTTGAACATATTGATTGGTTGGGTTGCAGATTGGTTCTCTTTCCTATGATGAAATGGAAACCTTTGGTGAAGATGAAGTGGAGTTGGTGGTTTTCAGATGTTCCCTTTGGTGAGAAAGTGTGGGACACACTTTTCTTTGTACTTGGGAAGTCTGATGTAGTGGCATCCTAGCTTCTTGCTCCGTGCTTGAAAATTTTGGCAGTCTCAGTAACTGTCTCATGATGTTTGGTTATGTGGCTAGTAATCTTGGTAGAAGACTAGCATTTCTCAGTCTTTGATGGTGATTCTTGGTCGAAGTTTGTTAGGCTTCACCGATGGAGCTTGGTGACTTGGTGGTTTGTTGTTTGGTACTCAGTTACTAGTGATGTCTTGGTGTTCATGCTAGTTGCTCGGTTGTTGAAGTGTCTCAGTCGCTGGAGGACTTGGTTGCTAAAGGGAGCTCAGTCATTGAAAGAGACTTGGCATTTCTGGTGCTTGACAATGTTTGTGGTGCTCGGTCGACATTGTTGGTGCTCAATAATGCTTGGAGAGCTTAGTTGGTGTGGACACTTGGTGTATTTCCTAATGCTTGGAGAGCTCAGTTAGTGTGGACACTCGGTGTATTTCCTAATGCTTGGTAGTTTGGCTTACCAATGGTTGTTCTTGGAGATTCGACTTGGCCAACTGATGCATTTAATCTGGGTCACGTTCCTTGAGTTATGGATTGACCATTGGACATGTGGGGACCTAGATCTAGCATGTTGCATTATCCTATGTGGATCTGGAGGCTGACTTGGTGAATTAAATATTTGTGGAGTTATTTGGGAGCTGACTAGCTTTTGGGATTTAATTGTTTCATCCAGCTGACTTGTGGCTTGGATTAGTATTTAAGGAGATGTTTGGGTATTTTTTTATGTAGTAGCAGATGTGTGGATCTATGAAGGGATCAATCTAGAGTTTAGATTAGATCTAGCAGAGTTAGTAGCTTGCAGGCTTAGGTAGTAGAAGATTGCTTGGTGACCTACAGGTACAAGTTTAGATCTTTCTTGGAGTGCCTACCAGTGTCCTGTTGTGTTGCAAACCTAGGCTAGCTGAGGAGAAGTGTGTTGGATCCTATGTGATCTTGTAGAACTATTTCTTTCTTTGTAATTAGCCATAATTAGGAAGGCGTTACAGCCCAACACATTGCATGTAATCAGTTAATTAATGAATAAAGACATCTATTTTCTGCAGATTTGGTTTTATTCTTGTGTAATTCCATTGTGCTAGTGTTGGCTACAAGTTTGGATAGTCCTTAATTGGATCCTCCGACCTTGACTGCATTAGGTTTATATTCATCCTATAGAAGTCCACACGCCATGAGCTAAATGAAGAATCACAAAAATCCATCTTTTTAAGAGGAATCAATGATGGTTGTAATGAAGCCTTGACTTAATGGTAACAAGAGATATGACCCAAGCAACTTTGGATGATATCAAGAAGATATGTCTCAACTATTCAAGAATAATTTTTAAAAGGGGAAGAGGATATCACTCTACTATAGGAAAATCAATTGGTAATGGAGTCTCAAGGACATAAATCACTCACCTATTATCATACATTAAGTAGGACATTATCAACAACATAGCCATATAGTTGGATACCATGCAAGCCAAAAAGAAGCATGAGGAAGTAGAAGCAATTATAGCATAATATTTCCCTCACTATAGATAAAAGAAGAAGGATTGCATATGAAAGATGGTGGCTAATCTAGGGACTAAGAAAATACCTACTCAGTTCAAGATAGTAGAAATGGATGTTGATAAAGTATTCTACATTGTTCAAAGAAGGTCATGGCTCCAAGCCCAGGTATTCCATAAGACCCCTTAACTTTTAGTGCTCAATATTTAAATGCTTATAATAATTAGTAGAAATCATAGCATAATCCTAATCATGGAAGTTATAAATCTCAACCATGGAATAATCCATAGTCTCAATGGACAAATTATCAAAATCCTACACCCCAATGAAAACCTCTTTAAGGGAACTAGAAGCAACTTTAAGGAAGGTGGCATCAACCTCAAGGATCTTGGTAACCACCTCAAGGTAACTAGTAACAAAATCCATAGTGGAGAGGAATCCAACAATGGCATAATCAATCTACTAGATACATTAAGCCACCTCTATAACCACAACAACAAGCCTTAATTTCACCTCTTCCAACCAATACTAATTCACATAAACCAACCCAAATAACTACTCACATATGCCTAATCCTAATATAAAGTCATCATAACATCAACAACCTATTTACTATGTAGATCCCAACCAATACTCATTCTATGTTCTAAACATAACTGATATTTATCTAAGGTATGGGACAAATCTATCAGCACCAACTTCTCTAGTTATAACTAAAGTATCTACTGAGGATTTAGAACCAAGAAATCTCATAGCTACCCCTACCCAACTATAATTAGCCCTAGAAACCAAAGTCACTAAGAACAATAGTTCCACTCCTCCTTTACCACAAAGGATAGAACTTGAGGTAACCAAACAAATAGAGGATACCACCTTTGATATCCTTGATTAGATGAAACACATATGTGTTACAAATCCTCTCTTTCAAGCTATAAAGGATGTTCATATTTATGGAAAGGATACTAAAGATGCTAGTGTGAATAAATAAGGAAGAAAGAAAAAATACCCCCAAATAGTGCTTGTCCTTAGTCAGTTAGCAAACATTATGCCTTGATAGACCTAGGGGCAGCCATAAATGTCATGAAAAATGATACCATGCAACATCTCCAAATTACCAATCTAAGGTATACACCTACTATCCTACAGCTAGCTAATAGTTCCACTATCAAACTGATGGGATGGTAGAGAAATTAGTTGTCACCTTAGAATCTTGGGAGTATCTAGCCGATTTCATGATACTTTATCTGAAAGAAACATTAGGGGGATATCTCATCATTCTAAGAAGGCCTTGGTTGGCTACAATTGATGCATATATAGGATGTCGATTAGGGGATATGGTTGTCTCTGATGGTATAAATACAAAGAATATTTCCCTTTATCCTCCTACCTAGCCCCAACCTAAAATAATGAAACCATTATGCCTAGACCTAGGAGACAAAATAGAGGAAGTCAACTCAATTGTGCAACTTATGATGCTAGACAAATATCATTTTTGTAGATGCAAGAAGAGGATGATGTACTTTCCAATATTATGTAGATAAATTATGGATTAAGTGAGAAATAATTTGGTTGCTCAGCCAACTAGAAATACTCATTACAGTCTCTCCTCCCTAAGCCTAATTCATCAAGCATTTCAGCAACTGAAGAAATTTTTTACAAATTCCTCACGCATGAAATTCAAATGCCATGACTCAACAAAGCGTCCATGGTTGAGTTAACAAAGTACATAGAATTATCACTAGGATAATTATTGAATATCAATAATAAACTCAATTAAGAGGAACAACTATCACTAACCAAACTACTCCAAAATCACCAATAATCTTTTTCTTGTGATTATAGTGACATGAAAGGGTTGGATCCTAAGTTTTTCACTCATAAGATCTACATCAGAGATGGTAGTATTCCAATTAGATAGTCCCAAAGAAGAGTAAATATTACCCCAAGAGAGATAGTAAAGGTTGAGTTGCAAAAATTGTTAAATGCTAGTTTTATCTTATCCCATCCTAGACAGCCAGTGGGTGTCACCTCTTCTTATTGTTTCAAAGAAGTGAGGAAAATGGAGAGTTTGTGTAGACTATAGAGAATTGAATACTACAACCAAGAAGGATCATTTTCCACTGCCATTTATAAATTAGGTCTTAGAATCCATAGCAGGAAAGAAGTATATCTCATTTTTGGATGGGTTTAGTGGTTATAATCAAATTAGGATTGCCCTTGAGGATCAAGAGAAAACCATGTTTACATGTCCATAGGGAAATTATTCTTATTATGTTCTTTCATTTGGCCTATTTAATGCTCCAAAAATCTTCCAACAAGCGTTCATTAGTTTATTTTTTGATATTTCACATGACTATATGGAAATCTACATTAATAACTTCACCACATATGGCATAAAATTTGAAGAAGCTTTAACCGATTTGGGAAAACTACTACAAAGATGTGAAGTGTTAGAAATTTGGCTAAGTAGGATATCATATTGTTGTCATTATGGAAATATATAATCACCATGATGATCGCATAATAAAAGAAAGCAATTTTGTATGAGCACAAGTGAAAATTATCTAAGTATAGTAGTATTTTACAGTCTAATCAGAGACAGTTTTGATTAGCGATGTTCACAGAAGTAGGTTCAGTGCATGTATACTTGAACATGGATAATTCTATGTATATCAAAGTCACATATGAAAGCACAAGTTTGTACAACATGTACGGAAGGAGATATTAAATAATTATAGAGACAGTTTTGAAGCCAACCTAAACAGAACAAGAAGATAGAATGTGAATATTAAGTTAAGGGATAATTTTGTTTATCAAAATAATAACTTAACCATATAGGGACGACATCCTAGATGTTAACCCTCAAATAGCTTGAATTAGTTTTACATTGTGAAAAGAGTTTATGTATTGTAAGCTAATTGGAAGTTGGTAATTGTAATAACTTGTATATATGTAAGAACTATGTAATGATAAAGACATGAAAGTGACATAATAGAAAATGTAATGTAATATGATACGAAGTTGTATATTGTAAGAAAGAAATAAATCTAACTCTGTATATGAAAGCAAAGAGTCTAGAAAGCTAAATTAGAATAGGAAAGCTATTCGACAGTAGTAAAAGGTTATGTACTTTACCTTTGTATTTGAAGATATCATTGTACATTGTGTTGGAGCTCTAAATTTTGGGCAAAATTTGGAGTCCTATATAGTGATAAAACCCTAAAAAATGGCCTCTTAAACTCCATGCCCAATAATTAATGATGGAGTACATGAAATGGGATAAAATATTATATTAATTTTCAATTAAAAAGTTGAGATATTATGGAAGGAAGCTTTGTGACAAGAACAATCAAAATTCTATGATCAAAGCCTTCAGAAAATGCTAGAATTTTGACCTGCTGCAAAGATGATGTCGACATAGGCATAAGATGGTCAAATTTTAAAAATCTAAAAATGACCCAGTTTGGGAAATCCAATTTCCTATCTCCATTGAAAATCTTAGCTTTCCATGAGGTGTTTTGGTTTTTCAACCAAGCCCAAATCCGAAAGTTAGGCAGTTATTTTTTAGTTAGTTTATCATTTTTTCAAAACAATTTGTAATAAGGGTGTGTCTTTTCACCCTAAAGAGGTGTGAAAGCCACTCAAACATGTATATATACATAATGTAAAATGTAAAGAGAGACAATACAATACAAGATATATTATCATAGGATATAATTCGATCAAAACTATAGTATGAACTCTAATGTACTATTTTTTTCAACATTAATAAAGATAAGTGCTTTTCTTTTTTATTTGTGGTTATAAGTTATATGTTTTCAATTAGTCTTTCAGATTACTCTATAAACCAGGGTATCCTACTATGTTTTTCTATTTGATGCATTCATTTATGACTAATTTGTACAATTTGAATAATGGTAGCATGGTCTGAGAACCTGTTACTGTTTCCTTTCAGGCTTTTAAGTTGGGTTAAAAACCATAGGCCCTATTGTATAAGTTGTTTTAAATTTTGTTTCAATAGAAGCTTGTACGGTGATGGTCTCACTTTACAGGAGTGAGTTACCTTAAAACCATCTCTAATTGTACGTAGGATTGAAATTTTTATGACTCTATAGCCCAAGTATTTAGAAGGCATTGATCTAACTATAATTTGGAAATTGTCATTTGGTTCATACTTTGTGGTTTGTAGATTATATAATCATTATTTCAAAAATATTACTTTTGAGTCCTTAGTTTAATCCACTTTAGTCAAGATTTATATAATAGAGATTATTAGAGAATTTATTTCTTTCCTCCAAGGATCATTCACTACCTTGGGAGGAACTTTGTTTATTTATGTACGTAGTTGTGCAACATAGAGAATTTGATAGTTTAAAGTGAATTTAGGCCTACCAGCCTTGGCTTGATTAAGCCATAATTGCAGAGGTATTAGTATGTACTTCTCAGTTGGCCAAAAGTGATCCATCATTTTTGGGCACCAACACATTGCATGTTTGGGTAGTGAGCTCATATTTCAAGCATTCTATTTTGTAATAGAAACTCCTAATAGGGTTGAGGCTTCTAACAGGGCGTAGAGTCCTTTAACCATGATAGAGACACTATATGTATGTAATAGACTCCTAAAAGGGTCAACATCCTTAACTGGATACTTTTGATTAGTGGATCAGTTGTGGGTATCATCCCCACCAGGGTTTTCCCTTGGCCAGGGTTTCCTCAAGAACAAACATGGTGTTATGAGTTCATCTACTTTATTGCTATGCTTGTTATTCAATTTTCTTAGTTTAATTTATTTTGCAAGCTTCAAATTAATTTGTTATATCCATAATTGGGCAAAAATAATTTTTTTTGAAATACGGATTCACCCCCCCCCCCCTCTCAGTATTTCCTATTTCTAACAATTGGTATTAGAGCCTATTTACTCAAAACAAAGTTATTCGGAGAAAGCCTAACATCTTGAGTAAGATCACTATGGTTATGGATCAATTGCAGAAGAATCTTGAAGAAGCTCTTGAACATATTGATATTATTACCAAAGAAAAATACTCTGAAAGTAAAATATGATGATGCGAAAAACTACATTAAGAAGCAAAAAGAAAAGGTAGAAGAACTGAAATCAAAGAAAGTACCTACAATTCAAGTCAAGGACTGTAATGAAGTGTCTAAATTGAAAAAAGAAAATGAGATTCTTAAACATGAGTTAAATATTGTAAATCTAAAGTTAATCTTGAAAGATGAAAACAACAAAGATGAATCAAATTTGAAATCTGAGAATGAAGATCTGAAGTCCAAACTTAGTAAAGTAACATCAAAACTTGAGAAATAAAATATGTAGTATGCTAAACTTGAGAAGTACAATACAATTGTGAAAGGAGAATTGACTCAATCTAAATAACATCTTGAGAAACTGTATTCCAGTAGTGAAAAGATTGATGAACAAATGTCTTATCAGAAACTAACCTATGATAAAACTGGTCTTGGATATCTTGAAGAAAAGTTCCCTAAAAAGATTGAGGAATGTAAAGAACTAGATACAAAACACTCTAAGAACAAAGATGAAAAGAAGTATGATGAAGCAAACAAACCAGAAGATATACCTAATCCACCTAAAGAAGGAGAACCATCTAAACATATGTGAAGAGAATTCAAAGGTACATGTTTTTCATGCAATTCTTTTAGACACATAAAAAAAGATTGTACAGGTAAGCAATTCAAACCTATCTCTAGTTATTGTTATGATTGTCATGGTTTTGGACATAGAGTTATTGATTGTAAGAAACCTAGATCTAATGATAATAATAGTAGTACAATGTTTAGAGATGCTAACCATACAGATAAGAGATCTATTGGAGACATGAACAAAAGAAATGGATTTGTGTGTTATAGATGCAACAAGATTGGACATATTGCCAGAAATTATAGAACACAAATTAGTCAAACAGGACCGAGATATGAAAACAATGGAGTAGTTTGTTAGATATGCAACAAATTTGGTCACACGACAATATTCTGTATAATGAACAACATGAGAAACACTAATCCTAGAAACTATACAAGAAGAAATGTAAACATAAACAATAGTTAGAGGGATGCTGTAGTAACTTGGAAAAAGTTAAATTTGTTAAAGCCACAGCTCAAGAGAGCACACTCAGTATACCAGGAAACTAGATACGTGAAGTACCTAATAGTAAGTTTGAATCATTTCCTAATTCATTTCAAAGCACTTAAAGTAATTATTTCATGAATTATGTATTAGACTAGAATATTAGTATAGTATAGAAGTTAGAATAGATTGAATTGAGCTTTGCGCAGTTAATATGAGCTAGTATATGATGTAATTATGCTATGGTTAAGAGTACATGAATTTATATGAATATATGCCAGTACACAGAGAGAATGAAGTTTTGCAGGTAACCAAGAACATCTTTTTGGTGTGAAGTGGCAAAGAAATTTAATGTGATGTTAGAATCTTGAAATATTTGAAGGATAAAATCCATATGATCGGTATTAGTTTATCATTCAAGCGATTATAAGTGATAAGGAGAGCTAGTCAGTGGAGATTAAGAGTAGTTTGCATGATTTGGAGATAGATTTATTATCAGATCTATGCAAAGCTCTAAATTGTAATTCTTGAGATATTTTTCTAAGTAATCACTATCAATAAGATGTGTTTTTTATAGAATCATGGATGCATCACTTGTTCACCACATCAAGGATTCAGTTAGACCTAAAATGAAAAAGGAACCAATAGAACCTTTGGAAGAGGACCCTAGTTTAGCTTTGTCATCTGTTCCAGATGGATTTTTTCATTTGGAAGACATAAGAAGCTATTTGAAATGTAAGTTTGAGACCATAGGAGATGGTAATCTGATCAAGGAATATGAAAAGATATATAAATAGGACATGTCATACAAACAAGGGTTTGAACACTTAAGTGAGATTGATATTATCAAGTATACACTTCATTATGAATTTTAGGATGATGAATGGACTAAGATTATTTTGAGAAAAATTCACAATGGTAAATTTTGGTTAGATGATAGAGCTATTGATATCACAGCAGGCCTTATTCATGAAGTAACTTGCCTATCTAAATCTAGAATGATTCCATTTAATGAGAAAAATGTTAAGAAAATAGTGTTGGATAATACCAAGTCATCATACAATGGTAGAGGAAATGTTATCAGTAAAATTGTATAGGATGATGTTAGATATGTGTGTTATAATAACTGAGAGGGGGGTGAATCAGTTATCCATTGTCCCAAATACAAAATATATATCCAAAAACAATTTAAACAAATTTTTGCAGCTCGGTAACATAGAATAGTAAACTGTCTCTACTTTTACCGATTACCAGTTAATAAATTATAGTAGCTATTGATCAAATCAAATATACAACATGTAAAGTATGATATCCAACAATCATCACAATCAACACATAATACAAGGGATTTAACATGGAAACCCTGTAAAGGGAAAAACCACCTGGGACTGGCAACCCAAAAATTGTTCACTCTTCTGAAGTGAGGTTGGTGAAGACCCAACCTTGTTAAAGGTTACAAAACACACTGTAAGGTGTGACCTTGTTAGAGGATTTAACACTAACCATTATCATCCAACCAGCATTCACTATGGGGTTGACAGGATAACAAATTTACATTCTATGAATGACATTACAAGACTTTCTAGTCTACTCGGTTAAGAGATTTATCTAATTACAATGGTTAAACTGTAACAACAGGTGATCTTATTACAATATAACTTGATTTGTAGATGTACATATCTATATTATGCTCATTCAAATCCTCTTATCAATATATCAATTTTGTTCAACAATATTCAGTAACTTACTGTCTCTCAGTTATAACTTTATGACACTCGATAATCTCTGTAGTTTGGTTCTCCTTAACCAGTTTGATCAGGCATGCATGAAGCTTTTTCACATGATATCTCTATAGTATCCTTTCCTCCACCATGAGTTTCATAATGAAACCCTAGTCTCTTAAATAGACAAGTAAATCATTTTCTTTTCATCCATCAGATTTTGTCATTTAATCTCCTTCATTGATTTTTCCGCTTAAACCTTCCTCAGCTTATGTAGCAGTAACACATTTCAATTCTATCCTTTAGATCTTCCTTGAATTTTGCTAGTCGTTCATCTCGTAACAAACTTTATCTTTCCACCTCATGATCATAGACTTTACATCTCATCAACTTATGTAGGCTAAACTAATCATTTAGTTCTTTTGTCCATTCTTGGTTGACAAAGAAATGCATTGGTGAACACAAGCTCGATTTATACTATGCTTAGTATACACTACACTACTCGGTGTATACTAGAATGCTTCATTAACCGACCACACTGCTTTGTAACATTTTTCTCCCAACTTCATAACAGATTAATGCAACATAATCAAGTCAACAATATGAAGTCATAGACTCATCAATAAGTTACCAAGAGTATTCCTTATCCTCATCTATCATATCCATCTTCCTCCATGTAGATATCTTGGTTCTTCATATTTCTCTTCTCTTCTACAGATGTGTTAGATGTTTGCAACTCCATGATAAGTACTGTCAAAACTAGTTGACATCAATGAAAACATAAAATTGATTCAATTATCTTACATAATAGTTCAGTGCTCAGTGATCTCTAATCACTCATTCAATCAGGCTCTCAATCAGTTGTAGTTCATCAATCTCTCCCTTTGGCATTGATAGAAACTCAAGCAATATAAAGTATACCAAACATGTATTCTACAACTATGTAAACAAATTTTGTAGCTCGGTAAGCTCTCCCTAGCTTAATATGTTTAATCACTACATTATATGACAACATTGCAAATATAGACTATCTTCTGCAAATATGATCTTTAGCAGCTCTCAGGTTCCTTATGTTTATCGCTCCCTTTATCTTCTCAGATTGTCTCTCCCTTAGATAGATGTTCTTGTATTCTACTTAGTTATTATATTGTTTATCTCTCCCTTTGACAATAATGCCAAAGAAACAAATAAACATACAGCTATGTAGTAGCCAATTAACTCACGGTTGTCCTATGCATTTACTATACATCTATGTATTGATTATGCCACTGGTTTCTCAAATCTTTCACAACCTTAGATAGAAATCCAAAGTGTGAACTATGTTGCATCAACATGAGTGATCTTCTGATAAGATTAGGCTGATGCAACCTCCAGATCACATTAGTGACCGGTAGACAGAGGACAAACCCCAAGTCTAGTCCTCAAGTATTCAAATGTATCTTTCAGTAGAGGCTTTGTAAATATGTCTGCAAGTTGCTCTTTAGATATAACAAATTCTAGCTTCACTTGCTTCTCCTATACTTGTTCTCTTAAGTAGTGATACTTGATAGATATGTGCTTTTTTTTTTAGTGCATCACTGGATTCTTTGAAATGTTAATAGCACTAGTGTTATCATAGTATATAATCACCGGCTCAGTGATTACCTCATTCATTCCTTCTAACACTTGCTTAATATAAGCAATATTTGAACAGTTTGTAGTAGCAGCAACATATTATGCTTTGGTTGTAGACTGGGAAATAAAAGATTGCTTCTTACTTGTCTAGGTAACAAGTCTTTCACCAAAGAAAATGCTCCTCCGGTTGTGCTTTTTCTGTCATCCACATTTCCAGCCCAATCAATGCTAGTGTATACTTTAAGTTAAAACGTTCCTTCCTTAGGATACCATAATCCATAATCCTCTTTTTTCTTCAGATATCTTAAGATTCTCTTTGTAGCAACCATGTGTGACTCCCTAGGATTTGTAGAAAATCTAGCAACAATCCCCATAGCATGTGCTATATCTGGTCTACTATGTACTACATACATCAACTTACCAATCATAGATCAGTATAGTGTTTGGTTCACCTCTGTAGTTTCATCCTCTTTAGTGAATTTTCAGCCTATGACCATTGGTGTTCCAATTGGTTTGGCATCTTCTATGCCAAATGTTCTCAGTACTTCTTTTATATACTTGGATTGTGTGATGAATATCCCATCATTCTGTTGAATAACCTACAGTCCTAGAAAGAACTTGATCTCTCCAAACATAGACATTTCAAACACTTTTCTCATCTCATCAGCAAATGACTTACATATGTGATCTTGTCCTCCAAAGATATTATCATCCATAAATATTTCAGCAATTAGAATAGTATCATCAGTATCTCCTTTCATATACAAATTGTTGTTCTCACTAGTTCTAACAAATCCAATACTTAACAAATAAGTATGCAGCCTTTCATACCAGGCTCTCAGAGCTTGTTTCAAACCATATAAATCTTTATGTAATCTACATACCATGTCTTTCTTGTCTATATCTACAAACCATTATGGTTGTTCTATGTAGTCTTCTTCTTCAAGTATCCCATTCAAAAATGCAGACTTAACGTCCATTTGATAAAATTTAAATTTCATATGTCCTGCATAAGCTAGTAACATTCAAACTCCTTCTAGTCTAGCAATAGGTGCAAAGGTCTCACCATAATCAATTCCTTCCTCCTAAGCATACCCATTGCATACTAGTCTAGCTTTATTCCTTGTAACCTCTCCATTTTCATTCAGCTTATTTCCGAAGATCCACTTAGTACCGATAACATTCTTATCCTTAGGTCTAGGTACTAAGGTCCATGTCTTGTTTTTCTCTATCTATTCAATCTCTTCATTCATTGCATTTATCCACTCTTCATTCTCCAATGCAACTTTAACATTCTTTGGTTCATATTCACAAACTAAGCATGTACCTTGTCTTGATTTACTTCTCATTTGTATGTCAACTTGCTAGTCACCAATGATATGGTTCTCAAGATGATGTCTTCTAACAAATCTTGCCAGTATCTGATCTCTTCTTTCTTGTTCATCCTATTCAAGCTCATTTGCTTGCTCGGTAGGTCCTATATGCTCGTTGATTTCTCTTTCCTATTCCTCGGTGTCATTTTCCTATTGATCGGTTGTCACTATCTGCAGCTTTGGTAGATACTCTGGATGTTCAATGTATGTGAATTTACCATAGTCTTCTAGTTCCTTTGTGCTTTCTTTTGCATTCTTGTCATCAAACTCATCAACCTTGACATTAGCACTTTCTATCATTTTATTAGTAACTTTATTTAGACACTTATATGCTTTTCTTTTAGTGGAATATCCAAGAAATATCCCTTCATCACCTTTTGAGTCAAACTTTCCATTTCTTTCATCTTTCAGAATAAAGCATTTACTTCCAAAAATTCTGAAATAACTTATAGTGGGTTTGTGTCCAAACCATAACTCATAGGGTGTCTTGTTAGTGTCCTTCTTCAACTGTACTCAGTTCAAAATAAAAATATATGTGCTAACTGCCTCTCTCCAATATGTATGAGCAACATTTTTCTCTATCATCAGTGTTCTTGTGCAATCAACTATTGACCTATTCCTCCTTTCAGCAATTCCATTTTGTTGAGGTGTTCTCAGTGCAGAGACCTATCTTTTTATACCATGCTCATTACAATAGTTAGTAAATTCATCACAAATAAATTCACCTCCTCTATCAGATCTTAAGCATTTCAATTCTTTACCAGTCTCTTTCTCTACTTTTTCTTTAAACCACTTTAACATCTTAAATGCCTCTAATTTTTCTTTCAAGAACATGACAGTCATCAATCTATTATAGTCATCAACAAAAAGAATAAAATATCTATCTCCATAATAACTTTGAGTTCTCATGGAACCACATAGGTCAGTGTGAACTAACTCAAGTATTTTCTTTGTTGAATAATCTTTGCTTTTGAAACTAGATTCTATCATTTTACCTTTTTGACATGCATGACACATAACATGATTAGGCTTAGATAAGTTAGGCATACCTCTAACCTTTTTCTTTTTAATGATCTTAATCATATTATAAGAGTTTACATGACATAACCTTTTATGCCATAACGAAGCATCTTCATTTTTCATCATTAAACAAGAAGACTCTACATTATCAAGATAAAACAAGTTACCTTTCGATTGTGCTCCTGTTCCAACAAGTCTTCCTCCATCATCAAATATTTTTACTTTCTTTCTCTCAAAAGCTACTCAGTGACCTGAATTGTCCAGTTGTGCCACACTTAGAAAATTATAGCTTAGTCCTTCTACCCAATAAGAATTATCACATTGGATTCTATCATTTATCAGTAAGGATCCCTTTCCTCTAACCATACAAGGCGTATCATTACCCATTTTTATAGATCCTCCATTATATTGCTCAAGATGATCAATTTTTCTTCATCACTAGTCATGTGATGTGTACAACCACTATCTATGATCCATGTATCATTTTTATTAACCTTAAAAATCAGTGTTGATTATACATACTTTTCTTCTAACTTAGAATCATCCTTCATAGCAAAAAATACTACCTCTACATCATCATTTGAATTAGAATCAGATTCATTTTCTTCAGAAATGTAACATACATTTTTTCCTTTATCATTATTATCTCAGTTGTCTATGTTGTAGTGTTGGTAACTTATGTTGCCTCTTCTCCCATAGCTTCCTTCACTAGATTGGTCCTTGTTTTTGTCATCTTCCTTCATGTTTGGACATCTAGCAGCAATATGACCAACTTCTTTGTAGTTAAAACATGATAAAGGTAATTTGCCTCTATATCTACCTTTTCCTTTAGGTAATCTCCTAGCCATAAGAGGTTCAAGCACATCAAAATCATCATCAATATTTCTATCACTATAATCCTTATTATTTCTACTACTAGACTTACCAATCTTTAGAGAAGTCATAAAATTGGATTCAATAGTTGATACAACACTATTATCATAGTTTTTCAGTTCAAAAGTTATTAGTTTTCCAATCAGATTATTAAGAGTGGGAGTATTGTTAGGTGTTGACCTATTTTCATGTATTGCAGATATTCTGATTGTATAGACATGCAATAAAGTCCTTAGAATTTTGCTTACCATAGTGTCTTCATCAATAACACCAGCAGATCCTCTGATAGCATGAACTACCTCCTTTATTTTGTATGTATACTGCACAATGTTTTCTCCTTCTTTCAGCTTCATCTCATCAAATCTCCCTCTTAAACTTTCAGCTCTAGCTCTCTTGACATTTGTATCACCACTATAAACTAGAGAAATTTTATCCCACATATCCTTAGTAGTAGTGTAATCTTTGATATCTTCAAACTCGACATCTGTTAGAGCAGCAACAATCTCCATCATAGTAATGTTATGCTCATGTCTATCTCTTAGTTGATCAAGAGTCAAAGGTCCAATGGGCGGTGCAATGTAGCCATTCTCTAATAGTGTGAGGGTAGAATTCTGAATTCCAGATATATGTAGTTTTATTTGGCTTTGTCATATTGTAAAGTTGTCCTTGTTCAGCTTTGGCACATCCCTCTTATAAATTTTGTGATCTTTATGTTGAAGTCCTTAAAACTCTGTTCCAAGCAACCAAACTTGCTCTGATACCAATTGTTAGAATAACTAAGAGGGGGGTGAATCAGTTATCCACAGTCCTAAATACAAAATGTATATCCAAAAACAATTTAAACAAATTTATGCAGCTCGGTAACATAGAATAGTAAACTGTCTGTGCTTTTACCGATTACCAGTTAATAACTTATAGTAGCTACCGATCAAATCAAATATGAAACATGTAAAGTATGATATCCAACAATCATCATAATCAACACATAACACAAGAGATTTAACATGGAAACCCTATAAAAGGAAAAACCACCTAGGACTGGCAACCCAAAAATTGTTCACTCTTCTGAAGTGAGGTCGGTGAAGACCCAACCCTGTTAAAGGTTACAAAACACACTGTAAGGTGTGACCTTGTTAGAGGATTTAACACTAACCATTATCATCCAACCAATATTCACTATGGGGTTGATAGGATAACAAATGTACATTCTATGAATGACATTACAAGACTTTCTATTCTACTTAGTTAAGAGATTTATCTGATTACAATGGTTAAACTATAACAACAGGTGATCTTATTACAATACAACTTGATTTGCAGATGTACAGATCTATATTTTTCTCATTAAAATCCTCTAATCAATATATCAATTATGTTCAACAATATTTAGTAACTTACTATCTCTCAGTTATAGCTTTTTGATGCTTGGTAATCTCTACAGTTCGGTTCTCCTTAGCCAGTTTGATCAGGCATGCATGAAGCTTTTTCACGTGATACTCTGCAGTATCCTTTCCTGCAGAATGAGTTTCATAATGAAACCCTAGTCTCTTAAATAGACAAGTAAACCATTTTCTTTTCATCCATCAGATTTTGTCACTTAATCTCCTTCATTGATTTTGCTGCTTAAACCTTCCTCATCTGATGTATCAGTAACACATTTCAATTATGTCCTTTATATCTTCCTTGAATTTTTCTAGCCATTGATCTCGTAACAAACTTTATCTTTCCACCTCATGATCATACACTTTATAGCTCATCAACTTCTGTTGGCTAAACTAATCATTTAGTTCTTTTAACCATTCTCAGTTGATAAAGAAATGCATCGGTGAACACAAGCTTGGTTTATACTATGCTCGGTATACACTACACTATTTGGTGTATATTGGAATGCTTCATTAACCGACCACACTGCTTTGTAACATTTTTCTCCCAACTTCATAAAAGATTAATGCAACATAATCAAGTCAACAATATGAAGTCATAGACTCATCAATAAGTTACCAAGAGTATTCCTTATCCTCGTCTATCATATCCATCTTCCTCCATGTAGATATCTTGGTTCTTCATCTTTCTCTTCTCTTCTACAGATGTGTTAGATGTTTGCAACTCCATGATAAGTACTATCAAAACTAGTTGACATCAATGACAACATAAAATTGATTCAATTATCTTACATAATAGTTTAGTTCTTGGTGATCTCTAATCATTCATTCAATCATGTTCTCAATCAGTTGTAGTTTATCAATGTGTGCAAAATTTTGACCTCAAAGTTTTGTGCAAGTTATAGAGAGGATGATATCACAGCTAGCATGGTACATGCAACTTATCTTATGTGTGTTGAGAAAGTATAGGTAGAAATGTGTAAAATTTTAAGAATTCAGTTGACAAAGAACCTTGAGAAGATCAAGAAAACTAAGAACTCATAGTTTAGATTCTCATCTTTGATCACATATATGTTCTTTCTTTTTTTAAGAAGATTCCCATACAATATAGGAGAAGATTGGAATGATAACAGGAACACTATGGAAAGAATCAACAAGGTGTACCTAAGACACCCTATAGATAAAATAAATTAAAGTGCTACATTGGTAATTAAGACTTTTCAGAATCAAATGAGGAAAAGGTCAAGTACTCCACTAGCTATTGTAGAGAAATACAAGAATTAGATATGTTTTATGGTTGATACTGACTTTACTTTCATTGAATCAGTTGAACCTAGAATGGAATTTGTAGATCCACTTGAATATGAAGTTTTTGAAGTTGAGATCGAAGGATACATAAGAAGATTACTTAAGAGTAATTTGAATGCCAAGAGTCCTAGATTTGGGACATATGAGGAGAACTTTGACTCTATACAATCACTACAGGCACAAAAGATGGCTAAGAAAAGAGTTGACAATACTATCAAAAAAGTATTGAAAGACACTTGCATGACAGAACATGAATTTTTAGTTGCAAAGAAGATAGTAGTAGCAATAATGGATATAGGACAGAAAGAGATTCTATCAATCCAATGCTTGACATCTCTTGCAGCCCCTACTGAAGAAATTTAGGATTTAGATGAAGAATTTGAAGAAGTGGAAGTGCGGGAAGTAAGGAAATCCACTAAATCCTCCACCACTACACCAACTAAAAGAGTTAAGGAAATGGCAAGTGGTCTAGGAAAAAGATAGAAAACTTTATTTTCCCCAGTTCAAAGGAAATCATCAACGGCTAAGACAGATGAAGAGGTAGGAAGCAGTAAAAAGAAATGGAAGCCTAAAATTGACAAAGTGAACCCTTTAATCATAAATGAAGGTGATATCACTAAGGTGAATAAGTACTATGAGTTATATGACAATTTTGAGAAGTTAAATTTATAGAATGCAGTTGTTAGACACATGATACTTGCAAACAAGAAATTTGATAATATTAAAGGCAAGATCCATGACGGTCTATATGAGAAATTAGTGAACAGAAAGAAGAGAGCAATAGAAGAGGACAATGGCATAAGAGAAAGATATGTAAGGAAATTATGTGACATAAAAGATGAAAAACACTTCAAATAAATCATGAAGAATTTGAGCACTCGTCTAAGGAAGAAAAGGAGAACCATACTGATAATGGGAGGAAACTATGAGGAAATAAACAAAGAGACAGAGAAAGCAGTTGTGGAGGTTATGACCTCCATCCTAGTGAGCACATAAATGAATCTGATCAAGCGATTGAAGTAGAGTATTAGATAGATCCATCAACAGCACCACCAACCTCTATTAATATTAAAGCTGAGTCTATGAACATTGAAGGAACCAATATTACTTTGGACACTTAAGAAAATCTCTTCAATGACCATGAATACATTGTTGGCAATTCAGTTGATGAGCAGCAGGACATTGCAGTGAATGAGGAAAAAGAAGATGAACCAAGGAAGGAAGAAGAGAAAGAGGAACCACAGATTAATGTAGTAGCAAAAGAGAAAATAGTTCCACAAAAGCAATCAGAAATCATTCCCAAACCTAAGGAAGTGGCATAATCAGTACAAAAACTACATATTGAATCTATGTTTGCTAGCCTAGGATAGGAAGTTGATGATGATGATCAAATAGAGTTGATCTCATCTTTGAACAAAATCATTGGCAAAAATAAGAAGGTGAAAATCTTAGAAGGAACACTACTTGAAGTCACAGGAAAACTACAAAGCATTATATCAAGTCAAATTAGTGAGGAAGATCCACAAGTAAAAGATAAAGAGGTTATGAAAGCATTTGATACATAATTTACTAACCTATTAGATATAGCCACAGTAAAAGCCCAAGCAGCTCATGATGCTCAGGTATATTAAGTTGTATGTCAAAATATCAGAATAATATAGACAATCTAGATATTTGTATAAAAGAGTTGAGAAGATGTATGGAAAGAGGAAAAGCATTGTACATTCAGTGTACACAATCATAGAACCACACATCAAAGATAACAGAGAAGATGAAAATAAAAGAGGTGGAATTACAAGCGGCAGTAAACCTTTTGTCAAGCCCTAATGTGAAGATCTCAAACATTGAGAGGAATACAAGTAAAATCTTTGATGATATGAGACTTCTGAATGATGAGAAGGAGAAGAAATTGAAAATATTCTCTCTACTAAGAGAGCATGTATCAATGAAGATAAGTATTCTTGAAAATCAGTTGGAGGAATGTCTTTCTTCAAAGACATCTTATGGAAAATTTCATTCTACAAACCTTAAGGTATGTGAAATTGCATATTTTGGCCAATGCACACTACTAAGTGTTTCAGATGCATTGAAGAAGTCATGGGAAAAGGAAATAGAGAACCTAAAGATTAATTTTGCAGATTGTGTTGCAAGCCTTCCAGCCTTGCAATCTTAAAATCTTAAGGTAAAATGGTTTTGACATAAGTTTTTGACACCTTTGTCATTGTTGTCAAAGGGGGAGTAGTATTAGTAGAAAATTACATGTATAGATACTATATGTATAGCATGAAGTATACTCTTAGGGGGAGTACAGATATTTTAGAGATATAAGTAGTTGTGTAAGATCCACAAATTTTTTTATGGCCAGAATTTTGTATCTTCAATTTTTGGGGACTTAGCCAATTTTCCCATATGTTGCCACCAATGACAAAGGGGGAGATTGTTTGAAATTTGGCTAATTAGGATATCAAATTGTTGTCATTATGGCAACATATAATTACCATGATGATCACATAATAAAATAAAGCAGTTTTGTATGAGCGCAAGTGAAAATTATCTAAGTATACCCGTAGTTTACAGTCTAATCAGAGATAGTTTTGATTAGCAATGTTCACAAAAGTAGGTTCAATGCATGCCCACTTGAACATGGATAATTCTATGTATATAAAAGCCACACATTAAAGTGCAAGTTTGTACGGCATGTATGGAAGGAGATATGAAATAATTACAGAGACAATGTTGAAGCCGACCTGAACAGAGCAAGAAGATAGAATGTAAATATTAAGTTAAGGGATTATTTTGATTATCAAAATAATGACTTAACCATGTAGGGATGACATCCTAGATATTAACCCTAAGATAGCATGAATTAGTTTTACATTGTGAAAAGAGTTTATGTATTGTAAGTCGACTGGAAGTTGGTAATTGTAATAACTTGTATATATGTAAGAACTATGTAATTCAAAAGATGCAAAAGTGACATAATAGCGAATGTAATGTAATATGATGTGAAGCTATATATTGTAAGAAAGAAATCAAGCAGACTCTATATATGAAAGCAAAGAGCCTAGAAAGTTAAATCAGAATAGGAAATCTATTTGACAGCAGTAAAAGGTTATGTACTTTATCTTTGTATTTGAAGATATCATTGTACATTGCATGTTTGGGCAGTGAGCTCATCTTGCAAGCATTTTATTTTTTAATACCAACTCCTAAAAAGTTTGAGGCTTCTAAAAAGGCCTAGAGTCCTTTAACCAGGATAGAGACACTATATGTATGTAATAGACTCCTAACATGGTCAACATCCTTAATCGGATACTTTTGATTAGTGGATCAGTTGTGGGTATCATCCCCACTGGGGTTTTCCCTTGGCTAGGGTTTCCTCGAGAACAAACATGGTTTTATGAGTTCATCTACTTTATTGCTATGCTTGTTATTTAGTTTTCCTAGTTTAATTTGTTTTGCAAGCTTCAAGTTAATTTTTTATATCCATAATTGGGAAAAAGTAAAAGTTTTTGAAATACTGATTCACCCCCCCTCCCTCTCAGTATTTCCTATTTCTAAAATGAAGATCATAACATGTCCTTAAATAATGAAAAGTGGTTCATGATGATGCAAGAGGGAGCAATGTTAGGCCATCATATCTCTCAGGTTGGTATTCAGGTAGATCCTACAAAATTGAAGTATTCTTAACCTTCATATTCCTACAAATAAAAAAGATGTTAGTGTTGGAGATTTTCCAATAGGACAATATTGACTGTATGTTTGTCATTGATGACAAAATATGGAAATTAGCATGTGTGGAAGTCTTATGTAGTAAGCTTTAAGAATATTTAGAATGGACATGATATCAGCATGATATCAAGGGCGCAGAGGTTAACTGTTAGTACAAACAGTTATATATCATCTTGTGTCAGCAATGTTCCTGACAGAGTAACAGATAATATTCTATGTATGGTTGTCTGTAAACTTATCATAGAGCCTTGTGCACTTGTATATATGTTGATGTCATGCCCAGGTTTCTGCTAGACATTAACACAATTTTTTTTTTTTGAAACTATATTATTCTAGTTTATGCAAATCACAACAACAAATTATACACTTCCCTTGTAGATTAATAGCCACCACAGAAGGTTAATGGGTCTAGGGTCCTAAGTGTTGAAAACCCTAGCTCTGATACCAAAATGTCAT
Organism: Chamaecyparis obtusa; assembly: GCA_027943335.1. Taxonomy (NCBI): domain Eukaryota; kingdom Viridiplantae; phylum Streptophyta; class Pinopsida; order Cupressales; family Cupressaceae; genus Chamaecyparis; species Chamaecyparis obtusa. The sequence goes on from BSBK01000433.1 coordinate 2,571,952, forward strand.
GCCCAGGTTTCTGCTGGATATGAACACAATTTTCTTTTTTTTTGAGAAGAGGAAATGTTACTTTCCTCTTTCCCCAAATTCGTCACACTCTTCCCAAGCATTTTTGGAAGGTGAAAAATCAGTTTGAAAGGCTCAAGGTGGCCTAGAAATACCCCCAACCCCATAGTATACCTTTGGGGCAAGTCAAATCTAGCCTAAACTACTCCCTAGGGTCAATTTTAACCCTTCAAAAGCCCACTACAAGGTGACTCACGAAAATGAGTGATGGGACTACTCACAAGACATCCAAACCAAGGAAACTCACCTAGATATTCTTAAAGGTCACTCATGGTTACAATAACTCAACCCCAAACCACATTGACATGCCATGTCACATCACTAGTGTCAAGTGACACCACACAAAGAGTACATCACAACACAACACTTGGCATGCCAACAAGGAAATAACATATAACATCACAAATTAGAACATAAATAACAATTAAAGCACTTTTACATTCAAGGTTATTCCCTTCTTAGGGTTGACCTTGGTTCCACAAGGGTTCTTACAACAATTCCTTAGCAATGGTTCTCCACAATGTCCATGGTTACCCACCTGCACACTTGTAAAAGTATCCATAGTCCAGGAAAGGTTATACATGTAATCCAATTAAAACATCATATAAATCAACCTCTAAATTTAGAGAAAATAGATCAACATATTGCAACATCTCATAATAACCTTCACATATTTAAATCCATATCTTCCATATTTGAAATAGATCAATCATCATGTATCTAGTAATTAAACATATATCCTATCTCATTACATTACTCAGATCCACATAATCCATATTACTTATTATATCCTCTATCCTTAATGCATAGCATAATTCATTATTTTAAATTTATTGCAAATCAAGTCACATATATCAGAATATGATTTGGGTTCTCGGTTTTATATATCTTTTCATTTAAATCATAACCAGAGGTAAGTAAAACATAACCCAATATTATTTGATATCAACACACTTAAGACTTTCATACAAACATGCAAGAATGTATCCTATTACAATAACATTATCTAAGTTTAACACAAAGTACACAACTAAAATATTCTATCCAAGAATACACTAATCTAGCTTATACCAAGATGGTCCTTGGACTATGTTAATCATCGATCCTAATATCAAATTAATATTATACCACTATGCAATTCCCACATAATGAAATTTTTCATAGGTTCTTCTTCTATTAAGTCAGAGTATAATTCAAGAAGACAAGACACAAGGATGGTCATCTCATAGCTATATTTGATTCATCCAATATTTAATTGTGTGGTCTTATTAGATCTTTAAATTTTTACAATCTCACTAATTCATAAATGAATCCAATTGATTACTTGTGTATCCATGTTCAACTAAATAGGTTTATTCACATCCTTAAGATTATCTTAATCTTGTTTATGTTAGTGTACTCAACCATTAGCACTATATTGTCGTACAATCAATTATTTTCCATTGTTTTGATGACTATATAGCATTTCTAGAAATCATTATATTTACCTACTAACTTCATACATCCAACATGCCTTACTTTCAGATATTTAGTATGTGGTGGTTTACATAATCATTTTTTTATGTAAATTATCAACAAGAATCATCTACGAATCATGCATCATCCCATCCTGAGTCAAATCATCATAACATATAACAGTGCCAAGTAACTTATAGATTCTATTAGGTTGTTCTTTTCTACACACTTGTTTAATTACCATTGATCATTTTTTTTTACTTTAAAATGAGTCTTAAAACTATGTATGCTAAATTGCCAAATTTTATTATTCATTAGGGAATATTCTAATCCTCTAAGGCTTCCTAATTATAATTTAGATGTTTGTGTCAACATTTTCCAAGCATCCTAGAATATCATTAATACCACCATGTAAATGCATGTAAACATCTTCATGATCTAATACTATGATAGTTTTCCAAAAGTAATATTACTTCAAAACTGTCTTAAATTACATATTCCATGAATTTACTTGAAAATGGAATCTATTTAATTAAGATGACAATTATAGCTAAGATTCCTAAGAATTCCATATGCAATCTAAGGAGATTTTTTTTTTGCAAGAAATATTAATGTTGCTTACCGAAGTGCTTCTTACCAAGATGAGAATCAGAGGGATCCTATAGTTGAAGACATATTAGTGTTGTTACATGCATGGACGCGGAGTCTGATGATCAATAGAAGTGAAGTTATGCAGTCACTATTCACCAGTAGCAGTTTCCTATGTTTTTTTAGAAGAGCCGACAGAGATTAAATTGGTTTTGGAGTTGTTCCTATCATTTGGGTATGCACCCTTGGATTTAAGCTTAGAGGAGAGTTAGTGATGTTTGTTTAAGATCACATGAAGTAATTCAGCTTGAGAAGAAAGATCTAGTTGTTTTGGTAGAGCCGATAGTGTGTAGCGTGAGTCTATAATTATCTTATTGGATAGGTCCTAGAATGTGTTGCATGCTTAGTAGAGCTGACTAAATTATTATTGGAGTTTTTTATGGCTTCTCTAATATGATTTCAAGGTGTTTCTAATAGGCCAACTCGATTATATCATTTAGAGGAAAGATATTTATAAATAATCATTTGTGATTATTTGAGTGTGGTTCATAGTTGATTAAGTAGAGTAGAGCAGAGTGTGCAAAATGTTGAGCCATCAGAAGAAGGCCTATGTGACCAAGTAAAGTATTTGTGCTATACATTGGAACTGATACAGACAATAGGTCAAAGCACAGTTCACCAAGATCCAGATATAGTATGTATTTGTTAAACAGAAGGTTGTAGCCTTCACCCCTTTGAGTAGTGTGCTCTCAGACAGTGTGTCCTCTCCCCTAATAGGGACTATTGTAAAAGACTCCTAATAGGGTCTAACCCTTGACCAGGTCTACTGTACTAAATATATTGTAAAGCAACTCCTAACAGGGTTAAGGATCTTCTAACAAGGATCATAATACACTAGTGCAGAATATCAATTGGTGTCAATTCCCACCGGGGTTTTTACCTATTTGGGTTTCCCCATAACCAAAATATTGTTTTGAGCTCAAGTGTTCTTTCATTGTGTTTATGCTTTATGTTTAAGTATACTTAATTAGATAAAGAATTGAAACATGTAGATAACTGATTCACCCCCCCCTCCTCAGTTATCTCTTGGGACTATTCCTAACAATTGGTATCAGATCCAAGTGCCTAGAAGAAAAATTTTAACAGCTTGAGGTTGATCAGATGGCATACTTTAGAAAAGAAAGTCCTAAGTTTGATGGAGAGAATTATCTTGATTGGAAGAACAAGATGGTGACCCATTTACAGTGCATTTCTTTTGAAGTTTTTGATGTAACAATCAAAGCAGTCAAGATCCCTACTTTAGAAGACCTTGGAAAGGATGATGCTACTAATAAGAAAAAGGAATTATTTCATCAGAATGCAATAGCCAAAGAATTTCTTATCAGCTCCCTATCTAATGGTGAGTTTTCAAAAATAAAAAAGGTAGATATAGCCCACAAAATATGGAAGCACCTAGAAGACATATTTGAAGGAGACAAACAAGAAAAGGATGCACGCAGAAAGACATGGAAGAAAAGATACAATGCATTAGAGATGCTTCCTGAAGAAAATATCAGAGCTTACAATCAAAGGATAAATGAAGCAATTGTTGGAATCAGAAATAATGGTGGAGAGATTTCGGAGGAGGACATTATGAACAAGTTAATGACTACTCTCACTCCTAAATATGAAAGCAAGACCCACATCCTTGATGAGACCATGTAGCTTACATCAAATTTCAAGAGAGAGACCTTAATTAGCAAAATCTCAGCCTTTCAGATTTCAATATTGAAGACAGAACCTAAAAGTGAGACAACCTTCAAAGCTATAGTTCATGGTAAGAAATCTGCAAACACTTCTAGTAATTTTGATTATCATGATGAAGAAAAAACACTACATGATTTCATTGCTATGATTTCCAAAAGAGCAAAGAAAGGAAAAGGAAAGTATGAAGGTCAATTTCCATTTAAATGCTTTTCATGTAATAAGATTGGTCACTTTGCATCTAAATGTCCCCTAAGAACTAGAAAGTTCAAAAATGACTTCAAGCCTAAATTCTCTAAGGAATTTTAGTATGTTGGAGATGGAGTTTCAGATGATGATTCAGCTAAAGAAGAAATAGGATTCATGTCTATCATAGAGAAAATGAACAATAAGATAGATCATGAAGATAAGAAAGAGAATCAAGAGATAGCATTGATTTCACAAGCTGATATAAGGATAGAATGGATTATAGATAGTGGTTGTTCACATCACATGACAGTGATAAAGGTAGGTTTGTTCATCTGAAAAAATACAATGGTGGCATGGTTAGATTTGGAGACAACACTCCTAAACCCATAGTTAGTAGAGGAGCCATCACCTTGGATGGAAAGAATAGTACTGATGATGTTCTCTATGTAGATGGTTTGAAACAGAACCTTCTTAGTGTTGGATAGTTACTTGGAAAAGGTTATCATTTGGAGTTCAAATATGACAAATGCATCATTAACAACAAGGATAGTGTTATGATTGCATCAGGCTCAAAGACTTAAGGTAATTTTTTCCAACTCAATTTAGAAGCAAGTTGTTTTGTTGCTAAAGTTTATGACAGTTGGTTGTGGCATAAAATACTATATCATATCAATTTTGATAACATAGTAAAGATAAGAAATGTAAAAGCAGTAAGAGATCTACCTAGCATAGAAAATCTAGTTGATTCTATATGGAGGGAATGTGTGATGGGAAAGCATGTGAGAAATTCATTTATGAGGAAGCAAAATTCAGTAGAGAACAAGTTGGATCTGATTCATACAGACCTATGTGGTCCAACTCAAACAAGATCATACTATGGTGAAAGGTATTTCATTTTGTTTGTTGATGATTATACTAGGATGATGTGGGTTGTGTTCTTGAAAGATAAGTTAGAAGCATTTGAAAAGTTCAAAATATTCAAAGATAAGGTTGAGAATGAATCTAGACTAAAGATAAAATGTTTGAGATTGGATAGAGGAGGAGAATTCACCTCTGATAGATTCTATGAATACTACAAAGAACATGGCATAAAGAGACAGTTAAGTGCACCTAGAACCCCTCAGCAGAATGGAATTGCAGAGAGAAGGAATAGGATCATCCTTGATACAGCGTGCATGATCATAATTGAAGGAAAAGTTTCACACACCTATTGGAGAGATGTGGTCAATACAATAGTATACACCATCAATAGAATTCAATTGAGGCTAGGTGCTGACAAAACACCATATGAGCTATGGTTTGGTAATGTTCCCACAGTAAAATACTTTAGAATTTTTGGAAGCAAGTGCTATATCAAGAGGGATGAAGAAGTAGGCAAGTTTTATGTAAGAAGTGATGAAGGTATTTTCCTTGATTACTCTACTAAAAGTAAATCTTATAGATGTTTCAATTTAAGATTGGATAAGATCATTGAAAGTGTTGATGTTAAGATTGATGAAAATTTTATGGTTCAAGAAAGATATCATGATTACTCATCCATGATTGAAGAAGAACCCAGACCCTCCACTAGTAAAACAATTATTGAAGAAATGTTTGATAGTATTGATGTGTTATTCAATAACCTTGAGACAAGTGAAGAAGATGCTCCTAAGGCTGATGAGTCAGCATCACCTAAAGTTCCAAAGTTTACATCTAGAAATCATTCCAAGAAAGACATCATTGGAGATCAGAGCGGCAAAGTCCTAACAATATCACAATTAAAGAACTCAGCTATCAGTGAAGCGGTATGTTTACTATCTTAGATTGAACCTTTAAGTGTTGAAGATGCATGTAATGATTTAGATTGGCATGATGCTATGAAAGAAGAACTTGATCAGATTGTTAAGAATGACACTTGGGAATTGGTCCCAAGACCTAGTGATAAGAATGTGATTGGAACAAAGTGGATATTCATAAACAAGATGAATGAAGATGGTACAATAGTAAGAAATAAAGAAGGTTTATGTTAAAAAATGATAAAGAACAAATAGTAAATTGTTTAATCCAAGAGCAAGGAGTTAGGAAACAATACCATGAATTTGCACAATAACTAGGAGCATACACCAACAAAGTAAAGAGGAGACAAGGATTTGAAAGGGGAAATCTAAGAAAACCCCTTGTGAATTATGAATGAGGCATGAAAAGCCTAAAGAGAGAGAGAGAATATGAGCACTTAGCTCAATACAATATGATAGAACTATGAAAGAGAGAAATTGAGAGAGTTGTGTGAAAAAGATTGATGAGTGTGTGGAGAAATATCTCTATATGTAGAGATAAGTGAAGGAGTTCAAAAAGTAACTCCCATGTGCATGTAAGCCACATTCATAAGTGTGTGAGCCACTTGTGCTATTTCCTCTTAAGGAGGAATCTAGGAATAAAAGGAAATTACAAATAAATATTATGTCCTCACATGGAAAAGAGGACAAGTGTTCATGTAGGGATTCTATAGGAATCTCCTACTTACATAATAAATAAACTAAACTAAACTACCTTGGTTTATAATATTTCACCAAGGAAAGATTACATATTTGAACACCCCCCTTTAATCTTTACTTGGGGTAATTACATCAAGGGATATTAACCCTAAATTATTACAATGAAATTCAAATTTCTCTCTAGAAAGAGGCTTTGTAAAAATATCAGCAACTTGATCTTCTCCTTTGCAATGAATGAGGGAAATTCTATTTTCTGCAATGTGTTCTCTAATGAAGTGGTGATGGAGAGAAATGTGCTTTGACTTTGCATGGTAAACTGGATTCTTTGCCAATGCTATTGCACTTTGATTGTCACAATACAAAGGTGTAGGTTCTTGTTGAGGTAGACCCAAATCTTCAAGTATTCTTCTAAGCCATAGAGCTTCTTTAGAGGCATGAGTACAACTTTTATATTCTGCTTCAGTGGAACATAAAGACATAGATTGCTCTTTTTTACTTTTCCAAGAGATAGAACCTGAACCAAGAGAAAAACAATATCCAAAAGTAGATTTCCCATCATTGGGGTCTCCACCTAGATCTGAATCAGTAAAACCTTTTAAAGAGAAATCAGAATTAGCATCATAAAATAGACCTAAGTTAATAGTACCTTTAATATAACATAATATTCTTTTAGCAATTTTAAAATGAGTTTGTTGAGGTTTTGACATAAATCTGGAAACTAAACCAACACTAAAAGATAAATCAGGTCTAGTGAGAGTTAAATAAATCAGACTACCTATGAGTTCTCTATAGGGAGTAGCATCAATATAAGGAGATTCCATATCTATCATTAATTTAGTTCCTAAGTCACATGGAATTGAAACTAGATTAGCATCAGTCATATGAAATCTATCTAACAGATCTTTAGCATATTTACTTTGAGATATAAAAATACCATTAGAAGTTTGCCAAATTTGCATTCCTAAGAAATAATGTAGTAATCCTAAGTCTGTCATTTGAAATTTTTGGTTGAGTTGAAATTTGACATCAGAAATTAAATGGTTAGAGCTGGAAGTAAGAATTAAATCATCAACATACAGAATGATAATAATAATGTTATCTTCACTATGCTTGATATATAAGTTAGGATCATTTTTACTTCTTTCAAAACCTTGGGAAATAAAGAAAGCATTAATTTTAGCATACCATTCTCTAGGAGACTATTTTAAACCATAGATAGACTTCTTTAATTTGTAGACTAAATGTTTATTACCTTGTTGAATAAAACCAGGGGGTTGAGACATATAGATTTCTTCATGCAGATCACCATTTAAAAAAGCACTTTTAACATCCATTTGATGAATAGGCCAATTCATTTTAGCAGCTAAAGCAATAACAACTTTAATGGTAGGCATTTTAGCAACAGGAGCAAAGGTTTCATTGTAATCTATTCCTTCAATTTGGGAAAATCCTCTAGCAACTAGTCTAGCTTTAAATTTACTGATTTCATTATTAGAGTTTAATTTAGTTTTATATAACCATTTACAAGAAACTAAATTCTTACCAGGAGGTAAACTAACTAAATCCCAAGTATTATTAGAAATTAAAGAGTCATATTCTTCTTGCATAGCAGTTTGCCAATGAGGTTGATTTTTAGCTTGAGCAAATGTTTGAGGATCATTAGCATTAGATAAAGAAGACATAAGAGCATAATTGCAGTAATTTATCCTTCTAGGTTTAAGTCCACCTGTTCTAGCAATGTACTCATCACCTTCATTAAGTAAATCCTTAAACCATTTAGGATTTCTTCTAGAATTAATAGAAATATTACCAGGAGGAGTAAATAAATTGTTACCATCATCATCATCATCACTACTACTACTAGTAGGAACAGAATCATTAGGAGGAGTATCATTACTATCTTTGCTCATTATTAGTGTTATTACTATCTTTATGTTCATTGTTACTATTCTGATTGTTAGAAACAGAAACAGAAGGAACAAAAACATTAGGAATAGAAACTTTAGAAGGAGGTTGGTCCTCCACAAGAACAATATTTCTGTGGTTAAAATCAGAATCTAAAATTTGAGAGCAATCATGAACACCATTTTCAGCAATGCAAACATCTCTAGCTATCTTAACTTTATTAGTAAGAGGATCATAAACTCTATAACCTTTAGTATTTTCTTGATAGCCAACAAAAATGTGAGGTGTGGATTTAGGATCTAACTTTTTCCTTTTTTGTTTAGGTGTGTGAACATAAGCAGTGGATCCGAAAATACGTAAATAAGACAGATTTGGTTTTCTTCCAGACCAAACTTCTTCAGGGGTTTTGTTTGGAAGGGCTTTAGTAGGAGTTCTATTAAGAATATAAGTGGCACATGCCATCGCTTCAGCCCAAAATTTATAATCCATATTTTTAGCATGCAAAAAACATCTAGCCATTTCTACTATAGTTCTATGCTTACGTTCTGCCACACCATTCTATTCTGGTGTATAAGGAACAGTAAGCTCATGTTTGATACCAAAAGATGTTAAATAATTATGAAAAGCATGATTAACATATTCAGTACCATTATCAGTCCTAAGAATTTGAATTTTACAGCCACTTTGTCTTTCTATATAAACATGAAATTCAGTAAATGTATCAAGAACTTGATCTTTACTATGTAAGAAATATATCCACATTCTACGAGAATAATCATCAACAAATGTTAGAGCATATTTAGATCCTGAAATTGAAGTATTTTCCATAGGACCTAGAAGATCACTATGGATAAGAACTAACTTATTATGAGCTCTCCAAGATGATCTATGAGGAAAAGATTCTCTATGCATCTTACCACTCATACATCCATTGCAATCTAATTTAGAAGTAGTAAACTTAGGTAGGCCTTCTACCATATTTTCCCTTTGCATTAATGAAATATAATCAGAATTTAAATGTCCTAGCCTCTCATGCCAAATATGAAAATCAACAGTAGTAAGGAAAGAGTGTCTAGGAGAGGAAAATTGGTAAAATTTAAAAATATTATCAGCATCTAACTTAGCATTAGCAACTATTTTATCTGTATTAGGATCAATAATATGACAATTGTTTTTATGAAATTCAACCTTGTAATCTTGACATAGTTGAGGAATAGAAAGAAGATTAGCTTTTAAATCAGGAACATAAAGAACATCGTGTATTTTACCATTAGGGACAGAAACATTACCAGTTCCTTCAACTTTACAACAATGATTATCAGCTAAGGAAATAGGAATATTCAAAGAATCAGGTTGCAGAGAATCAAAAACTTCTTTATGAGAAGTAACATGTTGAGATGCACCACTATCAACAATCCATTCAAGTGGTTTAGAAGCATTAAAGCTAACAATAAAAGCAGAACGAGATTGATTATTAGAGTAATTCTGAGAATTACGTTGATCATCTTTCTGTTTCTTAAAACAATTATGACTTAAATGACCACTTTTACCACAATAAGTGCAATAAGGCCTATTTGAAGGATTATTATTGTTAGTATTGTTATTAGAATTAGAATTATTATTAGGTCTTTGATAATTGTTATTTAAAGTGTTAATGTTATTAGATCTTTGATGATTTTGATTATAGTTGGAATTGTTTGATCTCTGATTATTTTGATTGTTATTAGAATTATTACTAGGTCTATTCATATTATTATTAGATTGAGAAACATAAGCATGTTCATGAGATTTTAATATACCAAATTGAATTAGTTTAGCCTCCTCTTGACGCAACATAGTTTGAAAAATAGTATAAGTTAACTGAGTTGCTAAGGAAGGAATAGCTAACTGAGAATAGATATTAGTGATAAATTGTTGAAACTGCCTAGGTAAACATTTACGAATTATAATATGAATGATTCTTAAATCAGATAATTGTACTTGTAATCCATCTAATAAAACTCTAATGGAATCAAATTTAAGTAAAAAGTCATCAACAGAATTAAAATCTGTATACTTGAGGTCTTCAAGCTGGTCTTGAAGCTGTATTTTACGGGTCTCATCTGCACTGTCATAAGTGTTTTTTAGGACTTCCCAAGCTTGATGGGATTTTGTACAAGAGGAAATAAGGACATACAGTTCAGGACTTAATGATATGCCAATTAAACCAAGGGCTTCATCATTCTTAGCTTGCCAAGCATCTTGGTCAGCTTCAGAGGCAGTGGTAGCAGGTTTGATGCTGGCATTAGTGGCAACGTCTAATAGATGGCGGAATCTAAATATCCAGGTCATGTGGGTTTTCCAGGCATGATAGTTGGTACTGGTTAGTTTGATTTCTAGCATCAGAGTAGTCATGATGAAACAGTTAAACTTGAAATGAAACTTTTAACAGAGCTTAGACAGAAAAAAAATAAAGAAACAGAGAGTAGGAAAGAACAAGATTTAATCTAACTAATCTTGCATGCAATAGTAGAAAGCTATATCAACTTTTGCCATAGAGAAATGCAAGGAAAAAGCAAAAAAAACTTTTAAAAGAAAAAAACTTAAGGCCTAGAAGAGCAAATAGATCCCGGTTAATTTATTATGGATTAACAGATAACAACGAGGGTTGCTCAAAAACTAATTCAAGTAAAGAAAACAACGAACTTGCAAAACAAAGGTTAACTAAAATCCTTAAAATCAAGACTTAAGATGCTACAATTAGTTAAAAAAAACTTCCTTTGATTATAAAACAATCTTAAAACTTTTAGAAAGGAAAACTGACTACTAACCCTAAGCAGAAACCTATACAGAAGAGAACTATCTAATTAAAAAAACATTAACTAAAAAATTAATTAAACTTAAATGAAATATTAAACTAATGAAATTAAAACTAAAACTAAAAGCTTACATTGTAAAAGGTTGAATTAACAAACTTGATTTGACAAAAAAAGTTAGTTCGAATTTTTAAAAAAACTTGGAATACTTTAAGAATAAAACAAACTAAACTAATTAAATTGAACCTTTATTAACAAACTGAGCTATTTAAATTTTAAATCTTTGGATTAAAAAACTAAAAGAATGGACTAAACGAATGTTAAAAAAACTTTAGGAATGAAACAAAATGAGGATCAAAATATGAGAAAGGGATACAAAATTAGAAAGAAACCAAGAACAAGATACTGAAAAAAAATGCATTAAAGCAAGGTTATTAACACTATATTAACACGATGAAGAAGGAATGAAGGGTTAAAGCAATCGAAGAAGGAGAGCTTAAAAAAAACACAGAGCAACCTGATCGCGGCGTCCTCTAAAAAGGAATAGATAATATATGAGATATCTAAACAAATATAAGTTAAAAGAATTATCTTAACCAGTTATTATATGTAAACTATAAAAAGAAGAGATTAATGATACCTATTGATCGTAAAAAATTATAAATTTCGTTTACTATTACATCAGATATCAGATTTACTAATTCAATGGAATTAACAAATGCCTACAAACCTTATTGAAGAAAATACAAACCGTATTTTGCAAACCGCCTACAAATGCAATGACAAATATATGCAATAACAAAAGAAACATTATAACCTAAACTTACGTCAAAACAATGAAAGGGCGTTAGAAAAAATGTTAAAACTTAAACTAATGTAATAAAAAATGGTACCAAAAAAAAGTACTGAGAAACAAATAACGTTAGCACATGCAATAACATTTTTACAAAGCACATGCAATGCTAAAAAAAATGTAGGTAAACTAAACTAATTACAGTATATATATGCAAACTGAAACCTTATGTAAATGAAATTAAATACGAATGTATACTAATTACAATAATTTGCAGAGGGTTGAGAACCATGAGAAATTGTAAATATTCCAATGTAGTAATCGATATTTCAATGCAATATCCTTAAAGCATGAAATCCAAGCTGCATGAGAAGAAATGGTGTTAATTGACCTAAAATACTTTAAATATCAATTATTTATATCTCAAAAAAGAGATTATAACATGAGTATATGTAGAAACAAGTCTATAAACCACAATAACAACAATGATATATAAACCGAAATAGAAACAACAAGAAACTGAAAATAAATAACATGCAATGAAAAAAAATGAAAAGAACGAATATGGGTCGATTTCAAAGCTAAGAGAAGGTAAATGGATGCAGTGAAAACAAGCAATCAACGCATGCAAGAAGCATGCAACCAACGAAATCAAAAGGAAATTGCGGCATGCAAATACAGGATGCAGCCAAGAATGATAATTGAGACTCCCAATATGTAGCCAACGTTATCACAAGGAAATAAAAATAAACCCTCATACAACAAGGTTCCTCAAAAGCCTAAATCGTGGCTCCCAATATTAAACAAAGAGCTAATCGAATATGCAAACTGTGTTGTTAAATCTTCTGGTTGTCTCGTAAAACCAGCTGTATAAAAATAGTTTTAACACCAGAGAATGCAAATTGCACAAAGATCAAAACCAGTATTATACCAAGATTGAATATAGCAAAAAAAATGAGACCAAAGATAAATCAGAACCAAAAATAACAGGCAAGACCACTGAATATAAAAATCAAAAAAGAGAGCCTACGAACAAGATCAAGTAAAGACCTACGAAATTTATCCTATATTATAAGCAATAACAGAAAATATACCACCGATTTGCCTCTCCGGAGCCTCACGATTGAGACTCGATGCTTCACTGAAAAAAAACTTCACACTCCGGTAAACAAGCAATCAGAAGCAACACAAACAAATTATAGTATCCTACTGCAACAAGGTAAGTAGGAAGAACAGTAAGGAAATCAATAAACCTACATTTGATTGGTTGCTCCGATCACCACTACGTTCAATCGTAGGGTAATCATCAAATCCAGAGAAAACCAGTAAAGGGCAATCAAACCCTTACGCAAGGAGAATACAGTGAGACAAAGACGAGCAAGGAAGAACATTTAGATCTTACAAAACTCTATTCAAAAGACCAAAACAAAGTTGCAGATTTTTCAAATTAAAATGGTGAAACTGCAATCTATTTAAAGAAATCGCATGCATGCAGAGATCTATAAAGAAGCAGACACGCGATATGTCATTAACGGCCCACTAAAATGCAATCAACCCTAAATCGTCAAGAAATCTGAAACAAAATTCTAATACTTCTGAAAAAAACTGACATGCAGAAAGAAACGATAATGAGAGCAGAGATAATAATGATAGCTAAAAAAAATGTATGAAGAGAAATAATGAAGAAACTTGTTAAAAAATAGCAAACAAGGAAAGATACTAAAAAAGGACTCTGACACTACTCACGTTGGCAGTCTCAGAATATAATAGATAAAAAAACTACTTTACTGACTAAGATGCTCTACAAAGGCAAATTTAAAAGAATTATATAACAAACATATGAAAAAACAAAGGAGATAAAAGGTTAGAGACAAATTTAGTAAAAGGGAAATAACAAGATTATAAAAACTATATATAAATTAATTTAAAATGATTTAAGAGAATATAACCTGCACAAACTGGAATAAGGATAAAATATTGGTATTTTGATAACAGTGAAATTGTATTAAATACGAATTAATAAATTAGCTAACTATATAAATTGGGTTTGGCGGTAAACTAGCCAAACCCAAAAAAAATGTTTTTTTTTTTACTTAAGTAGATTAGACAAAAAAAATTAGTAGAATGTCTCTCAAGAACCCAAGAAATTTTGATTTTTTCCCAACTTAAGAAGATTAAAAAAGAAATTAGTGAAATCTCTCTCAAGAGTCTCCAATTTGGAGTGCTCCAAAATATGATATCTTCTTAACCTGTACACTCAAAATGAGATTAAACCAACCTGCTCTGATACCATGTTAAAAAATGATAAAGAACAAATAGGAAATTGTTTAATCCAAGAGCAAGGAGTTAGGAAACAATACCATGAATTTGCACAATAACTAGGAGCATACACCAACAAAGTAAAGAGGAGACAAGGATTTGAAAGGGGAAAGCTAAGAAAACCCCTTGTGAATTATGAATGAGGCATGAAAAGCCTAAAGAGAGAGAGATAATATGAGCACTTAGCTCAATACAATATGATAGAACTATGAAAGAGAGAAATTGAGAGAGTTGTGTGAAAAAGATTGATGAGTGTGTGGAGAAATATCTCTATATGTAGAGATAAGTGAAAGAGTTCAAAAAGTAACTCCCATGTGCATGTAAGCCACATTCATAAGTGTGTGAGCCACTTGTGCTATTTCCTCTTAAGGAGGAATCTAGGAATAAAAGGAAATTACAAATAAATATTATGTCCTCACATGGAAAAGAGGACAAGTGTTCATGTAGGGATTCTATAGGAATCTCCTACTTACATAATAAATAAACTAAACTAAACTACCTTGGTTTATAATATTTCACCAAGGAAAGATTACATATTCTAATAGTTTAGTATGTAAGGGATATGTGCAAAGAGAAGGCATTGATTATTCAGACACATTTGCACCTGTGATCAGATTAGAAGCTATTAAGTTGTTTCTAGCCTATGCTATAGTCAAAAACTTCAAAGTATATCAGGTGGATGTCAAGTCAACATTCCTAAATGGAGATTTGCAAGAAGAAGTATACATTGAGCAGCCAGAAGGATTCACCTTATCAGATAGACCTGATATGGTATGAAGATTGAAAAAGGCCCTCTATGGACTTAAGCAAGCCCCTAGAGCATGGTATGAGAGACTAGATGGATATCTACCAAAGATTAGATTCAAGAAAGGAGCAGCAAATTGTAATCTATTCATTAGAGAGACATCTGAAGGTCTACTACTTGTAGCTATATTTGTTGATGACATTATCTTTGGAGGTAATCAAAAACTAAGTGTAGAATTTGCCAAAGAAATGCAAAATAAGTTTGAGATGAGTATGATTGGTCCTATCAAATACTTTTTGGGACTAAATGTGTAGCAGACAAAAAATGGAATTTTTATTAATTAGTCCAAATATGTGAAAGAGATATTGAAGAAATTCAAGATGCATGATTGCAAGCTAGTAGGAACACCTATGATCACTGGATGCAAAATTACAAAAGAAGATGACTCACCAGTAGTGGATACAACATTGTACAAGTCTATGATTGGTAAACTCATATATCTTACTCAGACTAGACCTGATATTTCCAATGCAATTGGCATAGTTGAAAGATTTGTAGCAAAACCTAAACAAAGTCACCTCATGGCAGTAAAGAGAATATTCAGATACTTAGAGGGTACTATATATTATGGTCTATGGTATCCTAATTCATAAAATGTTGAGCTTCATGTATACACTAATGCTAATTGGGTTGGATGTGTAGATGATAGAAAGAGTACATCAGGTGGAGCAGTGTTTCTTGGTGATAGACTTGTCACCTGGACAAGCAAGAAACATATTTTAATTCTCAATCAATAGTAGAAGTGGAGTATGTTGCAACAGCCTTGAACTATTCTAAAATTGTTTGGATCAAGCAGATGATAAAGGATTTTGGAATTCATATTGATTATCCTATTGTTATTCATTGTGATAACACTGGCACTATCAATATGTCTAAGAACCCTATGATGCATCCAAAGACAAAACATATTGAGATCAAGTATCACTTCCTAAGAATGAAAGTGGTAGAGAAAGAAGTTAAGTTGGACTAGGTGAGTACTAAAGATCAGTTGGCAGATATATTCACAAAGCCCTTGCATTCCCTGATTCTACTTAAAAGAAAGAAGGAAAGGCATGAGTCCTCAGGGACTGATGGAAGGTTGACTACTCTACCTTAGGAGTAGTACCGGTGCTTAAAATGAATGGCACCCTTTTCTATTGATGTCAAAGGGAGAGTAATATTTAGTCATGAAAAATAGAAGTAAAAAGGAGTATTATTGACGCAAGGCAGGGAGCAAGAGGGGCCAAAGGAACGGTGCACCCTAATGATCAAAGCTTGCAACCCACATGCGGAAGCAACAAAAAACAAGAATGAGAGAGAGAATGCCAAATCCTTTCATATATTATCATCAATTTGAATCATACATGTCAGGTTGTAAGGCCTTCCTAGTTAGGGCCTGGTATTACAATGAATTACAAAAGTCCTCAAAGATGAGAGGATCTGCTACAAATCTCTAATCTAATGCCTTCTATCTTCTATCCAAAACTCCCTCCCTAAACTACCACCAAACATCTACATTTATACAAGAAGCTACCAAGATGAGTTAGCCTTCAAATCCATAATTAGCAAAAGTAATAGTCAAATCTGGGACCACACACTTCCCAATGATGGATTCCAATAATAATTCCATGATCCAATATAAATGCACAAGTCAGCCACAATAGGAAACAAAACTAAACCCATCGGTAAGCAAGATAACCGAGTAGCAGACAGATAACATCGAGCGCCAGTGAATTAACCGACTACCCAGGACATAATTGGCCACACTCGGTAACCAAAGGAAACCGACCAACTTGGTCAAAGTAGAAACCGAGCAACATAGACAAACTCCAAATTCTTTTTGGTGACACAAGATTGTCAAGGACCCTAGATACTCCTGCATCAGACACCTGGGGTTGTTTTGAAATGATTCTTAGAATCATTTGGAAGGTCTAGTCTGAGCTACATCCAACTCAGACTATGAAATCCATAAACTATCTTCCATCAGTCTATTCTTCCACTTAACTAGATATTCCATGTATTGTTTTCCCCTTGTACTTTTTCCAACTCTTTCCTTCAAAATCTGTTCAACTTCATCATTCTACTTCTTAGGATATTATGTCAGTACTATCATTTCTTCATTAGGTTCATGATACTCATATAAATTAGCAATATTGAAAATCAATGATATGTCCATGTCATCAAGTAACTCAATCTCATATGCATTTCCACTGTCAAATTTCCTCAGTATCTTGCAAGGTCCAAACTTTTTCATTTTCAGCTTTCCATATGTTCCAATAGGAAATCAGCCTTTCTTCAAATGAACCATCACTTCATCACCAACATCAAAAAATTTATGTCTTCTTGATCTATCAGCTCTGTCTTTGTATTTCTAATTATTATCTTCCAGCTTCAGCTTCACATCTTCATGCAATGTCTTCATATATTCAGAAAACTTTACTCCTTCAGCACTTCTCTTATTCTCATCAGCAATGTCTCTCAAATCAGATATTCCTCTCAGTTGTATGCCATTCACAATCTCAAATGGTGTCTTTCCAGTACTTCTATTCATTGAATTGTTATATGCAAACTCTACTTGTGCCAACATAGAATCCCAATTACTTGGTGTGTCTCCAACTAAACATCTCAAAAGATTTCCCAAACTTCTATTCACAACCTCGATCTATCCATCAGTTTATGGATGGAATGTAGAACTATATTTCAACTCAGTGCCAAATTTCTTCCAAAGTGTTTTCCAAAAATATCCAACAAATTTACTGTCTCGGTCAGAGATAATACTCCTTGGTAATCCCATGCAATTTGACAATTTCCTTAAAGAAAAGATCTTCTACATGTACTGCATCTAATGTCTTTCTATAAGGTATAAAATGTGCCATCTTAGAAAATCTATCCACAACAACAAATATAGAATCATTACCTCTTACTGTCTTCGGTAAGTCAAGAACAAAGTCCATACTAATGTCAATCCAAGGTTTCTCAGGAACAGCAATCGGTGTATACAATCCAGTATTCTAACTTACTCCTTTTGCAACTTGACAAATACCACAACTTTTCATAAATTTCTAAACATCTTTATACAACTACGGCCAACAGTACTTCTCCTTAAGCAAATTTCATCTTTTATCAATACCAAAATGTCCAGCCAAACCACTACTATGTTTCTCCTTTATCAAATTAGATCTCATTACTTCTCTCGGTATACACAACTGAATACCTTTAAACAACATACCTTCCTAAATGAAATATTCATCTCATTTAGTGTCTTGTTGATCTTCAATAGGTGCTCTACACTTTCTCCATGGCTCAGAAAAATTAGGGTCATTTTCATACAAACCTCTCATCTCATCAAAACCAAGAACTTCAATTTTCATCTCAGCCATCAAAGATCTTCTTCTACTCAATGCATCAGCAACTCAGTTAGTGACTCCACTCTTATGCTTTATCACAAATGTATAACTCTACAAATACTCAACCCATTTCATATGTCTTTGATTCAACTTATTCTGACTACCCAAATATTGTAAATCCTTATGATTAATATACAACACAAATTCACTCGGTATTAAATAATGTCTCCATTTCTTCAGTGCTTGAACAATAGCATAGAATTCTTGATCATACATAGAATATTTCCTTCTAGCATCATTCAACTTTTCACTAAAGAAAGCAACAGGTTTACCTTCTTGACTCAATACAGCTCCAATTGCACTTCCACTTGCATCACATTCTACTTGAAATACTTTACTAAAATCAGGTAATGCCAAAATAGGTAATTCAGCAACCTTCTACTTCAGGGTCTCAAAACTTCTGTCAGCTCCATGTGTCCACTTGAATTCTCTTTTGTCTCCTCTCATAGTCTCAATCATAGCATTACAAATTGAACTAAAATTTCTTATGAACTTTTGGTAAAAACTTGCCAAACCATGAAATGATCTTACCTCACTAGTATTCACAAGTGTAGGCCAATTCAAAATAGCTTCAACCTTTTTAGGATCCATCTTCAAACCATCAGCTGAAATAACAAATCCCAAATACACAATCTCTTCCTTCATGAATGAACACTTTTTTAGATTTATTAGCAAATTTTCCTCTTTCAATCTCTGCAAAACTTGTCGAACATGCAACAAATGTTCTTCTCTGGTCTTACTGAATATTAGAATATCATCAAGATATACAATCACAAATTTACCCAAGAATTTCTTCAAAACTTCATTCATCAGCCTCATAAAAGTACTTGGTGCATTAGTTAAACCAAAAGGCATAACCAACCACTCATACAAACCTTCTTTTGTCTTGAAAGCAATCTTCCATTCATCAGCTTCTCTGATTCTGATTTGATGATACCCACTTTTCAAATCAATCTTAGTGAAATACTTTTCTCCAGTCAAACTGTCCATTATGTCATCCATTCTCAGTATAGGAAACCTATACTTAAATGCTATCTTATTGATTGCTCTGGAATCAGTATACATTATCCATTCTCCATTCTTCTTTGGTGCCAATATAGTAGGTACAACACAAGGACTCAAACTTTCTCTAATCAAACCTTTCTCCAGCAACTCTTGAATCTGTTGATTCAATTCGTGATTCTTGGTAGGTGTCAACCGATGAGGTGCCTTATCTGGTAAACTAGCTCTAGGAATTAGATCCATAAAATGATCAATGCTTCTTTTCTATGGAAAACCATCAAGTACATTATCAGAAATGATATCACTATACTTGGTGAGTAACTTATCAATCTCCTCAAGGACATTATCCTCTATTTTATTACTCAGCTTATTAGGAATCATAGCAAAGCATACATCATTCCTCTTCAAAGAGTTTACAAACTTCCTTCCTTCCATCAAACAAACTTTCATAGATGTACAAACATTACTAACAGGTTCTTCCATCAAAGATAACAAGATTTTTTTCTTTCCATTAGCCACAATAGTATACTTATGCAATATCCCATCATATATAACATGTCTATCATATTGCCAAGGTCTACCCAACAAAATATGACAACAATCCATAGGCATGATATCACATAACACTTTATCATAGTACTTTCTAATCTTCAAATTCACATAACATTGTTCACTTACCAGGAGTGTATGTTCATCTTTGATCCATGAAATTTGATAGGGCTTCAGATGTACCAACCTTTCCAACTACAATTTTGTGACCATTTCTTTAGATGTCAGGTTCTCCGAGCTACCACTGTCAAATATTACCTTCCAAAATTTGTCAGAAACTCTACATCTGGTCTTGATAAAACTTTTCCTTATCAAATCCTCCTTCTTGCTTTCATTCCACAGTGCTCTCCTTACCATCAAGTTATTTTCTTTCTCAGGTTCATTCGGAGACTCTTCTTGCACCAAAGCATTTCTACTACTACCAGCCTTCTTACTAGCTTGTGTACATTCAAAGGATCTATGTCCTTCCTCTCCAAATTTATAACAAGTTCCTCAGAAATTTCCTCTACCATAACCACCTTGGTAGTTACTACCTCTACCTCTAGAACTTTCACCTTTCCACTCGGTCTTACCTTTGTCCAGATTTGTCTTTTCTGGTTCAGATCTATCATTTTTACCATTAGATCTACCTCTTCCTCTAGGGAATCTACCACCTCGACCTCTCTATCTTTGCTCATGTCTTTTGTTGAATTTCTCCTCGGCCTTCAAAGAAAATTGATAAGCCTCTTCAATGTTCTCCAACTTGATCATACTAATCTCCTCTTGGATGGAAACTCTCAAACCATTCAGGTATCTGCCGATTCTTTCCACATCATCTTCATCATGTCTAGATCTGATATTTAATCTATAGAATTCCTCAGTATACTCTTTTACTGAGATATCTTTCTATCTCAAACTTTGCATTCACTGAACTAGGTTAATCTGATAATCATAGGGTAAGAACTTTCCTTTCAACTTATTGACCATTTTACACCATACCTTGATTTTGTCTTTTCCTTTTCTCTTATGATCCAATTACAGATATTCCCATCATAAGGATGCATGACTTTTCAACTTTGTGCTTGCAATCTTCACCTTCTTATCCTCGGGGATATTTTCATATTCAAAATACTTTTCCATCTCAGTGATCCAATCCACCAATTCATTAGAATCTATCTTTCCACTATACTTAGTGGGATTAAAATGTGGTGTTGACTTTAGACTTGTCAAAGCCTTCAAAAATATTTCTTCACCTTGATCCATAACAGGAGCAGGTTCTGCATTCGCCTGTTCTTCAATTTTATCATCACTAACATCTTCAAGATGTCTTCCTCTTCTTTGGGCTATTTCCACTACTTCTAATCTAGCAGCAATCTATCTTAGCATATCTACCAATCCTAGATCTGTATCTTGCCTCCCATGAACCATCTTGACAACCCTCTTCAATTGTAGTTCAGATCACAATCTGCTACCCCACAACAATTAAACTAGGGCTTCAAGAGGAACCTGCAAACCTAGATCTGCAGACCTAGATCAAGATCTCACCTCACTCTGATACCAGCTGATGCAAGGCAGGGAGTAAGAGGGGCCAAAGGAATGGTGCACCCTAATGATCCAAGCCTTCAACCCACATGTGGAAGCAACAAACAACAAGAATGAGAGAGAGAATGCTAGATCCTTTCATATATTATCATCAATTTGAATCCTACATGTCAGGCTATAAGGCCTTCCTAATTAGGGCCTGATATTATAATGAATTGTAGAATTCCTCAAACATGCAAGGATCTGCTACAAATCTCTAATCTAATGCCTTCTATCTTCTATCCAAAACTCCCTCCCTAAACTACCACCAAACATCTAAATTTATACAAGAAGCTACCGAGCTGAGTCAGCCTTCAGATCCATAATGAATAGAAGTAACGATAAAATATGGGGCCACATGCTTCCCAATGATGGATTCCAACATTAAATCCATGATCCAATATTAATGCACAATTCAGCCACAACAAGAAACAAAACTAAACCCATCGGTAAGCAAGATAACCCAGCAATAGATAGACAGCACTGAGTGTCAATGAATTAACTGACCGCCCAGCAGATAATTGACCACACTCAGTAACCAAAGGAAACTGACCAACTACCAACCAACTTGATCAAAGTAGATTCCAAGAAACATAGACAAACTCCAAATTCTTTTTGGTGACAGAGGATTGCCAAGGACCCAAGATGCTCCTGCATCAATTATACTAAGGGGGAGTAATATTTTGTTATGACAACAGTTCAGTTTTGGAAATGGAGAATATTGTAGTAGATGGAGGACCCATCTTTGGGGGATTTTTGAAGAGGAAATGGAGAATGTTATAAAATAAAGTTCATTTGGGTTGGTGGTGGTTTTTCATTCCACATGTTGCCATCAATGCCAAAGGGCGAGATTGTCAGAGATTTGCCAGTAGGACAATATTGACTGTATGTTTGTCATTCATGACAACATATGAAAAGTAGCATGCATGGAAGTCTTATGTAGTAAGCTTTTATCATATTTAGCATGGACATGATATCACCATGATATAAAGGGTGCAAAGTTTAACTATTAGTACAGACAGTTATATAGTAGCTTGTGTCAACAATGTTCCTCATAGAGTAACAAGCAATGTTCTGTATATGGTTGTTCCTACAGTTATCATAGAGCCTTGCACACTTACATATATGTTGAAGACATATTAGTGTTGTTACATGAATGGATGTAAGGTTTGATGATCATTAGAAGTGAAGTTATGCAGTCACTATTCACCAATAGTAGTTTCTTGTGTTTGTTCAAAAGAGTCGACAGAGATTAAATTGGTTCTGGAGTTGTGCCTATCATTTGGGTATGTGCCCTTGGATTTAAGCTTAGAGGAGAGTTAGTAATGTTTAGTTAAGAGTGCATGAAGTAATTCAGCTGAGAAGAAAGATCTAGCTATTTTGGTAGAGCTGAAAGTGTGTAGCGTGCGTCCACAATTATCTTATTGGACAGGTCCCAGAATGTGTTGCGTGCTTATTAAATCCAATTGAATTATTATTGGAGTTTTTTATGGCTTCTCTAATATGATTTCAAGGTGGTTCTAATAGGTTGACTTGATTATATCATTTAAAGGAAAGATATTTATTGACAGTCATTTGTGATTATTTGAGTGTGGTTCATAGTTAATTAAGCAGAGTAGAGCAGAGTGTGAAAAGTGTTGAGCCATTAGAAGAAGGTCTATGTGACTAAGTAAAGTATTTGTGATATACATTGGAACTAATCCAAATACTAGGTCAAAGTGTAGTTCACCAAGATCCAGATATAGTGTGTATCTATTAAACAAAAGATTGTAGCCTTCACCCCTTTGAATAGTGTGCTCATGGATAGTGTGTCCTCTCCCCTAACAGGGACTATTGTAAAAGACTCCTAACAGGCTCTGACCCTTGACCAAGTCTACTGTACTAAATATATTGTAAAGAAACTCCTAACAGGGATAAGGATCTTCTAACAAGGATCATAATACACTAGTGCAAAATATCAGTGGGTGTCAATTCCTACTGGGATTTTTACCTATTTGGGTTTCCCCATAACCAAAATATTGAGTTGATTTCAAGTGTTCTTTCATTGTGTTTATGCTTTATGTTTAAGTATACTTAATTGGATAAAGAATTGAAACTTGTAGATAACTGATTCACCCCCCCCCCCCTCAGTTATCTCTTGGGACTATTCCTAACAATTGGTATCAGAGCCAAGTGCCTCAGAGAAAAATTTTAATAGCTTGAGGTTGATCAGATGGCATAATTCAGAAAAGAAAGTCCTAAGTTTGATGGAGAGAATTATCTTGATTGGAAGAACAAGATGATGACCCATTTACAGTGCATTACTTTTGAAGTTTTTGATGTAACTATCAAAGTAGTCAAGATCTCTACTTTAGAAGACCTTGCAAATGATGAAGCTATTGATAAGAAAAAGGAATTATTTCATCAAAATGCAATAGCCAAAGAAGCTCTTATCGATGCCCTATCTAATGGTGAGTTTTTAGAAATAAAAAAGGTACATATAGCCCACAAAATATGGAAGCACCTAGAAGACATATTTGAAGGAGACAAACAAGCAAAGGATGCATGTACAAAGACATGGAAGAAAAGATACAATGCATTAGAGATGCTTCCTGAAGAAAATATCAAAGCTTACAATCAAAGGATAAATGAAGCAGTTTTTGGAATCAAAAACAATGGTGGAGAGATTTCAGAGGATGACATTATGGACAAGTTAATGACTACTCTCACTCTTGAATATGAAAGAAAGATCAACATCCTTGATGAGACCATGTAGTTTACATCAAATTTCAAGAGGGACACCTTGTTCAACAAAATCTCAGCCTTTGAGATTTCAAGATTGAAGACAAAACCTAAAAGAGAGACAACCTTCAAAGCTACAGTTCATGGTAAGAAATCTAAAAAAACTTCTAGTAATTTTGATGATGATGATGAAGAAAAACACTAGATTATTTCATTTCTATGATTACCAAAAGAGAAAAGAAAGGAAAAGGAAAGTATGAAGGTCAATTTCTATTTAAATGCTTTTCATGTAATAAGATTGGTCACTTTACATCTAAATGTCCCCTAAGAACTAGAAAGTTCAAAAATGACTACAAGCCTAAATTCTCTAAGAAATGTTAGTATGCTGGAGATGGAGTTTCAGATGATGATTCAACTGAAGAAAAAAAAGGATTCATTGCTATCATAGAGAAAATGAACAATAAGATAGATCATGAAGATAAGAAAGAGAATCAAGAGCTAGCATTGATTTTACAAGCTGATATAAGCACAGACTGGATTATAGATAGTGGTTGTTCACATCACATGATAGGTGATAAAGGCAGGTTTGTTCATCTAGACAAATACAATGGTGGCATGGTTAGATTTGGAGACAACACTCCTAAACCAATAGTTGGTAGAGGAGTCATCACCTTGGATGGAAAGAATAGTACTGATGATGTTCTCTATGCAGATGGTTTGAAACATAACCTTTTTAGTGTTGGACAGTTACTTGGAAAAGGTTATCAGTAGGAGTTCAAATATGACAAATGCAATATTAACAACAAGGATGGTGTTATGATTGCATCAGGCTCAAAGACTTAAGGCAATGTTTTCCAACTCAATTCAGAAGCAAGTTTTTTTTTTACTAAAGTTTATGACAGTTGGTTGTGGCATAAAAGACTATGTCATATCAATTTTGATAACATAGTAAAGATAAGAAATGTAAAAGCAGTAAGAGATCTACCTAGCATAGAAAATCCAGTTGATACTATATGAAAGGAATGTGTGATGGGAAAGCATGTGATAAATTCATTTAGGAGCAAGAAAAATTTAGTAGAGAACAAGTTGGATCTGATTCATACAAACCTATGTGGTCCAAATCAAACAAGATCATACTATGGTGAAAGGTATTTCATTTTGTTTGTTGATGATTATAGTAGGATGATGTGGGTTGCATTCTTGAAAGATAAGTTAGAAGCATTTTAAAAGTTCAAAATATTCAAAGCTAAGGTTGAGAATGAATCTGGACTAAAGATAAAATGTTTGAGATCAGATAGAGGAGTAGAATTCACCTCTGACAGATTCTATGAGTACTGCGAAGAACATGGCATAAAGAGATAGTTAAGTGCACCTAGAACCCCTCAGCAAAATGGAATTGTAGAGAGAAGGAATAGGATCATCCTTGATACAGCTCACACCATCATGATTGAAGGAAAAGTGGCACACACCTCTTGGAGAGATGCGGTCAATATAATAGTCTACACCATCAATAGAATTCAATTGAGGCCAGGTGCTAACAAAACACCATATGAGATATGGTTTGGTAATGTTCCCATAGTAAAATACTTTAGAATCTTTGGAAGCAAGTGCTACATCAAGAGGGATGAAGCATTAGGCAAGTTTGATGCAAGAAGTGATGAAGGTATTTTCCTTGGTTACTCTACTAAAAGTAAAGCTTATAGATGTTTCAATTTAAGATTGAAAAAGATCATTGAAAGTGCTCATTTTAAGATTGATGAAAATTTATTGTTCAAGAAAGATATCATGATTACTCACCCATGATTGAAGAAGAACCCAGACCCTCCACTAGTGAAACAATTATTGAAGAAATGTTTGATAGTATTGATGTGTTATTCAATGACCCTGAGATAAGTGAAGAAGATACTCCTAAGACTGATGAGTTAGCATCACCTAAAGTTCCAAAGTTTACATCTAGAAATCATTGCAAGAAAGACATCATTGGAGATCAGAGTGGAAAATTCCTAACAAGATCACAAGCAAAGAACTCAGCTAGTAGTGAAGCGGTATGTTTACTATCTCAGACTGAACCTTTAAGTGTTGAAGATGCATGTAATGATTCAGATTGGCATGATGCTATGAAAGAAGAACTTGATCAGATTGTTAAGAATGACACTTGGGAATTGGTACAGTAGTAAGAATAAAGCAAGTTTAGTATGTAAGGGATATGCGCAAAGAGAAGGCATTGATTATTTAGACACATTTTCACCTGTGAGTAGATTAGAAGCTATTAAGTTATTTCTAGCCTAAGCTACAGTCAAAAACTTCAAAGTATATCAGGTGGATGTCAAGTCAGCATTCTTGAATGGAGATTTGAAAGAAGTATACATTGAGTAGCCAGAAGGATTCACCTTATCAGACAGACTTGATATGGTATGAAGATTGAAGAAGTCCCTCTATGGACTTAAGCAACCCCCTAGAGCATGGTACGAGAGACTAGATGGATATCTAACAAGGATTGGATTCAAGAAAGAAGAAGAAGATTGTAACCTATTCATTAGAGAGACATCTAAAGGTCTACTACTTGTAGCTATATTTTTTGATGACATTATCTTTGGAGGTAATCAAAAACTAAGTGCAAAATTTTCCAAAGAAATGCAGAATGAGTTTGAGATGATTATGATTGGTCCTATGAAATATTTTTTGGACTAAATGTGCAGCAGACAGAAAAAGGAATTTTTATTAATCAGTCCAAATATTTGAAAGAGATACTAAAGAAATTCAAGATGGATGATTGCAAGCCAATAGGAAGACCTATGATCACTAGATGAAAAACTACAAAAGAAGATGACTCACCAGTAGTGGATACAACACTGTATAGGTCTATGATTGGTAAACTCATATATCTTACTCAGACTAGACCTGATATTTCCAATGCAGTTGGCATAGTTGGAAGATTTTCAGTAGAACCTAATCAAAGTCACCTCATGGAACTAAAGAGAATATATAGATTATTGTAGGGCACTATAAATTATGGTCTATGGTATCCTAATTCATAAAATGTTGAGCTTCATGTATACATTGATGCAGATTGGGCAGGATGCGTAGATGATAGAAAGAGTACATCAAGTGGAGCAGTGTTTCTTGGTGATAGACTTGTCACCTAGACAAGAAAGAAATAGAATTGTATTTTTCAGTCAAAAGCAAAAGTAGAGTATGTTGCAATAGCCTTGAACTGTTCTATAACTGTTTGGATCAAGAAGATGATAAAGGATTTTGGAATTCAGATTGATTATCCTATTGTTATTCATTGTGATAACACTAGCACTATCAATATGTTTAAGAACCCTATGATGCATGCAAAGACAAAACATATTGAGATCAAGTATCACTTCCTAAGAGTGAAAGTGGTAGAGAAAGAAGTCAAGTTGGACTATGTGAGTAGTAAAGATCAGTTGGTAGATATATTCACAAAGCCCTTGCCTAAAGATACTTTTGAGTATCTTAGGGAGAAGTTGGGAGTAATTCCCTTCCCTGATTCTACTTAAAAGAAAGAAGGAAAGGCATCAGTCCTCAGGGACTGATGGAAGGTTGACTAATCTACCTTAAGAGTAGTATCGGTGCTTAAAATAAATGGTTCCCTTTTCCATTAATGTCAAAGGGGGAGTAATATTTAGTCATGAAAAATAGAAGTAAAAAGGAGGAGTATTATACTAAGGGGGAGTAGTATTCTGTTATGATAGCAGTTCAGTTGAGGAAATGGAGAATATTGCAGCAAATGGAGGACCCATCTTTGGGGGAGTTTTGAAGAGGAAATGGAGAATGTTATAAAAGAAAGTTCATTTGGGTTGGTGGTGGTTTTTTGTTCCACATGTTGCCATCAATGCCAAAGTGGGAGATTGTTGGAGATTTTCCAGAAAGACAATATTGACTGTATGTTTGTCATTGATGACAACATATGGAAAGTAGCATGCATGGAAGTCATATGCAGTAAGATTTTAGCATATTTAGCATGGACATGATATCAACATGATACCATGGGCACAGAGGTTAACTATTAATACAGACAGTTATATAGCTGCTTGTGTCAGCAATGTTCCTAACATAGTAACAGGCAGTGTTCTGTGTATGGTTGTTCGTAAAATTATCATAGAGCCTTGCACACTTGGATATATGTTGAAGACATATTAGTGTTGTTACATGCATGGATGTAGAGTCTGATGATCATTAGAAGTGAAGTTATGTAGTCACTATTCACCAGTAGCAGTTTCTTGTGTTTGTTTAGAAGAGCCGACAGAGATTAAATTGGTTCTAGAGTTGCCCCTATAATTTGGGTATGCACCCTTGTATTTAATCTTAGAGGAGAGTTAGTTATGTTTGGTTAAGAGTGCATGAAGTAATTCAGCTTGAGAAGAAAGATCCAGTTGATTTGGTAGAGCTGACAGTGTGTAGCGTGCATCTAGAATTATCTTATTGGACAAGTCCCAAAATGTGTTGCATGCTTAGTAGAGCTGACTAAATTATTATTAGAGTTTTTTATGGCTTCTCTAATATGATTTTAAGGTGGTTCTAATAGGCTGACTTGATTATATCATTTAGAGGAAATATATTTATAGATAGTCATTTGTGATTATTTGAGTGTGGTTCATAGTTGATTAAGCAGAGCAGAGCAGAGTGTGCAAAGTGTTGAGCCATCAAAAGGTCTTTGTGACCAAGTAAATTATTTGTGCTATACATTAGAACTGATCCAGATAATAGGTCAAAGTGCAGTTCACCAAGATCTAGATATAGTGTGTATTTGTTAAATAGAAGGTTGTAGCCTTCACCCCTTTGAGCAATGTGCTCTTGAACAGTGCGTCATCTCCCGTAATAGGGACTATTGTAAAAGACTCCTAATAGGGTCTGACCCTTGACCAGGTCTACTATACTAAATATATTGTAAAGAAACTCCTAACAGGGTTAAGGATCTTCTAACAAGGATCATAAAACACTAGTGCAAAATATCAGTGGGTGTCAATTGCCACCGGGGTTTTTACCTATTTGGGTTTCCCTGTATCAAAATATTGTGTTGAGTTCAATTTTTCTTTCATTATGTTTATGCTTTATGTTTAAGTATACTTAATCGGATAAAGAATTAAAACTTGTAGATAAATGATTCACCCCCCCCCTCTCAGTTATCTCTTGGGACTATTCCTAACAGTTAGAAGCTTGTTGAGTCGTGCAGGATATTATAGGAGGTTTATCAAAGAATTTAGTAAAATGGATGGACCACTATATACCCTATTAACCAAAGATGTAGAGCTCAATTGGACAAAATCTTGTGAAGAAGCCTTCCTTCAGCTTAAGTCAGTACTCACTTAGGAACTAGTCTTTAAAGGACCCAATTGGTCTTTACCTTTTCACATTCACATTGATGCATCATATTATGCCATAGGATAAGTATTGGGTCACAAATAAGAAGTAATTGAGAATGGAATTTAATTCATCAGTAAAAATTTGTAGGAACCTGAATTAAACTACAGTATCAGAGAAAAAAAGTTGTTAGTAGTTATTTACGCTCTCAATAAGTTTAGGCATGATATTATTGGGTATCATATTTTTGTACACACTAATCATGCATAAATTAAGTATCTTGTGAACAAACCTTCAACCATAGGGAGGTTAGCAAGATGGTTACTACTAATGTAGGAATTTTATATCACTATCATACACAAGCCAAGTAAGGCCAATGTAGTGGTATATTTTGTCTCTAGGATCCAAACAAAAGAAAATTATGAGGTTATTGATGATAGTTTCCCTGATGAACATCTATTTTATATTATTTTTATGATACCTTGGTACACAAACATTGTTAACTACCTTGTTGCCAATAAAATTCTTACTCACTTCTCCCTCAAACAGAAGAGGTTATTGGTTGAGAAAATTTTAACTTTTCTTTGATAGCCAAAAAAATATTCTATATAGAACTAGATAAGGTTATGAGAAGATGTGTCACAGAAGATGAAACATATGACATCCTTCATGCATGTCATGATGAACCATGTGGTGGTCATTTTTTAGTATAAGGATATCCATAAATATATTAACTATGTTGAGGTGTAAAATGGATACTAATGAATCTAACAATATAAACTTTGTGATATTAGTTCATTAATTAACCGTTTCAACACTAAACATTAAAAATATAAGAGAAAGAGAGGATTCCAAACATAAATCTTAATATAACCCAAGTTAGATTATCAAAAGCCAAGAAGATAAAGGGATTGCAATGCTAAACCCAAATTATATCAAGGAAGTATGCAAGCAAGTCCTCTTTCATGCAATATAAGATTTGATTAACGATGTGTAATTGAAAATGTGAAATTGAACCAATTGATCTAATGAGAAAAGGAAAATAGATCTAGATGCTACGTGTATGCAATCAACCCAATTAAGATATGAAAATAGGTCTAGAATAAGAATTGAAATAAATGATAGAGTACTTACCTTGAAATGTGTAGAGGAATATGTATTTTTTCTATTAAAACTATAGATCTAAACCTGTAGAAGAACTTCCTATTGTGGATTCATGATCACAACAAAAAACCCATAAAATGTTTCTTTTCTCAGACCTCCAGGAATAGGTCGACCTGGTGCAACATGTTCTTGACACTTTTCCATGAAGCCACCATGTTCCTGGGACACTGTAGAAAATTTGAATTAACTTATTTGGAAATGTCTCAGCAAGTAGTTTCCAAATTTGTGGTTATAATTTTGATATTGTACTCGTGCACACAATTAAGCTTGTTTTCGTGTTTGGGTGGATGAGGGGTTGCCTTGATCAAGCCATAGATTGAGGAATCAACGTTGACAATGAAATGTAAATATGTAAAGGAAATAAGAAAAATGTAAGTATTCAACTTTCTTGTAGAAACCCTTGCCAATAATGATTTTTTAATGCTTGTATGTTGTAGATGTTTTTGCAATGATGGATGTAGGAAATATCCACAAATGCAATGGATCTACCAAAATCACATCATGGATCCATGGATGTAAATGTGAATCAATGAAGAATATGATGAATTCCTCAATGTAAATCTCCTCACTTGATGGCCAACAAAATGCTAGATCTTGAAGAGGAAATGCTCACAAAGGATCCTTGAATCTTGAATGTTCGAACTTTCTCGTGTGATTGTTGGATCTATAATGGATATCAAATAGATTATTTGGATATTAATGGATGGTAATAGATGTAAAACTGTGGTGCCTAGGATTCCTTTTATACTAGTTTTTGGGCAAGAAAACAAAGAAAGCCGACAGGGTCATCGAATTTTATAATTTAATTCCCTGAGACAACACTGGCCCCAAGATTTAAAATCCCCAGGGAATAGGTCAACCTAGTTGACCTATTCTAGAATAGGTAGACTTGGTAAACCTATTCCAAAACAAGTAGACCTAGGTTGACCTATTCCAAAATAGGTCAACTTGCTTGAACTATTCTAGAGCATATCAACTTGGTCAACCTGTTCTAGGGTTGGCCCATAGAGAGCCATCCCTGAGGTCTTGGAGATTGCATAATTGAAGTGGAAGATATAGGACAAAATAGGAGAAAAGGGGGATCAAGAACAAATCCATCCATGGATCATAAATTTGGTAAAGGATGGGAGCTAAAAGGTCTTAAATAATGAGTGCATCTATTTTAAGATGGTACAAACTACAGGTTACTATTGGCCTACACTACATAAGGATGTAGTCCACTACACTAGGAAATGTGATAGATGCTAAAGAATGGGTAGACCTACTAAGTCTTATGAGATGCCCCTTGTTAGGCCATTTTCCTATCATTGCAAGATCTTAAGAAAATGGTCTACTCCTACAAAATTTTGAGAAATTATCATGAGCAATTGTAACTTGTTCTGATTTGCAAAGAAGATCTATGATGTTTCATAGCTTGCGCCCTTAGCCTTGGTTAGTTCATTGTGTGTCCAAGCTCTAGTCAATATTGCATGTGCTAAAATGAAAAAACTAGTGAGATATTCCAATTTTAAGGTCTAAGAAATAGGTCTAAATCCATGTCCTAGGGTTCCATAAATTATCTTAAGTCCAGAAACCCTAGCCCTTGGTCTATTTATTCATTACCTTTTCATGCCACTTAAGTCCCCTTTATGCACATGTCTTATTTCCTTGCCCAGGTAGGTTAAGTTACTATTCAGTGATTCAGCGACTAAGTGCTTGCCAAGTCTCTAGGTTCTCAAGTGGTTAGTCTGTTAGAATAACTGAGAGGGGGGTGAATCAGTTATCCATAGTCCTAATTACAAAATGTCTCGCTTAAAACAAATTCAGCTAATTTTGTAGCTCGGTAAACATAAATTACTAAACTATCTGTGTATTTACTGATTACCAGTTAAATGCTTATAGTGATTACCGACCAAATCAAATATGCAACATGTAAAGTATGATAACTAAACAATCACCATATAAACACATAACACAAAGATTTAACGTGGAAACCCTGCAAAGGGAAAAAACCACCTAAGACTGGTAACCCAAAAACTTTCACTCTTCTGAAGTGAGCTTAGTGAAGAGCCAACCTTTTTAAAGGTTACAAAACACACTGTAAGGTGTGATCTTGTTAGAGGATTTAACACTAACAATTATCGTCCAACCAGCATTCACTATGGGGTTGATAGGATAAGAATGTACATTCTATGAATGACATAAAAGACTTTCAAGTCCACCCGGTTAAGAGATTTTATCTGTTACAATGGTTAAACTAAAATAGTAGGTTATCTAAATACAATACAACCTAATTTGCAGATGTTCAAATCTATTCTAAGTCCATACAATCCTCTGATCAATATTTCTATCCAGTTCATCAACATTCAATAACTCATTGTCCCTTGATAAAATTCTCTAATGCTCAGTATTGTTCTACAGTTAGGTCCTTCTTCAACCAATTTAATCAAGCATGCATGAAGCTTGTTCACATGATATCTCTATAGTTTTCTTCTTCTGGCATACATTTCACTATGAAACATGTAGGTTAGTTTCCTCAGTTTTAGGTGTTGTCCTTCAAAAATTTGAATTTTGATGCCTATCCTTGAGTTTCATGATTTAATTTCTAGGCATTCCCAGTCCATGAGTGCCAAAATTGTTTAAATTGTTTGAAAACCCTAGGTTTTAGGACTTTTTGCCCTTAAAATCCAAAAACCCTAAAAATTGCTCACCCAGGTCTATTCAGCTGTAACTTTTTCAAATCACTTAAATGACCTTTTTTAGCATGTGGGCTTTATATTTCCAAGCTAGTCGCTTAGTCTCTCAAATGATTTAGCATATTCCTTTTTTACTAGAAACTACCTATTTCCCTTTGTCACATAGTCTCCCAAGGATGGAGGAATATTCCTTGTCTTCAAATGACTCAGTGGTTTCCTTTAGTTGCCAAGTCTCTGGATAACTATTGTGAGATCTAGCAACTGCTATGATACATTTTTTTGAAGTGACTATGGTCGCTTTATTTCTAGATCAAAATACCTTCAGTCCGGTGATCTCTGAAAGAAATAAAAAATTGATATAAAACTCAGTGACAATGAGATTTGCAGTTGGTCTCTGAAACTCTAGATGCAAAGTGGTGGTCTATTTCACCAGTCACCAGATCTCCAGGTTATTTAGTAGTTAGTTCTTTTATCTTGCGACCTGGTGATTTTAATAGTCACATGTTCTCATATCTTTGGCGGTTATGTCTTTGGCAGTTAGCGATTCAGTGACACAGTTATCTCTAGATCTCCCAATCAAGTGGTTAAGTCATAAAGGGTATGGCGACTTAGCAGGAACTGTTGGATGCAAATTAAATTAGTGGTTAATGTTTAATCTCATTACTTGACCAAGGTTAAGTAATCCTTCTGGCAACTTGGAGAATAAGGATGTTCTTGCAATCTCCAGTCTTGACCATAGTCAAAGGAAATAACGGGCGACTTGGAGATGTCTTCAGTCACGTGGTCGCCAGATGGGCTTGAGTTAAGAGAAAGGTTTGTGGGACCATTATTGTTAGTCGTTGATTTAGTTTTGATTGAGTGGTGGTTGCATGGTCTCAGAATGTAACTATGGGTTAGCAAATTATCCAGCGACCTTGAGATTTCCCTTATCGCTCAATCTTCAGGCTAAACTCAATTTATGAAAATTTCTCAGTGATTAAGAGACTTTCTTCAGTTACATAATTGTCAGATGATCTGCGGATAAGTGTTGACTAAAAATTAAAGGGTTGAAAAAATGCAAGTATCCATTTGCCATATTTTGTGATGTGTCTTTTCCTAATTGGTTGATAAAAGATGAAAAATGTGAACAAGTAAGAGGACTTGACTATAGTCGTTGAATCTCTAGAAGAAATAAATTGGAATTTTCTTTTCTTCCATCGCTAAGTCTCCGAATAGTTGAGTTGGGAGGTCTCGAGAAAAAGTTTGAAAAGTTAAACAGCTTCAGCGACTGGGAGATTCACTATAGTCACTAGATCTCTTGATGGCTTTCTGTCGCTAGGTCTCAAGATAAATTCAAAAGGAAAAAATTATATAGTGACTAAAGTAATGACTATAGTCACCAAGTCTCAGGATGAAAAATGTAAGTGAACATTTGGTCGCCCAGTCTCCAGATAAATTTAAAAGGGTTCAAATTATTCACCAACTATGAAATTTGACTATAGTCACTAGGTCTCAGAAAGAAGTAAATTCATTCAGCAACTATGGTTTTCTTTAGTCAGTAGATCTCTAAAATTATAACATGTTACAAGAACATGTTGTAGTCGCTAGGTCACCAAAAGTTAAAATTTGATTACCTGTCATTTTCTCAGCTTACGGCTAGTGAATTGAGTTTTGAGCATGCCAAGTAATGGTGGAAGTGACATAATTTTCAGCTTTTGATCTCTAAAAAAAATTTTCATTCAATTCTACTAAATAAATACAATTTTTTTTCACTAATTTTGAATTACCAAGCATTCAGAGAGCCAAAGTGATAGAATTCCCTGAGATTTTCGGGAGCAATTTCAGAGTTCAAGACGTTTAGAATTTGCTGAGGAGTTTGAATTTGCAGACAAGATGAGTCAGTTGTCAATCAGTGGGGTTTCTACTAGCAAGGGATCTAAGGAGAAAGTTAAAGGGAGTTATTCAGATGAATTCCTCACCTTTCTACCAGGCTCATCACAAAATAAAAAGGTTAGTGATGAATGTTTCATTGATGAACTCACATACTGTAGGGATGCTAAGACACCAGATATCACTGGAATGTGTTTGTTTAAATATTTCTATAAGAATGATGAGAATCCAATCCCTTTATCAAACCCTTGGACGTTGAGGTTAGCAAAATTGATAGTCCCAGAAGTGTTCCTGGACGTGGATGTCCTAATTGTTCTAGCCCATTCCTATGACCCCCTGTCTAGAACTATTAGAAAGGGTGATGGTTCTCCTCTGGTTACCCTTGACCAAAATTTATTTATAAGAGCTTTCGACATCCAGCTCCCTATGGCTACTAAGATTAATTTACAGGCCCTACCAAATAGGTATGTTATAGAGGCTTTCGTTGTGGCAAAATAAATTTAGATCCATGTTCCCTAAGAAAATAGGAATTACATAGCGCCAATGCCGAGAATAATTCCATATGCATACAAGGACCTTCATTTTTACATAAGGTACATTACCTATGGATTGTGCAAGGTTCTAGGGATAGATGGTGGAGAGAGGATCCCCTCGGACCTCCTAATGATGGTTTTGGACTCCCATAGTCTTCACACTACAAAGGGATATGATTATATAGGATATATAATAGAAAAGATGCATACAAGTTTATAGGTGTTAAAGAACCATATGTCTAGTTCTACACCTAGGTTTATGCACTATTCTTTGTTGATGCACCTCATTTTATACTTCAATTATAATATCATAAACATGGAGGGCCTTGAGCCACAAATGACATACAAGGGATAGCAGAATCCAATACAATTTTGGATTAGGGCTTGGAGTCCTTCCTCTAGAAGTGATTTTTGTATATTTGAAAATTGGATAGTTTGCCCTATCCTCCTCCATTTAGGGCTCAATCTTTCAAGGTTATCCACAAAGGTCCTACAGCTAGTAAGGCCTCAACAATTTGTTGATAAATAGACCAAGGGTCACAATTGGGGAGACATCTATTATGAAAAGGGCTATACTATGATTAGAGTATATGGATGCCCTCAGCCCCCTCATGTACTACCATTTTTTGTTCCACCAAGGGTGGCATATTTAGAATTCATATGGAAGCTAATTTTGAATGATAGGGAGCACCTGGCCTCACATAGAAAATGAACTTTTACCCCATGGCACTTTAGAGTGCATAGTCTCACAATAGGCAAGAATGCCTTTAGTAAGGTAAATGATTGGTTGGGGTAGTTCAGAATGCATGTTGCTTCCCATAGGTATGTTGATACAGAGGGAATCATGGTTGCTACTAGGAAGTATTATATGCCCATCATTCCATTTAATAAGAGACATGAGGAGTATCCTGAGGAGGATGTTTTGAGAAATATAATAGAAGAGGAAGAAGTGGCGAGGAGATCTCATCAGATACATAAATTATATGCCATGGAGAAATGGATAAAGAAAAAATAACTGGCATTCAGTGGGTTCTTCCCCAATCTGCCCTATCTCCAAAGGCTTGAGCAAATGATGGCTCAATTCAATACTTTGATGAGGACTTTTGAAGATCAGATTGATGAGATAGATGAGAAGGAGGAAATCCACTCTGAGTCAGAATGTGGTGAAGATAGTGATGGTGGATACTCAGTGCACATCATTCCCCCTTTAGAGAAAATAATGGTTGAAAGACACCAAGCTGGAGAAAATATTGTTGATTTAATAGAGCTCCATAGTTCTCAAGACACAAAGGAGCCTCCTGCAAAGAAGAACAAATTGTTAGTTCGAGAATCTTCTCAAGTGAGGAGAAAGGATAAAGTGGGAGCCCTCTTCACTGGAACTGGTGTCCATCACCACTAGATAATAAAAAGGATAAGGGAGGAGAAAAGAAAAAGAAATTTGGAAAAGGAAGATGTTGAGTTGCCCTTGGCTCTATGGCAAGATGAAAGGATGATAGAACAAGATGCCTTCTTGAAAGATGACAATTTTATAGAGTCAAATGAATTCAAGAGCTTCTTGATATGGCACAAACAATAGCAGGTTGCATCCAATGTTAAGATCACTGAAGAAGGTCAAGTGCCTGATGAGGTAGTGCAAAAATTAAAAGAGTATGACCTTGAGGTAGAAAAATTTACCCCAGAGGAGGCCAGACAACTGGTCAAAAATAGCAATATGCTACCTGTGCCTCGATAGAATTTGTATTCAGATTTTATTATTGATCAAATCAAGAGATAGGAGGGTGTAACTTTATCCTCAGAAACCCAAGTAGGGGATATTATCAAAGGATTTGGGTATAGCCCAAGGAACCAAGCTTTGGCTCTATGGAGTCTTTATCCTAAAGATAAGAAGCCTTCAATCCTGAATGTTAAAGAGAAAATAGATGGTGACAAAATTGTATGGTCAATCCATAATACAGGAGACCTTGAGATCTCTCAAGTGTTAACCCAATTTTCTAGGCTCAATGAAGACAAGACCAAGCAATTATCTGAAAGATATGGTTCCTTGTTGGAAGACTACAGTGCACTCTTGAAGGATAGAGATATTAGAATAATGAAAGAGAATGCATTGGAGAAGTCTTTGGTAGACTTAGAGAAATAGATAATAAATACTCCTATAGCTACTCTTGCACCTCTTGAACAACCTGCATTACCAAAAAGTAAAGGTATGAGTGAAGAAGAGTTTGCTGTAGAAATTGAAAAAATAAGGATAGAAAAGAATGAGGCTATCCTACAAGCCTTATTGGGAATCTTGTAACACAGAGTTGATGCATTAAAGGATAAATCTGATTTGGTTTTTAGTGCTTATAGAAAATTGCCTGAATTGCAGGTAGAAGTAAATAATTATGTCTCAATTTTAAATGGTTATTATGCAATAGGTCAGTCAAGGCAACACTCTTTGAAAGATTGGTAGTTGTTCAACCTTTGAGAGCTGATATCCTAGAAATTGTCCTGCAAGTACATGAATAAATAAATAGAGTTAAGGCCATATTTCCACTTTTTAAGGGCAAGGAAAATCAAATTGAGGCTAAGATAGCCATGCTCAAATCAGGTTCCAAAAAATTCATCCCTCCCATTAAAGATGCAGATGGTGCCATGAAGAGCCTTGATTACTGGAGATCAGATTTTGATCTTGTATTGCCTAGGAAAGAGGCATTTTTAGATGAGAGTAATGAAGTAGATATGGAAAGATTCAACAACACTCTAGATGAAGCCATAAAGGCAAAGATGGAGCTCACTAGATTTGTAGCAGATGTCAAGCTCATACTAGATTGTAGATGGGAAAGACAAAAGGCACAACTGCAACACATCCAGAATTATAAATGGCCGACAAAGGAGGAAGTAACTGCATGGGATGAGTTCACAAAGCCCAAGAAGATCAAATCTACTACAATTGACTTTGATATTTTGGATTATGAGTAAAGAGGACACCTAGATTACCTGACACCTGCCCTCAGAGAACATGGATGATAAGCTATCAGTAAGAGTGGTGTAAATTAGCTGGATGGTGGTCACCATATCTCACAACAACTCAAGAATCTATCATGAATATTTTTAGACAAAGGTGTCAGTGATCAACGAGCCAGGAAAGCAGAAAAGTCCAAAATATTTTTGTCTTTCCACCGCTTGAGGGCTTATTGTAATTTTTCTTATATTCATTTTTAGGGTTAGGGCTCCAACCATCTGAAGCTTGTTGCATTCTCATTGATAAGAGAATTCCAAGATGGTTGAGCTATATATAAGTTGTATCCCCATTTGTGTAAGGGTCAGAGAAGGATAATAGAAAAATAGAGTATAATTGCTATAGACCAGACTTTTAAATTTTGTGTCTGAGCTTTTGAGCATGAGTTTTTATGTGTAATTTACAAATTCATTTTAAATACAAATACACTACAATTTTTGTCTCCTATTATTGTTGTCTCTTTACTTGTATTTTTTCTATTGTATGTTTTATCTGTGAGGCATTTAAAATATACTAATTGTTGATCAATTTCTTCAATTGATTGTGAGCTTCTCTCAAGGAGAGAATTAAAATCTTATTATCAATTTTAGAGAGTAAACTTATATGTAGAAATTTTGATAATAGTAATATTAGACTGATAGAATAGATTGTCAGGCATTCTATTCAGATTACAGACTCTGTGTAACTATTATATTTCTTTTAAAATAACTTGTGAATTTGAATTTAGACTCTTTTTCCCATTGGATTAGGCACTGGTTTCAAGTATGTTTCTTATATAATTATCTTTTCATGATCTTTAGAGATATTAAAATTCATTTTATTACCAGTATTTTACTTCAAGAATTATTTGTATGTATTGAAAGAACTATATCCAAGTGGTATAAGTTCATATTTAGTTATCCCTTAAAGAAATAATCAAGAGGTTACCCTTCCTTGAGTTTACCTTAGAAAAAGGAGAAGGATGAATGTCCTTAGGCCACTGTTCTATGCTATCACATTTATAATTTCCATTATTATACTCTGTATTAGGATTGTCTAGGTTATTTGCAGAGTAGTGTTATTTTATTGAGATAATTTGAGGAATCAATAGCATAGAAGTGAAGAACTAATCCACCATTTGAATGTTTACTTGAAAAATCATTATAGGCAATACCCACCTGAGTCTTGTGGAGCTCAAAGCAGAAGGAGGATCTTATCCAATACTCATCAATTAGACTCTTTCTTGCAAACTTGGAGCCCTTTAAACTAAGAATCAAGCCTACATATTAGCCAAGTTTGATCCCACAAGAAAAAGATCTGACAAATTGGTGACTCTACTAGGGAGAAAAAATTCTTCAAAATCATAAATAACGCAGGTTTCAAGTAGAGTTTAACTCTTGGCCTCCTTATTTCATACCGGTCAGTCCCCGTTGAAGATCAAGGTTATTCCTCTATTTCTCTATATTTTTCCCTTCTAAGTCTTGCTCATATACCTTCCCAAGGAAAAATATCCCCAAATTCCCAATCAAATTGGGTGGCGAGTCTTTATAAAGTCTATGTGCCAGTACTCCATTAGAGACCCCTTGTTTCAAGATGACCCATAAGAATACAAGGTCTTCGAGAAAAGAACATCTAGAAGAAAATTTAGAGGGAGAGCTTCCAACTACTTAAGGAAAAAATCAAATAAGGAGGGAAAGAAATAATAATGACATGTCTTTCACTTGGAAAAAGAAAGGAAATGTGAGGACAGAGGATCCTGTCCAAACAAATCAGGAGGGAAATACATCAAAATATGAGGAGGCAGTTGATTTGGGTTTAAATCAATATGAATATTACTATTCACCTTCTGAAAAGGATGCAAGGAGAGCACAACCCTATAGAAGATGAATCCTTGGAAATAATAGAAGATCTAGAAGCCAAAGTAGGAATAGACAAGACTTTGTTCCTTCTTTTCCCCATGGTTCCTCCTTACAGGGTCACCAAGTGCTTAATGACCACCAAGAGGAAGTCCTTGCCCAAAATTCTTCATCAGAAACAACTCTCCCAGACTCTAAAGAAATTTTTGAGGAAGTGTTTGAATTAGAAAGAAAGATTCGGGAGCAAGCTGGAATAAGACAAAAAAGAGAAAAAGAGAAAGAAGAAAAGATTATACATGCTATGATAAGAGTTGAACAATTGAAGAGACAATTGTTGGATTATGAAGCTATAAATTATGTTCCCATATCATAACAAACAAAGGAACAACCCATTATCCAAGAAGTACATGAACTAAGAAACCCTAGGGATAAGGGTAAACAAAAAGTTATAGGAATTTAAATTAATGAACCAAATCCTACTAAAAACTCTTTAGATCAAGCGGCAAGATTAGATGCTGACCTTGAAAATGCCAAGAGAGAACAAGAATTGTTGGCTAAAGAATTAGAAAAGGTAGAGCTTGAGGCTACTGCAGCTGAGAT
The DNA here is from genome assembly GCA_027943335.1 of Chamaecyparis obtusa. Classification (NCBI taxonomy): domain Eukaryota; kingdom Viridiplantae; phylum Streptophyta; class Pinopsida; order Cupressales; family Cupressaceae; genus Chamaecyparis; species Chamaecyparis obtusa. Next base: position 2,613,298 of record BSBK01000433.1, read on the forward strand.
GAAAAGAAAAATTGAGTTTCTTAGGCAATCTTCTGGACCCACTAATACAGTTTCTACTTCTCTAGCACAAGGTACAAATTTTTTGAATACTTCCAAAACTTTCCCTTCATCTACTATCCATAAAGTCTCCAATATTTCAAATATTCAGACATCTACATCTTTAGGTGTTGTCCCATCTCAAATAGGATCTATTCATGAGAGACACGAGCAGTTAGTTTTTGCTAGAATCCTCAGATACCCTAATCCTATCCCTGATGAAATTAGGAAAAAACTCCCAAAATTCACTGGAAGTAATGCAATCAGCTATGAGGAACACTTGAATAACTTTATTAATGTGATAGATGACTACAACATAGAACCTGATGATGTAGTTATGAAGCTTTTTGTTCAATCTCTAACTGAAGATGCTAGGGATTGATTTAGGAATTTACCTCATGCTAGCATAAGTTCATGGGAATAGTTCAAGCATTATTTTAAAGAACAATATGGTGATAAGACCAATGAAGGTTTCATGCTGAATGAATTCAACAACATCAAGAAAAACCAAAATGAGGGTGTTGTTGAATTTAATGTCAAATTTCAAAAAGCTATGCATAAATTATTACAGATCATTAGGTTGGATGACAAAATATGTTTAGTCACTTATCTAAATGCTTTTGATTCAAAGATGGGATATATTTTGAGAGATGAAAACCCTAGAAACCTCGCAAAAGCCTACAAATTGGCCATTAACATAGAAAGCAATAAAAGAATATCAAGAAAATTGGGGAGAAGAGATGACTATAAACCTCAAGTTTCAAAAAGGAAGGAACTAGGGAAATCTAATACAAAACCAAAAGACGATGATAGTTTGAAGCAAATTTTAAAACCTATAAAAGATTTGAAGCCTGGTGAGAATAGAAATAATAGATTTGTTAGAAAGTAAAGTCCACCAAGATAATTGAGAGGGAGGGTGTGAATCAGTTATCAGATAATTATAAATTTTATCATCTTCAATAGCATTAAACCATATAAGAAATATAATTACCAACCATAGAAAGATAGTCATACACAATAACACAATGACAAAAGATATGTTGACTAGGGAACCTCTTGATCAAAGAGTAAACCCCGGTGGGAATGATGCCCACAAAAGATGCACTAATATAAATATTCCTTGTGAAAGGATGGACTCTATTAGGAGTCTTATGAAATACATTCAGTACATATGAATCCTTGTTAGGAGATTTTGAATCATTGTTAAAAGATTCTAACCCGGTTAAGAGTTATGGAAGATAGAAGGACCCACTGCCCAAATAGATTCAGGGTAAGATTACTGAACACATTGTCCAAATAATCTTTGCATTAATCAATAGAATAATATGTTACCTCTTCTCTAACTATGCCAAACCACACTCACTATTACATCAGATCTCAATCTCAGATCTATGTACTTCGCATGTCTTCCTTCACAAATTTGCTTTCATACTTAGCTCTTTTCTTCACTTCATGCATATAGCATCACAACCGCTACTACCATATCATAATTACACACTTTTCACATTACAACTACCTTGCAAAAAGGAAATACATTCCTTCCTTTATACCACACTCAAATAATTACAAATGAGTCAGCATATAATTAAAAAATAAAAGTTTCCACAGGCTACACCAAAATTACACAAAATTGTCAGCTTCCAAATACAATAAATCTTCACTCGTTTGACCTCAAAGTTTGCATTTTCATCCACATCACTATCAATGTGTCTCCAACTTCCCTTTAATTTCACAAAACTAGATTCCATCCTGATTAGGAGATATCATCCGATTTCCACAAACTATTACTCAGGAACACTGCATGAAAAATGCTTCCACCAAAATGATCATAACTTTCATGAATAAATGAATTACTATCTATGCTCTTAACCATAGACATATGACATATCAAAGAGTATAACCTCAACAACTCATAGCTCCAACTACAATAACCCACGTGCGCTAATCCAAACTCTGTCTCCTTCTCTGCAAGTCTTCGGTAAATCACTATGTTGACATCAATGACAATCATAGTCATGAATGCAACAAAAATTGCTATAGAATGTCTGTCAAACATTTATCATTCATTCCTAACAATCTCCCCCATTGGCATTGATGACAACATAGATGAAAAACATCCAATGTTCCAAAAATCCAATACTGCAACACTGCTTCTTCAAATCCTCTTCATCAATCAAATCTTTCTTCGTTATCCTATTCAGTTCTCTCCAATAGATGTCTCAGATTGTTTTTCATTTATACTTCTCCCCCATTGACATCAATGACAAAAATTTCATCACTATGTCAACAACAACTCAATGTCAAAAGACACTTTTCAAAAAATACATTTACTAGAGTCCTCATGACTCAACTCAAATAAACATACTCCCCCATAGAGGAAGTACCAACATCCAGTCTAGAAGAAAGATAATGCTCATATACCACTGGATGGATGCAACCAACTACACCACTTCTCAAAATTAAGCTGGGGCATAACCCCAAGCATACCTCTCAGATACTCAAATGTATCCTTAGGCAAAGGCTTTGTGAATATATCTGCTATCTGCTCCTTTGTACTTATGTACTCAACTCTGACTTCTTTCTCAGCAACTTTCTCTCTTACAACATGATACTTAATCTCTATATGCTTTGTCTTATAATGTAATACAAGATTCTTAGACATACTAACTGTACTGGTGTTGTCACAATGTATAACAACAGGTTCAACAAACTTTATTCCAATATCCTTCAGCATTTGCTTCATCCAAATTAACTGGTTATAATTGTTTGTTGTTGCTACACATTCTACTTCTGATGTGCTTTGTGAGACACAATTCTACTTCTTTCTTAGCCAAGAAACTAATCTTCCTCCAAGGAAAAATGCTCCACCACTGGTGCTTTTCTTAGCATCAACACTGCCTCCCCAATCAGCATCTGTATATGCACATAGAGTAAAATCATCAAATTTTTCATACCATAGTCCATAGTCCATTGTGCCTCTTAAATATCTCAGTATCCTCTTTACTACTGCATAATGTGATTCTCTAGGTTCAACTTGAAATCTTCCTACAATTCCAACTGGATGTGTTATATCAGGTCTTGTATGAGTCAAATACTGTAATCCTCCAATCATAGATCTGTATTTCTTCTGTTCTACTACAGGAGTCTCATCTGTGCTAGATAACTTATGTCCAGTCACCATAGGTGTTCCAACTAGTTTACAATCCTCCATTCCAAACATTTTCAACAAGTCATATAAGTACTTTGTCTGACTTACAAACATACCATCATTGTTTTGTGTTATCTATAATCCCAGAAAGTATTTCATCTCACCAATCATACTCATTTCAAATTCAGTCTTCATTTCATCAGCAAATTTGTCACTAGCTTCATCTTCTCCTCCAAAGATAATGTCATCAACAAAAATAACTATAACTAACAAACCATTTTCAATTTCTTTTGTGTATAGATTGCTATGAGTTGTTCCTTTTGTAAATCCCAATTTTAACAAATACTTATCCAGTCTTGCATACCAAGTTCTAGGTGCTTGTTTAAGTACATATAAAGCTTTCTTCAATTTACATACCATGTCTCCTTCTTGAGCTAAAGGAAAACCTTCAGGCTGCTCAATGTAGACTTCTTCTAATTCTCCATTTAGAAATGTTGACTTCACATCCATCTGATATACATTGAATTTCTTGTAAGTTGCATAAGCCAAAAACATTCTTACTGCTTCAATTCTTGCAACAGGTACAAAATTTTCTTCATAGTCAATTCTTTCTTGTCATGAGTAACCCTTACATACCAATCTTTCTTTGTTTCTTACTACTTCTCCTTGTTCATTCATTTTGTTTCTAAATACCCATTTAGTTCCAATAACATTCTTGTCTTTAGGTCTAGGGACCAATTCCCATGTCTTGTTCTTTTCAATCTGATCTAGTTCTTCTTTCATAGCATTAGTCTAAATTTCATCTTCACAAGCTTCATTAGTAGTCTTAGGTTCAATTTGAGAAATCAAACATAACTATTCTTGTGCCTTATTTAGAGTAAGAACTCCTCTTTTAATGCTACCAATAATCTATTCAAAAGGATGATTCCTTAACAAACTCTTGCTAGGTGTCACTGTCTCAGATCTCTCTTCAAATGTAGGTTCTTCAATAACTTCACTGTGGCTTTCATTCAACACATCACTGTCAATTTCATAAAACAATTTAGTGTGTTAAGTTTAAGATGAGCTTCTTCATCAGATTCATAATCAAGCATTCTTTCCTGAATTTTGAACTTTTCATCAACTCTAACATTTGCACTTTCAACAATAGTCTTAGTTGTTTTATTGAAACATCTATATGCTTTTCTTTTCAAAGAATATCCAAGAAATATACCTTCATCACTTCTAGGATCAAACTTTCCAATATCATCATCTCTCTTTATATAACATTTGCTCCAAAAATTCTAAAATACTTAACTGAGGGTACATGTCCAAACCATAATTCATAAGGTGTCTTGTCTGTATCTACTCTGATTTGTACTATATTCATTGTATACAATGTTGTGTTCACTGCTTCTCTCCAGAATATCTTTGCCAAATCATTTTCAAACAACATAGCTCTTGCTACTTCAGTCACTGATCTGTTCCTTCTTTCTGCAATGCCATTTTGTTCAGGTGTTCTAGGGGCTGAATAATGTCTTTTAATGCCATTTTCTTCACAAAGTTGTTAAACTCTCTAGAAGTAAATTCTCCACCTCTATCAGATCTCAAACATTTAATCTTCATTCCATATTCATTCTCAACTTTATTCTTAACAATCTTAAACTTATCAAATGCTTCAGATTTTTGTTTAAGAAATGCAATCCACATCATTCTTGTAAAATCATCAACAAGAATCATAAAATACCTTTCTCCATAGAATCATCTAGTCCTAGTAGGACCACTCAAATCTATATGAACAATCTCTAGCTTTTCTATAGATGTAAACTTCTTACTAGGAAAAGAACTTCTCTTCTGTTTAGCCATTAAACATTCTTTGCAAATCATGTTAGTAGGCTTCATAATTTTAGGTAAATCTCTTACTCCAAGTGTAGTACATACTTTCACAATGTTATCAAAGTTTATATGACAAAACCTTCTATGCCATAACCAAGTGTCATCAATGTTAGTAATCAAACATGTCATCTTAGTAGGATTCAACTGAAATACATTACCTCTAGTTCTAGATCCAGTTCCAATCAAATTTCCATATATATTTATCCTTTATCTCACAAGTTTTCTCAGTAAACCAAACTTGATATCCTTTATCAACTAACTGTCCAACACTCAAAATATTGTGTTTCAATCCATCCACAAAATAAACATCATCAGTATTAGTCTTTCCATTAAGAGTAATAGATCCTATACCTTTAATCAAACAAGGTGCATTGTGTCCAACTCTAACAACTCCTCCATCATATTCATTAAAGTTTATGAACTTTTTCATGTCTCTAGTCATATGATGTGAACAACCACTATCTATAATCCAATCAGCTTTCTTTTCAACTTGAGAAACTAAGGCTTTTTCTTCCTTAACATCAGTTTCAAGATTCTCTTCTTTAATTGCTACAAATCCTATGTCATCATTATTTTCAGTATCACTTTCACTTAAAGTTCTTTCTATACTAGCTTCAAGATCTTCATCATTAGCATAATAACATTCCTTAGATCTTCTAGGTTTGAAATTGCTTTTGTACTTTTTAACTCTCTTAGGACAATTAGATGCAAAATGACCATAGTCTTGACAAGTCCAACATTTAAATATTTTCTTACCGTCTGGTTCTATTTTCACAAGCAAGGCAATACCTTTCTTCAATCTTCTTATCTTCTTCATTTCTAGATCTGCTACTGCCAACATAATCTCTGCTCACATTGATGCTTCTTGACAAAGTAGGGCGAACACTAAGAGCACTGAATGTTGTCTCCATTCTAGGTAAGTGTCCTAATAATCTCAGGTTCATTTCTGTTGCTTCCAATCTTCCAAGAAGAGTTTCTCTTGTAAAGTTTGTCGTACAAGGTATCACTTGTTCAATCATCTATGTTGTCTACTTAAATACAGGAGTCAATGTCCTCAGAATTTTCCATATCACTTCATTCTTTGTCTTTGTTCCTCCACAAGATTTTATACCTATAATGATTTCTGACATTCTACCAATATAACTTCTAATAGATTCATCTTCCAACATTCTTTATCTTCAAATGCACATATCCAATTATGTAATCTAACTCTTTTTGCATGTTCATCACCTTCAAAAGTAGAGTGTAAAGCATTCCAAATTTCAAGAGATTTTTTCAAATATTTTACTTGACTGTACTCATTCTCTGAAAGTGCTATCAAAAGTGCTTCTCTTGAAAGTATGTTACACATGAATAGATCTCTCTCTTCCATAGTACATGTTTCAAGATTGTCCTCTTCAATGATAGTCTTATTATTCTTTGTAATCAACCAATAACCTAGTCCTAAACATAATAGGTGTGTCTTCATCTTTTCTTTCCAGCTGTGAAAATTTACTCCATCAAACTTAGGGCTTTCTTTCCTAAAATTCTCCATGGATCTCCTTAAGCTGTTAAACTTATTTTTCAAGGACCTGCTTCTCTGATACCAATTGTTAGAAATTAAAGTCCACCAAGATAACTGAGAGGGGGGGGTGAATTAGTTATCAAATAATTATAACTTTTATCATCTTCAAAAGCATTAAACCATATAAGAAAATATAATTATCAACCATAGAAAGATATTCATATACAATAACACAATGACACAAGATATGTTGACTAGGGAACCTCTTGATCAAAGAGTAAACCCCAGTGGGAATGATGCCCACAAAAGATGCACTAATATGAATATTCCTTGTGAAAGGATGGACTTTGTTAGGAGTCTTATGAAATACATTCAGTACATATGAATCCCTATTAGGAGATTTTGAATCCCTATTAAAATATTCTAACCCGATTAAGAGTTATGGAAGACAGAAGGACCCACTGCCCAAATAGCTTCAGGGTAAGATCAGTGAACACACTATCCAAATAATCTTTGCATTACTCAAGAGAATAATATGTTACCTATTCTTTGACTATGCCAAACCGCACTCACTATTACATTAGATCTCAATCTCAAATCTATGTACTTCGCATGTCTTCCTTCACAAATTTGCTTTCATACTTAGCTATTTTCTTCACTTCATGCATACAGCATCACAACTACTGCTACCATATCATAATTACACACTTTTCACATTAAAACTACCTTGCAACAAGGAAATACATTCCTTCCTTTACACCACACTCAAATAATTACAAATGAGTTGGCATATAATTACAAAATAAAAGTTTCCACACGCTACACCAAAATTACATAAAATTGTCAGCTTCCAAATACAATAAATCTTCACTCATGCAACCTCAAAGTCTATGCTATCATCCACATCACTATAAATGTGTCTCCAACTTCCCTTTAACTTCACAAAACTAGATTATGTTCCGATTAGGAGATATCATCTGATTTCCACAAACTGCTACTCAGGAACACTGCTTCCACCAAAATGATCATAACTTCCATGAATAAATGAATTATTGTCTTCTCTCTTAATCATAGACATATGACATATCAAATAGTATAACCTCAACATCTCATAGCTCCAACTACAATAAACCATGTGCGCTAATCCAAACTTTGTCTGCTTCTCTAAAAAATTTTGGTAAATCACTGTGTTGACATCAATGACAATCATAGTCATGAATGCAACAAAAACTACTACTGAATGTCTACCAAACATTTAGCATTCATTGCTAACAATATTGGTACCAAATGACAAGCCATCTTTTAATAACTTCAACAAATTACCAAGAATGTAGAACTATCCCTATAACACTCACTAGAAGGATGGAAAATCGGTGCTTCCTAAAAGAAGGGATAAACCCAATGATAAAAATCCTGACCCATTACACAATAACATAGTTAACATGAATGATTATGTTCCATATTATATTGTTTTTCAATCACCTCATTATCCTTATTACTGTACGGTTGCTCAAAGTGTCTCTGTAGATGGACAACAAGAAAGTAATGATGAAGAGTCTTATGATGACCAAGGATGTGCCATGACTTCTTCATTCATGTATGATGAAATGGACTCCACTTAAGAGGATGAGGGTCAATATGTCTCTATCTCCCAAATTAGGAATGAGATCTACCATTAGCAAGTTTTTTCTGATGAGGAAGATGGTCAACTAGATAAAGTCCAGTGTAATACCTTGAGAGATGATGGATCAATTATGTTGAGAAAGCCCTCTGATGAGAAAATTGCAAAAATCATAGCAGATATGGTTACCCAAGCCAAGAATAATTATAATTTAAGGAATATGGTGGTGGGTGACCCAAATCATAAGCCAACTAGTATATTTATCAAAAAGTCAGAAAAGGATGTGAAACAATCTCAAGATAAACATAAAGCTATTGAGGTTATCAACAAAACTAAGATCAAATGGAATGTCACTTTTGCTAGTCCCAACATGACTTATAGAGTGAAAGATAAACCCTTAGAAGAAACTATCATTTCTACCCAAAAGGAGGTTAAAACCCAAAGCAAGGATCATCCTGGCCTAACTGAACATGAAGAAAATAAATAGGTTACTATTATTAAACAAGATATAGTTGACCCAAAGTATATTCCTATTGACATGAGTAAGTTTCTATCACAAATCATGGTCAAAGTTCATTTGTTATAAATTATGAGAATAGAAGAGCATAAAGAGAAATCCCTAGGCTGGGTGAATGGAGTTACTCCTACTGATACCCAAGGTGCCACTAAGGTTGATAAATTGGTTGCCTCAGTAAATGACTCAAATGAAAACTAGTATGGGGAAATCATCTTAGAAATTCCTTAAATTTATTTGGATACAAATGTTATTAATACTATGCTAGGGATAATTGATCCTTTCTTTCTGTCTTTGATAGTAAATGGGAAGCTTTTAAAGAATTGCATGATTGACCCAAGAGCTTCTAATAATGTTATGCCTGTAGAAATAATGAGGTCTATGGGATTGAAAGTAGATACACCTCATGGAAGATGTCAAGCTATGGATGTTAGAAATAGGGAATACTGAGAGGGGGGGTGAATCAGTATTCTACAAACTTTATCTTTTTCTCAATTATGGATATAATAGATTATCTTTATACATGCATAACATAAGTAGGTAAACAACATGCATAGCAATAAAACTAGAGAACTCATAACACATTATTTGTTCTTGAGAAAACCCTGGCCAAGGGAAAACCCTGGTGGGGATGGTACCCACAAAGATCCACTAATCAAAAGTATCTTGTTAAGGATGTTGACCCTGTTAGGAGTCTATTACAATCATATAGTGTATCAGTCCTGATTAAGGGACTATAGGCCTTGTTAGAAGCCTCAACCCTATTAGGAGTTGGTAGTACAAAATGTGATTACTAGATGAGCCCACTACCCAAACAAGTAATATACAATATACACTGATTACAAAAATAGGTTAAGGTACATAATCTTATATTGCCTGCATCAATATCTCTTCAATGCTCTTTCACTATTGCTATTACATATGCATCATATCACTTGTCCACACTTTTGTGTTCCTCTTACAATTAAAATTACAATTATATTTATACAAATAACTTTATCGAAGATTTAACATCTAGGATGTCATCCCTTTATATTGTTAAGTCATTATTTTGATAAACAAAATAATCCCTTAACTCTTTACTAGTTCTATCTTCATATTCTGTCCTGTCCACTTGACACTATCTTCGATAAAATTGTCATAACTCCTTCCATACATGCCATACTAACTTGCACTCTAATATGGGTGTTCAATAGACATCATAGAGTATATGTTCAAGTGTGCAAGCACTGAACTTACTCCAATCAACATCGCAAACAAAAATTGTGTCTAGGTTCACTGATAAAAATATTGTCTCACACTTATACAAATTTGCAATGCACTCTATCATACTTGTGTTATGAATTAATGCTAAATTTTTGGCAGCCATTCTATAGCAATTTTTGTTGCATTCATGACTATGATTGTCATTGATGTCAACACAGTGATTTACCAAAGACTTGTAGAGAAGCAAATAGAGTTTGCATTAGCACATGTGGATTATTATAGTTGGAGCTATGCGATGTTGAGGCTATACTATTTTATATGTTATATGTCTATGGTTAAGAGCATAGATATTAATTCATTTATACATGGAAGTTATGATCATTTTAGTGGAAACAGAATTCAGGCAGTGTTCCTGAGTAGCGGTTTGTGGAAATTGGATGATATCTCCTAATCAGGATGGAATATGGTTTTGCATAGTTAAAGGGAAGTTGAAGACACATTGATAGTGATGTGGATGAAAGCATAGACTTCGAGGTCACACGAGTGAAGATTTATTGTATTTGGAAGCTGACAGTTTTGTGTAATTTTGGTGTAGCGTGTGGAAACTTTTATTTTGTAATTGTATGCTGACTCATTTGTAATTATTTGAGTGTGGTATAAAGGATTGAATGTATTTCCTTGTTGTAATGTGAAAAATGTGATAGTGTGTAATTATGATATGGTAGCAGCAATTTTCATGTTGTATACATGAAGTGAAGAAAAGAGCTAACTATGAAAGCAAATTTGTGAAGGAAGACATGTGAAGTACAGAGATCTAAAATTAAGATCTGATGTAATAGTGAGTGCAGTTTGGCATAGTTAGAGAAGAGGTAACATATTTTTTTTTGAGTAATGTAAAGATTATTTAGACAGTGTGTTTAGTGATCTTACCCTAAAGTTGTTTGGGCAGTGGGTCCTTTTGTCTTCCATAACTCTTAACAGGGTTAGAATCTTTTAACAGGGATTCAAAATCTCCTAATAGGGATTTATATGTACTGAATGTATTTCATAAGACTCCTAATAGAGTCCATCCTTTCACAAGAAATATTCATATTAGTGGCATCTTTTGTGGGCATCATTCCCACTGGGGTTTACTCTTTGATCAAGAGGTTCCCTAGTCAACATATCTTGTGTCATTGTGTTATGAATATCTTTCTATGGTTGGTGATTATATTGCTTATATAGTTTAATGTTGTTAAAGATGATAAAAGTTATAATTATCTGATAGCTGATTCACCCCCCCCCATTCTCAATTATCTTGGTGGACTTTACTTTCTAACAATTGGTATAAGAGTGGCAGGTCATTGAAAAAGAAGTTTGATAGCTTAAGGAGATCCATGATGAATTTTAGGAAAGAAAGCCCTAAGTTTGATGGAGTAAATTTTGACAACTGGAAAGAAAAGATGAAGACACACCTACTATGTTTAGGACCATGTTATTGGTTGATTACAAAGAATGATAAGACTATCATTGAAGAGGACAATCTTGAAACATGTACTGTGGATGAAAGAGATCTATTCATGTGTAACATACTTGCAAGAGAAGCACTTTTGATAGCACTTCTAGAGAATGAGTACAGTCAGGTAAAATGTTTGAAAAAGTCTCATGAAATTTGGAAAGCTTTACACTCTACTTTTGAAGGTGATGAACATGCAAAAAGAGTTAGATTACATAATTGGATATGTGCATTTGAAGATATAAGAATGTTGGAAGATGAATCTATTAGAAGTTATATTGGTAGAATGTCAGAAATTATTACAGGTATAAAATCTTGTGGAGGAACAAAGATAGAGAATGAAGTGATATGGAAAATTCTAAGAATATTGACTCTTGTATTTAAGAAAACAACACAGATGATTGAACAAGTCATACCTTGAACAACAAACTTTACAAGAGAGACTCTTCTTGGAAGATTAGAAGCAGCAGAAATGAACCTGAGATTATCAGGAGACTTACCTAGAATGGAGATAGCATTCAATGCTCTTAGTGTTTGCCCTACTTTTTCAAGAAGCATCAGTGTCAGTGGAGATTATGCTAGCAGCAGCAGATCTAGAAATGAAGAAGATAAGAAGATTGAAGAAGGTATTTCCTTGCTTGTGAAAAGAGAACCAGACGGTAAGAAAATATTTAAATGTTGCACTTGTCAAGAATATGGTCATTTTTCATCTAAATGTCCTAAGAGAGTTAAAAAATATAGAAGCAATTTCAAACCTAGAAGATCTAAGGAATGTTATTATGCTAATGATGAAGATCTTGAAGCAAGTATAGAAAGAACTTTAAGTGAAAGTGATACTAAAAATAATGATGACATAGGATTTGTAAAGAAGAGAATCATGAAACTGATGTTAAGGAAGAAAAATCCTTAGTTTCTCAAGTTGAAAAGAAAGCTGATTGCATTATAGATAGTGGTTATTCACATCATATAACTGGAGACATGAAAAAGTTCATAAAGTTGAATGAATATGATGGAGGAATTGTTATAGTTGGAAACAATGCACCTTGTTTGATTAAAGTTATAGGATCTATTACTCTTGATGGAAAGACTGATACTGATGATGTCTATTTTGTGGATAGATTGAAACATAATCTTTGAGTGTTGGATAGTTAGTTGATAAGGGATATCAAGATTGGTTTACTGAGCAAACTTGTGTGATAAAGGATAAAATTGGAAATCTGATTGGAACTGGATCTAGAACCAGAGGTAATGTATTTTAGTTTAATCCTACTAAGATGACATGCTTGATTACTAAGATTGATGACATTTGGTTATGGAATAGAAGGTTTTGTCGTATAAACTTTGATAACATTGTGAAAGTAAGTACTACACTTGCAGTAAGAGATTTACCAATAATTATGAAGCCTACTAACATGATTTGCAAGGAATGTGTAATGGCTAAACAGAAGAGAAGTGCTTTTCCTAGTAAGAAGTTTACATCTACAAAGAAGCTGGAGATTTTTCATATATATTTGAGTGGTCCTACTAGGACTAGAGGATTCTATGGAGAAAGGTATTTTATGATTCTTGTTGATGATTTTACAAGAATGATGTGGATTGCATTTCTTAAAGAAAAATCTGAAGCATTTGATAAGTTTAAGATTGTTAAGAATAAAGTAGAGAATGAATTTGGAATGAAGATTAAATGTTTAAGATCTGATAGAGGTGGAGAATTTACTTCTAGAGAGTTTAACACCTTTTGTGAAGAAAATGGTATTAAAAGACAGTATTCAGCCCCTAGAACACCTAAATAAAAAGGCATTGTAGAAAGAAGGAATAGATCAGTGACTGAAGTAGCAAGAGCTATGTTGTTTGAAAATGATTTGGTGAAGATATTCTTGAGAGAAGAAGTGAACATAGTAGTGTATACAATGAACAGAGTACAAATCAGAGCAGACACAGACAAGACACCTTATGAATTATGGTTTGGACATGCACCCTCAATTAAGTATTTTAGAATTTTTGGAAGCAAATGTTATATAAAGAGAGATGATGATATTGGAAAGTTTGATCATAGAAGTAATTAAGTTATATTTCTTGGATATTCTTTGAAAATAAAAGCATATACATGTTTCAATAAAAGAACTAAGACTATTGTTGAAAGCGCAAATGTTAAAGTTGATGAAAAGTTCAAAATTCAAGAAAGAGTGCTTGATTATGAATCTGATGAAGAAGCTCATCCTAAACCTAGCACTGGATCTATTGAATTGTTTTATGAAACTGATAGTGATTTTCTGAATGAAATCCACAGTGAAGTTATTGAAGAACCTACATCTGAAGAGAGATCTAAGACAGTGACACCTAGCAAGAGTTTGTTAAGGAATCATCCTTTTGAACAGATTATTCAGAGAATCAAAAGGGGAATTCTAACTATTAGGAATGAATGCTAAATGTTTGGTAGACATTCTATAGTAGTTTTTGCATTCATGACTATGATTGTCATTGATGTCAACACAGTGATTTACCGAAGACTTGCAGAGAAGTAGACAGAGTTTGGATTAACGCATGTGGGTTATTGTAGTTGGAGCTATGAGATGTTGAAGTTATACTCTTTGATATGTCATATGTCTATGGTTAAGAGCATAGACAGTAATTTATTTATTCATGGAAGTTATGATCATTTTAGTGGAAGCAGTATTCAGGCAGTGTTCCTAAATAGCGGTTTGTGGAAATGGGATGATATCTCCTAATCGGGATGAAATTTTCTTTTGCATAATTAAAGGGAAGTTGAAGACACATTGATAGTGATGTGGATGATAGCACAGACTTCAAGGTCACATGAGTGAATATTTATTGTATTTGGAAGCTGACAGTTTTGTGTAATTTTGGTGTAGCGTGTGGAAACTTTTATTTTGTAATTGTATGCCGACTCATTTGTAATTATTTTAGTGTGGTATAAAGGAAGGAATGTATTTCTTTGATGTAATGTATTTTTAATGTGGAAAGTGTGTAATTATGATATGGTAGCAGCGGTTGTGCTGTTGTATGCATGAAGTGAAGAAAAGAGTTAAGTATGAAAGTGAATTTGTGAAGGAAGACATAAGAAGTACAAAGATCTGAAATTGAGATCTGATGTAGCAGTGAGTGTAGTTTGGCATAGTCAAAGAAGAGGTAACACATTATTCTATTGAGTAATGAAAAGATTATTTGGACAGTGTGTTCAGTGATCTTACCCTGAAGCTGTTTGGGCAGTGGGTCCTTCTGTCTTCCATAACTCTTAGCAGGGTTAGAATTTTTTAAGAGGGATTCAAAATCTCCTAACAGTGATTCATATGTATTGAATGTATTTCTTAAGACTCTTTAAAAATTCCATCCTTTCACAAGGAATATTCATATTAGTGCATCTTTTGTGGGCATCATTCCTATCGGGTTTACTCTTTGATCAAGAGGTTCCCTAGTCAACATATCTTGTGTCATTGTCTTATTGTGTATGAATATCTTTCTATGGTTGGTAATTATATTGCTTATATGGTTTAATTTTGTTGAAGATGATAAAAGTTATAATTATCTAATAACTGATTCACCCCCCCCCCCCCCCCCTCTCTCAGTTATCTTGACAGATTTTACTTTCTAACAATTGGTATCAGAGCGGGAGGTCCTTGAAAAAGAAGTTTAACAGCTTAAGGAGAAACATGGTGAATTTCAAGAAAGAAAGCCCTAAGTTTGATGGAGTAAATTTTGATAGCTGGAAAGAAAAGATGAAGACACACCTATTATTTTTAGGACCAGGTTATTGGTTGATTACAAAGAATAATAAGACTATCATTGAAAGGACAATCTTGAAACATGTACTGTTGAAAAGAGAGATCTATTCATGTGTAACATACTTGCAAGAGAAGCACTTTTGATAGCACTTCCAGAGAATGAGTACAGTCAGGTAAAATATTTGAAAAAATATCATAAAATTTGGAATGTTTTACACTCTACTTTTGAAGGTGATGAACATGCAAAAAGAGTTAAATTACATAATTGGATATGTGCATTTGAAGATATAAGAATGTTGGAAGATGAATCTATTAGAAGTTATATTGGTAAAATGTCAGAGATCATTACAGGTATAAAATCTTGTGGAGGAACAAAGATAGAGAATGAAGTGATATGGAAAATTCTAAGGACATTGAATCATGTATTTAAGCAAACAACACAAATGATTGAACAAGTGATACCTTGTACAAAAAACTATACAAGAGAAACTATTCTTGGAAGATTGGAAGCAACAGAAATAAACTTGAGATTATCATGAGACTTACCTAGAATGGAGACAACATTCAGTGCTCTTAGTGTTCGCCCTACTTTGTCAAGAAGCATCAGTGTGAGAAGAGATTATGCTGGCAGCAGTAGATCTAGAAATGAAGAAGACAAGAAGATTGAAGAAGGTATTGCTTTTCTTGTGAAAAGAGAACCAAATGGTAAGAAAATATTTAAATGTTGGACTTGTCAAGAATATGGTCATTTTGCATCTAAATATCCTAAGAGAGTTAAAAAGTACACAAGCAATTTCAAACCTAGAAGATCTAAGGAATGTTATTATGCTAATGATGAAGATCATGAAGCAAATATAGAAAGAACTTTAAGTGAAAGTGATACTAAAAAAAATGATGACATGGGATTTGTAGCAATTAAAGCAGAAAATCCTGAAATTGATGTTAAGGAAGAAAAAGCCTTAGTTTCTCAAGTTGAAAAGAAAGCTGATTGGATTTTAGACAGTGATTATTCACATCATATGATTGGAGACATGAAAATGTTCATAAAGTTGAATGAATATGATGGAAGAGTTGTTAGAGTTAGAAACAATGCACCTTGTTTGATTAAAGGTATAAGATCTATTACTCTTGATGGAAAGACTAATACTGATCATGTTTAATTTGTGGATGGATTGAAACATAATATTTTGACTGTTGGATAGTTAGTTGATAAGGGATATCAAGTTTGGTTTATTTAAAAAACTTGTGTGATAAAGGATAAAGATGGAAATCTGATTGGAACTGGATCTAGAACCAGAGGTAATGTATTTCAATTGAATCCTACTAAGATAACATGTTTGATAACTAAGATTTATGAAAGTTGGTTATGGCACAGAAGGTTTTGTCATATAAACTTTGATAACATTGTGAAAGTAAGTAATACACTTGTAGTAAGAGATTTACCAAAAATTATAAAGCCTACTAACATGATTTGCAAGGAATGTGTAATGGCTAAACAGAAGAGAAGTTCTTTTCCTAGTAAGAAGTTTACATCTATAGAGAAGATGAATATTGTTCATACAAATTTGAGCAGTCCTACCAGAACTAGAGGATTCTATGGAGAAAGGTATTTTATGATTCTTGTTGATGATTTTACAAGAATGATGTGGATTGCATTTCTTAAAGAAAAATATGAAGCATTTGATAAGTTTAAGATTGTTAAGAATAAAGTTGAGAATGAATCTGGAATGAATATTAAATGTTTGAGATCTGATAGAGGTGGAGAATTTACTTCTAGAGAGTTTAACAACTTTTGTGAATAAAATGGCATTAAAAGATAGTATTCAGCCCTAGAACACCTGAACAAAATGGCATTGCAGAAAGAAGGAACAGATTAGTGACTGAAGAAGCAAGAGCTATGTTGTTTGAAAATGATTTGCCAAAGATATTCTGGAGAGAAGCAGTGAACATAGCAGTGTATACGATGAACAGAGTACAAATTAGAGAAGACACAGACAAGACACCTTATGAATTATGGTTTGGACATGCACCCTCAGTTAAGTATTTTAGAATTTTTGGAGGCAAATGTTATATAAAGAGAGATGATGATATTGTAAATTTTGATCCCAGAAGTGAAGAAGGTATATTTCTTGGATATTCTTTGAAAAGAAAAGCATATAGATGTTTCAATAAAACAACTAAGACTATTGTTGAAAGCGCAAATGTTAAAGTTGATGAAAAGTTCAAAATTTAGGAAAGAATACTTGATTTTGAATCTAATCAAGAAGCTCATCCTAAACCTAACACTAGACCTACTAAATTATTTTATGAAACTGACAGTGATTTGTTGAATGAAAGCCACAATGAAGTTATTGAAGAACATACATCTGAAGAGAGATCTGAGATAGTGACACCTAGCAAGAGTATGTTAAGGAATCATCCTTTTGAACAGATTATTGGGAGCATCAAAAGAGGAGTTCTTACTCAAAATAAGACACAAGAAAAGTTATGTTTGATTTCTCAAATTGAACCTAAGACTACTAATGAAGCTTGTGAAGATGAAAGCTGGACTAATGCTATTAAAGAAGAACTAGATCAGATTGAAAAGAACAAGACATGGGAATTGGTCCCTAGACCTAAAGACAAGAATGTTATTGGAACTAAATGGGTATTTAGAAACAAGATGAATGAACAAGAAGTATTAAGAAACAAAGTAATATTGGTATGTAAGGGTTACTCACAAAAAGAGGGAATTGACTATGAAGAAACCTTTGCACCTGTTGCAAGAATTGAAGCAGTAAGAATGTTTTTCGCATATGCAGCTTACAAGAAATTCAAAGTGTATCAGATGGATGTGAAGTCAGCATTTCTGAATGGAGAATTGGAAGAAGTCTACATTGAGCAGCCTGAAGGTTTTCCTTTAACTCAAGAAGGAGACATGGTATGTAAATTGAAGAAAGCTTTATATGGACTTAAACAAGCACCTAGAACTTGGTATGCAAGACTGGATAAGTATTTGTTAAAATTGGGATTTACAAAAGGAACAGCTCATAGCAATCTATACACAAAAGAAATTGAAAATGGTTTGTTAGTTATAGTTAATTTTTTTTATGACATTATCTTTGGAGGAGAAGATGAAGCTAGTGACAAATTTGTTGATGAAATGAAGACTAAATTTGAAATGAGTATGATTGGTGAGATGAAATACTTTTTGAGATTACAGATAACACAAAATAATGATGGTATCTTTGTAAGTCAGACAAAGTACTTAAATGATTTGTTGAAAATATTTGGAATGGAGGATTGTAAACTAGTTGGAACACCTATGGTGACTAGACATAAGTTATCTAGCACATATGAGACTCCTACAGTAGAATAGAAGAAATACAAATCTATGATTGGAGGATTGTAGTATTTGACTCATACAAGACCTGATATAGCACATTCAGTTGGAATTGTAGAAAGCTTTCAAGCTGAAACTAGAGAATCACACTATGCAGCAGTAAAGATAATACATAGATATTTAAGTGGCACAATGGACTATGGACTATGGTATGAAAAATTTGATGATTTTACCCTATGTGCATATACAAATGTTGATTGGGGAGGCAATGTTGATGATAAGAAAGCACCAATGGTGGAGCATTTTTCCTTGGAGGAAGATTAGTTTCTTGGCTAAGGAAGAAGTAGAATTGTATCTCACAAAGCACAGCAGAAGTAGAATATGTAGCAGTAGCAAACAATTGTAACCAGATAATTTGGATGAAGCAAATGTTAAAGGATATTGGAATAAAATTTGTTGAACCTGTTGTTATACATTGTGATAACACCAGTATAGTTAGTATGTCTAAGAATCTTGTATTACATTATAAGACAAAGCATATAGAGATTAAGTATCATGTTGTAAGAGAGAAAGTTGGTGAGAAAGAAGTTAGACTTGAGTACATAAGTACAAAGGAGTAGATAGCAGATATATTCACAAAGCTTTTTCTTAAGGATACATTTGAGTATTTGAGAGGTATGCTTGGGGTTATTCCCCATCCTACTTTTGGGAAGTGATGCAGTTGGTTGCATCCATCTAGTGGTATATGAGACTTATCTTTCTTCTAGACTGGATGTTGGTACTTCCTCTATGGGGGAGTATGTGTATCTGAGCTGAGTCATGAGGACTCTAGTAAATGTATTTTTTGAAAAGTATCTTTTGACATTGAGTTGTTGTTGACATAGTGATGGAATTTCTATCATTGATGTCAATGGGGGAGAAGTATACATGAAAAAAAATCTAAGACATCTATTGGAGATAATTGAATAGGATAATGAAGCAAGATTTGATTGATGAAGAGGATTTGAAGAAGTAGTGTTGTAGTATTGGATTTTTGGAACATTGGATATTTTTCATCTATGTTGCCATCAATGCCAATGGGGTAGATTGTTAGGAATGAATGCTAAATGTTTGGCAGACATTCTATAGCATTTTTTGTTGCATTCATTACTATGATTGTCATTGATGTCAACATAGTGATTTACTGAAGACTTGCAGAGAAGCAGACAGAGTTTGGATTAGCACACGTGGGTTATTATAGTTGGAGCTATGTGATGTTGAGGTTATACTCTTTGATATTTCATATGTCTATGGTTAAGAGCATAGATATTAGTTCATTTATTCATGGAAGTTATGATCATTTTGTTTGAAGCAGTATTTAGGCAGTGTTCTTGAATAGCGGTTTGTGGAAATCGGATGATATATCCTAATCGGGATGGAATCTGGTTTTGCACAGTTAAAGGGAATTTGAAGACACATTGATAGTGGTGTGGATGATAGTGCAAACTTTGAGGTCACACGAGTGAAGATTTATTTTATTTGGAAGCTGATAGTTTTGTGTAATTTTGGTGTAACATGTGGAAATTTTTATTTTATAATTGTATACCGACTCATTTGCAATTATTTGAGTGTTGTATAGAGATCTGAAATTGAAATCTGATGTAGCAGTGACTATGGTTTGGCACAGTTAGAGAAGAGGTAAAAATTATTCTTTTTAGTAATGCAAAGATTATTTGGATAGTGTGTTCAGTGATCTTTCCCTGAAGCTGTTTGGGCAGTGGGTCCTTCTGTCTTCCATAACTCTTAACCGGGTTAGAATCTTTTAACAAGGATTAGAAATCTCCTAACAGGGATTCATATGTACTGAATGTATTTTATAAGACTCCCAATAGAGTCCATCCTTTCACAAGGAATATTCATATTAGTGCATCTTTTTTGGGCATCATTCCCACCAGGGTTTACTCTTTGATCAAGACGTTCCCTTGTCAACATATCTTGTGTCATTGTGTTATTGTGTATTAATATCTTTCTATGGTTGGTAATTATATTTCTTATATGGTTTAATGATGTTGAAGATGATAAAAGTTATAATTATCTAATAGCTGATTCACCCCCCCCCCCTCTTAGTTATCTTGGTGGACTTTAATTTCTAACACTAACTCGAAATAAGGTACAAGAACAGTTATGTTTGATTTCTCAAATTGAACCTAAGACTACTAATGAAGCTTGTGAAGATGAAAGTTGGACTAATGCTATGAAAGAAGAACTAGATCAGATTGAAAAGAACAAGACATGGGAATTGGTCCCTAGACCTAAAGACAAGAATGTTATTGGAAGTAAATGAGTATTCATAAACAAGATGAATGAACAAGGAGAAGTAGTAAGAAACAAAGCAAGATTGGTATGTAAGGGTTACTCACAACAAGAAGGAATTGACTATGAAGAAACCTTTGCACCTGTTGCAAGAATTGAAGTAGTAAGAATGTTTTTGGCTTATGCAGCTTACAAGAAATTCAACGAATATCAAATGGATGTGAAGTCAGCATTTCTGAATGGAGAATTGGAAGAAGAAGTCTACATTGAGTAGCCTAAAGGTTTTCCTTTAACTCAAGAAGGAGACATGGTATGTAAATTGAAGAAAGCTTTATATGGACTTAAACAAGCACCTAGAACTTGGTATGCAAGACTGGATAAGTATTTGTTAAAATTGGGATTTACAAAAGGAACTTCTCATAGCAATCTGTACACAAAAGAAATTCAAAATGGTTTGTTAGTTATAGTTATTTTTGTTGATGACATTATCTTTGGAGGAGAAGATGAAGCTAGTGACAAATTTGCTGATGAAATGAAGACTAAATTTGAAATGAGTATGATTAGTGAGATGAAATACTTTTTGGGATTAAAAATAACACAAAATAATGATGGTATCTTTGTAAGTCAGACAAAGTACTTGAATGACTTGTTGAAAATATTTGGAATGGAGAATTGTAAACTAGTTGGAACACCTATGGTGACCAAACATAAGTTATCTAGCATAGATGAGACTCCTATATTAGAATAGAAGAAATACAGATCTATGATTGGAGGATTGTAGTATTTGACTCATACAAGACCTGATATAGCACATTCAGTTGGAATAGTAGCAAGATTTCAAGCTAAACCTAGAGAATCACATTATGCAGCAGTAAAGAGGATACTGAGATATTTAAGAAGCACAATGGACTATGGACTATGGTATGAAAAATCTGATGATTTTACCCTATGTACATATACAGATGCTGATTGGGGAGGTAGTGTTGATGATACGAAAAGCACCAGTGGTGGAGCATTTTTCCTTGGAGGGAGATTAGTTTCTTGGCTAAGAAAGAAGCAGAATTGTATCTCACAAAGCACAGTAGAAGTAGAATATGTAGCAGCAGTAAACAATTGTAACTAGATAATTTAGATGAAGCAAATGCTGAAGGATATTGGAATAAAATTTGTTGAGCTTGTTGTCATATATTATGACAACACCAATATAGTTATTATGTCTAAGAATCCTGTATTACATTCTAAGACAAAGCATATAGAGATTAAGTATCATGTTGTAAGAGAGAAAGTTGTTGAGAAAGAAGTCAGACTTGAGTACATAAGTACAAAGGAGTAGATAGAAGATATATTCACAAAGCCTTTGCCTAAGGATACATTTGAGTATTTGAGAGGTATGCTTGGGGTTATGCCCCAGCCTACTTTTGAGAAGTGATGCAGTTGGTTGCATCCATCTAGTGGTATATGAGCCTTATATTTCTTCTGGACTAGATGTTGGTACTTCCTCTATGGGGGAGTATGTGTATCTGAGCTGAGTCATGAGGACTCTAGTAAATGTATTTTTTGAAAAGTGTCTTTTGACATTGAGTTGTTGAAATAGTGATGAAATTTTTGTCATTGATGTCAATGGGGGAGAAGTGTACATGAAAAATAATCTGAGACATCTGTTGAAGAGAACTAATTAGGATAACAAAGCAAGATTTGATTGATGAAGAGGATTTGAAGAAGCAGTGTTGCAGTATTGGATTTTTGGAACATTGGATGTTTTTCATCTATGTTTCCATCAATGCTAATGGGGGAGATTGTTAGGAATGAATTCTAAATGTTTGGTAGCCATTCTATAGCAGTTTTTGTTTCATTCATGACTATGATTATCATTGATGTCAACACAGTGATTTACCAAAGACTTGCAAAGAAGCAGACAGAGTTTGGATTAGCGCACGTGGGTTATTGTAGTTGGAGCTATGGGATGTCAAGGTTATACTCTTTTATATGTTATATTTCTATGGTTAAGAGCACAGAAATTAATTCATTTATTCATGGAAGTTATGATCATTTTGGTGGAAGCAGTATTCAGGCAGTGTTCCTGAATAGCGATTTGTGGAAATTGGATGATATCTCCTAATCAGGATGGAATCTAGTTTTGCACAATTAAAGGGAAGTTGAAGACACATTGATAATGATTTGGATGATAGCATAGACTTTGAGGTTTCACGAGTGAAGATTTATTGTATTTGGAAGCCGACAATTTTGTGTAATTTTGGTGTAGCATGTGGAAACTTTTATTTTGTAATTGTATGCCGACTCATTTGTAATTATTTGAGTGTGATATAAAGGAAGGAATGTATTTCCTTGTTGTAACATGAAAAATTTGAAAGTGTGTAATTATGATATGGTAGCAGTAGTTGTGATGCTATATACATGAAGTGAAGAGATGAGCTAAGTATGAAAGCGAATTTGTGAAGGAAAATATGCGAAGTACAGAGATCTAAAATTTAAATCTGATGTAACAGTGAGTGTGGTTTGGCACATTTAGAGAAGAGGTAACATATTATTCTATTAAGTAATGCAAAGATTATTTAGACAGTGTGTTCAGTGATCTTACCCTGAAGCTGTTTGGGCAATGGGTCCTTTTGTCTTCCATAACTCTTAACAGGGTTAGAATATTTTAAAAGGGATTCAAAATCTCCTAATAGGGATTCATATGTACTGAATGTATTTCATAAGACTCCTAACAAATTCCATCCTTTCACAAGGAATATTCATATTAGTGCATCTTTTGTGGGCATCATTCCCATCGGGGTTTACTCTTTGATCAAGAGGTTCCCTAGTCAACATATCTTGTGTCATTGTGTTATTGTGTATGAATATCTTTCTATGGTTGGTGATTATATTGCTTATATGGCTTAATGTTTTTGAAGATGATAAAAGTTATAATTATCTAATATAATCAACTTAGCCAAATTGCCAACAATCTCCCCCTTTGTCATTGGTGGTAACATATGAGGAAATTGGCTAAGTGTACAACTCAAAATCTCAAAATTGTGGCCATAGTATAAAATATATACTATCCTTATAACTCCTCAAAAAAATTATTATCTCTAATATAGTACTCCCCCTAGGAGTATCAATCCTTATCATATACTATCAATTTTATGCTATATATCTCTCCCCCTTTGACAACAATGACAAAATAAAGGTAGGGAGGGTGACAAAATTGTATCTCAAAAAAAGATTATACCTCAATTCAATTATTACAAAGCCGGTAGGCTTGCAACACAATCTGCAAAATCTATCTTCATGGCTTCTATCTCCTTCTCCCATGATTTTTTAATGGAATCTGCCACATTAAGTAGTACGCTCAGTCCATAAGATGCAATTTCACATTCTTGGAGGTTTTCAAAGTTAAACTTCTGAAAATATGTCTTAGCTTAAAGACATTCTTCCAACTACTCTTCAATAATGCTTAACTTCATAGAAGTATTCTCTCTCAAAAGAGTGAATCTTTTCAATTTTCTATCTCTCTCATCTTGCACAAGTCTGATTTCATCATATAGCTTCTGAAATTTCTTCTCAACATCACATACCTTCACATTAGGGCTAGAAAGAAGGTTAGTTTCATTCAGAATTTTTGCTTCCTTCAACTTTATCTTCTGACCTTCTTCTGCTGTCAAGGTCTTTGATTTTGTACACTATATGTACAAAGATTTACCTATTTCCAAATGCCTCCTTAAGTCCTTGATACAAATATCAAGAGTGTTGATATCATTCATGATATTTTGACTGATGTTCAAAAGCATTCTAGCCTCATAGGTTGCTTGTGCTTTCACTTTTGCAATATCAGACAAGTTTTTGAATTCATTGTCAAAAGTGCTCATTACCTTCTTTGCTTTCTCCATAGGGTCTGCTTCTGCAATTTGTGTAGTTACAGTGCTTTATAACTTCTCAGTTAGTTCCTTCAAACATCCTTCAAGACTCTTCACTTTCTTATTCTTTCCAATGATTTTATTCAAGGATGTGATCAATTCCAACTGATCATTATCATCTACTTCCTTTCCTAAATGCTCAATCATAGATCCAATTTGATTTTTCTTTCCAGTCTTAGGAGTAAGACTGATATCTTCTTTTGTGGGAATGGGAACTTGTTCCTCTATTACTGGTGGTTCTACAACTATAGTCTCTGTCATCTCTTCTTCTTTTGTAGCTTCCTATTCTTCAAATGCTGAATTGTCAACAATGTTCTCCAAATTCTTGAATACATTATCATCAGTATCCAAGGTGATTTTTGTTCCTTCTACATTCATTGTTTCATCTTCAATATTAATGGTTGGAGGAGAGGGAATGTCCTCTTGTTCTTTCTCACCTGCTTGCTCTGCTGCAACTTATGGTTCTCCAACATTTTCTATCATAACCTTGATAATAGCTTGCTCTGTCTTAGAATTGATTTCTTCGTATCTGCCTCCCATAATTTGAATAGTTCTCCTTTTGGTTCTCAGATGGGTGCTTAAGGCTTTCATGATTTGATTAAAATGTGTTTCATCTCTTACTTCACAAAGCTTCCTTGCAAGCTTTTTTCTGATAGTTGTGTCCTCCTCTGATGCTCTCTTCTTCCTATTCACAAGTTTATTATATAAATCATCAGGTATCTATCCCTGAATTGTATCAAACTTCTTGTTAGCCAAAATCATATGCTTCATAACTGCATTCTCTAGATTAATTCTATCTATATAATCATAAAGATCATAGTACTTCTTCATTCTTGTAAAGTCACCATCCTCAATGCTCTGCTCATTAAGCTTTTCAACTTTGGGTTTCCAAGCTTTCTTCTTAATAATAGTGACATCATCTTTTATTTCTATAATCTTTCTTGGAACTAGTTGCACTAAAGTTTTATGTCTCTTTCCTGGTCCAGTAGCACTTTCCTTTACTCTTTTGCTAGGTGTGGAGGAAGTGGATCTAGTAGACATCTTTTCTTCTTTATCCTTCTCAATTACTTCCACTTTCACCTCCACTTGTGGTTCTTCCTGCTATACTGCAATTGATGATAAAGGAGGAATAGACAAAACTTCTTTTTGTCCACTCTCTCTGATTGTTGTTGTTGTTTCCTTTGCTACCAAAAACTCACGCTCTGTCATCCCTGTATCATTTAGGATTTTCTTTATAGTTCTCTCAACTCTCTTCTTAGACTACTTCTCTTCAATTAAGATCTTTGTGGAGTTGAAGTTCTCCTCAAAGGTTCTAAACCTGTTACACTGAGTGTCCAACTTACACTTAAGTAACCTGCTAACATACTCTTCTGCTTCTACCTCAAATATCTCATAGCCAAGAGGGCCTATGAACTCTATTCTAGGCTCTACTACTTCAATATAGGTAAAGTCAGTATCCACCATAAAACATATATCATCTTTATACTTTTCCAAAAGAGACTTAGGGATCCTTGATCTGCTAGCCACAATATTCTGAAATGTCTTAATTACCAATACTGCACTCTCATTTACACTGTCAATAACATGTCTTCTATATACTAGGTTAATCCTTTCCATTGTATTTTGTCCATCATTCCAGTCATTTCCAATGGTATAAGGAAATCTCCTCAATAGATTAAAAAACATATACGTGATTAGGGATGAGAACCTAAACTGTGTATACTTAGTTTTCTTAATCTTCTCCAAGTTCTCAAATAATTGAATTCTTAGAATTTCACACATATCAACTTGTACCCTGTCAACACACATTAGATAGGTTGCATGTATCATTCTAGCTACCATGTCATCCTCTCTTGAATTTGCACAAAACTTAGTAGTTAGGATCTTGCATAAGTATCTCACATCATTTTGTTTGCTCTTACTAATCACAATTCCTCTACCATTATAGGATGAGTTTGTGTTGTCAATGATTGTTTTCCTCATGTTTTTCTCATTTAAAGGAATAGCTCTAGTTTTAGATAATCCAGTGACTTCATGAATCAAATCTTCTATAATATCTATCACTCTATCTTATAACCAAAAATTTTCGTTATGAATTCTGCTCAAGATAATCTTAGTGCATTCTTCATTATCAAATTCATACTATAATCCATACTTAACAATTTCATTATGTTCCAAATATTCAAAACCTTATTTCAGTGTCATATCATGATTATAAATCTTTTGATATTCATTTTTGAAATCACTATCACTAACTGTCTCTAGTTTGCATCCAAGATAACTTCTGACATTCTCTAAGTGTAAAACTTCATCTGGTACGGATGATAAAGCAAACCTAGGGTCATCTTCCAAGGGTTCTACTGATTTCCTTTTCAATTTGGGTCTATTTTTATTTCTGACATTGTGTATTAAAGAAACATCCATGATTTCTTCAAATTCCTTTACTGATTCAAAGATTTGTCAAGTAAAATACCTTAATTTCATGATTTTAGGGCTTGCGTAGATTCGGCACAAAATTCTTCTCCAAATCCTTGCAAAATGCTTCCAATCACTACTCTTTGATCTCCTTGACACTTGAATTCACTTTGATGATCAAATAATGTTGGCATTAAGCAGAATTGCCACTAGTGACAACACTTATTTGCATTCTGGGTGCAAACCGAGCAAACAGTGCAAACCGAGCAAATAGTGCAAACCGAGCAGACAGTTCAAACTGAGCAAACAGTGCAAACCAAGAAAACAGTGCAAACTGAGCAAACAGTGCAAACCGAGCAGACAGTGCAAACCGAGCAGACAGTGCAAACCGAGGAAGTTAGTACAAACCGAACAGGACAATGTAAACCGAGTAACATCATGTCTACCGAGTCACCAGTATTTACCGAGTTCAAAACCTACCGAGTGATCAGTATGAACCGTGCCTTCACTTCTACCGAGTGCATGACGATGCCGAGTAATGCAGTGGACGCCGAGTATCAGAAAGTCACCGAGTCAGTTTGCAGGAACCGTGTAATCATACTTGGGCCGACTTAGTAGCACTTATGTTTATTTGTCAAGCCGACTGTGTAATTGTAATTGTAATTAATTGTTTAAGACTTGTATATAAACAATGTTGTAAAATGAAAAGAATGAATGAAAAAGAATATATGTGAAAAAGAAAGGCAGAGATAAGCGAATTACAGAAGGCTTCAGAAGTATAAGGATCAGCAAAGACAAATTCATCACAGAAGGTGATCAGTACATCAGCAAATCTCAATCAGCAATCCAGTTGCAAAGCATGAGATCTACTGTTTCATTCTAACAGGTGAATCAGTACTAAATCCTTTAACCGGGTAGACTTAACAGTCTTTGTAAAATCTCTTTACCGAGTGCATACTTCATTGTATGTTTTGTAAATCCTTTAACAGGGTGGATTTAGCAATCCTTATTGCTCCTAACAGGGCAGATCATCAGAAGTGATCAAATTGTAAGCCTTAACCGACCAACTTTATTCTGCAGTATTAAAGCTTTGTGGGTTTCATCCCCACCCCAGTTTTACTTTCTTTTGGAAGGTTTCTGGGTAACCAAATCTATGTGTCATTATTGTAAATGCTTTTAAGTTTCATGCTTTCTGTATGCAAAGGTTAAAAGTAAATTACATGTTAAAATTGTAAGAAAATTTGGAGTTACTAATTCACCCCTCCCCTCTCAGTAACTCGGTTAATTCCTGAATATTTCCAACAAATAATACTAATCATAACCTTTTATTAATTCAATCTCACTTATATCTAACATCGCATTCAATTCTTTTGCTGCTTCTTTCCAAAAAGTTGTTTCTACTAACCTGCAAAATTTAAAACTTCTTGCGATCTTGCAAAACATAATATTTTTCTTTGCACTCTTAACCATAGCATTAGAACATCATAAACTACCTTGCATTAACTACGCAAGACTTAGTTCATCATATATCTACTTCTACACTAATCTAAGTTCCTATTTTACTGTAATTACATAAATTAAGTACTTTGAGATAGGTAAGGTAAAGATTCATTCTTACCTTTCAATACTTCACCTTCCTGATTACCTTCAATGTTGAATATATCTCCTTGATCTATGCTTTTGATAAACTTCACTTCATCTAAATTACTACAACATCCTTTATGACTGTTACTTGCATCTTCATTTCTTCTTGCATGATTTATAGGACTAGGATTAGGACGAAAAACTCTATTGTTCATTCTGCAAAACCTTGTTGTATGTCCAATCTTGTTGCATATCTGACAAACAATTCCATTGTTTCCATATCTTGGTCCAGGTTGATTGATTTGTGATCTACAATTTCTAGCAATGTGTCCAACCTTGTTGCATCTATAACATATTACTCCATTTATTCTATTCATATCTTCAATAGGTTTCTTATCTGCATTGTTATTATTCCTAAACATTCTACTACCATCATTATTCTCAATAAATTTAGGTTTCCTACATTCAGTAGCTCTATGTCCAAAACCATGACAATTGTAACAATAACCATTAAGAGGTTTAAATTGCTTACCTGTGCAATCTCTCTTCATATGACCAATAGTATTACAAGCAAAACATCTACCTTTGAATTCTCTTTGCATACCTTTGGGTGATTCCTCTTGCTTCGGCGATTCTTCATCTTTAGGTGTATCTTCAGATTTGTTGATCTCATCAGACTTCTTCTCATCTATGCTTTCAGATATCTTCAAATCTGGTTCCTTGCTTTCATCATTTTCTTTAAAAGTGTTAAATCCAAAACCAGTCTTGTCATAGAATGGTTTTTGATAAGATATTTGTTCATCAATCTTCTCACTAGTTGAATATAGCCTTTCAAGTTGTTGTTTGGATTGAGTCGGTTCACCTTTCATAATCTTATTGTATTTCTCAAGTTCATCATACTGCAAATTGACTTTCTCAAGTTCAGATGTTACTTTACAAAGTTTAGATTTTAGTCCTTCATTTTCAGTCTTTAGACTTTCATTCTCAGATTTCAGATTTGCTTCATTCTTTCCATTCCCATCATTCAAACAAAGCTTCAAATTTTCTATCTTCAGTTCATGCTTAAGGATCTCATTTGTTTTTTCTAAATTGTCATCACAATCTTCAATAAAAACTTTGGATTCCTTTTCAGATCTTAGATCTTCCAAAAAAAAATTCAATTTCTCAATGAGGTTCTTTGCATCATCATACTTTCTTTTCAAAGTATCTTTTTCAATAATAAGCAAGTCAATCTATTCAAGAGCTTCTTCAAGATTCTTATGTAGTTGATCCATATCCATAGAGATCTCACTCAAGCTGCTAGGCTTTCCTTGAATGATTATTTTCCGAGTAACTAAGCTATGATACCAATTGTTATAAATAGGGAATACTGAGAGGGTGGGGTGAATCAGTATTCTACAAACTTTATCTTTTTCCCAATTATGGATATAACAGATTATCTTTATACATGCATAACATAAGAAGCTAAACAACATGCATAGCAATAAAACTAAAGAACTCATAATATATTATTTGTTCTCGAGGAAGCCCTGTCCAAGGGAAAACCCTGGTGGGGATGGTACCCACAAAGATCCACTAATCAAAAGTATCTTGTTAAGGATGTTGACCCTATTAGGAGTCTATTACAAGCATATAGTGTATCAGTCCTGATTAAGGGACTATAGGCCTTGTTAGAAGCCTCAACCCTATTAGGAGTTGGTAGTAAAAAATGTGATTACCAGATGATCCCACTGCCCAAACAATTAATGTACAATATAAATTGATTAAAAAAATAGGTTAAGGTACATAACCTTATAATTCTTGCATCAATATCTCTTCAATGCTCTTTCACTATCGCTATTACATATGCATCATATATTTTGAATCATATCACTTGTCCACACTTTTGTGTTCCTCTTACAATTTAAATTACATTTAAATTTATACAAATAACTTTATCCAAGATTTAACATCTATGATGTTGTCCCTTTATATTGTTAAGTCATTATTTTGATAAACAAAATAATCCCTTAACTCTTTACTAGTTCTGTCTTCATATTCTTTCCTGTCGGCTTGACACTGTCTTTGGTAAAACTGTCATAACTCCTTCCATACATCTCTGAGATGGGTGTTCAATAGACATCATAGAGTCTATGTTCAAGTGTGCAAGCACTGAACTTACTCCAATCAACATCACAAACAAAAATTGTGTCTAGGTTCACTGGTAAAAATATTGTCTCACACTTAGACAAATTTGCAATGCACTCTATCATACTTGCTCTCTGACCTGTGCGATCTTCATGTGGATCATATGTTGACATAATGACAACATCTATGTAATCAACTCATCCAAATTGCCAACAATGGTCTCAAGATAAGTGACAGTTGTTGGTACTATTAAAGCATTACCTTACAGACTAGTGGCTTACCCAAATAGGTTGTTAACTATGAGTGTCTTGGTGGTTGATATCCCACCTCAATATGGAATGTTATTATCTAGAAAAAGGAGTGCATCAATGGGAGGTAGTATCCAATGTGACTTATCTTTTGCAACTTTTAGCATTGATGGAAATAATGTCAAAGTATCCAGAGAGAGTAGGACCCCACACATGATTGAACTAACTGATGCTGATGATTTGAATTGTTATGTGGATGTTGATATGGAAAAATTTAGAGTAGAAAAACTCATTCCACAACAAGAAGATGCAGACCCATTGATTGAAGAAATGAAAGAACAACAAAATGGGTTATGGAAAATGTATTTTGATGGAGCTTGTTCAAAAGAAGGCTCAAGATTGGAGTCCTATTCATATCTCCATCAAGTACCACTTTCAAGTATTCTTTTCTATTGACTTTTTAGTGTACAAACAATACTGGTGAATATGAAGCACTATCTTTAGGATTGAACATTGCCATAAAACATGGGATAAAGTGTTTAAAAGTTTATGGTGATTCTGAGCTTGTGGTAGCACAAGTTAGATCCAAGTATGTTATTAAAAATGATAGATTAAAATTGTATAAACATGTTGTCTGGGATAATATTGAATTATTTGATGCCTTTAACATCTGTTGGGTGGAAAGGTCTAAAAACATTATGGCTGATTTTTTAGCTAATTTTGCTTTAAAAGGAGATGATGTAACTTTGTCTAGAGTATCAATAGTGGAAATAAAAAGTAGGCCAGTTGTTCGAGACACCATTTACAACTGGAAAGTTTTTGAAGATGACCAAGATATTCTAAAGTTTATTCAATGCCTTGACACTTATGAAGATCAGCTCATGGACTGTAACACTTTGGTTGAAGAAGTTGATGGTAAAGATATGGTCATGGGAAAAGAGGTAATCCAGTTGATTACAAATCATATTCCTAAAGGTTTAACTGAACTAAAAGCATTATATAGTAGTTAGGATGATCACATGTTAAAGACTAGTAATGCTAAAATAGAAGATTTAGAGGAAGTAAACTTGGGATCACATAATACACCTCAAGTTATTTATATTGGAAAAGGGTTGGATCCTCAAATAAGATATAATCTAATAAAGTTATTAAGAAAACACAAGCATGTGTTTGCATGGTCTTATGATGACCTAAAAGCCTATAGAGAGGACCTTTTCCAACATGAGATACCATTAAAGCAAGATGTCAAGCCATTTAGACAAAAGTAGAGGCCTATAAACCCATTACTAGCTCCCAAAATGCAGCAGGAACTGGTCAAATTGAGTGATGCAGGAATAATCCAACCTATAAGGCACTCAACTTGGGTATCTAACCTAGTCCCAGTCAAAAAGAAAAATGGTGATATTAGGTTGTGTGTGGATTTTAGAAACCTAAATATTGCATCTGTAAAAGATAACTATTCTTTTCCCAACATGGAAGCAATGTTGCATAAAGTTACTAGATGTGAATTACTATCTATGATGGATGGCTTCTCTGGATATAACCAAGCGTTGGTGAAAGAATCTAAACAATTTAAGACTTCCTTCACAACACCTTGGGGAACTTATGTCTACGTTAGAATGCCATTTGGTCTTAGAAATGTTGGAGCAACTTTCCAAAGAGCGATGGATGTTGCATTCAAGGAATACATAGATTTGTTTATGGTTGTTTACCAAGATGACATGACTGCATATTCAAAGAAAGCAGAGGACCATTGTTCTCATTTTGAAAAAAAATTTAGCAAGGCTCTAGAATATGGTGTCCCTAAACCCAAAAAAGTGTAACTATGCAGTCAATGAAGGAAAGTTGTTAGGGCACATTGTATCAAAGGATGGAATAAGGATTGACCCAGAAAGGGTAGAGGCTATCCAGAGGGTCGTCGCACCAAAAAATCTCAAGGGTGTACAATCCTTTTTGGGAAAAAATAATTTTGTTAGAAGGTTTATTACAAAATTTTCTAAAATTGTCAAACCAATAGTCAAGCTACTCAAGAAGGATGTTAAGTTCCAATGGGCTGTTGAAGCTCAACAGGCTTTTGACATAATCAAAGAGGTTTTTCAAGAGTCACATGTATTGAAATCTCCTGACTACAGGAAACCTTTCTCATTATTCTCTTTTGCATCATTTCACACTATTGTTGTTGTATTGCTACAGAAGGATGAAGAAAATTTTGAACATCCAATTGCTTTTTTCGGTAAGTCCCTGCAGGCTGCTGAACTGAATTATGAGATGATGGAAAAGCAGGCGTATGCATTGGTAAAAGTTGTAAAATCTTTCAGGCCTTATCTAGTGTGTGCTAAGGTTATTGCATATGTTCCACATGCAGTAGTGAAAGATGTTCTTACACAGTCAGAGGTTACTAGTAAAATATGTAAATGGATTACTAGGATCCAGGAATTCAACTTGGAAATTCATATCACCAAGCTAGTAAGAGGACTAGGTCTGGAAAAATTGATGACTGAGGAAAACATGGATTTAGTCCAGGTTAATAGTGAAGGGATATCAAACTTGACAATAACAAGTATTGAAATGCAACCATATTATGCCGATATTGTTTATTTCATTAAGAATGCCAGATGTCCAGAACATATGATTGACAATCAAAAGAGAGCCCTAAGGTTACAAGCTTAGAAGTACACATTAATACAAGGAGATTTGTATTGGAAAAATAGAGATGGAATTTTGTTATTTTGCCTTGACAAATATCAAGCAGAGAAGGTCTTGAATGAAATGCATGCTGGTGTTTGTGGAGGGAATTTTTCTAAAAGGACCACTGCCCATAAGATTTTAAGAGCTGGCTATTTTTGGCCTACATTGTTCAATGATTCTTTTCAATTCATTAAAATATGTGAGGCTTGTCATAAGTTTGCATCTAAGTTAAAGTATTCAGGAGCATTATTATTAAATCCAATAGTTGAAGAAGCACCATTTACAATGTGGGGTATGGACTTCATTGGTGAGTTTGTTGAGAAATCAAATGGTGGGCACAGTTGGATACTTTTTGCAACTGACTACTTCACAAAATGGATAGAAGCTATCCCTACCAAGAAGGAAACAAGTAGAATAGTGATTGATTTTTTACTAGACAATATTCTGACCAGATTTGGTGTCCATGTGAAGTTGATCACTGATAATGCAATGTGCTTTAGATCAGATGAGTTTAAGGATTTCTGTAAAGAAAATGGAATTATAACATCTTACTCATCTCCCTATCGCCCCCAACAAATGGACAAGATGAATCCAGTAACAAAAGTATTTTAAAAATTCTGAAGAAAGCATTAGAGAAAAATAAAAGAGCCTGGCATTCAAAGTTGAAGCTTGCTCTGTGGGCAGACCAGATTACAATAAAAAAGGCTACAAGAAAATCTCCATTTGAGCTTGTGTATGGATTACAGTCAAGATTACCTATCAATAACTTGATGTTTGTGTACAAATTCATCCAGGATGAGGAACTGGAAATTTTGGAGCCAGTGCAGGACATAATCATGCAATTAGCTAAATTGGATGAAATGAGAAGAGATAGTCAAAAGAGAAATGTCAAGTTACAACAAAAAATGAAGTACCTATTTGACAAGAGGGCTACCACCAGAAAATTCCAATCAGATGACCTAGTGCTTCAGTGGAATGTTAGAGCAAAAGATAAAGGAAAGCATAAGAAGTTTGAATCATTATGGCTTGGTCCCTACATAATCCATGAAATTTTTGGGAAGGATTCCTATTTTTTAAAAAATATGGATGGAGAAATTTTTGAGTTTCCAGTGCATGGGAAATTCTTAAAACCTTTTTTCAGCTAAAAGTCCTGATTCGTATGCACATGAAAATTTCATGTAAAAATTTGTATAGGTTTGTCTCCTTTCTAGTTGTGTGTTTTCTTTCCTTCTTTAGGTCAGTCAGTTTTGGTCTGCTTTCCCAGAGATCTATGGTTCTTACGTAAACTTGCATTTAAATATCCTTAGATAGAACCACTGTTGGTTAGTTTCTTTGGTTTTAGGTGTTGTCCTTCCAAATTTTGAATTTTTATGCCTATCCTTGAGTTTCATGATTTAATTTCCAAGCATTCCCAGTCCATGAGCGCCAAAATTGTTTAAATTATTTAAAAAACCCTAGGTTTTAGGACTTTTTGCCCTTAAAATCCAAAAACCCTAAAAATTGCTCACCCAGGTCTATTCAGCTGTTACTTTTTCAAATCACTTAAATGGCCTTTTGCAGCATGTGCACTTTATATTTCCAAGCTAGTCACTTAGTCTCTCAAATGATTTAGCATATTCCTTTTTTAGTAGCGACTACCTATTTCCCTTTGTCATGCAATCTCCCAAGGATGGAGGAATATTCTTTGTCTTCAAATGACTCAGTGGTTTCCTTTAGTTGCCAAGTCTCCAGATAACTGTTATGAGATCTAATGATTTCTATGATAAATTTTTGCTAAGTGACTATGGTCGCTTTATCTCCAAATCAAAATACCTTCAGTCGGGTGATCTCTGAAAGAAATAAAAAATTAATATAAAACTCAACGATAACAAGATTTGCAGTTGGTCACTGAATCTCTAGATGCAAAGTGGTGGTCTATTTCACTGGTCACCGAATCTCCAGGTTATTCAGCGGTTAGTTCTTTTATCTTACGACCTGGTGATTTCAATAGTTGCATGTTCTCATATCTCTAGTGGTTATGTCTTTGGCGATCAGTGATTTAGCGACACGGTTATCTCTAGATCTCCCAATCAAGTGGTTAAGTCATAAAGGGTATGATGACTTAGCAGGAACCATTGGATTCAAATTAAATCGACGGTTGGTGTTTAATCTCATTACTTGACCAGGGTTAAGTAATCCTTCTAGTGACTTGGAGAATAAGGATGCTCGTGCAATCTCCAGTCTTGACCATAGTCAAAGGAAATAACGAGTGACTTGGAGATGTCTTCAGTCACATGGTCGCCAGATGGGCTTGAGTTAAGAGAAAGGTTTGTGGGACCATTATTCTCAGTTGTTGATTTAGTTTTGATTGAGTGGCGGTCGCGTGGTCTCAGAATGTAACTATGGGTTAGAAAATTATCCAGCAACCTTGAGATTTCCCTTGTCACTCAATCTCTGGGTTAAACTCAAGTTATGAAAATTGCTCAGTGATTAAGAGACTATCTTCAGTTGCATAATCACCAGATGATCCATGGTTAAGTGTTGACTAAAAATTAAAGGGTTGAAAAAATGCAAGTATCTGTTTGCCAAATTTTGTGACGTGTCTTTTCCTGATCGATTGATAAAAGATGAAAAATGTGAACAAGTAAGAGGACTTGACTATAGTCGTTGAATCTCTACAAGAAATAAATTGTAATTTTCTTATCTTCGGTCACTAAGTCTCTGAATAGTTGAGTCAGAAGGTCTCGAGAAAAAGTTTGAAAAGTCAAACGGCTTCAGCGACTGGGAGATTCACTATAGTCGCTAGATCTCTTGATGGCTTTTTGTCGCCAGGTCTCGAGATAAACTCAAAAGGAAAAAATTATACAGCGACTAAAGTAATGACTATAGTTGCCAAGTATCAAGATGAAAAATGTAAGTGAACATTTGGTCGCCCAGTCTCTAGATAAATTTAAAAGGGTTCAAATTATTTAGTGACTATGAAATTTGACTATAGTCACTAGGTCTTAAAAAGAAGTAAAGTCATTCAATGACTATAATTTTCTTTAGTCACCAGATCTCTAAAAGTATAAAGGATGTGTCAAATCTTTCAGCGGTTACGAGAACGTGTTGTAGTCGCTAGGTCGCCAGAAGTTAAAATTTTATTACCTATCATTTTCTTAGCTTACGGCTAGTGAATTGAGTTCTGAGCGTGCCAAGTAATGGTGGAAGTGACATAATTTTCAACTTTTGATCTCTAACAGATTGTTGTATTTAATTCTACTAAATAAATACAATTCTTTGTCACTCATTTCAAATTACCAAGCATTCAGAGAGCCGAAGTGATAGAATTCCCTGAGATTTTGAGGAGCAATTTCAAAGTTCAAGACGTCCAAAAAATTTTGACGAGTTTGAATTTGTAGACAAGATGAGTAAGTTGTCAGTCAATGGGGCTTCTACCAGCAAGGGAGCTAAGGAGAAAGTTAAAGAGAGTTATTCAGATGAATTCCTCACCTTGCTATCGAGCTCATCACAAAATAAAAAGTTTATTAATGAATGTTTCATTGATGAACTCACATATTGTAGGGATGCTAAGACACCAGATATCACTGTAATGTGTTTATTTAAATATTTCTATAAGAATTTTGAGAATCTGGTCCCTGTATCAAACCCTCAAACATTGGGGTTAGCAAAATTGATAGTCCTAGAAGTGTTCCTGGATGTGGATGTCCTAATTATTCTAGCCCATTCCTATGACCCCCTGTCCAGAACTATTAGAAAGGGTGATGGTTCTCCTCTAGTTACCCTTGACCAGAATTCATTTATAAGAGCTTTTGGCATCTAGCTCCCTATGGCTACTGAGATTAATTTATAGGCCCTGGCAAATAGGTATGTTAGAGAGGCTATCATTGTGGCAAAAGAAATTCAGAGCCATGTTCCCCAAGAAAATATGAATTACATAGTGCCAATGTCGGGAACAATTCCATATGCATAAAAGGACCTCTATTTTTACATAAGGTACATTTCCTATGGATTGTGCAAGGTTCTAGGGATAGATGGTGGAGAGAGGATCCCCTCAGACCTTCTGATGATGGATTTGGACTCCCAGAGTCTTCATGCTACAAAGGGATGTGATTATATAGGATATATAATAGAAAAGATGCATATAGGTTTATAGGCATTGAAGAACCATACGTTTGGTTCTACACCTAGGTTTATACACTATTATTTATTGATGCACCTCATTTTGTACTTCAATTATAATATCATAAACATGGAGGGCCTTGAGCCACAAATGACATACAAGGGATAGTAGAATCTGGTACAGTTTTGAATTAGGGGTTGGAGTCCTTCTTCCTCCAAAAGTGATTTTTGTATATTTGAAAATTGGATAGTTCAGCCTATCCTCCTCATTTTAGGGCTCAATCTTTCAAGGTTATCCACAAAGGTCCTACAACTAGTAAGGCCTCAACAATTTGTTGATAAATAGACCAAGGGTCACAATTGGGGAGACATCTATTATGAAAAGGGCTATACTATGATTAGAGTATATGGATGCCCTTAGCCACCTCATCTACTACCATTTTTTGTTCCACCAAGGGTGGCATATTTAGAATTCATATGGCAGCTAATGCTGACTAATACGGAGCACCTGGCTTCACATAGAAAAGGAACTTTTACCCCAAGGCACTTTACAGTGCATAGTCTCAAAATAGGCAAGAATGCTTTCAGTAAGGTAAATAATTGGTTGGGGCAGTTTAGAATGTATGATGCTTCCCATAGGTATGTTGATACAGAGGGATTCATGGTTGTTGCTAGGAAGTATTATATGCCTAGCATTCCATTTAATAAGAGACATGAGGAGTATCCTGAGGAGAATGTTTTGAGAAATATAATAGAAGAGGGAGAAGTGGCAAGGAGATTTGATTAGATACATGAATTATATGCCATGGAGAAATGGATAAAGCAAAAAGGACTAGCATTCAGTGGCTTCTTCCCCAATCTACCCAATCTCCAAAGGCTTGAGCAAATGATGGCTCAATTCAATACTTTGATGAGGACTTTTGAAGATCAAATTGATGAGACAGACAAGAAGGAGGAAATCCACTCTGAGTTAGAATGTGGTGAAGACAGTGATGGTGGCTACTGAGTGCACAACATTCCCCCTTTAGAGAAAATAATGGTTGAAAGACACCAAGCTAGAGAAAATATTGTTGATTTAACAAAGCTCCATAGTTCTCAAGACACAAATGAGCCTCCTACAAAGAAGCAGAAATTGTTAGTTGGAGAATCTTCTCAAGCGAGGAGAAAGGATAAAGTGGGAGCCCTCTTCATTGGAACTGGTGTCCATCACCACCAGCTAATAAAAAGGATAAAGGAGGAGAAAAGAAAAAGAAATTTGGAAAAGGAAGATGTTGAGTTACCCTTGGATCTATGGCAAGATGAAAGGATGATAGAACAAGATGCCTTCTTGAAAGATGACAATTTTATAGAGTCAGATGAATTCAAGAGCTTCTTGATATGGCACAAACAACAGTAGGTTGTATCCAGTGTTAAGATCACTGAAGAGGGTCAAGTGCCTGATGAGGCTGTGCAAACATTAAAAGAGTATGACCCTAAGGCAGAAAAATTTACCCCAGAGGAGGCCAGACAACTGGTCAAAAATATCAATATGCTACTTGTGCCTGGTTGGAATTTGTATTCATATTTTATTATTGATCAAATCAAGAGAAAGGAGGATGTAACTTTATCCTCAGAAACCCAAGTAGGGGATATTATCAAAGGATTTGGGTATAGCCCAAGGAACCAAGCTTTGGCTCTATGGAGTCTTTATCCTAAAGATAAGAAACCTTCAATCCTGAATGTTAAAGAGCAAATGGATGGTGACAAAATTATATGTTTAATTGCTAATACAGGAGACCTTGAGATCTCTCAAGTGTTAACCTATTTTTCTAGGCTCAATGAAGACAAGACCAAACAATTATCTAAAAGATATGGTTCCTTGTTGGAAGACTATAGTGCACTCTTGAAGGATAGAGATATTAGAATAATGAAAGAGAAGGCATTGGAGAAGTCTTTGGTAGACTTAGAGTAGTAGATAATAAATACTCCTATAGCTACTCCTACACCTCCTGAACAACCTGCATTGCCAGAAAGTAAAG
This sequence comes from Chamaecyparis obtusa, assembly GCA_027943335.1. Classification (NCBI taxonomy): domain Eukaryota; kingdom Viridiplantae; phylum Streptophyta; class Pinopsida; order Cupressales; family Cupressaceae; genus Chamaecyparis; species Chamaecyparis obtusa. Next base: position 2,653,155 of record BSBK01000433.1, read on the forward strand.
GTATGAGTGAAGAAGAGGTTGCTGCAAAAATTTAAAAAATAAGGATAGAAAAGAATGAGGCTATCCTACAAGCCTTATTGTGAATCTTGCAGCACAGAGTTGATGCATTAAAGGATAAATCTGATTTGTTTTTTAGTGCTTATAGAAAATTGTCTGAATTGCAGGTAGAAGTAAATAATTATGTCTCAATTTTAAATGGTTATTATGCAACTTGGTTAGTCAGGACAACACTCTTTGAAAGATTGGCAGCTGTTCAACCTTTGAGAGCTTATATTCCAAAAAGTGTCCTGCAAGTAGGTGAAGAAATAAACAAAGTTAAGGCCATATTGCCACTTGTTAAGGGCAACGCAAATCAGATTGGGGCTAAGATAGCCATGCTTAGCTTAGGTTCCAACAAATTCATCCCTCCCATTAAAGATGCAGATGGTGCCATGAAGAGCCTTGATCAGTGGAGATCATATTTTGATCTTGTATTTCCTAGGAAAGAGGCATTTTTAGATGAGAGTAATGAAGTAGATATGGAAAGATTCAACAACACTCTGGATGAAGCCATAAAGGAAAAGATGGAGCTCACCATATTTGTAGCAAATGTCAAGTTGATACTAGATGCTAGATGGGAAAGACAAAAGGCACAGCTACAACACATCCAAAATTATAAATGGCCGACAGAGGAGGAAGTAACTACGTGGGATGAGCTCACAAAGCCCAAGAAGATCAAATCTACTATAGTTGACTTTGATATTTTGGATGATGAGTAAAGAGGACACCTGGAGTACCTGACACCTAACCTTAGAGCACAAGGATGATAAGTTATCAGTAAATGTGGTGTAAATTAGATGGATGGTGGTCACCATATCTCACAACAACTCAAGAAGCTATCATGAATATTTTCAAACAAAGGTGTCAGTGATCAACGAGCCAGGAAAGCAAAAAATTCCAAAATATTTTTCTCTTTCCACTGCCTGAGGGCTTATTTTAATTTGTCTTATATGCTTTTTTAGGGTTAGGGCTCCAACCATCCGAAGCTTGTTGCATTCTCATTGATAAGAGAATTCCAAGATGGTTGAGCTATATATAAGTTGTATCCCCATTTTTGTAAGGGTCAAAGAAGGATAATAGAAATATAGAGTATAATTGCTACAAAGCAGACTTTTAAATTTTGTGTCTGAGCTTCTAAGCATGAGTTTTTATGTGTAATTTACAAGTTCATTTTAAATATAAATACACTGCAATTTTTGTCTCCTATTATTGTTGTGATGAAGGGTGCTCCCCTTAATACCAAAAACACATAACAGAAATAGAGAAACAACAACAATATGCAAGAACAAAAAATTGGCTTCTTATTATCTCCACAAATGTGGAATTACAAACTTTCAGAATTACAATATGCAAAGCCACATGGGAATTCCCTAACAATATTTTGTAGGACAAAGCCTCGAATCAATACCCAGGTCTACTACCCAAAACTGCCCTAGACAACACTACGGGCCTTCTTTATATAGGCATTTTCCACTGCCTGAGAAGGTTCCAGAATTTTGGCCCTTAGGGCCAACCAAACTTAGAATTATTTTATTTTTCAATTTATTACATCAAAGTCAGCTCAAAATAACTTTTGAAACCCGAACAGAAATTTTGAAGGAAAATTATTTTCCGCCAATTCAGGTGACCCGACTTTCAAAGATCATAAGTCATCACCAATTGACCCGATTGACTATTATAACCCCATTTCGGAAAGGCCACGAAGTGCTCTACAGGCTTGACTTGCATGAGTGTTTGTCACCCAAATTTTCAACCTCATCTGGGGCCTCTAAAGCCTTCAAAACTGAGTTCAAAGTTTCTGTACCCTGCTGTCAATACCGAAAATCTTCAATATCTTCAAAACTAGACTTGATCTAGCCATGAAACTTTACTGGCAGGCTGATATGACTGAGATGAACCTCCACATGTAAAATCAGAATATTCTGAGATCATATGACCAACTTACTAAAAATAACAAGTTTCCATAAATAGCAGCTCTACACAAGATAGCCCTTATTGAATACAAAAACAAAAATATTTTTGGGTGATGCAAGATTGCTCTTACACCCAGGATGCTCCTGCATCATGTTGTCTCTTTACTTGTATGTTTTATCTGTGATGCATTTAAAATATACCAATTTTTGATCAATTTCTCCATACATTAAGCCCCCACTTTAGCAAGAGTATGGACTCGATGCAAACTCTTGGTAAAGGAGATCACAAAGAAAAAGATAATCTTATTGAAATCAAAGGGACAAAGGAATCCTCAAGCCCCCACGGACTCAAGTCTTCATCAACTCCAAGATTTCAATAAGAGAGACATCACTAAAGAAAAGAGAGAAAAGGAGAGAGAGGAGTGGTTAGCTCGCCCAGTAAGATGTGTGTATCTCACTATGAACCACAAAAGGATAGGATGGCCCACCAAGCAAACAATTGATAGTCACCCCATAATGTTGTGCACCTTCTAGAGGCTTTGTGCATGTATGTAGTGTGTCTTTTGATGGATTTTATAAAGTACCCATGGATCCACCTTCTTGTATCACCATGAATATGAAATGCATGTCTCCTTAGGATTTAGCAACTTATGTGCGTTACCTTCAGAAGATTTAGCATATTGAAAATGTGTGTCTTTTTAGGATTTAGCAACTTATGTGTGTTACCTTCCAAGATTTAGCATGCTGCAAAATAAAAGGTTAGAACAAAAATACATAATATACAATGACGGAGGCTGTATATATACCCCCCTGCTTAAGATGGCAAAAAAATACTATTTTGACATGTTAAGGAAAGAAAAGAACAAGGATAAATCCATCTTCAACATCAAGACAATATCCATAGACAACACCCATTCCAAGCCAAGAAGGTCACAGCTCCTATGAGACCATGGAAGGGACGAATGCAAAGAGATATCATGCAAAAAGTGAAAAAGTAACCCTTGCGAGGGATAGCACACTATTTAGTTTCCAAGGTGAGAGATTTATCCACCATGGAAACCCAATGTCAAAAAATGAAATAGGTTATGATCAAGGACAAAGATCCTCAATGAAAACCAAAATTTTCATGTATTATTAGATATCACATAATAGATAGATACTGCTTAACCAAGGAAAGAGGTGAATCTTGGAAGGATAGAAAAGAAGGAGATGACATCCTTGCCCCCCAAGTGTAGGAACAAAGATGTAAGGGGACCTATTATATCGCTCACAATGCTATGCAAGACAATGAGCCCCCAAGGATTAGGCTAACATTGTTTACATAATGTGGAGCTCTATAATAGGAACATAAATGTTATTTAGAGAAAATAGGATTGAAATACAACTCATTATCACATGATATATAAATAACCTTACTATCAATGAGCAACCTAATCTTATAATGTAAAGCTTGACATTCATTAGTAAAGTGATCATGAAATCTATGATATAAACAAAAAGGAAGAATCTTCAAGTGTGGACTACGTTTCTTTTTGTGTTTAGGTCTAGTAATCATCTTAGCACAAAGGATTTTAGGCAAAAGAACTTCTTGGTCAAATTCCTTCATAGTTTCATCATGTCTTGAAGTGTTATTGGAGATGTTAACATTGATTTGTTGTTGAGGATTAAATCCCAATCCATAAGAATGCTCATGCCCCCCAATGTGTAAGGGCATTTGAATTCCCTGTTTATGCTTTCTACATCCTTGACCATTAAATCCTTGTTTAACAAGGAAATGATAACCAGGACCATAACAAGAAGCCATATCAGAAGGAATCAATGGAACTTCAGTAGTCACTATGTCATCATTAGTAGGTTTGACAGATTCATTATGGTTAGAAGGATTGAAAAAGTTATTACAAAGGGGTTTAGAAGTAAAAACTCATTTTTCAAATTCTCTTCGTTTCTTCATAAAATCAAGATCATCAACCTTATACTCTCCAATAAAGGAAGGATTAAAATCCAAGGTTCCCCAATAATCGTCAGGAAGAGCATTAGAGGAAGGAGGATTACTATTAGAAATAGTAGTGTGAGTTTGAATATTCAGACAAGGATTAGGTGCATCATCCACATGAAGTGAATACATCTTGTTGTTATATATAAACTTGACTTTACGAAGAAAGGGTGGAAGGAACAGCATGCATCTCATGCAACCAAGGTCTACCCAAAAGAAGGTTATAATTGAGAGTTCCAGGCATAACATGAATAGGTGTATTCAAGATGATTGGTCCTACTTTGATAGGTAAGGTAATGATGCCTAAAGTGTTCTTATCAATGTTATCAAAGCCACGTATAGGAACATTGTCAGGTTGAATAGTTGAAAAATCAGCATTAATCACTTTGAGCATGTCCATGCTACAAATATTAAGCCTAGATCCATTATCAATCAAGGTCCAATGAATGATACTTTTATTGATAGAAATAGAAACCATAAGAGCATCATATTGATTTTGAACTTCTTTAGACGGTAAATCCTTTTGAGTAAATACAATATCAGAAGGACCCGGGGTAGCATGCATTCATTGTAAGAATTTATTAATGTTCACTTGATTAGGAGGTGGAGTAGGAAGAGTTGCTAGAGCTTTTTGCAAGGATTCATAGTAGGTAGGTGAATTTTGAAGAATCTCCCATAAATAAAATCTTGGTAGGAGTATTTTGCAATTGGGTTATCAAATCATACTCCTTGCTAGGAAGACGGGGTGGAGGAGGAAGAATGGGTTGAAAAGGTGGTAAAGAAGTAGAAACCACCAGATTAGGTTGAGGGTTATTCCTTGTATGATATGTTTGAGCTATTGAATATTGATCATTGAAAGACTCCATAAGTTTATCTTTGATAGTAAGGTGAGGACAACCTTTGACAGTTAACAAGGGTTTAGGATAAACCATTTTAGTTGTCTCAACACTAAAAATAGATTCACAAGAAGGAAGAAAAGAGGACATCCTAGGAGGAGATGAGGTAAGATCTTGATTCTCCATAGGATCATCACTAAAAGGGAGAGCATTAAGGGAATTCATATCATTCTCCACTAATGCCTCATCACTAGAAGGAATCTCAAATGGAGGTAAAGCATCTATGATATCATCTTCTTTCACTAAAATGTTTGCATAAAGGGAGTGTGTTTTAGAAAAAGAGTTTTCATCATGTAATAAATCACCCTCTTGTATCAAGGCTTCTTCATGAGGAAGGGTAAATCAATGTCTTCATCAAAGGTTTGATTCAAAATGGTTTCATGAGGAAGAGAAAAATCAACATCCCCATCTAAAGGTTCAATAAAGAAATTAAACCACGCTTGAGATAACTTGTGAAACATGATAACGAATAAAGAAATGCATATAAAATAGATCTAGATATACCTAAATGCATTCAAATGAAATGTTTTTGTATTTTTGAAGAAATTTTGTAATTTTTTTGTATTGTTGAAAAATAAATGCAAAAATAAACCTACTTTTGTAAGCATGTAAGATCTAACACAAAATGTAAATCTAACACCAAAAAGAAAGAGTTGTCTATCGCGGGTTCACCAAAATGTATAGGTGAAGGTGAACACACAAGATAATAGAAAGGGAGATCTAACACAATAGGGCATCTAAATCCACAAAATAAAAGGGGTAAGTATGTCGGGTTCACCAAAATGTAAAGGATAAAATGTGGATGAGGTCCTGGAACAATGGTTTGCACATAAAAGAGACCCCAAAGCCAATATTTTACACTTACATGAAATTGTATTGATATAGAAAGTAAATATAGATGATTAATATTGAAATTAAGAAATAAAGGTACTTACCTCTGAAAAAGAATCGGCTAAAAACTCTATCAAATGATCTCAAAGACTATTGATTGCCTACATTCCCAACTGAAACTGCGAGATCTACAAAACCCAAAAATATTTTTCCGAGATGAGATCAGGTCAACTTTGACCCTCATAAAAGGTCAAAGGCTACATTTTTATTCTGAAGGTCAATTTTGACTTTGTTCATAGATCTCAGAAGTTCACCGGAAAGGGTATCCAAATCCACTCTCAGATCCAAAATTCTGCACCTGTACCTATAAGAAAAATGGTTTTATTTATTGGGGGGGAGGGTTTTGCCTCAGTCAAACCCCAATTTAGGAATTAACCTTTTAATTGAATTGAAATTGCTAGAATAAACAAAGTAAATGTAACAATTCACCTTGCTTGAGTTGAAACCCTTGTGGAGGATTCAAATCCTTGAATCCACAAGAATGGATGAATCAAATGTAGGATGTCTCCAATCAATTGTCTTTAGATCTTCAACACCAATCTTGAATGGATCTTGAATTTGGAAGAGGCTTGAATGGAAATGGAGGAATCTTCAACAAGAGAGGTCCATAGAGCTTGAATCCTTCAATGGCTACTAATGGATCTCCTTGATGAATTGGATCTTGAATTCTTGAAGGCTTGAATGCTTGATCTTCTTGATTGCTTGCACTTGAGAGATTGATCATGAAATTGGATGAAGAAAATGAGAGAGGAAAGCTCCCTTTTATAGTGATCTAGGGCACAAGAGGGGCCTCGTAGAAAATAATAATTAAGGGCCCATGGCACAAAACTCTAGAGAGGTGCACATGGAGAGGAAATTAAATTAAAGTCTTGACACAAAACTCTAGGAGGGGACCACCCTTAATATAGAAATAAAATAATTATTTAAGAGTCGTGTTACAAAATTTGAGGTAAGGCCAACCCCAAAGTTAATTTGAGCATTGAACACAAAACTCGAGAAAGGCTAATCTCCAATAATAAATTAGGATTTCTATACAAATATCAAGAAAGGTCCACCTCAAATATTAATTTGAGAATTTAACACTTAATCCGAGAAATAATGGCCCCGAAGAGGGAAAAGACTAGATTTTGATGAAATCCTGAAATCGGAAGCTAACCCCGAGGATCCCGAACCCTAGGGTCAAGGATGAGGTCAACCTTGACCCTAAGGTCAAGAATCTCATGTTCACAGTCTAAAATGCCATGAAAATGCCACGAAGAAGTGGAAAATGGGGCAGAATAGGGGAAAAAGCCAGATCGAAGTTGAGTACCCATTCAAGGCATTCAACATGACCCTAAACCACTTACTCAGAGGGCTAAATGCTCTTATCATGGAAGTGCTTCCATTTTAAGATGATACAATAGTAATATTAGACTGATAGAATAGATTGTCAGGCATTCTATTCAGATTGTAGACTGTGTAAGGCATACTATTGTATTTATTTTAAAATAACTTGTGAATTTTCATTTAGACTCTTTTTCCCATTGAATTAGGCACTAGTTTGAAGTATGTTTCTTATATAATTATCTTTTCATGATCTTTAGAGATATTAAAATTCATTTTATTACTAGTATTTTACTTTCAAGAATTTTTTGTTTGTATTGAAAGAACTGTATCCAAGTGGTATAAGTTCATATTTAGTGATTCCTTAAAGAAAGAATCAAGAGGTTACCCTTCCTTGAATTTACCTCAGAAAAAGGAGAAGGATGAATGTCCTTAGGCCATTGTTCTATGCTATCACATTTATAATTTCCATTATTATACTCTGTATTAAGATTGTCTGGGTTATTTGCAGAGTAGTGTTGTTTTATTGAGATAATTTGAGGAATCAATAGCATAGCAGTGAAGAACTAATCCACCATTTGAATTTTTACTTGAAAAATCATTATAGGCAATACCCACCTAAGTCCTGTGGAGCTCAAAGTAGAAGGAGGATCATATCCAATCCTCATCAATTAGACTCTTTCTTGCAAACTTGGAGCCCTTTAAACTAAGAATCAAGCCTACATATTAGCCAAGTTTGATCCCACAAGAAAAAGCTCTAACAAAACCCTAGTCTCTTAAATAGACAAGTAAACCATTTTCTTTTCATCCATCAAATTTTTCCACTTAATCTCCTTCGTTGATTTTGCCTCTTAAACCTTCCTTGGCAATTGTGTCAATGACTCATTTCAATTCCATCCTTTAGATCTTCTTCAAATTTTGTTAGCCATAGATCTCATAACAAACTTTATCTTTCCACCTCATAATCATACACTTTACAGCTCATTAATTTATGTCAGCTAAACTAATCATTTAGTTCTTTTGTTCATACTCGGTTAACAAAGAAATGTGTCAGTGAACACAAGCTCAGTTGATACTATTGCTCAGTATACACTACACTAGCTCGGTGTATACTGGAATGCTTTATTAATCAACTACACTACTTTGTAACATTTTGCTTCTATCTTTATAATAGATTAATGCAACATAATCAAGTCAACAATATGAGGTCATAGACTCGTCAATAAGTTACCAAGAGTATTCCTTATCCTCATCTGCCATATCCATCTTCCTCCATGTAGATATCTCGGTTCTTCATCTTTTCTCCTCTTTTACAGATGTTTAGATGTTTGCAACTCCCCTGATAAGTACTGTCAAAACTAGTTGACATTAATGACAACATAATGACTAATTCAATTATTCTACATAACAGTTCAGTGCTCGATGATCTCTAATCACTTGTAGTTCATCAATCAGGTTCTTAATCAGTTGTAGTTCATCAATCTCTCCCTTTGGCATTGATGGCAACTTAAGCAATATGAGATATACCATACACATACTAAACAAGTATTCTACAACTCTATAAGCAAATTTTGTAGCTTGGTAAGCTCTCCCTATCTTAATATGTTTAATCACTATGTTACATGAAAGAATTGAAAATGTAGACTTTCCTCTATAGATATGATCTTTCTTGTTCTCAGGTTCCTTCTGTTCTCAACAACAAATCTTCAAAACTATCCCTAAATTTCTTAGAGTGTCTCTCCTTTAGATAGATGTTCCAGTGATCTCCTCAGTTATCATATTGTTTATCTCTCTCTTTGACAACAATACCAAAGAAACACATAAACATATAGATCTGTATTAGCCATGTAACTCTCTATTGTCTAGTGCATACAATGTATCTTGGTATAGTGATATGCAGATAGTTGTTCCTAAAATCTTTCACAACCTTAGATAGAATCCAAAGTGTGAGCTATGTTGCATCAACATGAATGATCTTCTGATAAGATTAGGCTGATGCAACCTCCAGATCACATTAGTGACCAGTAGATAGGGGATAGACCCCAAGTCTAGTCCTCAAGTATTCAAAAGTTTCCTTTGGTAGAGGCTTGGTAAATATGTCAGCAAGTTGCTCTTTTGATGTAACATATTCCAGTTTAACTTTCTTCTCCTGTACTTTTTCTCTTAAGTAGTGATACTTAATAGAGATGTGCTTGGTCTTTGAGTGCATTATAGGATTCTTAGAGATGTTTATTACACTTGTTTTGTCACAATATATAATCATCATCTCAGTGATTACCTCGTTCATCTTTTTTAATACTTGCTTGATGTAAGCAATATTTGAGCAGTTTGTAGCAGCAGCAACATACTCTGCTTTGTAGTAGACTGAGAAATAAAAGGTTGTTTCTTACTTGTCCAAGTAACAAGTCTTTCACCAAAGAAAAATGCTCCTCCAGTGGTACTCTTTCTATCATCTATATTTCCAGCCCAATCTGTGTCGATGTAGACTCTTAGTTCAAACTTTCCTTCCTTAGGATACCATAATCCATAGTCCTATGTTTTCTTCATGTATCTTAAGATTCTTTTTGTTGCAACCATGTGTCACTCCTTAGGATTTGTAGAAAATCTAGCAACAATTCCTACAGCATGTGCAATATCTGGTCTACTATGTACTACATACATCAACTTACCAATCATAGATTGGTACAATTTCTAGTTCACCTCTTTGGATTCATCATCTTTATTCAGTTTGTAGCCTATGACCATTGGTGTTCCAACTGGTTTATCATATACCATGCCAAATGTTCTTAGTACTTCCTTTATATACTTTAATTATGTGATGAATATTCCATCATTCTACTGAATAACCTGCAAGCCTAGAAAGAACTTAATCTCTTCAAACGTAGACATTTCAAATTCTTTTTGCATCTCATCAGTAAATGATTTATAGATATGGTCTTGTCCTCCAAAAATAATATCATCCACAAATATTTTAGAAATCAAAATAGTATCGCTATTATCTCCTTTCATATACAAATTTTTGTTCTCACTAGTTCTAACAAAACCAATACTTAACAAATAAGTATGCAGCCTTTCATACCAAGCTCTAGGTGCTTGCTTTAAACCATATAAAGCTTTATGTAGTCTACATACCATATCTTTCTTTTCTAGATCAATAAACCCTTCTGGTTGTTCTATGTAGACCTCCTCTTCTAGTATCCCATTCAGAAAAGCAGACTTAACATCCATTTGATAAACTTTAAACTTCTTATGTGCTACATATGCAAGTAACATTCAGACTCATTCTAGTCTAGCAATAGGTGCAAGATTTTCACCATAATCCATGCCTTCCTCCTGTGCATATCCCTTGCATTCAAGTCTAGCTTTGTTCTTTGTAACCTCTCCATTCTCATTCAGCTTATTCCTAAAAATCCATTTAGTACTGATAACATTCTTATCTTTTGGTCTAGGTACTAAGGTCCATGTCTTTCTTTTCTCTATCTATTCTATCTCTTCATTCATTGCTTTTACCCATTCTTCATTCTCCAATGCAACCTTAACATTTTCCAGTTCAAACTCACAAACTAAGTATGTACCTTGTCTTAACTTACTTATTTTCATCATGCTAGCTTGCTTGTCACCAATGATTTGGTTCTTAGTATGATGTATTCTAACAAATCTAGCCAGTACTTGATCTCTTCTTTTTTGTTCATCCTGTTCAAGTTCATGTTCTTGCTCGGTAGCTCCTTCCTGATCGTCGGTTTCTCTTTGTTGTTCCTTGGTGTTGTTTTCCTGATGTCCGGTTGACACAGTCTGGGGCTTTGGTAGGTACTTTGGTTATTCAATGTAAGTGAATCTACTATAGTCTTCTGGCTCCCTAATGCTTTCTTCATTTTTCTTAGTATCAAATTCATCAACCTTGACATTAGTACTTTCAATCATTTTATTAGTAACTTTATTCAGACACTTGTAAGCTTTTCTTTTAGTGGAATATCCAAGAAATATCCCTTCATCCCCTTTAGATTCAAACTTTCCATTTCTTTCATCTTTCAGAATAAAACATTTGCTACCCAAAATTCTGAAGTAACTTATAGTCGGTTTGTGACCAACCCATAGCTCGTAGGGTGTTTTTTTTGTCTTTCTTCAATTGTACTCTATTCAAAACATAAACAACTATGTTGACTACTTCTCTCCAGTATGTCTGAGCAACATTCTTTTGCAACATCAGTGTCCTTGCACAATCAACAATTGATCTATTCCTCCTTTCAGCAATACTATTCTACTGAGGTGTTCTCCGTGTAGAAACCTATCTTTTTATACCATGATCATTACAATAGTTAGTAAATTCATTAGAAATAAATTTACCACCTCTGTCAGATCTCAAGAATTTTAGTTCCTTCCCAGTTTCTTTCTCTACCTTTTCTTTATACCATTTAAACATCTTAAATGCCTTTGATTTCTTTTTTAAAAACATCATAGTCATCAATCTAGTGTAATCATCAACAAACAGAATGAAATATCTATCTCCATAGTAACTCTGTGTTCTCATGAGACCACATAGGTCAGTGTGAACTACTTCCAAAATTCTCTTTGTTGAATATTATTTACTCTTAAAACTAGATTTTGTCATTTTACCTTTTTGACATTCATGACACATAACATGATCCGGCTTTGCTAGGCTAGGAAGACCTCTAACCTTTTTCTTTCTACTAATTTTAATCATGTTATCAAAGTTTATATGACATAACCTTTTATGCCATAGCCATGCATCCTCATTTTGCATTATTAAATAGGAAGACTTATCATTCTCAAGATAAAACAAGTTACCTTTCGTTTGTGCTCCTGTTCCAACAAGTTTTCCTCCATCATCAAATATATTTACCTTCTTGCTCTCAAAAGCTACTCAGTGACCTAAGTTGTTAAGTTGTGCTACACTTAGCAAGTTATAATTTATTCCTTCTACCCAATAAGAATTATCACATTTGATTTTATCATTTATCAGTAAAGATCCCTTTCCTCTAACCATACATGGTGTATCATTACCCATTTTCATAGATCCTCCATTGTATTGCTCAAGATGATCAAATTTTTCTTCATCACCAGTCATGTGATGGGTACAGCCACTATCAATGATCCATGTATTATTTTTATTTACTTTAGAAATGAGTTTTGTCTCTACATACCTTTCTTCTTCCTCAGAATCATCCTTCATCGCAACAAAAACTACTTCAACATCAGCATCTGTGTCGGTCTTGGTATCATCCTCTTCAGAAATGTAATGCACCTTTTTGCCTTTATCATTGTTGTCTCGATTATCTCTATTGTAGTGTTGATAACTTCTTTTGTTTCTCCTCCCATAGCTTCCTTCACCAGATCGATCTTTGTTTCTGTCATCTTCTTTCTTGTTGGGGCATCTAGCAGCAATATGACCAACTTCTTTGTAGTTAAAAGAATGCTAAAGGTAATTTACCCCTATATCTACCTTTACCTTTAGGTGACCTCATGGCCATAAGAGCTTCAATCTCATCAAGATCATCATCTATATTACTATCATTATCATCATTATTACTTCTACTACTAGACTTACCAATCTTCAGAGAAGTCATGAAAGCAGACTCAATAGATGGTACAACACTATTATCATAGTTTTTCAGTTCAAAAAAATTTAGCTTACCAATCAGATTATCAAGAGTAAGAATACTACTAGGTACAGACCTATTTTCATGTATTGCAGATATTCTGATTGCATAAATAGGCAATAAAGTCCTTAGAATTTTTCTTACCACTGTATCTTCATCAATGACACCACCAGATCCTCTGATAGCATTAACTACCTCCTTTATTTGGTTTGTATACTGCACTATATTTTCTCCTTCTTTCATTTTTATATCATCGACTCTTCCTCTTAAACTTGCAGCTCTGGCTCTTCTGACATTTGCATCACCACTATAAACTCAAGTAATTTTATCCCACATTTCCTTTGAAGTAAGGCAGTCCTTGACATCTTCAAACTCGGCATCTAATAGAGCAGCAATAATCTCCATCATAGTAACATTATGCTCATGTCTATCTCTTAATTGGTCAAGAGTCAAAGGTCTTGTAGTAGTGCTAAGTAGCCATTATCCAATAGAGTGAGGGAAGAATTCCCAATCCCAGATATATGAAGTCTCATTCAGCTTTGCCATATTGTAAAGTTGTCCTTATTCAGCTTTGGAACTTCCCTCTTATACATTTTGTGACCTTTTTGCTGAAGTCCTTAAAACTCTATTCCAAGAAACCAATATGCTTTGATACCAATTGTTAGAATAACTAAGAGGGGGGTGAATCAGTTATCCACAGTCTCAATTACAAAATGTATCACTTAAAACAAATTCAACTAATTTTGTAGCTCAGTAAATATAAAATGCTAAACTGTCTATGTATTTACCGATTACCAGTTAAATGCTAATAGTGATTACCGACCAAATCAAATATGCAACATGTAAATTATGATAACCAAACAATCACCACATAAACACATAACACAAATATTTAATGTGGAAACCCTGCAAAGGGAAAAACCACCTGGGACCGGTAACCCAAAAACTTTTCACTCTTCTGAAGTGAGCTCAGTGAAGAGCCAACCCTATTAAGGTTACAAAACACACTGTAAGGTGTAAACTTGTTAGAGGATTTAACACTAATAGTTATCATCCAACCAGTATTCACTATGGGGTTGACAGGATAACAATGTACATTCTATGAATGACATATAAGACTTTCAAGTCCACTCGATTAAGAGATTTTATCTATTACAATGGTTAAACTAAAACAGTAGATGATCTGAATTCAATACAACTTTATTTGCAGGTGTTCAGATCTATTCTAAGTCCATACAATCCTTTGATCAATATTTCTATTCAGTTCATCAACATTCAATAACTTATTGTCCCTCGATAAAGCTCTCTGATGCTCGATATTGTTCTGTAGTTAGGTCCTTCTTCAACTAGTTTGATCAGGCATGCATGAAGCTTGTTCACGCAATATCTTTTTAGTTTCCTTCTTTCGGCATATGTTTCACTGTGAAACCCTAGTCTCTTAAATAGACAAGTAAACCATTTTCTTTTCATCCATCAGATTCTGCCGCTTAATCTCCTTCATTGATTTTTCCGCTTAAACCTTCCTCAGTAGTTGTGTCAATGACTCATTTCAATTCCATCCTTTAGATCTTCTTTGAATTTTGTTAGCCATAGATCTCACAAAAAACTTTATCTTTCCACCTCATAATCATACACTTTATAGCTCATCAATTTCTGTTGGCTAAACTAATCATTTAGTTCTTTTGTTCATACTCAGTTAACAAAGAAATGCATCGATGAACACAAGCTCGGTTGATACTATCACTCAGTATACACTACACTGGCTTGGTGTATACTAGAATGCTTTATTAACCGACCACACTTCTTTGTAACATTTTGCTTCTATCTTTATAATAGATTAATGCAACATAATCAAGTCAAAAATATGAGGTCATAGACTCATCAATAAGTTACCAAGAGTATTCCTTATCCTCATCTATCATATCCATCTTCCTCCATGTAGATGTCTTGGTTCTTCATCTTTTCTCCTCTTTTACAGATGTTTAGATGTTTGCAACTCCCATGATAAGTACTGTCAAAACTAGTTGACATCAATGACAACATAATGACTGATTCAATTATCATACATAATAGTTTAGTGCTCGGTGATCTCTAATCACTTGTAGTTCATCAATCAGGTTCTCAATCAGTTGTAGTTCATCATTAGTCATTTTATCTAGCGAATGGGTGAATGTAGTGGTCATGTATTCTCCAAGTCTTGGTGGTTAGGCACAAAACATTCAGTGATCCAGCGGGCGGTCTTTTTCCCTTCAGCCATTGAATCTCCTAATAAAGAAGATAAGTCATGAAACATTCTAAGATTCAGCGAAGACCATGGATGGGTGATTAGATCAACGGCCAATGTTTAATTGTGATATTTAACCAGGGGTTGATAAAATATTATGGGATCACGCAAATGCCTTTGTCGCCCATTCTCTAGACTTGACCTAGGTTAAGCAAAAGGTTCATTGATCAAGTGAAGTCTTTAGTCACATATTCTCTGGATAGGATGAGTTAAGGCACAAAGGTTTTGAGATTAAATGTGAACCGTGGATGATGGCAGGATCAACGGATGGTGCATATTCATTGGATAAAACTCAAGGTTAAGAAAGCATCTAGAGATCTAGCGAATACTTTATTCATGTGTTCTCAGGATTAAATCAGGGTCAAGCCAAGTATTTAGTTATTATGAGAATTCTTTGGTTGTTGGATCACCATATAAGGTTGAGTTAAGGATGAATACTGGGAGATTGATTATGAGTCATGGATGAAGTCTTGATCTAACGGTTGGTGCTAGATCTCCAGATTAAACCTCAGGTCAAGGAAATGTTTAGTGATCATGTGAATGCCTTTGTTCACATGATCTCTAGACCAAACCCCAGTTTAGCAAAGTGTTTCACAATTTGGAGAAAGCCTTCAATCACCAGTTCGCCAGATCTAGTGTGGTTAAGGTGCTTGCCATCTGATGGAAAGACAAATAAGAAGGTGGGTCTGATGTCAAGTATTGCTGAGGTGCTTGTTTCTTATTAGTTGCTTGGATTAATGATGTGGTCAGATATTTCATAAGTATAAGTTGATTTTTGTTGATTTTTGAGAGTCATTTGATGTACCTAGAGGATATTTGATCGACGGTTGTGTTTTAAACCTGGTGGTAACTGTTTCTTTTCAAAATTTAAAATTCTCTTTAGGGTTTTCTGTAGGGTTTGAAACAACGAGCTGAAAAGCCATAAAGTCAAATCAGATATGGTCATGTTCCAACTCAGTTGCAATTAAAAATTTATGACTAGGATCATTATGGTCATTGCGTGCTGATTTTGTATCCTAGGGTGCTTCTACCGATGAGAAATTGATATGAAAGTCACACCGCCTCTAATGCAGGTTGAATCAATGGGGGTTTTAATGATAATTTATTTGTCCTTGTGAGGTACATGACTAGAGTGTTGCTATGGTTGATGATTAGTTTGATCTCAATGGCCTTGTGCTAGGTGGCATGTCTTGTCTGCAGTAATTCAATTGATTGAAAGTGGTTGGGTGTTTTGAATTTTGTCCTGAATGATCAGATGCTTGTTACAATCCTTGTGATAAAAGTATTTTTTATGATCATTCAGAGGTATTGGGATTTAGGTGTTTGAAAGGCATACTTTGTGAACCCTAGCCTCAGTCAGGATTGTTAGAATTTTTGCTTCAGTGCTTGTTAATGGAAGATAGAAAGTTGCAGGTCTAAGATATTATTTGCAAGCTTTTATTTTGAGATAAACTATATGCACTGGTAGGTTTCATCATACTTAATACAAATATCAGCTTCTTTTCTCTCCTTTGTGTCAAGTTTTATGAATTTTGAACTTTCTAGTTCATTCCATAACTATTATGTATGTATTTTCATTCCTGAGTTCTGATCTAGGATTAGATTAAATATTGCTCTAAGTGGGATATGAATTCATCCTAATTTGCACAAGGATTCTCTGTAAGTAGTAAGGATTGTGGTAGATGTATTTATGCCTATGAATCTTGGATATTTTCTATTCTTTGTATCTTATGTGTCTTGAAGTTCTTGTCCAATGGATAAGGCACTAGTCTAAATGAGTAGATCTCTTGTTAACACACACTAATCAGGGTTGTTACAATCACCAAATTGAATCAAGAACCAGTTTTAAACTTTTTTTAAACTTTGGTTGAGGATTTGTTAGCTTTTCCATAGAAATGGAGAGTCAATGAATGTTTGGTTGGTATTTAGTACTTTCTTGCTATTATATGTTGTTCAAATCTAGTCTTGGTGTTGTAAGAGTATTGTTTTCACTGGATTAGGTATACCCACCTTGGTCTTGCAGAGCCAAAAGTGCAGAGGGTAGTCTTGTCCCTATAGTTAGTCCAATTACCTTAAGCCCCTTATACATTTTGGAACTAACCACTCCTAAAATCTATCTGAAGGTATATTGGTAGCTTAAGAGCATAAGCCATTTTGAAACACCAACACCTCTATTTTCTCAAGTTGTTGTCACACCATTTGACAAATGGATTTTAGACTTTGTTGGACCTATAGATCCTATTTTAAATAGTAACTCATATATATTAGTATGCACTGATTATATTACAAAATAGGCAGAGGTTAAGCCTATGAAGCATGTTAGGGATAATAAAGTTATAGAATTTATTTGTGAGGAGGTTTTTAAAAGGTTTGGTGTACTAAGAGAAATTGTGACTAATTAAAGGGCTCACTTCACATCAACCTTGATAACAACATTGATTAATAAATATAATATCGGGCATAGGAAATCAAGTCCCTATCACCCACATGACAATGGTCAAGCTGAGATTACAAAGAAAGAAATTTTTATTGATTAAATCCTAACTAAAATAGTGTAACTTCATAGGAAAGATTGGGCAAATAGGCTCTCTAGAGTAGTATGGGCATACAAAACAACTTGGAAAATAACAACTGGTTTCACACCCTTTGAAATTTTCTATGGAAAGACAATTGTCATGCCTATTGAATTTGAGAATAAGACCCTTAGAATTGCATTATAACTTGACAAGGATCTATCTGTAGCACAAAAGGATAGGGCCATGCAAGTTAATGATCTTGATGAAATTAGGAAATCAGCCCTACAATAAATAGAATTAG
Source organism: Chamaecyparis obtusa (assembly GCA_027943335.1). Taxonomy (NCBI): domain Eukaryota; kingdom Viridiplantae; phylum Streptophyta; class Pinopsida; order Cupressales; family Cupressaceae; genus Chamaecyparis; species Chamaecyparis obtusa. Next base: position 2,670,929 of record BSBK01000433.1, read on the forward strand.
TACATAATCAAATAAATAAATGGCATGATAAACAGATCAAGGAAAAGAAATGTTGTCTTGGAGATTGGGCCTTGTTGTATGACTCTATATATAAAGATAATATGGGTAAGTTACAGACTAGACGGTTAGGCTCGTATGATATAGTTGATGTCTTTGATAATGGTGCGATGTAATTATCCACAACTGATCTTGTACTATTCAAATTGTTTATCAATGGTCATAGGCTTATATTATATCATAATTCTACTAGTAAAGAAGAGTTCTTATAGAAGTTTGAAATTCATAAAGATGTTGAGGTTCCTATTAGGATTAGTAGACAAAAATTTAATAGCTATATGCAAATATAATCAATATTGCAAAGGAATAAAGCACACATAAGTGGAACAAGAAGACACAAAGATTTAATGTGGTTCACCCAAATTTAGGCTACATCCACCAAATAGAGATTCTAATCTTATTATTTAGTAATTTTAGCATGTTACAATCTACAATCCCTTGCAACTCAATACTACTGTAAGAAGCTATGAAATTATCATATATTGAGAAAACCCTAACCCTAAGCCATTATAACAAGACTTATGTCAGTTAACAAAACCCTAAAAAAACACTTCACAAGTTTGTTATCATGAATGTTGAATATGTCCTATGGGGGAGTATTATAGAATTTCTAGAGCAGTCACATGTTGCATTCATGACTATGTATGTCATTGATGTCAACACACTAATAATACTAAAGATTGGCATAGTAGCAGATAGAGTTTGATGTAGCACACATGGTGTATTACAGATGAGGTTATGCATAGTTGAGTACATGTTTTGTATGATGTCATGATATCATGGTCAAAAGCACGTACAAAAATTCAAGTATTTGTGTGAGTTATGATTAATCTAGTGGAAACTGTATTCTGACAGTGTTCCTGAGAAGCGGTTTACGATAATCGGATTATATCTCCTAACTGGGATAGAATCTAATCAAGAAAAGTTATACAAAGATTGAAGACATTGTGAAGGTGACCTGGATAAGTTATCATAGTCAGCAATTTCACATGTGATGATTTATTAAGTTTGTGAGCCGGTAGTTTTATATGATTATGGAAATATTATGTAATGTGTAATGATCTATATTTTATAACTGGTTAAGCTTAATTGGATGACTCAATTATGAAATATTGTGCATGGTATAAAGGAAGAATTATTTTCCTTGATTTCATATGAGAAGAATATGATGATGAGATGATGCGAAGGTAAAATAATTTGAATTAGTGATTGATGTATGATGTGAAGTGAGAGAAGATCTGGTAGTGAGATCTGGTGAAGCATTTGGTGTAGTTTGGCATAGTCAAAGAGAAGTAAAGTTTTTGAGATCACTAATTCTTGGTATTATTTTGTTCAAATAATATAGAGATCACTTGGACAATGTGTTCAATGATCTTTCCCTTGAAGTTGTTTGGACAGTGGGTCCCTCTATCTTCCTTAACTCCTAACAGGGTTAGAATCTCCTCAAAGTGAAGCAAAGTCTCCTAACAAGGACTGATATGTACTAAATGTATTTTATAAGACTCCTAACAGAGTCCATCCTCTCATAAGGAATTTTTATATTAGTACATCTTTTGTGGGTACCATCCCCACTGGGGTTTACTCTCTGATCAAGAGGTTCCCTAGTTAACAAATATGGTGTCATTGTGTATGATTATCTTTCTATGGTTGTTGTTTATGTTGATTACTTGTTTCAGATATAATAAGGTTAATATAAGTTTTTTTTATCAAATAACTGAGTCACCCCCCCCCCTCTCAGTTATCTTGGTGGAATTTACTTTCTAAAAATTGGTATCAGAGTGGCAGGTCCTTGAATAAAAAGATTAATAGCTTAAGGAGATCCATGGTGAGTCACTTTAGAAAAGAAAGTCCTAAGTTTTATGGAGTTAACTATGACAGCTGGAAATAAAACATGAAGAAACATTTTCTATGTTTAGGACCAAGATATTGGTTGATTACAAAGAATGAGAAATGTATCATTAAAGAAGAAAAGATTGAGGATTTCACTGAGAAAGAAAGAGATCTATTCATGTGTAACATGCTTGCTAGAGAAGTACTTTTGTCAGCCCTTCCTGAAAATGAATACAGTTAGGTAAAAACTCTAAAGAAATCTCATGAAATTTAGTTAGCTTTGGAATCTACTTTTGAATGTGATAAACATGCTAAGAGAATCAGATTACAAAATTGAATATGTTTATTTCAAAACGCTAAGATGATGAAAGATGAATCTGTTAGAAGCTATATTGGTAGAATATCATAGATTCTTCCAAGTATCAAATTTTGTGAAGGAAATAAGAATGAAGATTAAATCATATGGAAGATCTTGAAGACTCTAACCCTGGTATTTAAGAAGACAATGCAGATGATTGAACAAATCATACATTGTACTAAAAAATTACTAGAGAGACTCTTCTTGGAAGATTGGAAGCAGCAGATATAAGCTTGAGACAATCTAGAAATTTGCCCAGAATTGAAACTACATTCATGATGAAGAAATATAAAAATAATTTTAAGACTAGAAGACCTAAAGAATTCTATTATGCTAATGATGAAGAATTTGAAGCTAGTATTGAGAAATTCTTAAGTGAAAGTGATAATGAAAGTGATGATATAGGATTTTTTGCAATAAAAGAAGAAAGCTCTAAAATAGAAGTAAAAGACAAAAAAGATTTAGTATCATAGGTTGAAAATAAAATTGATTAGATCATAGACAGAGGTTGTTCATATCATATGACTAGTGATATGAATAAGTTTATTAAGTTTGAAAACTATGATGGAGGAATTGTTAGAGTTGGAAACAATGCACCTTGCCGAATAAAAGGAATAGGATCTATTACTCTTGATGGAAAGACTAACATTGATGATGATTACTTTATAGATGGATTGAAAAATAATATTTTAAGTGTTGGACAGCTAGTTGAGAAGGGATATCAAGTTTGATTTGCTGAAAATACTTGTATAATCAAGGATAAGAATGGTAAGATGATTGGAATAGGAGCAAGAGCCAGAGGTAATGTATTTCAGTTAAATTCTACTGAGGTGACATGTTTGATTTCCAAAGTTGATTTTGATTATGAAATAGAAGGTTTTGTCACATAAACTTTGATAACATTGTGAAAGCAAGTACCATATTTGTAGTAAGCGATTTGCCTAAAATTGTGAAACCTACTAACATGGTATGTAAGGAATGTGTTATGGAAAAATAGAAAAGAAGTTCTTTTCCCAGTAAGAAGTTCACCATAGTAGCAAAATGAGATATTGTTCATACAGATCTGAGTGGCACCACAAGAAAAAGAGGATTCTATGGTAAAAGGTATTTTATGATTCTTGTTGATAATTTTACTAGGATGATGTGGGTAGTATTTCTTAAAGAAAAATCAGAAGCATTTGATAAGTTTAGATTACTTAAGAACAAAGTTGAGAATGAATAAAAAATGAAGATTAAATGTTTAAGATCTGATAGAGGTGGAGAATTTACTTCAAAAGAATTTAATATTTTTTGTGAATTGAATGGCATTAAGAGACAACTTTCAGCCCCTAAAATGCCTAAGCAAAATGGTATCACTGGAAGAAGAAATAGATCAATAACTGAGGCAGCAAGAGCTATGTTGTTTGAGAATGATGTAACAAAGATATTTTGGAGAGAAGCAATAAATACAATAGTGTGTATAATGAATAGAGTATAGATCAGAGTAGATACAAACAAAACTTGTTATAAATTATGGTTTGGACATGCACCATCGGCAAAATATTTCAAAATCTTTGGAAGTAAGTGCTACATAAAGAGAGATGATGATATTGGTAAGTTTGATCTGAGAAGTGATGAAGGTATGTTTCTTGGTTATTCATTGAAAAGAAAAGATTATAGATGTTTTAATAAGAGAAATAAGACTATTGTTGAGAGCACAAATGTTAAAGTGGATGAGAATTTCAAAATTCAAGAAAGAATACTTGATTATGATTCAAATGAAGAAGTCTATGCTAAAAATAATCAAGAAAATGTTGAATTATTTTATAAAACTAACAATAATTTACAAAATGAGATTCATGATGAAGAACAAAGAGAAGAACTAAGATTTGAACCTAGAGTTGAACAAAGAGTTGAGACAATAACACCTAACAAGAATTTGATAAGGAATCATCTTGTTGACCATATTATTGGAAGAAAAGACAGAGGAGTTATGACAAGAAATAAGGTACAAGAAGAATTATGTTTTATTTCTCAAATTTAACCTAAGACTACCAATGAATCTTGTAAAGATAAAAATTGGATTCAAGAAATGAAGGAAGAATTAGATCATATTGAAAATAATAATACTTGGGAATTGGTTCCTAGACCTAAGGACAAAAATGTTATAGGAACTAAATGGGTTTTTAGAAATAAGATGAATGAACAAGGTGAAGTTGTAAGAAATAAAGAAATATTGGTATGTAAAGGATACTCATAGAAAGAAGGTATTGATTATGAAGAAATATTTTCACATGTTGCAAGGATTAAAGAAGTATGAATGTTTTTTGCCTATGCAGCTTATAAGAAATTTGAAATGTATCAGATGGATGTAAAATCAGCATTTCTTAATGGTGAATTAGAAGAAGTCTACATTGAGAAGCCAGATAGTTTCCCTTTGACTCAAGAAGGAGACATGGTATGTAAATTGAAAAAAGCCTTATATGGACTAAAGCAAGCAACTAGAACCTAGTATGCAAGATTGGATAAGTATTTGGCAAAATTGGGATTTTCTAAAGGCATTGTAGACAGTAATTTTTATCTAAAAGAAATAGAGAATGGTCTATTAATTATACTTATTTTTGTTGATGATATAATATTTGGAGGTGAAGATGAAGCAAGTGATAAATTTTTTGATGAAACGAAGACCGAATTTGAGATGATCATGATTGGAGAAATGAAAATTTTCTTAGGTTTGCATATTGTGCAGAACAGTGATGGTATCTTCTTATCTCTGACTAAGTATCTGAATGACCTATTGCAAAGATTTGGTTTGGAAAGTTGTAAGCATGCTGGTACACCTATGGTAACTGGTCATAAGTTGTCTAGCACAGATGAGACTCGTGTAGTTGAACAAAGGAAGTAAAAATCTATGATTGGAGGTTTACAATATCTAACTCACACAAGACTAGATATAGCACATGTAGTTGGTATTGTTACAAGATTTCAAGCTAATCCTAAGGAATCACATTATGGATCAGTGAAGAGAATATTCATATATTTGAAAGGTACAACTAATTATGGGTTGTGGTATAATAAATTAAATGATTTTACCCTATTTACATATACAGATGTGGATTGGGGAGCTAGTGTGGATGACAAAAAGAGCACAAGTGGTAGAGCATGTTTTCTTGGAGTAAGATTGGCTTCTTGGCTAAGCAAGAAATAGAATTGTATTTCACAAAGTATAGAAGAGGCAGAATATGTAGTAGCAGCAAATAATTGTAATCAAATAATATGGATGAAATACATGTTGAAGGATATTGGAATCAAGTTCAATGAGCCTGTTATCATACATTGTGATAACACAAGTACAGTAAGTATGTCTAAGAATCTTGTGTTATATTCTAAAACAAAACATATAGAGATCAAGTATCATGTTGTAAGAGAGAAGGTTGTAGAGAAAGAAGTCAGACTTGAGTATATCAGTACAAAAGAGAAGATTGTAGATATATTTACAAAGCCTTTACCTAAAAATACATTTGAGTATTTGAGAGGTATTCTTGGGGTTATGCCCCAGCCTAGTTTTGAGTAGTGATGCAGAAAGTTGCATTAGTCCAGTGGTATAGAGCACTATCTTTCTGGACTGTATGTTGATGCTTCCTCTATGGGGGAGTATCTATGTTTTTGAGTTGAGTCATAAAGGACTCTTGGTAAAATTTATCTTCAAACAGTGTCTTTAGATATTTGATCTTGTATTGGATTGACATAATGATGCTTACTTTGTCATTAATGTCAATGGGGGAGAAGGATACATGAAAAACATATGATGATTGATGAAGAGGATTTGAAAAGATAAAGAGTAGAAGTATTGGGGAGAAGGATACATGAAGAACATTTGATGATTGATGAAGAGGATTTGATGAATAATGAAGAGGATTTGAAAAGTTAAAGCAGAGCAGTAGTATTGCATTTTGGTATTCATGGAACTTGGATTTTTTTCATCTATGTTTCCATCAATGCCAATGGGGGAGATTGTTAGCATGAATGTTGAATATGTCCTATGGGGAAGTATTCTAGAATTTCTAGAGTAGTCGTATGTTGCATTCATGACTGTATTTTTCATTGATGTCAATACATTGATTATACTAAAGATTTGCATAGTAGCAGACAGAGTTTGATTTAGCACACATGGTGTATTACAGATGAGTTTATGCAGAGTTGAGTACATGTTTTGTATGATGTCATGAAATCATGGTCAAGAGCGCATATGGAAATTCAAGTATTTGTTTCAGTTATGAGTAATCTAGTGGAAACTGTATTCTGACAATGTTCCTAAGAAGCGTTTTATGATAATCAGATGATATTTCCTAACTGGGATAGAATCTAGTCAAGAGAAGTTATACAAAGGTTGAAGAAATTGTGAAGGTGACCTAGATGAGTCAGCATAGTTAGAGGTTGCACATGTGATGATTTATTAAGTTTGTGAGCTGAAAGTTTTATGTGATTATGAAAATATTACGTAACATATAATGATCTATATTTTATAATTGGTTAAGCTTAATTGGCCAACTCAATTATGAAATATTGTGCATGGTATAAAGGAAGAATTGTTTTCCTTGATTTCATATGATAAGTATATGATGATGAGATGATGCGAAGGTAAAATAATGTGAATTAGTGATTGATGTATGATGCAAAGTGAGTAGATCTGGTAGTGAGATCTAGTGAAGCATTTGCTGCGGTTTGGCACAGTCAGAGAAGAGACGTAAAGTTATTGAGATCAGTAATTCTTAGTATTATTCTATTTAGATAATATAGAGATTAGTTGCACAATGTGTTTAGTGATCTTTCCCTTGAAGTTGTTTGGATAGTGGGTCCTTCTGTCTTCCTTAACTCCTAATAGGGTTAGAATCTCCTCATAGGGATTCAAAGTCTCCTAACAGGGACTAATATGTACTTAATGTATTTCATAGGACTCCTAACAGAGTCCATCCTCTCACAAATAATTTTCATATTCATACATCTTTTTTGGGTACCATCCCCACTGGGGTTTACTCTCTAATCAAGAGGTTCCCAGGTTAACAAATCTGGTGTCATTGTGTATGACTATCTTTCTATGGTTATTGTTTATGTTGATTACTTATTTTAGATATAATAAGGTTAATATAAGTTATTTTTATTAGATAACTGATTCACCCCCCCCTCCCCCCCACTCAGTTATCTTGGTGGACTTTACTTTCTACCAGAGTTAACCTAGGGAAAATCTTGACAAGTCAACCTAGGGAAATGGTTGACATGTCAACTCAAAAATGCTTAACCAGTGTTACAATCATCATTTTATTTGCTCTCCTAGTCAATTGTTTTGTCCAAGTAAAAGTCTTAGTTGAAGTTGAAGTTGAACCTTCCTAAGTTCAAGTTCAAGTTCAACTTTTGTGAGGGGTTGCAAGAAGATTGTAGTCTTTAAGTCATTGGTCTTTTGATTAGTCAGATATGAAAGTCAAACTTGAAACTTGAACCTTCTTAAGTTCAAGTTCAAGTTCAAGTTTTGAAGGTCCGATTGATGGAATATTCTAGTCAAAAAATTAATTCTCTGTAGGAAAATTCTCTTAAAATATTATCAAACCCAAGCTTTCGGAGGGGTTTTATGTTAAGTCCAAAAACCATTGGATTTGATGGGACAGTGCAGACATGCTATGACATGATGGAAGATAGCTTGCAGCTCATAGTATTATATGGGTCATCATTATTAAAAGTGTGGTAATCAGGGGAGGTCATTGGAAGATGGGAAAAATATGATGATTTGATAGGAGAATTAATAGAAAGATCATTATATGTCATATCAGTAACCTCTCGCACAAATGCATTCATTATTATGCTCTACATGAATCTACTTGAAATCTTTGTCAATCTTGATAATAAATAGTAGTTGTTTCATTATCAATTGTTTATCAGTTATTTTGGAGAGAGGAAGCAGCGAGAATTTGGTAAGGGATTGCAAAAGTGTCATGCATAGTAAAGCGGTGAGTTTATCCTTTTCTCTTGCAACTTTTAATTCGTGGTTTCCCTAAAGGAAGATTGGAAACTACATGTTGTGAGATTTCTTTTTTTTGTTTTTCCTACAATGCCTCTATTTTGGCCTAAACTCCCCAAAGTTGAGAAGCGAACCCATTTTCTCGTCTCCCTTCCCGAAATTTGTGATACCTCCCTAGTAAATGTGAGCTTGGAAAAATTGCATGAAAGGGTCATAAATGCTCTTGATGGGTCTTTTTCTAAGAAGTTATCCAATGGTGGATTGTTTGAGGTTGCGACTTTTCCATCTATCCTAGCATGTCTTGAATTAGTCTTATAATGTGCAAATAGGTATGATGCCAGTAATAGGTGTATAAAAAATGCTTCAAAATAAATTTTGGTAAATATGAGTAGGGAGATAATCATAGCAGCCCTAAAAATTCCTCATAAGGAGCCCTATGAGTTCTAGACCTTTGGAGAAGCAACCTGTAGATATGATGAGGAAAGAAAGAAATACAACTCCCTCATTGCATAGATTGGTTATTGAGGCCGTAAAAAGGAGGCTTGCAGCTACCAAAGCCCCTAACCATTGAATATTTCATAAAATAAATAGTAGATATAGTTTTTCTCTTGAAGAGGGTAAAAGGAAATGAACATGCTTTTCATTGGGAGGATTGGATGTACTATTTTAACCAAAAAATACTGGGAGGAGAGAAATTTATTGCCTGGGCTGAGCTGATAGTTGAAAAATTGCTCAAAGAACTTTTGAATTTGACCAATTTAACTCCTTTATATATGACCTCTTATCTTTTCTACATCTTAGCCTATTGCAAGGACTAGGAGGGATTACCCCATGAACCCTGGGATGAAGATATGAGAATTTATGAATATTATAGACACTTGTAGAGTGAGAAGTTTGTTGAAGAATTTAGAAGGGTCAATGATGTGTTCCTGGGAAGGTTGTGTTGATCTTCAAGTCATGTTTCCTAATAGTGTCGTGCACTTAGTCATTATTAAGGTAGAGTTGGTTGGTCATCACTATGACCAAGCCATCCTATTGAGGTCGAGGAATGTATTTGACTTGTGTAAATATCATGTATGGACCGAGTAGTAGTTATTGTCAAGCAATTTAGTGGTCGTCGATTACATAGTATTTACCAAGAAGTATGAATGTCGAGTTGGATAGAACAGTTAGTGCCAAGTGACAACATATGGATAACAATTTTGACCAAGCACCAGAGAATTCATATGCCAAGTAAGCCATTTTTGGTATATGTGTTTGGAATGGCACAAACACTTAGTTAAATCATTTTGGCTGACTTCTATAAATGATTTAATAATCATTGAGACATTTAAGGAGTTAATTACACATTTTGATTGAGATTGTCAATCCCTATGCAAGCAATGTAACTGATTAAAAAAAAGGAATGCATAAGCAAAAAAAAAGATGAATCTAGATCATTGATCTTGATCTAGAAGCTTCATCAATTATCTATTTAAGGTGACATGAAAACCCTAATATTAGTATCAGATGTGTATGCAAAAGAGGCTATATTTTTGGATGTCAGAAGAAAAGATCAGACAGAGTGACTAAGCAGAGCATTGAAGGACATAACATAATTATATTAGATTTGAGATCATATTAGAGTTGGAAAGAGGAGATATGTTATTGGAATTTGAAGTGCAAACTAAAGGATCAGGTACTGATACATTCTAGCAAGTGAATTAGGGTAAATCTCTTAATAGAGTGGTCCTAACAAACCTTTGTAAATCTCCTAACATGGTTCTTACTTCATTGTAAGTTTAAATCCTTTAATCAAGGTAGACTGTATAAGTCTCTAAGGTCTTAGTAGGATAGACCCCTCACATGGTACATCACCAAAAGTGATCAAACTTTGTAGCCTTAACAGGCACACTTTATTGTTGCAGTAGTGAAGATTTGTGGGTGTCATCCCCACCCTAGTTTTACCTTCAAGGGTTTTTGGGTTACCAAATATTTTGTGTTATCTATTTATCATTTACTTTCATGTTCATGGATATGATTAGTAGTTATAACTATTATGGTATTGAAAATAATAGGCTTACTGAAGAAGCTATGCAAGTAATTAATATATATGGATGTTATTTTGTTTAATTTTTAAAATTCAACTACATTAGAGTTGGAATGTTTGATGGGGAGCCTCTAAAGCTGCCACGATATTGTTTAGATAATGTGGTTCTAATGGAGATATGTAGGTAGTTATTTTTTGTTGTATAGAAATCAGGAAGCTCTAAGAAGTCATCTAGAGCCTTATTTCCCATAAATCTTGGTCACTATAGATGTATAAGTTTTCAAGACAACATAGAAATGGAAGGTGAGCTTCAAGATCTAAATTTGAAACCTTACACCTCAAGGAATAATTTTGACTACAAAGGATTCACTAAATCAAACCTTAATGTCTCATCCACATTCATGCATATACTAGAGCTAGAGGACTATTGGACTAATTGTTTAGTTGATTTTGAGGTCAAAAGAAGACTATGGTCCAGAATGACCCTAAAATAGATAGTCACCTTTAAGGTAGATTTGAACATAGATGATGTTGAAGAAGATGAGAATGAAGATGTGCTTGATCCTCAGTATTTTGAGTAGATTAAGGCCTCCCCATTTCAGAAATAGATTGGACCAAAAGGTAAGAGGAAAACTTGCAATCCAGAATGGCCAACGTAACTAAAAGAAAATAAAACTTGTTGTAGAAGAATAAATCTCCCAATATATTTTTTCAAGCCCCAGAAAAGAAAGTGAAAGAAAAGAAAAAGATATCTTCAAGAAAAGTATCTATTTCAATTAACCCTATTGTTAATGATTCTACTGTAGGTAATTCTGAACCTGAAGTTGAACCAGACTCACAAAAGGTTCAAGTTCAACCCCTAGAAGAACCTAGTGTAGGGATAACCTACTCGAGCAGTAGGAAAAAGAAGAAAGAGAAAGAGCCTATAGTAAGCCTCAAAGTCTTGGTAGACTTGGTCCTTCCAGAGGTAGAGAAAGAAGCAGAACAGGTACCTAATTCTAGTCTTCCCAACATGGGTGAAAGTCAATATATCCAAGGTGATGTACATAATTCTTCAATGGATTCTCTCACTTTTCTCAGTGGCCATGAAACACCAAAAAATACTCCAATAGCTCAAAAGTGTCTTGAGACTTCCATATCCAAGAAGCGCAGTGTTTTTCCACTATTGTTACCCATCGAGGATGTAGTGAGAAGATGTCTGGATAAAAATCCCAATAATAAAATCCCAAGACTGAATCTATACTTGAATTTAATGAAGATATTGAGCATTGGATGGTGGAAATTTCCAAACTAGTTAATGATAAAGAAAGTAATGATGTAACTACACATGATTACTAGATATCAAAAGTGGACCTAGAGAAGGATAGCAGAGCAGTCAACATGAAAACCTTTGAGGTATCAAATAGGAAAATTTCCAATAGAGTATGGAAAGATGCTAAGGAAAAATAAGAAATGAAATAAACTATGAATAATATGGCCCAATATATCTATTCCATTCAACATCCTGAGCCTTTTCCCTTGAGTGAAATGCCTACCTCAATTGACATTAAATCCATGGTCAATCAAAATTTCTTAGAGCAGGTGCAGAGGAATAGAGCAATTGCCAGAACATTTGAAGAATGGATGGATCATGTCAAGGTTGATGCCATCAAATACATCAATTATTTTAGTGAAGCCCATAAAGAAGCTATTAATATAACCAAGAAGATTGAGTCAAACATTGAGGCTTGGGAAAATGAGAAATACAATTGGACTTAAGAGGTCTTGTGGATGAAAGAAGTGCAAAATTATGGCTTATAGAAGTTTCTTACAGAATGACTAGTCCTGGGTTTGGATGATAAAATATTTTATGTCTTAAGAGAATGCATTGAATGGATAAATGAGGTTATTTCTTAGGTGATCTCTAAGATTAAATATTTACTTAAGGAATTAGAAATCATAAAGGATATTATTCTAGGAGACGTGAAATAGATTGACAAGTAATGTGCTAAATTAGAAGAGAATCCAATCAGGTGGAGCGAAGAAATTATTAAAGATCTACAGCTAAAATTTGATGAGTTGAAGGAAGTAAAAATGTTGGTTGTACAGGACTTCTCAAAGATTTCCCACATGGAGTCGATGTTGATAATCAATTGGAAGCACTTGGATATGCATGATGAGAAGGTCACGCAGATTTGTAAAGATAAAGAAGTATGGAAGCAGAGGATCAGGTACCTTGGGTTGCCACATTAGTAGATCATCTCTACATTTACCTCTGCTCAGAAAAATTGGAAGGTCGCTCAGCTGGTTTCTATTCCACCAGAGAAATCTTAGGGGTTTTGGACACTTGGAAGAACTTAGCAGGCACTTGACGCCATAGTTCAGTTTCTTTTCCTTTTATGCTTTGAAGTTGGTTATGACAACTAAAAACTATCTACTCCTAGTGGAGTAATTTTAACTATGGTTATTTCTAGCCTTGAGAGGATATTTATGGAAAAACTTAAAACTGATTGAAGGTCGGCTCTCTGAGATATCAGAAACTAATTTTTAGATATCTATGCTTTTGTTTTTGATAAATTGATATGATGAAATATATGTATAATCCTACGGTTTTATATACAAAGCTATCTAAGTGGTGAATATTATTGTTCATTAATGCATATGGTTTATTTTCCTATAGAATTAGATTATATGTGAAGGTGCTTTATTTTATCATATGGGTTTCTTTATATTTGAAGCAACATAGAGGATTCATTGAATAATCTTAGCTATAATCATATGGATAGTTATTGTCATCAAATTTGAATGGTTTTTAAGATTATATATTCTATTCATAGTGATGAATTGAGTGTTATGCCTTCATATTTTCTGCTTTAAAATGCCCATGAATTATATTCTTTTGCAATAAGATTAGATTGAACAACTTCTACAAAGGTAGTTGCACCTTGAAAAATTGTAGAGAGTTTTCTATTATAGAAACTCAATTGTTAGTGTTGTAATTGTTTTTTTCCATTTTTATGAAAATCAACTAAATTAATTTTAGAAAGGGAAACATTGTTCACTAATAATGAGTTAACCCCAAACCCCATGATAAATGGAAAGTTTACAGTACTTGCCTGATCAGTCACCAAAAACCAATTGTTCCTGTAGTACAAGTCAAACAACTTCATGTTGCATCATCCCTTTAACCTTATCTCCATGCACATTCATAATAAATACTTCCATGTTGGTGGATGTACTTTTTCTCTGTAAGAAATAAACCACTATCATTCAATGCCACAAGTCTGCCAACTTCAACTCAAAATCCACCTCACCAAGTGATTCTATTGTACTTACAACCAAGATGGTGTTAACATGAGTTTTGTTCAGCATGTATCATACTGATCATTTTCATTAATTCTTCACAAAATGTCCCAAAATGGTAGCCATTTATGTTTATTTACTACCAAATCTATTTATTATACTGTAGTTTAATTAATGTATATATATTTTTCATACTAATTTTCCAACCTATCTTCTTCCATTCACATGTGTTGATACATGTAAAAATTTTAGTGGGGGACAAGAGTGTGTCTTAGACACATCATCTCCATGTCACATTTGTCTTAAACCATAATGTTAAATCATGACTCAAGTCATCATTAATCCTACAACTCTCAAAAATTTGAATGATCTTGATGTGACATATGAGGCATTTGAAATATCTTCCAAATATTTTTATGAGTACTCCCTAATTAAGTTCTCTTGTCACCAAATAAAGAATAGAAATAACACCTTCATGAGTAATATTTCCCTAGTTACCTAAATTTTAGAGCCTAAATTTAGAAATAAAAGAGGGTTTTGTGAGTTTGTGAGTAGTAGAGGGTTCATGGTGAAGAAATACTTGGTTGAATTAAGGGTTGATTGAGCTACCAATTATAGAGGTTTTGAATTATAAAAAATTATTCTTTTAGTTCTTGGAATCTTTTGAGAAGGGTTTGTTGTCTTATAAAAAAAATTGAGCAAAATTCAGGTATACACCATGGGTGGACCATCTATTAGAAATGAACCTACAATGCATACAATCTTGTTCCAAGACCAAGTTTGTGTAGGACCATCTATGAAACTGAATGGTTATGATGATGGCATTGCATGAGAATTTGTAGAAACATTCTCTAATGGTGAAGCAACAGTTAAGGTATTAAGGGTTATAGCTACTGAAGAGAGAATTGTGCAAGTAACAGGACTTCCAGCTCTAGGAGAAAAATACCCAAAGTAACATGATTCCAGGACAACTAGAGCTCAAATTACACACCTATAAAGAGCCCAACCTAGCTCAAACTCCTAACTAAATTGATTGATACAAATTTTGACAAATTTGCAATTGTTTTCATTTCACACATTGAAGATTTGAAAAACTTTGTCAATTTCTTAATTTTGAGTTCTACAATTAATGGGCTCAATAATGATAATAATAATGAAAGAACTCAATTCAACCTCCAATGATAAAACAAGTTTGCAAATAGAATAATTTCCTCACAATGATTAAACTAGAAAGAACATTTGCAATTAAAATAACAACTAAAACTAAAGTGCACCTTTTATAATTATTATAAGTCAAATGGCTATTGGAAACCATCCAAACATAGCCCCTTAGGATAGATACATTGTTAATTATTAATTATTCCACCTCCAGCATGAAACGTAGCCTCCAAAGAAATGGTGCACCCTTATTGAGGAATAATTGCATCCAACAAGGAAATAAATGTAACCACATGTAGTGTTGACATGGCTTCCCAGCTAGATCACAACCACTAAATTGTAATTGTAATTCACAGCCATACAACCCATCACATGAAGCATAAACAAAACCACACCAGCACTTAGGGTCAAGAAACATACTGAAAATACACAATTTTAATCAATTTTGGTATACAACTCTTGATCCCAAAGTTTTTTTTTTCTATTAGTGTCTTACACTTAGTCATTTTCTAGGCAATGTTAGTCAGTCATCATTGTGACCGAGTCATCATGCAAAGGTCGAGTTAAGTATAGACTTGTATATTGTATATTTACCAAGTATTAGTTACTGCAGAGGAAGTCAGAATGCCGAGTAAGCCAGATCTAATATATGTGTTTGTAATGGAACAAACACTTAGGTAAACTATTTTGGCCAACATCTACATTATATTTATTGTTTTTTGAGGAAATCACAGAGGTGATTATGCCTTAAATTTATAATCATCGATCCCTATGTAATCTATGGAACCAATCAAAATTAGGGAATGCTTAAGAGGAATAAGTAGACAATCTAGATCATTGATCTTGATTTATGGAGTTAATATATTATTTATATAAGATGAGATCCAAACCCTAAATTATAATATATGAGAGAAGAAGTATGAAGGGCATTTCATACATGAAGAACATAGAAGTGTTTTGATTATCAAAAGCAAAGATTAGTGACTGAGCATAGCAGTGAAGGACAGAATAGAGATATATTTGATAGAGGAGATCAAATCTATATTGGAAGGAGAAGATTTGTTATCAGCATCATAGTGCAAACTAAATGATCAGGTACTAAATCATTCTAACAAGTGAATCAGGGAGAATCTCTTAATAGAGTGTTTTTAATAGACCTAAGTAAATCTTTTAACCAAGTGCTTACTTTGTTGTAATTTTTAATCATTTTGCAAGGTAGATTGTATAAGTCTTAAAGCTCTTAACAGGGAAGACCCATCACATGGTAGATTATTATTTTTTTATCAAACTTTGTATCCCTAATAGGAAAACTTTAATACTATTGTAATGAAGATTTTTAGGTGTCATCCCCACCCTAGTTTTACCTTTCAAGGGTTTCTAGGTAACCAAGATCATTGTGTTATGTTTCATTTTCATGGATGAAGATTAGGATGTTAGATCTATTTTAGTATTGAATTTGATATTTGTATTATGCAAGTAAGTTTTTGTCAAAATAGAATTATTGGGAGATATCTGATTCACCCCCCCCCCCCACCCCCTCTCGGTATCTCACTTTCCCATAATAGATTTCCAACAATTGGTATCAGAGCTAAGTCTCTTAAAGAATTCTAATCACTTGTGAGTCAAAGATCTTGAGATGGGGGTTTATAAGTTGGGAAAGATCATAGAGAATCAAAAGATTGACATTCAACTTGCACTAAATTAGCTTGAAGCATCTAAAGATGAACTAAAGAAATCTTTAAGCAGAAGAAGAGAATTGGCAATACAATAGAATGAAACTCAATACCAAAAAGAGGATACTAAAGGACTATTTGATATTGGTAACTCTACTGAAAGTGACAAGGCTATAAAAGATCTACTGGAGAAAAAAAAGGCATACTTAGTGAGGACATTAGAATTTTGAAGAGAGAACAAGAAATACAATCAATAAGACTTTGTGAAGTTCTTGAAAAAAAAAAGCTAAAGAAGACAAGAAAATGGCTGAAGAAGATAAAAGACAAATATTTATGAGACTTGATGAAAGGACATGTGACATGCAAAGGTTGAAAAACAATCAATTGGACATGGTAAACCAATTGCTAATTTATAATCAAGAGCTGGGAAGGAAAGATGTGGAAATCGCAAGTCTAAGATCATAAAATAGCCAACTAAGGAATGAAATCATATCTGAAAAAGAACTCAATGAAAGGATGAACAAGCCTAATGAAGCTATGAGATATTTTGAAGAACTGTTAAGGTCACCTAGAATATCCAATGATACATCTAGACTTGGACATGATGAGCACCTATCATCCACTGAGGAAGTATAATCATCAAAGAGTGGAGAACAGAGGAATGCAAAGCCGAAGAATAACAAACCTACATGCCATCATTGTGGAAAGCTAGGACACACAACTAACATCTACAGAAGCAAACATGGTAAGTGTAATCCTAAACCAAATTTCAATGGATATTATTTTAACTATAAGAAACATGGACATTAGCCACATGAATGCAGGACAAAGATCAGTAATCCACCTACCTCACCTAGATTTCAAGGACATTGTTTTAACTGTCAAAAATATGGACATAGAGTACATGAGTGTAGATCCAAAGCTAAGTGTATATCCAATCAGAAAACCAAAGTACCTAGGAAAGGTAACACATACAATTGGGACTACAATACATGGTATAGTTGTCATTATTGTGGAAAATATGGTCATATTGGAGAAAACTATTGGAAGAAACATTTTAGAGGTAAATCCAAGAGTTAGATGAGTGGAAGTCAGGTTTGTTACAAATACAATAAGATTGGTCACTTAAAGAGAGAATGTAGAGTACATATATCAAGCAATGAACAAGTCAAGAATGAAGAAATTGTTGATTAGATGAGAAACTAGATGAATAAAACATGGGAGAAAAAAGAGGAAGCAAGTAGTAGTAGAGCCAATGAACGTGAGGTCACCCAATCCAATGGATTAGGTGATCACACTACTTAGAACTAAGAAAAGAAGGTATGTGTGGAATTGAATCTTGTAATGCTTTATTTTACATTAGTTCCTAAAATTTTCTATGATAAAGTCCATATCTGCATAGATTAAGATGCATTGGGATAAATTTGAGAAAGAAGCTACATTGTATATTTGATGTTGAGCATCAGTATTTTAAGTTCATAGAGACCAAGTCACTAGTGTATATCGAGCTCCTATGGTAGCCAATATGTGATATGTAGGGGTTTTAGCTATTTAATTATTCTCTCCCTTTCCTGTACTAAAACTATAGGCATCGTATCTTCAATAGCCTTATTTCTTATTGTTTCATCCTCTAATTGTGCTAATTATTTTTTGATTTCCATCTTGCTATACAAGTCCTTTGGTATACTTCCCTCTATTTCCAGTAGGTTCTTTTTATAGATTAGTAATTTTTCAATCACTATGTCCTCTATCACTGACTAATTTTCAGAATCATACCTTTCATAGTATCTGTTTAGTGTCTTCAAATTTCCATCTTTTATTATCCTTTTTTGTAACATTTTTTTGTCTAATTTCCAAAAATTCTCTATTTTCTTTTGCTCTGCCTTTTCTTCTTTATTTTTAGTCACCTTTTCCTCTTTTCTCTTTGTCTCTACCTCCACCTTTTGTTTCTTAGGGCTAATAGGTCTATTTTATCTTGTAGATCTCCTAGGAGTGCTCATAGGTGCATCCTCTTGTGCTATCTTCTCAAGGGTGATTGATAAATCTATTATATCAAAAGTAGGACTTACTATCTTTTCTACTTCAAAAGGAGGAGGTGCTTCAATTTCCATGCAAGAAGATCCTTCTGTCATCTTAGTTCTTACTTCCTTTACTTGTTCCTTTGTGATCCTAGCCTTTGCTACCATTTCATCTACCATCTTTTCTATCTTTCTCTTCCTTGTTCCTTTATCTTGTTCTTCTCTAACCTTTGCTGGCTTTTCCTCATAGGTTCCCCATCTTTCTTTAGATGTATCTATCTTAGATGTTATTACATGTTCAATCTTCATTATAACAACCTCCGAACTAATGTCATACCCTATAGGGTAGCACCATTTCTTCCTAGGCTCAACTGCTTCAAAGCATACATAATCAGTTTCAACCATGAAATAGATTTTGTCCTTGTATCTCTCAACTAACTTCTCAAGAATCTTGTATCTCTCCTTCATTTTCCTTTGTAGGATTTTATTCATAGCAAACAATTGACCATCTACCCAGTCTTTGTTCTATCTCTAGTAGCTCTATGATATTTGTATACCAGTAGGTATGTTGTCCTTCCATGCTCTTGGATGCATTCTAGGAATTTTTTTCTCAATATGGATGTACATATGAATCAAGAGTGAACCAAATCTGAATGCTTTTGACATGTCCTTAACAATCCTCACATTCTCCAAAAATTGTTGTGCTAGAATTTTGCACAAGTTTTACTTGGTGTTCTCTTTCACCATTATATAAGCCATCATTATGACTCTTGTAGATACAGAATAAGGTCTGCTAAGTATAACTTATATCCTAGTAGCATTACTACTAGTCTCACATCTTGTTGAAATATATCATTTACAGTCATCACTTGCTTGTCCCATTTGGAATGAGTTAGGGTCTCCACTTGCTTCTTGATGTTTTTCTCTACCATAGGGAAGGCTCCAGTGTTGTCCAATCTAGTTATTTCAAGAATTAGTTGGCTACATATCTTCACAAGCTTCTCTCCTATCCAGAGAAACTAATCATGGATTCTTCTTAGAATGATCTTGAACCATTCAGCCTCACAAAATTCATTTAATAGGGTTAGCTTTATGATTGATTGGTCTTCCATGTGTTTGAAATCTTCCTTCATTTTCTCATCAAATTCTATCATCTCATCTATCTCCCTATATATTTCTACATCCCCTATAGTCTCATACTTACAATGAATGTAAGCCCTAATGTCTTCTACATGAAGGAAGTCATATGGGGTTTGTGAAAACGCTCCTTCAGGATCATCCTCACAAGACTTAAAAGGGTGTCTCTTAAACTTATACCTTTTTCTATCAACATCATATATGATAGGTGCATCCATAGCTTTTTCATAGAGTATATGATCTAAACACCTTTAATATGCCAAATTCCAGAACTTCTGCTTCAATTGATCATGCAATGTGGTTGCTAGGTGGCTAATGTGCTTATTAAATCTGTTCTCCTTGGTCACTACTTATCAAATGGTGAAGAAATGATATGCTTCAAGGTTTTTTATCCATTGATGGTTGAGTAAATGCATTTATCACAGTTAGCTCAACTTTGCATATTGTCCAGTCAAACACAAATCTCGCACTCATAGGATATGAATCTCCAAATACTGCGATCATAGATATAGACTCCATAATGCTTGTACACACCATATCTAAGCTCTCATGAGCTCATTCCACATAATCAGGGGTTGGATATAATATTTTATCTACATCCAATGCTCCCCCTAAGGCCATTCTCATCCTTTTAGGTTGATGTATCAATGTTAACATCATGCGAAGACACAATAGCATATATTGTCTCTCCCTAAACCAATGCCTTCTTAAAATCTTTTACCTTTAATATCTATTCATCATCTTCATCTATTGGTTTCTTGAAATGATTCTTGAATTCATCTATATATTCTCCAAGACTTGTATCATTGTTACCAATATTCTTCTTTATAACTATAGGTGGTGGTCCTCTTATATTGTCCATTCTATTATACCTACAAAAATTTTCTATGTGTCCTAACATTTGAAACATGTAGGTGGTCTTCTATCCTAACTAACCTATAGTTTATAATACCTTGTAGTATGCCCAAGGTTATTGTATTTGTAGCATGTGATCTTCACTATTTATTTTTCTCTAATGTAATCTTTCCTTCTTCTTGACTGATCAGGTTTTCTACATTCTGCTTTCTTATGTCCATATGCATAACAGTTATAACAATAACTAGTAAAGGTTTTGAAAGGACTTTTACCTTTGCAATCTATTTTCATGTGTCCAAGTTTGTTGCATCCAAAGCATCTACCTTTAAAAGGTCTGATCTGATCTTTAGGTTCTTCAAGAGTGGATCTATCTTTAGTCTTCACTTCATGTGATTCTTCATGAGTCTTAGAATGTTCTCCTTCATTTTACCCAATTCCAGTCATGTCTCCTTTAGGTTTATGTCTCTCTCTTTCTTCATCAATTTTATCACTGCTCATGTGTAACTTCTCAATGTGTAACTTGGATTGAGTGAGTTCACATTTAATAATCTGATTGCATTTCTCCAATTCCAAGAATTTGTCCTTGTAGTGATCAAGTTCTATCTGCATGTTCACTTCTTTTAGAGTATCTTCAACTTTTTATCTTGCATCATTTTCATGTTGAATCTCTTTAATCATCAGAAGATTTATTTATTCCTTTTCTTGCTCTAGCTTCTTTACATGATCTAATGTATCATTTTATGAATCCTCCTTGATCTTTTCCATAAGGTCTTGTCTCTGAATTCTTGAAAGTTCAAGTTGTTCCTTTAGTTTCTTAATAAAACCTTATGCTCTTCTTAACTTGAATTTCAAATCACCATTTTGAGCCTTTTCTTTGTCCAGGTCATCAAGTGTTGCTTCAAAGTTCTCTTGCAAACTTTATGAATCCATTCTGATCTCCCTTAAGCTATTAGGATTTCTCTCCAAGGGCCAATTGTTAGGATTAAGTAATATTGAGAGGGGGGGTGACTTAGTATTATAGCACTTCAATTTAAAATTAAACCAATTGTGAATAAACCATATGAATGCTTAAATGAAAATAACATAAACACATAACTCATAACACCATTAAATTTTTTTTGAGGAAACCCCGGCCAAGGGAAAACCTCAGTGGGGATGGTACCCACAACTATGCACTAAAATATAGAATCCTTGTTAGGAGATCTAGCCATGTTAGGAGCTAAGTATTACATAGTACATTTCCTTGTTAGAGGAATTTCAACCCTATTAAAGGTATACAAAAACCCTATTAAAGGTATAGTGAGATTATAGCTCTTACAATTAATAATTCAGTTACAAAAAGTAATCTTCAAGAGTGAACAATACAAGCATCTGCTATGCTTTGATAGTTCTAGTTATAGCTCTCAATAGTCTCTGTCAATATCTGATCTCACATATGCTATCAACCATTTACTGATATACCAAATTCATATCCATATCTCATACATATCTTACGCACCTATCACTTCCATAAAACACTCTTTATTTATATCTATTTAGTCATCCAGTCGGCTCTCAAATATAATACAAAACATTATAATTACTTATACAAATGATAAATACTAAGTTGGTGATCTTATATTACCAAAGTTTCATGAATATACAATCTTTATCTAACTTAGCATGTTACCATTCCATCTAGCCTTCCCTTAATCATCATGACTGTTCATCTGCCTTGTTTCATTGTTCCTTTGTCTTCGCATACCTTCATATCACTATAACTTGCTGATATCAATATCAAAACACATGCGACCTTAACTAAAGGTCATACATATCCCAAAAAAATTTCCTCTAAGTTATCAAGTCATAAAATATCATATATTGTCTTTTTTTATCAAACCAATACTAAAGTATACTGTAAATCTAATTATGTACTTAGTCATTTTCATGACTGTGTCTCCAATACTTATTCTTACCCCATGCGATTACTATAACATGTGTATTAACATAAATGACAACCCTCAAGAGATTCTCAATGCACTCAAAACATCACTTGCCAAAAGATGCTAGGAGAAGGTGAAGAGGAAGATGCAACTCTTACATTGACACAAGGGTTAGGAAAAGACAAGTCAAGTGAATCAAAAGAGAGTGAAGAGGAGGAGACTGTAGTCACTAAGAAAGGAAAGAAGGCATCAGTTGCCATGCCTATTAAGAAACAAATGTAGAAACAAAATCCCACTCCTCCTATAGTACTTAGACCTAGAACTAGAGCAGCTTCTATTGTTCCAATTGTCGAGCCACAAAAGAAAACCCCTACATTAGGGAAGAGGAAACAAATTTAGGCGAAGGCTATGTCAAGTAATATAAGGAAGAAACCAAGAAGAAAGATAATATTGGAAAAGGATGATGATGAGGAAACTAATAGTGATGAGAACATAATGAAGAAGGCACTATCTCAAAGGAAGAAACTAACTGTGGATGAGATATGCCACAGCATAAAGAGCACTGTTGGATTAGCAGGATTCAAAAAAATCAAATTTGAGAAATTGAGCATTGAAGATAAAGAGAGAGTAGAGGAAGCTATTCTTGAGATGCTTTGTACATTCAATATGACACCATTATAGATGGGGAACCTTATTCCTCAAGAATTATATAAGAGGATAGCTCAGAAATGGGAGTATGCCTTGATGACCGAGAAGAAAATAAGGGAGAGCACTCTAGCTCAAGTCATGCTAGACTTATCCCCTGATTACATCAAGAAGTACATGGAGTAGTCTAGAAACCTATTTTTTCCCAAGCTCTGAGCATATTCCATTCTATAGCACAATGTTGAAGAAATTGTGCAATAGAGCACAAGGTTGTGGAAAATTATTTTTGGACTTATAGATGACAAGAGTGCACAATCGAGTGGAGGTACTTCCAATAAAGTAGAATTGGACAATAAGGAGGATATTGAAGAACCAAAAACTAAAAAGGAAATAGGACAAAAGGCTAAAGCCAGTGAATCATAGGATGCGATCACTATTGTGGATATCACTGAGGATACCCCAGTGAAAACAAATGTGTTAACTAAGGAGGAAATTTAAAAGCAAATACAAGTCGATGCAGCCTCAGATAATTTTTTACCGAGCACCAATCCAGTACTAATCCAAATACAATATTATCCATAGATTGAGAGTACAAAAACTATTGACATAACACTAGTTAACCTCCAAAAGGTCACAGTTGAAGTTCAATCCTCACAGAGTACTAGTGCTGAGAAATAGGACAAGTCGGCAATTACACCTAAGATTACACTTACCGAGGAGAAATAGAAAGAGAAAGCTAAGAAGACTCTTAAAGAGAAAGAAAATTAGTCTACATTAGTTGTGATAATTTCTCATGTGGAAGATAAGGAAAAGGAAAAGACTTAGGAAAAGAAAGAAAAAGAAAAACCAGAGCCTAAGGAACAAGAGGCAATAAAATCTCTTATACAGATGTCAAGTGGAAATACACTAACGAAGATAACACAGAAGAAGAAGGAGAAATATCCTACCATACAGGTGACACTTGATGAATTTATAGTGATTCCTAAGTGGGACACTGATAACTTAACCTATGAACAGATGCAAATATTGCAGGATCTTTTGAAGAAGAAGAGAAAACAAGAAGAGCTAAGAAGAGAGCACCAACAAAAGAAGGTATTATATGAGATCAAAAGTATTTTCATTGATGCTTTTAAAATGGTTGATGTAAATGCTTTTAAGATGATTCGTGCCTATTTTGGAACAACTTGTAAATATTTTCAAGAAGGTATATGATGATGGCAGTGAGGCAAATGATAAGTTGTTACAGTGGTCTATGAGAAAGTTTGAGACCAAGATACTTGACAAGGTTTCAACTGACATTACAGTTAAATGGGTAGAAATTTCTCCCTTAGTAACAAATTTAGAATAAGTTGTGTAGAATGCCCATTCTTTGTACAATAAATTATGCAATGTTGAAGAGTTTACTAAAGAAAATTAAGATTTGATAGACAAGTTGCAGCTAGACTTAAAGTCTACATGACATTCACAAGTTCCAGCTCCATCCACTTTACTAGATTATTACATGCACAAGGTAGATTATCTAAATTGGTGGCTAATGATGGAAAAATAAGTGCTAGACTAATTTCAATCCAAATAATGTTGACACCTCATCTTGAGGTTATGCAAAAGGAGTTAGTCTAGTAAAAGCATTAGTGTATAAAGACCCTCGTATTTCTATTGTTGAGAGCCTAGTTGAGCTAGCTGCTGAGCTAGAAATAAAGTCACAAGTTTTGGAATCTATAAGGTTCGGTTGGGAAAATGCATTAGCTATGGTTATGCAGCTTCATAAACCATTTTTGGACAAGTATTTCAAGTGACAAAAAGAAAGGGGGAAATAACATGACAGAATATTAAAGGTTAAAGGGGGAAATAACATGACATAATAGGATATGAAAGAGGAAATGACAAGAGGAATGATAGAGTTTAGAAAAATAGAACCAAGGATCCTGAACATAGTGGAATAATAGTGTGACATACTATTTTTTGTAAATGTATATATTTGGTTGTATGTCAAATGAGTCTTATGTACATATATGTGTAGAATATTTTGAAGATTGAGTCAAAGTCTTAGGGGGAGTATTCATATAGGAATTTTTCATATTACTAAGTACTTGTGTAATGTAATGTAAAATGTCATGACAAAGTGTTTTTGCCACTAATGTCAAAGGGGGGGATTGTTGATCCCTAAGTTTTGTTGTCTATTAGTGTCTTATACTTAGTCATTTTCTAGGTAATGTTGGTCGGTCATCACTGCGACTGAGTAATCATGTGTAGGCTGAGTTAATTATAGACTTGTATATTGTATATTTACCGAGTAGTAGTTACTATCAAGCAAGTCAGAAGGTCACTAAGTACTTTAGTAATAGTCGAGCAAGCTTATGCTGAGTTGTGTAGATATGTCAGTGTCGAGCACCAGGGAATGAAGAACAATGAATGTTGAGTAATAGAGATTTCAAATGTCGAGTAAGCTCGATCTGATATATGTGTTTTTAATGGCACAAACACTTAGGTAAACTATTTTGGATGACTTCTATATTATATTTATTGTTTTTTGAGGAAATCACGGAGGTGATCATGCCTTAAATTTATAATCATTGATCCCTATGTAATCTATGGAACCAATCATAATTAGGGAATGATTAAGCAGCATAAGTAGACAATATAAATTGTTGATCTTGATTTATGGAGTTGATCTATTGTTTATATAAGATGAGATACGGACCCTAAAATGTAATATATGAGAGAAGAAGTATGAAAGGGATTTCACACATGCATAACAGAGAATTTTTTTTATTATCAGAAGCAGAGATGAGTGACCAAGAAGAGTAGTGAAGGACAAAAAAAAGATATATTTGATAGAGGAGATCAAATCTATATTGGAAGGAGAAGATTTGTTATCAGCATCACAATGCAAACCGAAGGATCAAGTACTAAATTATTCTAACAGGTGAATCGGGGAGAATCTCTTAATAGATTGGTTTTAACAGACCTAAGTAAATCTCTTAACTGAGTGCTTACTTTTTTGTAAGTTTAAATCCTTTTGCAAGGTAGATTGTTTAATTCTTAAAGCTCTTAACAAGGCAAACCCCTCAGAGGGTAGATCATTATTTTTTGATCAAACTTTGTAGCCATAACAGGCAAACTTTAATACTGCAGTAGTGAAGATTTGTGGGTTTCATCCCCACCCCAATTTTACCTTTCAAGGGTTTTTGGGTAACCAAAATCATTGTGTTATCTTTCATTTTCATGGATGAAGATTAGGATGTTAGATCTATTTTAGTATTGAATTTGATGTTTGTGTTATGCAAGTAATTTTCTGTCAAAATGGAATTATTGGAAGATATTTGATTCACCCCCCCTCTCAGTATCTCACTTTCCCATAATATATTTCCAACAACAACAACACCAAAATTGCAACTAGACTAATCAGAATTACTTCCCAGATACTCAGAGCACAACTCACCGCTTATTTTCAATGATTTAAAGTGCAAAAATAGGAGGAATCAGTCCTCTCAAACCCTAGTAGAAAACTCTTTAGCCAATTCTCCAAAATGATAAAATAACAAGTCAAGAATGTGGTTCAAATTCTCATAAGGTTGTATTTATAATATTTAATTCAATAGCTTCTCAATGACACTTTTCACAATAAAGCCACTTGATTTATGGTTACAAATTTGAAATATAATAAACTATTATATTTCCCTCCACTTTAATTATGAGAATGACCCTTTCATTAAAATAATGTTATTCTGACACATAGGATCCCTATTTTATGTGCTCAAGATTTAAAACTTCTCAAATCGGTTCCAACGAGCTATAACACCAAGGCTCCCAATATACAATCCCAATAAAAATAGAAACCTTAGCCAATTTAATTATGTTGGATTACGGAGAGGGGGGGTGAATTAGTAATCCTAATAAAAAATACCTTAAAATATTTTTCATTGATTAACGCGGTAACAACATAGTTAACTATTTATCGACAACAGTAAATAAACTATATCAATCAATAAATCATTCATACAAATCATTCATAATGTGTAACACCAATATTTAAGATGGAAACCCAGCTATGGGAAAAACCACTATGGGAATTATCACCCACTAAGAAAATACTCTTCTATAAAGCATGCCCGATTAAGAGCCAATCTAGTTAAAGATTACAAAACACATTGTTAAGTGTGACCCAATTAAGGGATTTACCTCAGATCTGTTAGGATCTTCACCCTTTTAGGAGTGGCCTTGTTAGAGGGATTTAAACACTCTTTAGAATGTCACCTTTCTCAAGGATTTTACAATAAGACTGTAAAGTCCACTCTGTTAATAAATTTCTCTATTACAAATGCTAGTAAGAAATGATAATAAAATTGACCTGTATATGTGCTATTTTTTCATATCAAATCCTTATGTGCTCTTCAATCTTCAATTTAATTCTTCATCATCCACTGGTATCAATACTTCATCAAATCACTATTTTCCCACTCAAAATCTCTTTGTTCCTTCTTCTCTACAATTGGCGACTCTGCTGGGGAGTGAAATAAGTTTACCATTAAGAGTATCCCAGAGTCTTGTTGTATTCAATTTGGGGAAGAGTCTCATAAATGTTATAATCTAAAAATTGTTTTCATATTTGAGTGTATTACTTGGATTTGTTGTTGTAAAAAATTAAAACTATATGAGACTTTGTTGTGAGGAATGCCCAGAATCTATTGGTGTTTCAAGAAGATCAGTGAAAATTTTGTGTCCTCTGAAGAGAGGTGGCGACTCTGTGCTAGAACAAACGTAAGGTGTGAAGCCTTGTTTCAAATTTCAATCAGATGTGAAGTGAACAGTAGCAAGGACTTTCCAGGTATTCTCCATTCAATTTTGATGTGCTTACATGGTCCTTATCAAGTGATATTGTCATTAAAAGAAAGGATAGATAAGTGAAATTACATACTTCTGGATTAAAATTTGAGTTAAATCATAAGTGAGAAGTAAGTCAGATTAGTGAGCCTGATAAGAGAAGGTTGATTACAAGTGTAGACTTTTTGTTACTGGTTTTAAAGAATTTCAAGTGTATAGAAAAAGTTGTAGCCCGTAATGGATGGTCATAGGTTTGTCAAAGGATATGTGCCATTTTGCTATCATGGCATACCTAGTTTTCCTAATACGATCCCTGATGGAATCAGAGGACATTTGTCAAATTTTGATAGGAACCAATCTCAATCAGCAAGGAAGCATGTTCAAGTTTTTGCTGATGTGATGTGTGATTTTGATATATGCCATGAGGATCTTTGGATGAGGTTTTTTGTGTAGACTCTAAAAGGAGATGAAAGAGAATGGTTCTCATTCTTTTCGGCAGCTTCGATTTCTTCATGGGAAGAGTTGAGTTCATCCTTCATTGAACAATTTGATGGATGGGTGGATGTTAAATTGTTGCTAGATAGATTTATGGATATTCAGATTCAACAAGATGAGTTGATCCCTAAGTTTAATAGAAGATTCATTAAAATATTAATGGATATCCCTGAAAATTGTAGGCCCCATGATCAGATATGTTTAGTTGTGTATTTGGGTGCTTTGGGCCAAAAGATGGGTTTCCTGTTGAGGGATAAACAGCCACAAAGTCTGTACCAAGCTTTTGAATTTGCTATGGATATTGAAGCAATCTGAAATATGGAGTTATAAGAAGGCGTACCTCTACTGGTTTGTGTTTTCAGAATGAGATGAATAATCAGGAAAAGACTGAGCAGCAACATTACTTTCATTCCCAGATTAATTGTATTGATCAAAGTGTTGTTTTTGAAAGAGGAGTGAATGTTTCTACTGGAGATTTTGTTGATGAAGAACTAGAAACTTTTTCAACCAATGAAGACAATCAACATTTCCAAATTTTTGATGATACATCTCTCCCTTTGTACAAGTGCAATGAGATTAATCATGAAAATAACTTCCCAGTTACTAATGTTGATGAAAGTGCTGAGAGGAATAGTGATAATAATGAACTCGTGGATAAAAAAACTTTTGTCATTATTGCTGCATTTGAAACAACAAGATAATGGAAGCATAGATCAGGTAGAGAATGAATTGAATTCTAATAACCTATCACAGGTTTTCTCTCATGACGAGGATGATTTTTCTTTTCAGTCTTCCATGTGTATGATTAGTAATGAAGCTGAATGCGAAGTCTTGGAGATTAAAAACAAATAGGGAAGTTCATTGTCCAGTGCTTGTGAAGATGATTTGATTGATTATGGTGCTGATTTCTCATGTAATGACAACAGTAGTGGTGAATCTTGTTCAGATTTAGATTTTGAATCTTCTTTCTCTGCTGATAGTGTATATAAAGATGGATATAATAACATGTCTTATGATGTTACTAATGTGTTATTTGATGAAGACATTGATGTAAATCAGATGGCACTTTTTTCTAATGTTTATGAGAAACAATTTCATGTAGTTTCTAATCCCTTGTTTGAAGAATGTGCCCAGGAAAGTGAATGTGCTGAAGGTAATTCATTTTCAGATTGTGATATCAGTGGTATGGTTGAGTCTAAACTTCTAACTCCAATGAATTCATTCAGAGGAGATGTAATGCAAGGTGAGAGTTGTTCATTTGATGAAGATGCATTACATATTGATAGTTTGGTCATTCTACCTCCGGGCATTGATGATAATGAAGGTGATCCGATTTATGGTTTTGATTGTATGAATCATCCTTATGAGGATAAAGCTGTGATTTATCAAGAGAAATCAGATTTGTTTAGTCTAATTGGTTTGACATATGAGGATGTTTCAAATTTCTTGGTTAATGGGAATGAGTGTGAGTATGTTTGCTTCTCTTTTGATATGCAAGCTTGCACTAAAGATGAACTGGATGTTCGTAGCCAAGGAGAAAAGGTACCAGTTGTTTGTCCCCTTTCATGTGTTTCAATATATGATGATTCTGATGATGTTTTTTTTTCGAATAATGAATTTGTGGGGGGGCATAAGAGAGAGGGCATAGGTAATTTTAAATTTGAAGTTATATTGAAGCCTATGTTTTGTAATTTTTTTTGTCATCATGAGTTTATTGGAAGTCTCACATTGCCGGTTGATTTCCAAAGAAGAGACCGAGTTTTTGATAGAGGAAAATGTTCACTCATGCTAACAGAATGTTGAAGTCCTTTGTAAATACTTGTAAATTTTGTAAAGTTGCTTTGTTTCAGTGTTCGGTAGCAGGTTTTGTTTGGGGCACATGTCCATGGATAGAGCCACTATTGGGACTAAAAAATGCAACATGGGTTTTGAGTACCATGTTAAATTTTCACAGTTTGAAGCCCTTTAAATGCTTTTCGTGCATATGTACCCAGTTGTCATTTTGGAGCCTATGAGGTGTTTCACGTGTTTAACACACTCTATTTAGTATATGCATGCATTCTTTGATGTTATTTTATCATCCTGAATCTTTCGGTGAAGTCCCATTTTGAGCAAGTGTCAATTTGCACAATTTTGCCTAAGTGTCAAACAGAGTACAGTAGCCCAGTTTGCCTTTGAATATCTTGTGTCCAGAAATGTTTCATGGCCCGCCACTTTGAGGATGTTTAGTATTCATATCAAAGAACCTATGTTCCAATTTTCAATTCATTTCAAATCCGTTTGATTAGGTTTCGAACCTCTCAAAGTTGGTAGTTTGTTGTTGTCATGCATTTGTGTAATTGTTCAGATTTCTAGAAGGGCCTGTTTGACCAGTCATATCTTTTGACCATTTGACCCAATTGAGAAAATTCCTTTTACATTGTATTCTAGTGGTCAAATACTCCATATGTTTCAGTTTATAGGCCATGATGAATCCATTTTCCCAGTTTGCCAATCTGATTCCATTTGCAATTTCTAACTTTTTCATGGAGATATGTTGCACAGTTTGGTCAAAGGCCCTATTCGGATGATTGTATCTTTTTCCCAGAGATTGATCATAATGTTTCAGTTGTTGCATCATGTTTTAGGCATGGGAGTGAACCATCTTGCCAAGTTTTAGCCTCCCATGTTCCTGTTTAGTCACTTTGCTAGGGCCATTTCATTTGCAGGTTATTAATTTTTATCAGAGTGCATTATTTAGAATTCTAAGTAGCCTACTTTGAGGCTTTGTAATTTGTGCCCTATGCAAGGTTTGGCATAATTGAGTGTGGTTCCATATTTTAGACCTGGAAGACTAAGTGCCTAGTGATTTTCAAGTCCCTGCCAATCCATCTGACCACTTGCCCATGCCAATTCCAAACCCGGTTTCTATGTTTTTCACTGTTCTAAATTCTGAACTTATCTAATAAGCTGACTTTTCTAATTGAATACATTTCACCATGTGAATTTTTGAGGAGGCTCGTTATGGATTCATATTCCCTGTTTGAGGGTGATTCAGTGTCCAGGATGTCGAGTCTCTAAAGTTTCATTTGGTCAATTTTTAAAGCCGTTCCAGGAGGCCAGATGGTGTCGTTTGGTCAGCTTTATGAAATCAAACTGGTGGTGGTTTAAAGGGCTCCAACTATTCAAGCAAATGTAGATGGCAATTTTCAAATCATGTTCATCTTCTCTAAGAGTATCATATGATAGGATGGACAAAGTGCAATGTCTAGTTTTGTTGAAATTTCAATGCTTTGTCACCCATTGAATCATAAACAAAAGGAAGATGGGGCAAAGGCCAATGATATGATCTGGGAGTGTTAGAAAAAATTCAGGAAGGTGGGACAGGATTTTCACACTCATGAATTGCTAGTGGTTTGTAAGAATTGTGTCAACCAATTTGGAGCATTGACGAGGCTATTTATAAATTGGAAGAACAAGTAAAAAGGGTGATTTAGTCATGGCATAGATTATTAAGGTGAATTTGTTGAAATGGATGATGGGTACATTCAAACAAATGTGATCTTTTTGTGCATCCACTTTCCTTTACACCTGTGAATGCCCAACTCTGATACAATTCAACTCTTACAAATTTTTGAAGGTGCTTTGAAAATAGAAAAGACTGAGATGGTTTCATCTTGACAAAAGACTATGTTGACACACTAAGGATGGTAGAATATATGTTGCACTATGCAAGGCAAAGGGAACTCATGTATAAAAACAAAGGCTGCATAAGATTCTAGTAGGGGGCCCACACATCAGCAAGAAATAAAGCCAGCGCATGAAGGAATCAAACAAGGAAGCTGACTGCGTGAAATGAGAAGAAGCCAATGCTTGCATGGGGGTTGTCAATGCTTAGCCAAGCATTTGCATGAGTGAATATAGAGAGAAGATTGCCAGCATTTTAGAGGGTTCCTATGTGGATGACTAGTATGTACTAATAAATGGAAGCTCACATATCATTCAAGGATGCATGAGGTTTGAAATGAGAAGCTGCCAGTCTAAAGGGAACCCACAAAATCATAGGCTACCTGTTATCAGATGTACACCCCTTTTGAAAAGCCTCACGCAAAGGGAAAAGAAGGCATTAGACATGTTTATTAACAAGAAGGATTGCGTTCTTTAATGGGACTATGAGTATGTAGAAAATCAAATGAGGACTCATGCATCAAGAAGCAGGATGCCAGCCCATGTGCACATATATAGGGGCCTCATGCAATTAGAAAGAGGGCTACACATTCAAACAAGGGAGATTAGTGTATTAATTTGAGGGACTGCTACACAAAATGTGAAGGCATGTACACATCACATCAACTATCATAGAAGTTTACCAATCAATTTGGAGGCACGCTCTATGTCAAAGGCTTCATGTAATGCAGGAGTGATGATCCACATAGTCTAATGTGGGTTGTTTACTCATTCACGGGGCTGCCAATTTAAACCCAGAGACTACTCTTGCCTGGCACAGAGAACAAAATGGCCTTCAATACCTATCATTCACCTGAGCAGTGGTTTCTGGTGAATCCCAGGGCATGTGCACCCAGCCTGGCATCGAGTCTACCTCCACATTGGGAGCCTGTGCATGTGGAGTGGGGGCTGCCAGTACATTAAAGACTTCACGCCAAAATGAAACATAAACACAATAGGGAGATGCCCATTTGGTGCCTACGAAATGGAGGTTGTGTGAGGTATAAAGAGGTCCCTTGTGTAGAAACACAAGCAGCCCACGCAAGTACCAAAGAAATCCTGCATTTTCATTTTGGGGGCACTCATGTTTTGGGAATACCAGTTTCATGAAAATGTAATGGCAGTCAATTTGGGGCCAGCATTAGTTTTAAGACCAGCATAGGTACCTTTCTGCATGGAGAGCAAAAAATCAATGCATGAATGAAGGCTTGCTAATACCATTGCCTTGCACAGAAGAATGTGTGGATTGTTGTGAGGAAATATGTCCCACATTTGCCTAGAATAGAATATATTGGTTGTTTATAACAAACAATGCCCAGACTTAATGTAAAGATGAGAAAAGAAGAGGTAGCGGTCACCTTTGCTTTGTGGGCCTACCTTGGGGCACATGCCGATTGGGTGCCATAACATAATTTTTTAATGAAGTCTTTAAAACCCTTCATAAGAATTGTCCCACATTGACCCCAAAGTTGTAGTTTGGAGTGTTTATAAGCAACTCAACAAACATATAAGGTAGATCAAATGGAGGAGGCTCTGCTCACGCAAGCCTATGTGACCACCTTGATTTCCATGTCGGTGGGCCCAAAAGATAATTTTGTAGATGAAGAGCACTGAGGTGGCTAGGGAGGACACATGTCATATGGTCGCGTAGTCATGGAATAGAATTGGCAGTTAGGAGATGACAGTGCAACTCAGCGGGTGGTTAGTTGACCGTCAGTCACTAGGTTGCCAGATCCTGGTGGTTAGGCCCTAACCGTTCCATGATCTGGAGATAAGCCAGTCATGCGGTTGCTAGAAAATTGGTAGTTTAGCACTAACATTCCAAGATTGTGAGAGCCCACAGTTGCTAGTTCTCCAAGTTTGAGCAGTTAGTGACAAAACATTTGGAGATTGGGAGAATGGGCTCAGTTGCCCATTCTCTAGATCTAACCCTGGTCAAAGAAAAATTTCAAGAATTGGAGAATGGAGCATTCACCAAGTCACTAAGCTTAACTGCAGTTAAGGATTGTGATTGGAGATTCAGAGAATGCATGTAGTCACTAGTTCTCCCAACCAGAGGTCAACCTGAAGTCAAGTTCAAGCATGCAATGAGATGTTGACAAGTGGTGGATACTAGTGCCTTATGAGGTAAAAGTGCAAAATAATAAAATGATATAAAATTGCAGATTGAAAAAGAATTTAAATAATGATATAGTTCAAACTATAGGGCATTAATTCAAAATTTTAAAATGAGGAGCTACTCACGGAAAAGTGGCCTAGAAATTCATTTTTTGAAAAAACATGTGTTGTATATTGCCAGAAAGGTCTCAAAATGAGGAATTCAATAGAAATGATTATTTTCATTTTTAGTGAAGTGGATGAGAGTAGTTCAGGTTCAAATTATGAGGACAAGAATTAGGATCAGTTTGTTGATGAAATGATTGCAGAATGTGGTTTAGTTTGGAGAATCAGTTGCAGGTCATGGTGGAGAGGAATTGTGGAGATATTTTGTGCTAAATGGATAGCTATCAATGGGTTTTGAACTGACTCAATTCTGCTATATCTCTAGTTTTTCTCTTATTTGTAAGGGGATGTTGAAAATTTTACTGTACAGAGAGAGTTGACTCCATTGTTAATCTTCTTGGGAATGTTTGCTAGATCTTGAATGTATTGATATATTGATTTATAACTAAATACAACAGAATTCCCTTGCATGATTTTGGTTGTCTTCCTATTTTAATTCTGATACTTTTGTGTCTTAAATCTATAAGGCAATTTTAGGACACCATTTATAAGGTATTTGTGAATTTAGTCTTTAGTTCCTTTCAAGGAAAGGGTTAAATCTTTAGATGAATTTCTGAAAGCTCAAGATTGATACAAGAATTTGATGATTAAACATGTTTAAGAAAGGGTGACTTGTAAGGTAATTCATCTGGATTCTGTTTATGTCTCATTTAGAATATTTATGTGGATATATGTTTCTCTTTCCAACTCTCTTCCCTAAGATAAGGCACTGGTTTATCCTCAATTTGTAGGGATTTCATCATCAACCAAAACTTAAATGACTACTTACATTTCATGTATGTTTGAAACAGTAGATAAGAATAAGTTTGTATCAAGGATATAAACTAGTGTTATGATCCTTTGAAGAAGTGAATGAAATAGGTACACCCGCCTGTAGCCTAGAGCTCAAAGTGAAGAAGGAGTTTCTCCTTGTTAATTATTCTTTTTCTAGTGTGAGTCAGGAGTCTAGGAATGAGAGAGTTCTAGCTAAGAACTCAGGGCTATGTATTAGGATTCAACAAGAAAATGTGCTAACACCTTCTTCTCTGCAATAGTCAGTAACCCTTCAACTATTCAGTTTTCCTTCCATTTGTCCATACAAGACCATCCTTTATATAGATAATTTTTGCCTCTTAATCTCATCTATTATATTTTCCTTTAATCAATCTTAACCATTCAATTCATTATACCTCAAATCTGAATCTCGGTAACATGTTTCTTTTTCACCTAGGAACTTGAACTTTTCTAGAAACTTGTTCTATCTCTTTTTGCCACTTAGATCTTGTCGTAGATCTTCTCCTTGAATTTTCATAATTGTAGATCTCTATAACTAACTCTCCTCATCATTATGATCATCTAGCTCAGCATAGCTAATCATTAAATATTGATTTCATCATTATTTAATACCTTTTCATTGCTCATTGTTCTTCACTTATAATTTTAGTTACATAACTTGGTGCCTAAACCTTTATGCTTTACCGAGTGACCTTATTTTTTGCTTTACCTTACCGAGTGACTTTACCATCTTAGTAGCTAGAACAACTTACCTTGTTGAGTTATCAAATCTTCATCACCATGCTTTACCGACTTAACATAATCATATGTTAGGTAGATAACAATTATATCAACATAATCTAATTATTGCCTAATCTATATCAATTACCCAATTAGGTTCTACAACTTCTCATCTATTCTTCTCCTTAATGCATTCATCTTATATCATTATCGAATGATATGGAAACATAATATAAATCAAAAATCAATTACTTGACATCAATGACAAGACTATAACTAATCAAACCTTTCTACTATCATCATGTATACCTCTGATCTCGATTGGTCTTCATCATCAACTCCATCAGATAATCAACCTTCAACATTATTATCAGTTATGTTAACAAATTAACTAATAATAAAAATTTACTTATCTTGTGAAAATGACTGAAGAAGCATCAGAATCAAAATCTGACAGCACAGGCATGATCCTGATGATGAAAGGTGATGAATGAGCTTGACAGAGTGAATTTATAAAAATAGACACCCCCTCTAAGAATCTTAGAGCCCAAACCAGAAGTCAAAAATAAAAACCAAGAGCATCATTTAATTCTTCTAATTCATCTAAGCTCATCGAAACCAACTTTTGACTTACTATAAATAGTAAGTCCCTCAAAATAGGCCAAAACCCATATCAAGGCCCTCTAATCACTAGTATTAGCCTACATGGACCTAGTGATAGGCTAAATCTAATAACTCACATGCTCACTCAGAATGGGGACATTACAATCCTCCATCCACAAGATTTCTTGTCCTCAAGAAATCACCAGATACCAATGCAACACAAAATTCCACCTGAATCCCATGGATAGACATGTGTAATATCCCTATCATCACCAAACTCCTATAAAGATAACACCATCATGATCATCTATGCAAACAACAGAGTCTATGAAATTGAACTCAATGCTCGAACTGAAGATGCAAAATGGGAACATCACACGGAAGTAACTCAATCGGTAAACTGGACTTGCCCCCTATCTTTATCCCAACCAAGTTTTCATGCCCATAATTAAACTTATGCACTAATTAATTCTACACCTGGTAGATATCCTGAACATGAGGATAAAATGTAAAGTTGTACATGCACTCCTCACTATGTACACCTCTATGAACTCCTGAGTAAGACCTATCTAACATCCTATAAGAACTCACTAACATACTAGTGTACTAGTAGGATCCTATACATCATCAAAAACACTCATCACTTGAGGGGATTATCACCAAGCTCAAACAATGGATTTTCATAAGAGAAGGTGACATCCATATCAATCAAGGGATTGTTCACAAAGTGAGCTACACCCGACTATTGATCTGAGCTAGGTAATTGTGAATTGTGGGAGACATAACAAGTAACTTGTTCTATCTGAATAGGATCATGCCTCTGCAAATCCCTCCTATCCACTACACAAAATGCCATAGTGCACACACTCCCCTCAGTGAGACCCTATAACACATACTCCCTAGCTTGATACTCAAATCTCCTCTCCATCAAGCGTGAGCTAAGAAAAAACTCCTCAATCACATGTAACCACTACATCCCTAACACCGCATCCATATATCCCAAATTGATCACATAAAAATTGGACTCCATCTCATAATTAGCAAGTAATAAAGAGATATGATGAATGTGCCTAGTACAGGGAAGGGTGTAGCCATTTTTCACTCTAACTTGAAACCCAACAAACTCCTCTATGTAAAGACCACACTGACTAACAAAACTCTCATGTATGAAATTATGTGTAGCTCCAATAACCAGCATAGCAATGTAGTGTTTCCCTTATACTAATCCCCTCATCCTGAAAGTAGTGGGAAGTGGTACAGCAGTAGAAAACACTATAGGAGATATTTTGGCATCAGGACCAAACTCTTTAGAGACTCTCTGAGCCTCATCCAAATCTAAACTAGTTGGTTGATTGTGAAGATTCAGCCTCACTCTCACTAAAGTACAGCCACATAGAATGATTTTCCCTTCCCTTAGGCCTCATAGGGAAATAATGCTCCCAATCATAAAGCTCTTTACACCAGTAGAAAAGCCTCCTCCTCCTCAAATCCTCATGAGTAGCCTCATCATGCTTAATTGTTGATTTCCTTTTGTCATGAACTAGTGGGTGTATCTCATCTACGAGAGTAGTAATAGGTTTAGGTAGTGATTGCCTCTTATGAGATGAAACCTACATACTATTGGCCTTCTTGATGAACCCCTACAGGAAAGGAGGATCAAATGCCTCAATAGACCCTCAGAGTGGATCTTGTAACTCCTATGTAAACACAACTTTTCTTAATCAAAATTGTAACCACACTAGCACTTAGGGTCAAGAAACATATTGAAAATATACAATTTTAATCAATTTCGGTATACATAGCACCAAAATTACAACCAGTATAATCATAATTACTTCCCATATACTTAGAGAATATTTCACCACTTATTTTTAGTGATTCAAAGTGCAAAAAGGGGAGGAATTAGTCCTCTAAAACCCTAGTATAAAACTCTTTAGCCAATTCTCCAAAATGATAAAATAACAAGTCAAGAATCTAGTTCGAATTCTCATAAGCCTGTGTATATAATATTTAGTTCAATAGCTTCTCAATGACACTTTTCACTTAAAATCCACTTAGTTTATGGTTGCAAATTTGAAATATAATAAACTATTATATTTCCCTCCACTTTAATGATGAAAATGACCCTTTCATTAAAATAATGTTATTCTGACACATTGGATCCCTATTTTGTGTGCTCAAGATTTAAAAATTCTCAACCCAGTTCCAAAGAGTTATAACACCAAGGTTCCCAATATAAAATCCCAATAAAAATAGAAACCTTAGCCAATTTAATTAAATAATAATCAAAATTCACCCATCTTACAAAAATAATTGAAGAAGCATTAGAATCAAAAATCCTAATGATGAAAGGTGATGAATGAACCTAATGGAGTTAATTTCTAAAAATAGACACTCCCTCCAAGAATCGTGCAGCCCAAATCGGAAGCCAAAAATAAAAATTGAGAGCATCATTTAATTCCTCTAATTCATATGAGCTCATCAGAACCAACTATTGACTTACTATAAATATTAAGTCCCTCAAAACAAGCCAAAACCCACATCAAGGCCCTCTAATCACATGTATTAGCCTACAAGGACCCGGTGATAATCTAAGTCTAATAACTCAAATGCTCACTCAGAGTGGGAATATTACCCCTTAGACCAAGCCCTTGTTGTTGATAAGTAGGAGACTATAAGGTTATCATTATCACTTATCTGGGTGGAGTTTGTAGTATATATCATCATATATCTGGCATGCGATGATAGGCAATCCTGCTTACATTTTCTGCAATTCAAGTTGATGAGCTAAATGCATCATGGATTGCATATCAATTTACCAAACTATCTCTAACATGATCTATCCCTAGATAAATCATTGAGGGATGTCTCCCAAATGACATGGGGGGAATTTATAGCTACTAGAATATTTCAGATAGGAAATATAGGACCTAGTGGTAGGTATATTATGCAAAGAGTTACTACTCCTACAGGGGTTGCATAAAAATCAATGGGGCCCCCATCCTATAGGGAATCCCTTGTTAATTAGCTTCTTGTAGCCACAGCATCACAAGAAACCCCTCATAAGTTAGTAGACCCATCAATTGTTAATATTGAAGAAACCTATATTGAAAACCCTAGTACTTAATCCTAAACACTTGTAAGGACCAGGGCATATACTAGGAAATAAAATGGGAAAGGCAAAATTGATGAAATTGTTAAAGAGGTCACAGAAGAATAGATTCTTGAGTCTTTTACCCCTAGTTCTAAATGGGGAAAATGATAAAACACTTCCTCTTGCATCCACTACTCCTTTAGGAAATCCTACATGGAAATTAAGCAAGAAAAAGACTCCTACAACCATTGAAGTGACTCCTCAAAGGAGAAGTTATAGGATTAGAAGAAGGGATGTAGAGCAGAGGGAAGATCCAATTTCCAATGCTACTATGGAAACCTTTGAATTTTCTCAAGATTTTCCTTAGGAAGAAATACATGTAATAGGTAGTACAAAGGAGGGTATACCAGTGAATGGATCTCCCATGCATATAAATGAATATGAGGAGGAAAGGGAAATGCAAGGATCATAAATAATGGAAGAAGGTCCTCCCAACTCACTTGTAGAAAAATTTCATGTACCAAGAGAGAAGATGAGCCCACATCTCATGATTAGATAGTTGACCCTCCTAGGGAAGAAGAAATATAGATAATAGAAACACGGGGAGAGGTTTCTCTAAGAATATCTATTGAACCAAGTGACAAGAGGATGGAATTTTATGAGAAAGAAGTAAGGGAATCAACTCCTCTAGTTCAAAAAAATATAGATATTCCATAGGTAGAGGATCAGACAACAGAAGGTATAGGACTAAAAGGAATTTTGATAATCATATTTCTTTTATGGAGAAGTTAGGAGAACCTATGTTACATTTAGAACCACATATTTTATAGCCAGAATTATAGTGATATAACAAATGTTACAAGTAAAGTAACCAAAATCCAGTGCTTGTCATACAGGTGAGAGGAAAAGAATATTTGAACATAACCCTCATGTTAGAATAGTGTTGAGCATGTCAAAGTTTGGTACTTGGGTGTGCTGACATTAATATTTTTTCATTGATGTCAACATACTAATTATTGTTTTAGAATGTGTGTTCAGTATGTTCAGTGAAGAGGACTTCAGTTGATCAAGTGATATATTAAATATCTTGAGTTGTAATCATGAGGTGTTGTTCAAAGGTGTTTTTAGATGGTCTATATAGGTTCACAAAATTTTGGATGACAGTTTGAGTGAGGTATGATCGAGTTGTTGGTTGTTGATGTTATAGTGTTCCTATGTCCAATGGATGAGTATTTGGTTTGGTATGTCTTGGATTTGATGTTTTAGAGGTTACAAAGTTGGTGGTTACATGGTACCTTATCATTTTGTTTGTAGCTAGTGTTGTTCATGACTCAAAGTATAACAAGATATCTTTTTTTATGAAAAAGTTCTGTATTTTAGTGTTTGTGATGATCAAAGATAAAGATGAGTTTGGATTTCATATTGAAGATGAAGTGAAGGTTCTGGATATTATTCCCGTTATTTGTTGGTTTTCTTGGATCATGTGATAATTGTGCTATTGGTCTGCATTGGTTGAGGCGATCAGTGCTTCTTTTTTAGCATGTTGGTGTTTCTTCATTTAGATCCTAGCTAACTTGATGGAGTAACATGTTGTAATTCTTGATGTTATCTTGGCGACACACAATTGTGTTTATGGTTGAATATTTGGGTCATATCTAAGTCTTGGTTGACTTTATTTGGATCACATTGAAGATTGAACATAATATTTATATAATTTATTATAATAGGTCTTAGCCAACCTAGTGGTTGATTATTCTTTAAAATCGGTAATGAGAAATCATTTTGTAATTGTGTAGAGAGAGCGAGAAGAGAGTATGTATGACTATTCTGCACTCAATCCAAAGTTTATACTTCATAGGAACTATTTTGGCATAGGAGATCCTATTTTTTAGTTTGGTTGTAATGGACTATATGTCCACCCTATTGTAATTAAAGATAGATCAGTGAACCCAATTGAGGGGCATACCTGAGATTTTATTTTGAGTAGTATACTCTGGATAGTGAGCCTACAAGTTGGGCTATAATCCTATGGTTTCAAGTGCATCCTTTTTTCTCCATTTTCTCTTAACTTGGAAATACTTTTATTGGATTAAATTCATCTAGTTCATTTGACTCCCACCGGGGCTTTCCCTTTACTAGGTTTCCCCGAGAACAAATCTTGGTGTTTTGTCTTTTGTGTTATGTGTTGTGGATCTTGTATTACTATTTATCTTTCATATCTAAGTGACTAAAGTGGAATTAACATGTGTACAACTAATTCACCCCCCCCCCCTCCCCTCTCAGTTTTTCTTACCTCCTTTTGGGCCTAACACCTCGTAATACTCTTACTTGCCATTCAACATATTTGGTTTTTTGCTTATTTATGCAATATGAGAAATTTGAATGGGAAATTGAAATGGCTAGGATGCAAAGAATAAATTTTTAATATAATTTAGAACAACAGAGAGGGGGGGTGAATCAATTGTTCTTGGGTCTATATGTATCAATTATACTTTTAAACACTTCAACAACTTAGATCTAATAACCAACACTACTCGGTCATTACTGAATGTATACTAGAAACATATAACAATGCAGTCCACTATCCAACAATATTTAACTTGAAAAACATAGAAATGTTCAAACCAAAACATTCACACAAGTATTAACACTAGGATTTATAGTGGAAACCCAATTTGGGAAAAACCACTTTGTAACATGCTACCGATATATTCACTCTTCTAAAGTGAGCTCTGTGAAAAGACAACCCTGTCAAAGGTTTACAAACACACTGCTAGGTGTGACCCTGTTAAAGGATTTCAACCACCATGTTAGGAGTGCACCTTGTTAGAGGACTTAAGTACATTCCATTAGAATGCAACCTTGATTAAAGGATTTATACAATGACTGTTAGGTCAACCTTGATTAAAGGATTTTGACTGATACAATGATTAGAAATTAACAGTAATATTTGATTTGAAAACATACAACTCACTTTGCAAATAACATATCCAATTCTTACATATATGTTAGCTTACTGATTGATTTACATTTCCATTTCCATCACTGATCTTCTTGGAAATCCCTTCAAGCAATCATAACTCTAATCAACTCCTTCGCCTTCAACCTTTCTACTTATTCATTCAATACCAACAACTCTAGCATCTCTCTCTCTCTCAACTTCACACTTAGGTTTCCTTAATACCTCTTCAATAGGTAGATCCATCTTTTTCCACTTAATCTCCTTCGTAGATCTTAGGTTTAGGTCAAATTCATTGAATCCTTCCAATATTATGTTCTTCATCCATCCTTCTAGAAACATCTTTAATATCTTTATTGGAATCACAATAAAATAGTTTACTATGCATTAAATGCTCCATACAGTCAATAAATAAAGTCAACACAATTTACATAATCCAAGAATTCAAATATGTCGGCTAGGAATCTGAATTCTTCCTCAAATGTAAATTACTGATACTCGGTCAATACTATGTTCAACTCCTCAGTCATCACTACGTAGCTCAGTCACCACTTCAAACTATTTCCCTCAGCTAATGTTGTCTCCCTCAAAAATACACTGATGTTCGGTCAACACTAAATTTACTCAGCATATACTAGCTCAGTCGACACTAACATCACTTGGATTAAACTATATTTCTTCACTTTTGCTCGGTTAAGCCTACTTTTTCAGTCTTGTTTATCACTTAGATAAAAAATACATTATCTTATCATTGTGCCACATAATCAAGTACTCATTGAAGTATCAAATAACTCAACCTTTCTCTAGGTTTTATTGTTATCACCCTTGCCCTAATCCTTCTCAACAATCAAATAGATATAGTACTTTCTTAGATAGCAACAGTCTTACTAGTTAAGGTTTGACATCAATGACAATACAATAATTGCTTCAATTTCAGTTTCCAACAATCTCCCTCTTTGGCATTGATGGAAACACCATATGAATAACACATGATTCACCAACCAATCCAAAACTTGTCTGTGCATCAAAAACATTTGTAATATCCTTAGCTTCATTCTGATTCTGAATCTCTTTAGCCTAACTTGCTTGACCATCCACACAGTGACTCCCACTGAATCTTTTATGTGTCCCTTTCCTCTGAATCTCTCCCTCTTTCTTGATCTTCCATGAAATCTCACCATGTGTTTTCATCTGACTCATCTCCCTCTTTGATAATAATGCCAAAGCAGCAACTAGAACTTGCATCTTTCAGATGTAGATGTCATCTTGTCAACTCAGTAACAATATTTCTCCCTCTATCATCTTTGCTTACGAATGACTATCAGCTTTGCTATACTTTTCACAACTCTAGGCTACTCCTAAAGTGTGACCTTTTCTGCATCAATTTTTCAGATACTTCTTTGCAACATATTTGATGCAGTGCTCCTAGCTTGACTAGGCAGCCTAGTTAGGGGAAGAACCCCCAATTTTCCTCTTAGATATTCATGAGCTTCCTTAGGTACAGCTTTGGTGAATATGTCTTCTAGTTGTTCCTTTGTATTCACATATTCCATTCTAACCTCTTTATCTTGTACCAATTCCCTCAAGTAATGATACTTGATGGCAATATGTTTGGTCTTTGTGTGCATCATTGGGTTATTTGATAGGTTGATAGCACTTGTGTTGTCATAGTATATGACAACTGGTTCAGTGATCTCCTCTTCCATGCCTTTCAATAATTGCTTTATCCATACCAGGTTTGAATAGTTTACTGCAGCTGCTACATACTCAGCTTCAGCTGTAGATTGAGAAATGCAATTTTATTTCTTGCTTGTCCAGGAATCTAATCTTTGTCCAAGAAAGAAAGGTCCACCACTAGTACTTTTTCTTTCATCCACATTTCCTGCCCAATCTGCAATAGTATAGACTCTCAGTTCAAATCTCACATGCTTCTTGTAGTACAGTCCATAGTCTTCTATTC
This sequence comes from Chamaecyparis obtusa, assembly GCA_027943335.1. Taxonomy (NCBI): domain Eukaryota; kingdom Viridiplantae; phylum Streptophyta; class Pinopsida; order Cupressales; family Cupressaceae; genus Chamaecyparis; species Chamaecyparis obtusa. The sequence continues at coordinate 2,715,302 of BSBK01000433.1, forward strand.
CTTTCAAATATCTCATTATTCTTTTCACAGCCATCATATGACTTTCCTTAGGATTGGCAGAGAATCTTTCCACAATCCCAACTGCTAGAGAAATATCTAGTCTACTGTGAATAGCATATTGCAGCTTTCCAATTATGGATCCATACAGAGTTTGGTTGAATTCAGCAGTATCATCAAATTTACACAGTTTATGTCTAGTGGCCATGGTAGTACTTACTAGCCTTGAGTCCTCCATACCAAAGGTTTTTAGTATCTCTTTGACATATTTAGACTATGTGATGAAAATACCTTTCTCCATCTGACATACTTACAAACCAACAAAGAATTTTATCTCACCAAACATAGACATTTCAAACTCAGTTTGCATCTCATTTGAAAATTTCTTACACAGGGCATCTTGTCCACCAAATATGATATCATTTACAAAAATCTTAGCTAACAAGATCCCTTTACCTTCTTCATCTTTCATGTATAGATTGATGGTGTCATTTGTCCTTGAGAATCCAATCTATAACAATTAATTGTGTAGCCTCTCATACCATGCTCTGGGGGATAGCTTTAATCCATAGAGTTCCTTGTTTAGTTTGCAAACCATGTGTCTCTTGTTTGGATCAACTAATCCTTTAGGTTTCTCAATGTACACTTCTTCTAATATACCATTTAAAAATGTAGACTTGACATCCATTTGGTATACCTTGAAATCTATGTAGGTAGCATATGCAAGTAGAGTTCTTACTCCTAATCTTTCTACAGGAGCAAATGTCTCCCCATAGTCTATTCCTTCTTCTTGTGCATAGCCCTTGCATACCAGCCTTGCTTTGTTCCTTGTGATTTGTCTATGTTCATTAAGCTTATTTTTGAATACCCATTTTGTTCCAATGACATTTTTTTTTCTAGTCTTGGCACCAGAGTCCAGGTATCATTCTTTTCTATTCGGTCTATCTCCTCATTCATAGCTTGAATTTGGTCTTCATTTTCTAATGCCTCCCTTGTTGTCTTAGGCTCAAATTCACACAATAAACATTTAGAATCTCTTAACTTGCTTTTGGTCAGAACTCCAGTTTCTTTATTTCCAATTATTTGCTCAGGCTTGTGATGTCTCCTTACATATTGTGCCAAACCAGGTTCTACTTTCTTTTCTCCTTGCTCTTCAAGTTCATCAATAAGATTATCAGATTCAGCCTCTGATTTCTTGGCAACCACTTCCTGATGCTCGACAGCATCCTCATGTTGCTTGACAGTATCTTCCTATCGTTTGACAATATCTTTCTGATGCTCAGCATTATCTCCCTGATGCTTGCAGGCATTGCTTACCCGAGACCATGCATTAGGTGCAAGTGTGTTACTTGCCTCTTCTTCTTCTATATAGATAAAAGATCTATAATCTTCAGGTTCTCTTTTGCTTTCCTGTTCATTTTTCTCTGCATATTCGTCAACTTCACATTTACACTTTCCACAATTTTTTTAGTGTTAGAGTTCAAACACTTGTAAGCTTTACTCTTTGTGGAATAGCCTAGGAATATGCCCTCATCACTTTTAGCATCAAACTTTCCATTCCTGTTGTCTTTTAGTATATAGCATTTTCTCCCAAAAATTCTAAAGTATTTTACATTAGGTGCATAACCGTGCCATAGTTTGTAAGGTATAACATTTGTACCTTTTTTATTTTTATTTGGTTTAAGCTATAAATAGTTGTACTTATAGCTTCTTTCTAGTACTTTTGTGCAACATTCTTCTCAATCATTAATGTCCTTGCACAATCCATGATAGATCTATTCCTTCTCTTTGCTATATCATTTTGTGGAGGTGTTCTAGGTGCAGACATCTGTCTCTTGATTCCTTTGTCATTGCAGAACAAATTGAACTCATTTGATATAAACTCTCCACCTCGGTCAGATCTCAGACATTTCAAATTTCTACCTGTCTCCTTTTCAACCTTATCCAAATACCACTTAAACAACTGAAATGCATCATATTTTTCTTTTAAAAACATTACAGTCATCATCCTAGTGTAATCATCAACAAACAAAATAAAGTATTTAGCACCACAATAGCTTTGTACACCCATACGTCCACAAAGGTCAATATAAACCAGATCTAAGACATTTTCAGAATTAAAAGTCTTGCTCTTGAAACCAGACTTTATCATTTTACCCAACTGACATTGTTTGCACATCACATTTTTCAGGTTTCTTCAATCTAGGCAAACCTCTAACTTTCTTCTTTTTACTAATATTTACTAGATTGTCAAAGTTAACATGGCATAGCCTTTTATGCCATAGCCATATATCATCAAGTTGTGCAACCAAACATGTATCTTCATATAGGTCTAGATAGAACAAATTACTTCTTGTCTGTTCTCCACTCCCAATCAGTTTGCCAGTGGCATCAAATATTGTAGCCTTCATGTGATGAAATTCCACTCGGTAGCCAGTACTATTAATTTGTGCAACACTTAGCAAATTATAGTTAAGACCTTCAACCCAATAAGCATTTTCACAAGTGATCTTGTCAGTTACCTTAATTAATCATTTACCCTTTACAAGACATAGTGCATCATTACCAAACTTAACACTTCTACCTTTGTAATGATCTAGGGTATCAAATTTACTTTTGTCACCAATCATGTGGTGTGAGAAACCACTATCAATAATTCATTTATCACCTTTGCTCATATGAGAAACAAGTGTAGTTTTCTCATCTTCATCAGACTCATCTTTCATAGCAACATAGACTACTTCAATTTCAAAATCATCATTATCAGTGTCAGTTTCTTCTTCAGCAATGTAACAGGATTTCTTACTTTTATCCTTGTAGTCCTTGTACCTTCAGTAACCTTTGTTTTCTCTCTTGTCTTTGTACTTGATTTCTCTCTCTTTATCCTTGTCATCCCTATCAAGACATCTTGCAGCTATATGGCAAACTTTTTTGCATGAGAAACATATGATAGGAATTTTACCTTTATACTTTCCTTTTCCTCTTTTCAATCTTCTGGCCATAAGAGCTTCAAGATCCTCTAGTTCTTCATCAGAAGTGTCACTATCACTTTCACTCTCACTGATGCATCTTTCTTTTTCCTTCTTAGACTTATGCAAAACCATTTGTGACTTGAATGTAGATTCAACATTAGCAATAGTGAAGTTATCATAATTAGAAAGCTCAAAAGCAGTAAGCTTACTAACAAGACTTTCCAATGTTAGAGCATTATAAGGGTTACATCTAGATTCTTGAATTTCTAAAATTTTGATGGCATATATAGGACGCAAAGTTCTCAGTACCTTTCCAATAACAGTCTCATCATCAATAGTTCCATTAGCTCCTCTAATAGCATTTACAACCTCCTTTATCCTACCACAATATTGAGCAATATTCTCACCTTCTTGCATTTTCATTTCATCAAACTTACCTCTGAGGCTTTCAGCTTTTTCCCTTAGTACATTTATGTCACCACCATAAATGTTTTCAAGACTGTCCCACATTTTCTTTGCATTTGTGTAATCTTTAATGTCTTCAAATTTAGGATAGCTTAAGGCAGATGCAATCTCCAACATTGTTTGATTGTGTTCTTGTTTAGCTCTCATCTCCTCGGTAGTTAAAGGTGCAAAAGGTGTAACATAGTCATGTTCAACATAATATTTCATTGAGTCACCAATAGTAGCTAAATGCAATTTCATCAGACTCTGCCATGCAGGGAATTTCTCCTTATTCAACTTCGATACCTCCTCCTTATACATCTTGATCATTCACTTCAAGTACCTTTAAACTTGTTTTCTGTAAGCACCAATAGCTCTGATACCCAATGTTAATATGATTTAGAACAATAGAGTGGGGGTGAATCAGTTGTTCTTAGGTCCAGATGTATCAATTATACTTTTAAACACTTCAACAACTTAGATCTAATAACCAACACTACTCAGTCATTACTGAATGTATACTAGAAACATATAATAATGTAGTCCACTATCCAATAGTATTTAACTTGCAAAACATAGAAATGTTTAAACCAAAACATTCACACAAGTATTGACACCAGGATTTATAGTGGAAACCCAATTTGGGAAAAACCACTTTGTAACATGATACTAATATATTCACTCTTCTGAAGTGAGCTCTATGAAAATCCAACCCTATCAAAGGTTTACAAACACACTGTTAGGTGTGACCCTGTTAAAGGATTTCAACCAGCCTATTAGGAGTGCACCTTGTTAGAGGAATTAAGTAAATTCCATTAGAATGCAACCTTGATTAAAGGATTTATACAATGACTGTTAGGTCAACCTTGATTAAAGGATTTTGACTGATACAATGATTAGAAAGTAACAGTAATATTTGATTTGAAAACATACAACTCACTTTGCAAATAACAGATTCAATTCTTACATATATGCTAGCTTACTGACTGAGTTCCATTTCCATTTCCATCACTAATCTGCTCAAAAATCCCTTCAAGCAATCACAACTCTGATCAAATCCTTCACCTTCATCCTTTCTTCTTATTCATTCAATAACAACAACAACTCTAGCATCTCTCTCTCTCTCTCTCTCTCTCTCTCTCTCTCTCAACCTCACACTTAGGTTTCCTTAATACCTCTTCGATAGGTAGATCCATTGTTCGCCACTTAATCTCCTCTATAGATCTTAGGTTTAGGTCAGATTCATCGAATCCTTCCAACATTATGTTCTTTGTCCATCCTTCTAGAAACATCTTTAATCTCTTTATTGGAATCATAATAAAATGGTTTACTATACATTAAATGCTCCATACAGCCAATAAATAAAGTCAACATGATTTACATAATCCAAGAATTCAAATATGTCGGCTAGGAATCTAAATTCTTCCTCAAATGTAAATTACTGATGCTTGGTCAATATTGTGTTCAACTTCTCGATCATCACTGTGTAGATCGGTCACCACCTGAAATAGTTTCCCTTGGCTAATGTTGTCTGCCTCAACAATACACTGATGTTCGGTCAACACTAAATTTACTCGGCATATACTGGCTCGGTCGACACTAACATCACTCAGCTTAAACTAGATTTCTTCACTTTTGCTCGATTAAGCCTACTTGTTCAGTCTTGCTTCTCACTTAGATAAATAATACATTATCTTATCATTGTGCCACATAATCAAGTACTCTTTAAAGTATCAAATAACTCAACCTTTCTCTAGGTTCTATTGTTATCACCCTTTCCCTAATCCTTCTCAACAATCAAATAGATATAGTACTTTCTTAGATAGTAACTATCTTACCAGTTAAGGTTTGACATCAATGACAATACAACAATTGCTTCAATTGCAGTTTCCAACATAAATGATAATCAACAAGTAGAAATTGGCAATCAAAAGCAAGAAATTGATTATCTCAAGAATAAGGTAGAAACCATATCAGGCATGATTCTTAAATTAATGGAGTGTAGGCCTCCACAAAATTTTAATGCCTTATGTTTGAAAGAGAAACATTTATCATTTCAACTTATGAGTCTACTTAGAGATCTTAATCCCACATTAGATATACATGAATTTTACAATGTGTACCAAACCTCTCCTACAACAATTAAAAATTTACTCGGTGAGCTATATCTTCATAACTATGCAATACCCCTTGAAATAGAATGGAACCCTCTTCTTTATATTCAAGACATTAATATAAGGGAATTCATGTCATGGATTCAGATTGAAATTATTATGGGGTAACAATCCTAGTCCTATAGAGATCAGGAATGTAATAACATGTTTCCTTTAAGGTCTGAGAGTGGGTCTCCTAGGAGACTATATTATGATTGGATGAAGCTAGTTTATGGCTTGCCTACTCATACTTACAAGAAAAAGATTCTACCGCTTAGAGAGGGAACTTACAAAGAGTTTGAAAGAATGATAGGACATGAAGGGAAGATTGTAATTGGGTCCTTTGTTTAGAGATGGAATAACTTTCCTAGGGAACTTAATAAGTGTGAACCTCATAGCCTTGTGAATTTCATAGCAGCCATGAGGAGAGAACTTAGGTACATTCATCTAGGTAGAGAGAAACATGAGAATTGGTTGCCTTTGACTTTCCAACCACCTACATTGTTGTGTCCTTTATACAGTTTTAGGGATGATGAGGTGGGTTATAATGAATAGATTGAGAATGCAAGATGGGAAAAGATAGAGAAACATAAAGGATTTTGTTGGAACCTCACAGAACAGGGTGGTGGAGAAAGTCATGTTGGAGACTTTTGAATCAATGCTAGTGTGGACAAGGCTTTGAGGATACCTGTTTTGAAAAACTTCAAGCCAAACAAAGATTAGATGTTAGTCTAGCATGAAATAAATCAAAAAAACAAGTAAAACTCTAAACTAAGCCACCTCGGATTGAGCTGAAACAGGTGCACCCAAGCACTGTTTGATTTGCTCTTGCTTAAGGGGATGTGGGTGTGCTCTCTAAGCACTTGGAGCATGTTCCTTATGCATTTTAGGACGGATTGAGATCCATAAAAAACCCCAAAAATGGCACAAAATAGGTATAGAACACCTTATTTGCCCCTAAGGCCTCAAGGATCCAAATGATACTGAAATGAAGATTAAGCTACATGATGTTTATGCTAAGATTGATTTTAAACCAAATAGAGATGTGATATGATGCTATGCTTATGCAAAACAATGAAATAAACTATGTTAATCCATTATCGCTATATTAAAATGAGCTAAAATGCTTGAAAGTAAGCTAAATTATGATGATTATGCTAAGTCTAGAAGTAAAAGGGCATGATAACAATGCTTAAAATGAAAGGTGAATGGATTTTTTTTTTTGCTCTTGGAAATGAGGAGCATTTATAGAATTTGGGAAGGAGGAATGAGTGGCCAGGATCAAAATCCTTAAGAGAGGCCAAGATTCATTCAAAGGGGAGCACATGGATTGTGCAAGTTCAGGGCCACCTCCTTGTGACAAGTGTCATAAGGGCATTGGGTTGAAAGATGGGAGGGATGTGCACAATTTGGGAAATGTGCCTAAGGTCAAAGGGTCTAATAAAGGGGTGAGGGGCTTCTTAAATGCATGATAAATGCATGTAAGAGGGATAAGGAGGCCTTAAATGCACTTAATGCATGTAAGAGAAGTCTCTAGAAGTTTGTTGACTTTGGGTTAAGCTTAGGAGTTGGCTAACCTCGGTTAGGGAATGTGACAGGATTAGGAGGGGGGATTAGGATTAGGATTAGGATTAGGACTTTCTAGAAGAGTCTAGAATTTCCTTAGGATAAACATGGATTTTAGGAAATAAATAAAGATTTATTTATTTCCATGGTTTAGGTTTGAGAATATTTATTAAAATGAATTTAATAAACATGAGGATTAAATATTTAACCTTGATTAAATATTTTGAGTTGGGATTAGGGTTAGGAAATGAGGGGATTAGCCTTTAATCAAAATTAAAGAAGGATTAGAAGATTCTGGAAGAGGTTAGTGGTCTTAAGGAAATTGGCCAAGTTTTGGGCAAAAAATAAATTAACTATTTATTTTGGGATTTTTGGTCAATTTATTAATTAAATAATTAATAAATAAGGAGATAATGTTTAAATAAGATTTAAACATTTTTGGGAAGGATTTCTTAATTAAATATTTTTAATTAAGATAAAGGGACTTAATGACATAAAAATAAATTAATTAATTAATTAATAAATGATGATGTCATCAGAGATTTTTCAGAAAATAAAAATACTTTATTTTCTAAAGGATTTTTAGGTGTCTACATTTTGCCCCTCTTTGATGCGATGCCGCAAGTGGCATGGCGTCAAAGACAAGAAAATAAGATGCCCAAGGCTAGAATTTAGAGGAATGAGGGATTGTGCCCCCTTGAGAAAATAACACAAGGAGTAAACGTTGTAGAATTTTCTTGAAAGGAAACAAAGAAAGAAGGACCTAGGAAGAAGGGGAGATAAATAACCAAACTTCCAAGAACAAAGATGGGTGAATGTAAGAGGAGATGGAATGCAAAATGCAGGATGTAGCTACATGAGAGAGACAAGATGCAAGATTAATCTATATGATGCAAGATGTAGGGGATTGGGGGAAGCTCCAAGTGCAAATGTGGAGAGCACAACCTAGTTTAATATAGCAATGCTAGAGACCTGCCAAGGATATTGGGATCACAAGGCCTTGTCACCAGCGTTACAAAGGACTGACGCAAAAAAGACACGCAGGGTTGTCCCAGCATCACACATGATCCCAAGAAGGAGGCATGGTAGAAATGATGCTGAAGAAACCACAAACACATGATTGACTCATAGGCAAAAGTGAAAGATCAAAAGATCGTGCCCCAGATTATCCTCATTCGTAGCGCACCATGATATAAAGGATCGTGGTGACTTTGAGTAGAGAACAACGAGAAGCTGTAAAAGATTAACAAAATCCAAGACCAAAAATGAGAACTCCAAAAAGACATCCTTTGCCAAGGAGAGAGATTTGATTTGATTGATGGCGGGAAGATTGGTCTAAACGTGTGGAAGGATACATCGACACAGACTTGGTGTACTTGGTGGAAGATTGGATCTGATAGGAGGAAGGATACATCCTCAAGGACCCGTTGATTGATGGGAGAATGAGTGTTGTTGTTCACTGGCAAATAATGAAGTCAAAGAATAATCACTAGGATCAAGAATAGTCGACAAGGGATGTTGCTGAAGTACAAGGCTGGGTAGGACAAAGTGTTTTGATCAAATGCTACTACAGGAATGGCGAGGACTATGTACAACAAAAAGGGATGATATGTACAATGGGCAAAAAAAAGATATACAATAGATATGTACAGAAGCTCAGGATTGGGGATAGGAAGATATCACTATACAAGATATACAGGAAGGATCACACTATATAGGATATGGTACAGGAAGGATCACGCTATACAAGATATGGTATAGGAAGGATCACGCTATACAGGATATACAGGAAGGATCACACTATACAGGATATGCAGGAAGGATCACGCTATACAGGATATACAAGATATGGTACAAGATATGTGCAGGTAGGATTGCGGATTTGCTGGAGGATCATGAAAAAGAGGAATGATGGGGGATGGTGGATGGGGATGGGGATGGGTGAAAAAGGACTGAGATGTTGGGATGGGGGGATGGGAGTTTGATAGATAATGACTCGGTCCACTATGTATGGCACCTGTTTGCCAGGTTTTCACCAACATACTTGTCCAAGGCGCTTGAATTGCCAAGTTTTCAGCATTGGATGATTGTTTTTCTTTTTCTTTTTGCTTTTTTGCTTTTTTTGCTTTTTTCAATTTTTATGGATTTTCTGAATATGTAGATCTGGTTCAGGCATAGAACCTCTGTAAATGGATGATGTTGATTGGATCATTCAAAGGCTCACCTTCTGGTGTAGATAATTGATAAGCTCCAGAGCCAAAGCATGTTGTGACAACATAGGGGCCCAACCAAGTAGGCTCAAACTTGCCTTTCTTTTCTCTGTTTGCTTGGACTTTCTGATTTTCTTTGAGGACCATGTCACCAACCTGAAATTGTCTAGGATGGACCTTCTTGTTATAACTCCTTTTGAGTCAATTCTGGTATGCAACCAGGTGATCATATGCTTGTTGTCTCTTTTCATCTAACAGGTCTAGCTGTGTGAGACGGGCCACACGATAGTCTTCATCAGTGGTGTAGTTCTTCATGGAGACTCGCAATGATGGGAGCTCGACCTTGATCAGTAGAATGGCTTCAGCACCATATACAAGGGAATATGGGGTGGTGCCTGTGGGAGTGCGATAAGAAGTATGGTAGGCCCAAAGGGTGGAATTGATTTGGAGGTGCCAGTCACGACCACAATCATTGACAACCTTCTTGAGGATTTTCAAGATAGTTTTGTTGGTTGCCTCAACTTGTCCATTTCCTTGAGGGAAATAGGGACTAGAGAAATGGTGATGGATGTGGAGTCTAGCACATAGATCATCCACATGTTGGTTTTCAAAAGGTGTGCCATGGTCTATGAAGATGGTAGATGGTATGCCAAAGTGGCAAATGATGTGGTAAAGGATGAACTTGGATATTTGGATGCCAGTAGTTAGGGTGAGCGGGATCGCTTCAACCCATTTGGTGAAGTACTCTGTGGCAATGATTATGTACTTATGTCCATCCGAGGAAAGGGGAGTGATTAAGCCGACAAGGTCAAAGCCCCAACATGAAAATGGCCAAGGTGGCGCAATGGGCTGCAAGTCTTGTGCTGGTGCATGAATCAAATTTGCATGCTGCTGACATGGTAAACATTTTCTGACAAACTCACAAGCATCATGTTCCATGGTTGGCCAATAATACCCAACTCGAAGCAACTGCTTAGCTAGAACCATGCCACTTGTGTGGGCACCGCAAATTCCAGCGTGGACCTCTTGTAAAGCTAGATGGCCTTGTTTGAATTTAAACACCTAGAGAGGATATTTTGATACCCTCGACGATAAAGGGTGTTGGCTACAAGAGTGTAGCAGGAAGCTCTACGAATAAGGTTTTGGCATTGGTTATTGGTGAGATGGGGAGATATGATACCATTCTTTAGATATGCATGGATGTTGTGGTACCACGGGGATTGGGGACCAACCAAGACACACACCATTTTTGCATCGGCATTCTCATAAGCTGGCATATGTAGCTGCTCAACTAGGAATTCATACTGTGATGCGTCGCGTGGGATTTCTAACAAGGACCCAATAGTTTCCATTGCGTCTGCTGCTTTGTTCTGAAGTCTGGGTATCTGTGTGAATTGTAGATTTAGGAAATGCTCTTTCAATCTATCCACCAGCTCTTTGTAGGGTAGTAACTTGTCATCCTTTGTCTGATATTCATCAAGGACTTGTTTGATAATCATCTGTGAATCTCCAAACACTTGCAGTTCTATGATATTCCATTGAATGGCTGTTTTGAGACCTAAGATGAGTGCCTCATATTCTGCAATGTTGTTGGTACATGAAAATCTTAATTTGAATGACTTTGGGATGTAGTCACCTTGAGGTGTGATGAATAGAATTCCTGCCCCTGATCCATGTAATGTGTAGGAGCCATCAAAGTATAGCTTCCACATGGGTTGTTCTTTGATCATACATAAGTGTTCATCAGGGAATTCCATGATTAGTGGATAAGTGTCCACTAATGGTGCTTCTACTAGCTGATCGGCAATGACTTTCCCTTTTATTGCTTTTTGATCTATGTACCGAATGTCAAACTCATTGAGTATCATGACCCATTTTTCCATACGACCTGTGAGAGTTGTCTTTGATAGTAGATATTTGAGGGGGTCCACTTTTGAAATGAGCCTGATTGTGTGACTGAGCATGTAATGTCTAAGCTTTTGAGTGGCAAAAATCACTGCAAGGTAGGCCTTTTCCATGGGTGAGTAATTAAGCTCATAGCCGACAAGAGTTTGACTAATGTAGTAGATGGCTCTCTCTTTGTTTTCATCATCATGCTGAACTAGGAGTGCCCCTAGTGCTGTAGTGGTTGCCAAGATGTAGAGTATGAGAGGGCATCCTGGGGCTGGTGGTACTACGATTGGAGAATTGGCTAGATACTCCTTGAGCTTATCAAAGCTTCTTTGACATATGGGATCCCATTTGAATCTTGTGTCTTTGCATAAGAGATGCGTAAAAGGTTGGCACTTGTTTGCTAGTTGAGAAATGAACCAACACACTAATTGAAGCTTTCCCTGTAGGCTTATGAGCTATTTGAGTGTTCTTGGTGGAGGCATTTCTGTTATTGCTTTGACCTTTTTAGGTTCAATCTCTATGCCTCTTCATGATACTATGAAACCTAGGAGCTTTCTAGATGTAACACCAAAGACACATTTCTTTTGATTGAGTTGTAACCCATAGTGTTGCAGGTGATCAAACACACTCTCAAGAATGTCAAGGTGTTCATGGCATGTCTTTGATTTTGTGAGAATATCATCCACATAGTCCTCTAGGATCTTGTGGATCATGTCATGGAAGATTGTTGTCATCGCTCTCTAATATGTGGCTCCTGCATTCTTTAGACCAAAGGGCATCATGTTATAGAAAAATCTACCCCATGGAGTGGTGAATGTTGTTTTGTGTTGGTCTTTTGCTACTATATGAATCTGATTGTATTTAGAGAAACCATCCATTAGTGACAACATTTCATGGCCCGCTGTAAGATCTACAATCATGTCTATGTTAGGTAGTGGAAAATCATCTTTAGGACATGCCTTGTTTAGGTCCCTAAAATTTGTACAAATTCGGATGTCATCGGAAGGCTTTGTGACAGGTACCATGTTGGAGATCCAATCTAAGTAATCTATAGCTCTGATAATCTTTGCATCCAGGAGCTTTTCTAGTTCTGATTTTACCAATAGAGCTACCTTGGGATGCATTTTAAGTAGCTTCTGCTTTACTGGCTTAACATTGGGGTCTACAGCTAGATGATGAACAACAAGCTTAGGATCAAGTCCAGGCATGTGTGTGTATGACCATGCAAAGTTTCTAGTAGCTTCTTAAAGTAGCGTAGTGAAAGCCATTTCTTCACCTTCTATCATGTTGGCTGCAATGTAGGTGATCCTTGGACATTCCTTTGTACCTAAGTTGACTGGCTTGGTTTCTTCTATGATGATAGGTGACTGCTCAGGTCTGTAATCCTAGATGGGAGGAAGAGGCAAGTCTTCATCTTCTAGCACTTGAATTACCAAGTTTTCACTAGAAGATACACTCTTTATTTTTACTATTTTGGAATCAGAATGTGCCCTAGAAGGGTTTTCACATAAGGATTCATGTTTTACTCTTTCTATTTCTCTTTTGCAGCTAAAGCTTGTCTCCTCTCCAAAGTATCCCTCTGGGTCAAGCTTATTGATGCAGGGGCATCATATGCTCTTCGTAGACACAATGGAGATCCAGGTCATCAAAGAGATCATAGAGCATCTCATGATATCAATTGGGCAATCCTTCAACCAATCATGGCATTTGGAAGCATAAAAAGTCATAATGTTGTATGATGTCTTGTGAAGGACTTCCATATTAAAAAGTTGTAATTGATCCATGGGATAGGATCTTAGGGTTGCCTAGGGTAGATAAAGGTGTTTGATAGGGTCTTATAGGTTAGTAGGATCATATCATTTCATTACCTAAGTCAGAAGATCCAATAGGTTCTTTAAAACTATAGTTTAATAATTAAAAATTTGAATTTTTGAATGTAACAGTTAGGAGGTCATTTTGGGGGGAAACTCCATAGTTTAAATTTTATAAAGAGTTAACATATGAGACTAGTTGGGATTAGTTGAGGGGGTTAGTTACCACCCCTTAAGTCTATAAATAATTTCTTGTACGGATTGGAAGCAGGAATGTACGGATTGTCTCAGAATTTTGAATGAAAAGTTTGGATTTTAATTGTATTTTAAGGTTCTTTGGAGTTTTTGAGTTCTTTCTATTATTCTAATGCATTGAGACATCTCCTAAGATCTTTAAGGAAGTTTATGACCAAATTTTTGATTTCATTTTGAAGAACCATTCATCTAACTTGCTGACTGTTGGCTGTAGCAGTCCTTTTTATAAGCATTTTTTATAGTTTTCTATTTTAAATCATGGTCATTCCATGAAATGTTCATTGTTTCTTCATGGAATGTCATTTATCTAACATGTACAGATGTTTCTAACCTTGGAATGATCAACTAACTTGACTATTTGGTGGCCACCAAGCATAATCAAACAATAATGTTGTGAAAACAAGGGTTATTTGGAGGGGACAGTCATATAGAGGGAGATTTACCTTAAGGAGGGCAGTGTTTGAGTTTTGATTCATGGTTATGATATTGAAACAATAATGTTTGCATCTTGAATGATTCAGAGAAGTCATTGCACGTGTGAGATTGGTGATACCCTAGGAACAAGGGTTTATAAGGGATGAATTGGGGCTTTTGGGGTTAGGGAACCCTTAGCATGAAATTGAGAGTGTATTTGTCTAATTAAAGTCATTTGGAGAGCCTATGAAAAGTTTGGAGTCAAGACATTAATAATTCCTATAGGTTGCTTTGTAATTGCATCATTCCTAGATTGTTGAAAATGGGGTCACTATGAAGAATCTTTGATATTTGCCAAAGGAAGCCCAACCAAGTTTTACATATGTTTTGCATGAAGATAAAGGGTTTGAAACTATGATTTTTTCAAGGAATCTTTAGGGAAAAACAAAAGTTATTGGTCAATTTGTCTTGCTGCTGTCACAGAATGGTGAAACTGCATTGACAACATTTGGCTACTTTGGGCATTTTTTCTTAAAAGGTGTTAATACTGAAAGATATTGTTTGGAACATGTTATATATGCTTGAATAAACCTATTGAAGCCTTAAAACATCTTAGAGTTGATTGTTTGTAGATTTTGCCTATCAGGACCTATAAGGTCATTAAGAACACTTCTACAATCTTGCTCATTTTGGGTTGTTTCTTGGTTCACCACCCTATCCTCTGCATCACTTATAGATGTGAGTTGACTCTGAATTGTGAACTAATTGTGGGCCTGATGCCCCCATGAATTCTAGGAGTGCTTCTGTGCTTTGGAACTCATCGATGTGCGCAATGCTTGGTTGGTCCCAGTCTATGAATTTAGGGTGGGTGAGGGGAAGTTCTATGAGATTGATGGCAAGTTGTCAGAGGACAGAAGTCCCCAGGATGGTGTCATCATCAAAGATATCATCGTAGGATCTGATTTCTTTCTCTTCGGGGATGTCTTTGATCTCTACGAGGTCATCCTGGCTATTTAAGAGGGGAACGCTAGTCATGTTGGTGCCCCCAGTTGCGGTATTGGGCCCTTGTATATGCAGGCGAGGGGTATTAAAGCCAAGACCCTAATGCTCAGGATTCTTGGATGCTATAATTGGGTCTTTGTTTCCACCTTCTTATGGTCCTAGACCACCAACTTGGTAGTTCCATTGCTCAATAGTGTACTTGTGTGATTGTGGGTATTTATCTTTGAAGTAGCCAAGAAGTTGTTTGTCAGGTGGTGGGGGATCTTTGTACAACCACCTATTAATGTCAGGATCCATTTCTTGAATGTTTAATGTGCCATGGGATTCAAAAGTCATAGGTCCCATTCTCTTGATTTCATGATGCTCCTCAATAGGCTTGCTTTGGTGATTTGGGTGCCCTTGAGTATGTGGATCAAGCAGGAGGGCCCCTACGGCAAATGCATCATGTAGGCTATATTCACCACAACCCTAGTTATTGATCTCGATGGAAGAGAGGGTGGAGGTGAGAATGGTTTCTAGATCACAATGGGATCAGGACAAGCTGGCAATAGAAGTACCAATGTCAGTTCCAAGACAATGAGTGGAGTGAGGGAATGATGCTTCCATTGCATGACAGTATGCAAAGGGTTGAGGGTCAGCATGGATGGTAACCTCAGTGCCTTGATGCAGAAATTTGATGCACTGATGGTAAGTAGATGGTATAGCCTTAATGGAATGAATCCATGGTCACCCTAGGAGGATATTAAATGGTAGGTCAAGATCAACAACATGGCAAATAGTATCCTATGTTTCTGGGCCCAGTTGAATGGGCAAAGTAATGGTACCTTTAGAGGTACATTCCAAGTTGTCATAGGCTTTGATAGTGATTACTTCATGTGCTATATCAGCCTAGGTGAACCCAATCTACTGAATGAATTTCAAAGTACACAAGTTCAGGGCTGAGCCATTATCTATTAGGACCCATTTGATGGCAAAGTCTCTGACCATGATGGTGATGCAGAGAGGGAGAGTATGGTTAGGTGCAACGTCTGGTATGTTAGATGTTTTGAAGGATAAAGCACAGGCTATGGATAAATGTCCCACAAGGGTCGCAAACTGGGTGGTGTTAATGTCTGTGGGGACATGTCCTTCTTTGAGAGCTCGATCAAGGATCTCCTGATGGAGAGGTGAAGTGCGAAGAATGTCCAAGATGGATATTTGGGCTGGTGTGTTCCCAAGATGTTCTATGATGTTATACTGTGCATTGTGTGCATTGTGTACTGGCCTTTGATGGGTACCTGCAACAGTGATCTGACCTCTGTGAGTAGTAACAGCACATTGACGATCCACTCCTCTAACATGGATGGTATTGACTGTGGGCTCAACTTGGGTTATACATCCAACAAATTTATCATAATTAATGTAGGCAGTAGTGTGATCTTCTTGCTTGCCTTTACCATGATTCTGGGGATGATTGGTATTAGCTTGGTTCTTCCCAGCATTGTGTTGTGGGAACACATTCTGATAGATTTGTAAATTGGCATTTGGCGAGGCTTGCGCAGGTGCATCTTCTTGAATTTCTTTTTTATCAATGAGATCTTGGATATAGTTTTTGAGTCTCATACACTTCAAAGTAGTGTGTCCTTTGACATGATGATAATCATAGTATTCATGATTTTTGTACCAATCAGGCTTGGGAGTGGTATCATCAACTGGCTAGATTGGTGGAAATGTAATCAAGTTGGCCTTGGCCATTCGGTGAAAGATAACATCCAGAGGTTCACCCAGTGGTGTGAAGGTCTTCCTTGGATTGTTTTGAGCTCTAGGCTTGTGTTGTTTGGGAACAACATTAACAGCATTGACCTGATTGTTTGGATTACCTTGATAAGCTGGAGGGGTTTGCTGCTGATAATTCTGTTGATTATTCTAAGAATGATATTATTATGTGGGTTGTTGATGGACTTGAGGAGGTTGTTGATAGATGGGCGCTTGTTGTTGTTGGTATGTAGGAGTTGATGGAGGACTAGCCATGAAAAATTGGACATGCTTGGTATCAGTGGCTCCATCAGTAACAACGTTCTTGTTACGATTCCAGTAATGAGATTTTTCATTGCTGGGTTTTTGGGCATCATTTTTGAAGTGTCAGATTGTGCCTTCATCTAGGAGGGCCCTTTCAATACCTATCCCCTTGCTCTTGATATCTTGATAGGTTTGGAGACAATTCATCCTCATGAAGTGGGATAGCTTAGGATGCAGATTATCAATAAAGATTTTGGTCAAATGTTTTTCAGGTGGCTGGTATGATAACCTGGTGGTAAGGTTCTGCCATCGTTGCAAGTATTTTGCTAGGCTTTCTCCTTCTTTCTATTTTGAATTGCAGAGATCTAACAAGGTCATCTCATTCTCAACATTGTGGGCATAGTGGGCAATGAACTTCTCAGAAAGTTCAGCAAAGGTTGTGATAGTCCCACAGGGTATTTTGTAGAACCACTCAATAGCGGTGCCTCCCAAGCTTTTGGGGAATAGGCGTAAGAGATAGTTATCACTATAAGCCACTTCTTGGCATGCCATAAAGAATTCTTTAATATGATTGACTGGATCTCCTTTCCCCTTATATTTATCAAACTTAGGTGTCTCAAAGTGCTTAGGGAAAGGTATAGCAGCAATGGATCGGTCAAACAGATAAAGACACACCTCCTCAAACTTGTAAGTTTTGTTCTCAGTACCAGTTTGAAGCTCTTTAAGAGTGTTCTTCATGGCTTCCCATTTGATTGGTGTTTGAGCGGGTACTCCCATTTGAGGTGGGTATTATTGAGTGGAATATGGAGATGGCCCAGTGGGATAAGTAGATTGGAGTGGATTTTGGAGTGATGTTTGCAGGGGATATTGTTGATGCAGCACAGGGGGATATTGCAGTGGTGGATATGAGACTGCTTGCTGGTGTTGTGGGATGACCGGGACCTGCTGCTGTGACTGATAGGAGGAAACTTGTTGCTGTTGGGGAATGATGGGGGTTTGTTGCTGTGACTGGAAGTATGGTTTCTATGAGGGTGGCTGGTGGAATGATGCAGCTTGTTGGTAAGGTGGTCCTTGCTGAACTTGGCTCTATGGTTGACTGATATAAGTCAGGTGCATTCCCATATTGCTTAAGGGTGGAATTGATGTAGGGAAGCCCAAAGCAAAGGGTGACTGGGCAAGATAACTTGCAAAATGGGATGAACTTTGCTGCTGAGGTGGAGGAACTTGCTAAAAAGCACTGGGTGTTGGGAATGGATAGCTCGTGAAGGATGAGGTTGGTGGAGGTTGAGATGGTTGTTGTTGTGCTGCTTGTGAGAAGGTGGCTTGTTGGTTTGCAAATATGGATGTAGGAGAGTGAGTTGGTATTCCAAAGGCTTTCATGTCTTCTTGAGTGAGACCCCAACGAGGACCGGTGTGAGGTGGGAATTGTGTTGCAGTGGATGTCGGGAAGGTAGATGTGATGGGAGTTTGGGACATGTATGGTGGTTTTGAAAAACCCATGGAAGGCATTCCTGTGGTGAAGGAATTTTGTTGGGCTTGTGCCTGGGTAGATGCTTGTTGGGGGGGAAATGAAGAGAATGTTTGCATTCCCCATGAAAAGGGTGATGTGGAAGTTTGTTGATTTTAACAGGGGAATGATTGCACTGCCCCCGGAGTAGATGATGTAGAGGGTTGCTGGGTGAAAGAGGGAAATGATTGCGTTGACCCCTAAAATGAGGGTGTAGATGTTGAAGCTTGGGGATTGAAAGGAAAAGATGATTGCATCCCTCCTGGCACAAAAGGTGTGGATGTGGAAGCTTGTGAAGTGAAGGGGAAGGATGATTGCATCCCTCCTGGCACAAAAGGTGTGGATGTGGAAGCTTGTGAAGTGAAGGGGAAGGATGATTGCATCCCTCCCAGAGTGAAAGGTGTTGCTTGGCCTATGGAAGATGGCGGGACTTCTTGTGCAAAGGTTTGTGTAAGAAGTGGGAGTTGATTTTGGGACAAGCATTGGATTTGTTCAAGAGTTTGAGCAGCCATGGCAGATGATGAAGTACCTATGATATGGAATGGAGCAGATGGTGTTATAGCTTGTGTTACGGGATTTGCAAAGCTTCCTTGCAAAAGAAGAGGAATGGTGGAGGTTGCTTGAGATGTTTGCAAGGTTGGATCAAGGAATGGTTGGATAAATGGAGAGTATACTTGTGCTGGGATTTGGATAGTACTTATGGGAATGTGAGGATGGAGATATGGTGGAATGGAAGTTTGTGCCTATGCAAAGTTAGTGAACATGCTTTGCTGGTTTTGGGCCATGAGTGTATTGACTACTGGTGGATTCTCTGGATGATTCACAAATGTTTCTATTGCCAGAGGAATCGAGGGGATATTGGGATCATCCCATGTATTTCTAGTTTGTATTTGGGGATCATAGGCTATCATTGCGCTGGTAAAAATGTTGGAATCAGATGAACTGGTGATTGGATAAGGATTCATGTTCCTTCTCTTTCTAGATCTGGATCTTGTCTCGACAGGCATGGGGATGCAAATGCTTAGATGGATGCAAGATGTTTCCTAAAAGATTCTAAAGAATGATGGATGCAAACTTAAGGAACTTCTAAGGATGATGAATTTCTAGAATGCAAGTGCAAGGATTGGTGAAATGCTTGGATTTGGATCAAGGATGGTGGAAGATTGATGGGAGATGGTGGCAGATTGGTAAAAAATCTTGGTGATAATGGAGGCTTGATGGAATGCTCTGATTTGGGTCAAGATTGGGTGGAGGATTAGTGGGATGCTAGTGGAAGACTACTAAGTGCCAACAATGAGCTGTTGTTTTTCCCAATGGAGGATCAGTGGTAGGATTTGGCCAACCTAGGATAGACTAATGATCTTCGGTCAACTGGATTCTTATCAATACAAGCCAATCTCTTGCTCGAGATGATGAGGCTATGCAAGGACAAGTTGCATTTTCTTTAGACAATGCTCTGTCAAAAAGGGGATGATTTTTGATTTGGGATAAGGGATGGAAACAACTCAAAGGTTTTGAACACTAAGTACTTGTGGATTTGGATCTCTGGATTTGGCGCAAAAGGATGGTGAGTTCTGATTTGGATATTGGATGCTAGATTTGGATGAAGGATATGGGACTCTAATTGTGGATTGTTGATGGAAAGATGGTGAAGGATGATGGAACAATGCTTTTTCTAAAAGGATGATGCAAATGCAACCGGGATGGATGAACTATGATGCTGCTAGGAAGATGATGGTGTATGCAACTAAGAAGATTTCTAGAATGCAACTAAGGATTTGGTGATGATGTCGAGATGAAACTAGGATGAGACTAGTATGAAGGACTGCCGAGATAGGATTTTGAGATCTGAAGGTAGAATGGACATGTGATGGATCCTATCTAATCTTCTCTTTCAAGACTGATGTAGCGATGGTTCACTTGAAATCGGTAGGCAAACTTTTTGACTCTTGCATTATAGCCAATATTATCAAGCTTTTCTTGATATTTTTCTTCTACTTGGGTTGCTTGGATAGAGGATTGATGGTTCTTAAGGTTTCTTTCTGCAACTTTCTTCTCTTGATAAGCTTTGGATTTGGGCAACTTAGCTTTCGGATGTTTGATCAAATTGGGCATAACTTGGGGAAATTCTGATAAGTTGGCTTGAGACAAAAAGGTTCTTTGGATATCTGACCCAAGGGATTCTCTGTAAAATGTCTTGAGTATCTCAAACTGGGTTTGTTGATCAATTTGATGCTTCCCAATGGCAAAGGATAGATTTCAACAAATATTTTTGGAAAAGCAATCTCCACAAGGGACAAAGCAACCTTGTGAGATACAAACAAGATAACTGACTCTGATAAAGCTTTGAAAGTGTATGTTCCAACAATGTTTTCATAGAGTATTGACTGTCAAGCACTTCAAATAGATCTACCTAAGGAAGGTGAGTATCAAAATCGCTTGCCCACAGCTTGGTACCCCCTAGAAGGGAATACAAATGGTGAGTAATCTTGAGGTGACCCGGTAAACCCCTTGGAATCGGTCCTTGCACAAGCATTTTGATACTTTCGGATGTAGATAGGGTAGCCTCTATTTTATTAGGTTTTTAATAGTTCCATGGAGTCTCCATACCCAGTTATGTTGACCGCCTGTGACTCACTTAAGAGCCTAGCCAACAACGCTGGGGGAGGAATATTTACCTGTCCCCAGACATTTGCATTTGGAACAAAATGCCCGTGGATTAGGAGATATAAGTGAGTACTTTTTGCCTTCACTTATATACCGGCCGAGGGGGATACCGATTTGAGGTTGTTCTCTAAGGAGGAAGCACTTTTCTCCCTGGACAGGCCTCGCTAAAAGTAGAACAAGTGAACTTGTCCGAGTCCAAATGTTCTACGTTGCTTACTTTAACAAAAATTTTGCAAGAATTTGAAAAACTCCTAAATGCACATCAAGAAAGTTGTTCTTTTTCCCAAATTGATTAAGTTTGATTGAACTTTGAAATGGAAGACACAAGTGCTTAAGGTTTGATTTGTTCTTTCCCCAAAAGGTAAACGATTTGAGTGATTGCAAGTTCTTTTCTTTGAGCATTCAAGATTGAGATGTGCATGTTGATTTAGAACTTTGAAAAGAGCTTTGTTTTATCCTTAGACCATTCAAGATTAAATTTGTGCTTTGCTTGAATTGAAAAGGAGGGAATAGAGATGCTTGTTCTTTCCAATTTAGATCATTCAAGATTGTGTTTGATTTTCAAAATGATAATGACTGTTAGGACCTAAGTTCTTTTCTTTAGTTTCATTCAAGATTTTTTTGACTTTTGTTTTTTATGAATCTGAGAAAAATTTAAGGCAAAAAACATAGTCCATAGCGACATTGTCTAGCTAACACGCAATGCTGTAAAATGTACATGCGACACCGAAAAACTCTCAGGCGACAGCGGAATGTTTACAGGCGATAGAGAAATCTACGCAGGCAATAGAGAAATGATTCCAGGCAACAACAAAATATTACCAGGCGACAACAAAAATTTCGCCTAGGTGACAGCAAGATAAGCATAGGCGACACTCAAACATGCCTAGGCAACACTTAAATATCCACAGGCGATAATGAAATGAGCATAGGTGATAATGAAAAATGGGCTAAGCGATAGTGAAATGATCTTAGGCGACACTTAAACAAGCCTAGGCGACACTTAAATATGACAGTAAAATTTACCCAGGTGATAGGAAAAATTACACAGGCGAGAACGAAATGCGCATAGGCGACACCTAAACATGCACAGGAGACAATAAAACGTGCCTAAGCAACACTTAAACATGCATACGCGACAACAAAATATTTTTTTATAAGCAATAATGAAATGATAATAGGTGATAATGAAATGGTTACATGTGAGACTTCTGTACACGGAGGCATGAGTGTTTATTTTACAGGCATGATTATTTCCGTTACAGGTGACAGAATAGAAGTTTAGACAGAATAGAAGTTATCCAGCATGAAAATCTTTAGAACATAGGCGTCGATATAGAGCTCGTAGGCGTGATCATACTATTTGTAGGTGTGACTTTATTGTGCATAAGCGTGACTGAATTTTGTGTAGGCGACATTTCATCTGTTTCCTGCAAATACGAGAATACAAAGTATGATATAATCAAGGGATTGTAGGTTTGCGTCCCACCGGGCGTGCCAAAATGTGGACAAGGCTTTGAGGATACCTGTTTTGAAAAACTTCAAGCCAAACAAAGATTAGATGTTTGTCTAGCATGAAATCAATCAAAAAAATAAGTAAAACTCTAAACTAAGCCACCTCAGATTGAGCTGAAACAGGTGCACCCAAGCACTGTTTGATTTGCTCTTGCTTAAGGGGATGTGGGTGTGCTCTCTAAGCACTTGGAGCATGTTCCTTATGCATTTTAGGATGGATTGAGATCCATAAAAAACCCCCAAAAATGCCACAAAACAGGTATAGAACACCTGATTTGCCCCTAAGGCCTCAAGGATCCAAATGATGTTGAAATGAAGATTAAGCTACATGATATTTATGCTAAGATTGATTTTAAACCAAATAGAGATGTGATATGATGCTATGCTTATGCAAAACAATGAAATAAACTATGTTAATCCATTATTGCTATATTAAAATGAGCTAAAATGCTTGAAAGTAAGCTAAATTATGATGATTATGCTAAGTCTAGAAGTAAAAAGGCATGATAACAATGCTTAAAATGAAAGGTGAATGGATTTTTTTTTTTGCTCTTGGAAATGAGGAGCATTTATAGGATTTGGGAAGGAGGAATGAGTGGCCAGGATCAAAATCCTTAAGAGAGGCCAAGATTCATTCAAAGGGGAGCACATGGATTGTGCTAGTTCAGGGCCACCTCCTTGTAACAAGTGTCATAAGGGCATTGGGTTGATAGATGGGAGGGATGTGCACAATTTGGGAAATGTGCCTAAGGTCAAAGGGTGTAAGAAAGGGGTGAGGGGCTTCTTAAATGCATGATAAATGCATGTAAGAGGGATAAAGAGGCCTTAAATGCACTTAATGCATGTAAGAGAAGTCTCTAGAAGTTTGTTGACTTTGGGTTAAGCTTAGGAGTTGGCTAACCTCGGTTAGGGAATGTGACAGGATTAGGAGGGGGGGATTAGGATTAGGACTTTCTAGAAGAGTCTAGAATTTCCTTAGGATAAACATGGATTTTAGGAAATAAATAAAGATTTATTTATTTCTATGGTTTAGGTTTGAGAATATTTATTAAAATGAATTTAATAGACATGAGGATTAAATATTTAACCTTGATTAAATATTTTGAGTTGGGATTAGGGTTAGGAAATGAGGGGATTAGCCTTTAATCGAAATTAAAGAAGGATTAGAAGATTCTGGAAGAGGTTAGTGGTCTTAAGGAAATTGGCCAAGTTTTGGGCAAAAAATAAATTAATTATTTATTTTGGGATTTTTGGTCAATTTATTAATTAAATAATTAATAAATAAGGAGATAATGTTTAAATAAGATTTAAACATTTTTGGGAAGGATTTCTTAATTAAATATTTTTAATTAAGATAAAGGGACTTAATGACATAAAAATAAATTAATTAAATAATTAATTAATAAATGATGATGTCATCAGGGATTTTTCAGAAAATAAAAATACTTTATTTTCTAAAGGATTTTTAGGTGTCTACAGCTAGGATCAGGAACTTTGCAGTTGTTGGAGGACCAACAATAGGCTAAGTGGGGGGGGAAAATGATGAACCCAAGTATTATCTCAAATATTATGTCACTTTATCATGTTTTATGTCTTATTCCTAGGTGGTATTGGTATTTTGTCCAGAAACTATTATTCTTAGTTGCTTTAGGGTTGTTTGATGAACTTAAAATTATAGACCTTGATCTTATACTTTTATATCTCTTTTATGGGCAACATAAACTCTTTTATGGTTTATTGGGGTGACCCTTTGGTTAAATAGTGGGGCTTCTTGCATGTAGTGCCTACACCCAAGGTTTCAACCTCATAGGCTTACTCTCTACTGTGTCAAAAATTGAGAGGCCCCCAAGATCTTGTATCTTGATTTACCAGCGGGATGTGGAGTGGGGCATTTGCATTCCACCTAGGGAGTACATCCCTAGCTTAAATTTTATGTATTATATCAAAAATGACTTTTCTTACATGAAACATTCATCCTAGTTATCTGCCTTAGCCGCCTTCTGCTCAACTTTCATGGTCATCCTTCAGTAGTTCTAGTTGAGGTTTCATATTTTCTTCTGTATCTCATGGGTTTCTCGATGAACAACAATGGCCTGTATTTTTTTTTGTGGAAAATTTAGATAGACAATTTTATTTCTTTGCAAAAATGAAATATGCTTGGAACCCCTTTTTCTCTTTGACTATTTTCAACTCTGATGGTTCCTTTAGCTCTTCCCCATAGGAAATATCATCTCTAGTTTATGATCTTTCTTCTAGAGGAAGTGCTCCTTCCCCTTCAGGCAACCCTAATCCTTGGGTCAGAGTCAGATCAAGGAAGAGATCAAAAACTAGGGCTCAGCATTGTCCTTCTAGACATTATTATCCCAAGACTTATCTTCCTATGTTAACTACTTTGAATAGGTTTTCCCCTCTCATGGCATCAAATTTTGATCTAAAATCATCAAAAATAAAATTTTTACACTCTCCTCCTTCAGAAACTCCCTATCGTCCTCCTCATCACTGAGATATGAATTTCTCCCATCAGCCTAAATCTTATATTTTGAATATGATAACCCTAGACCTTATAGATGGTAGGATGGAGAAATTCCAAGAGATGTGTAAACACTATGGATTATTGTTAAGATGGAATGGCTTCTGTTCATCTTCAAAAATTGCAGCATGGTTAGCTACTCAATTTCCTAATCAAGTAAGAACAATTTTTCTTTCAGAAGATTTTATCTTTGTGGGATGTAATAAGTCAGATTTGAAGAATAGACTGCTTAAGGAAGGTTTCCCTAAATTTAGAAATATTAATTTTTCAATTTTGGATTGGTCGCCCTTCTTTAATCCTAGTAATCTAAAGGACTTCTTGGTAGAAAGGGTGGTCCTACTTCTAGATCTCCCCATAGAATTAATCAATCAATCATACTTTAGGAAGATAGGAAATTTTATAGGAAAATTTGTGGGGTTTTTGGACACCCCTTTTAAACAATATAATTCTACCATCATTGTTAGGATGAATATCGATATTAAAACCCTTTAAAAAAAATTGAGTGAAAAGCAAACATGATGAATATTTAATTCCTCCTATTATTATTTTTGAAATTTTTGATGCTAAAGAAGATGAGATGGAGAAAAAATTTGCCTTAGATAATAATGCATACAATAACAAAGAGAAATACAACCCCATTAATCAAGTTCTTAATCAATTTCCTAAGGTCAAGGCTTGTTTCCTTAAAAATGTTGGAGGGTTTTCTATCAAGGATCTTTTGGAATCCAACCCAAATGTTATTGACGAAATAATGATAGGTGAAATGAGTATCTCACTTGAATCCCTTGGAAAATGGCCAAAAACTGGTAATATAGATGGTGTCATAGTTTAAAATTTCAATATAGGCACATTTACTATGGACAGTAATCATGGTCAAGACATAGGAATTATAGAATACAATTAGTCCCTGGAAAATATTCTAGGCTAGGCTGAGAAAATGATCAAATTAGTAAGTAAAGAATTAGAATTAATCAACCAAGACACAAAAGGAAACAATGAATGTGGCATAAATAACTGTAATTGGCCTCCCTTAAATTTCTCCTCTAAGATTTTCGCTCTGGTATTTATTGATCAGGATATAGTAGAAGATAAGATTAAGATTATCTTGGAAAATAATTATACTTTAAATCAAGCTTTACCTATCTAGATTGAAAAGGCAACATCCATAGATATAGAGAACAAAATCTTGGATTCGAGAGAAAGGATGGAATGTGACTATGATTTTGTATTAGGTAGGAATGATATTGTCTCATCATTGTCTGAAATTACAACCATTAATGATTTTTTAGGTTTAGATATTAATCCAAATTCTGAATTTGAAATTAACAACAAAGAGAATAGAGAAATTGTAGTTAAAATCCTAGATTCACTAGATAAAGATCATTCTAAAAAGTCAAAAGAACAGTCCTTGGATAGTATAGTGATGCATCCCATTAGCTTAGTTCTAAGTCAGAACTCTATTGGGAAATCTATTCCTGATTGTGCCAACCTCCCAAAATCTAGAGGAAGGAAATCCCTTAGAGAATTAAGGAATAGAGAAGATTAGGCTTTAGGAAAAATTAAAATCACATCACTTTTGGATGCATGGAAGGGGAAGTTCCTTCCCAATTAGCCATGAAAATGATATCATGAAATGTTAGGGGCATAAATGCCTCTAACAAACAACACCTTCTAAAAAGGCAACTATCAGCATTTAATTCAGAAATAGTTCTAATTCAAGAAACTAAGCTAGATATAGAAGGTTACAATTATCTCAAAAAGAAATTAGGTATGTGGGAAATCTTTGGTAACTTATAAAATGGTGCTTTTGGTGGGATAGAAATGATATGGAATCCTAGACTATGTGTTTTTACCTAGATAATTTCTTTTAAAAGATGGATAGGTGGTAGATTAAAAAGTACAAAGAGTAAATTAAGTTTAATCCTAATCAATGTTTATGGTCCAAAATTCCTTCATGAAAAAAGGAATATGTGGAAGGATATTCAAAATTTTATCAATATATACCCCAATGAAAATTTCCTTTTAGGGGGGAACTTTAATTCGATTTTAGAGGATTCAGATAAGATAGGGGGTTCAAAGAAGCTTACCCAAATAAACCTAGAATTTAAGGAATGGTTGGGGGAAATAAAAGCTTCATAATTCAAGATGGAGAAAGGTGTCTATACTTGGTCTAATAGAAGATTAGATGTAAGCTTCATTGCATAAAAAATAGATAGGTTCTTCTTCATTAGTAATTTAGCAACCTTTGACTTTGACATGACTGCCTCCATTTTGCCTACATTTAGTTTAGACTATTATCCAATGTCCCTTCATTGTCTTGAGCCAAATATACCAAATAAAAATCCCTTTAAGATTTAAAAAATGTGGCTAATGGATGAAGAGTGTCTTAAAAATATAGAGAAATGGTGGAAGAATGCTAGCTTTAAAGGATTAAAAATCTATATCATTATGTAGAAACTTAAACTAATTAAAACAAAGTTAATTGAATGGAACAAGGAGAGCTTTGGGAATATTTTTTAAAACAAAATTAAAATTGAAGATGATATTAAATCTTTAAATGAGGTATTTGCTAAAGGTATGAATATGGATTCCTATCTCAAGGAGAAGGAGCTCAAAAATTATGAGGAGATTTTAGCTAAGAGTCTTATTGGAAATAGAGATCCAAGGAAACTTGGTTAGCAGAGGGAGATAAGAATACAAAAAAAATTCATAATAGTACCAAAATTAGGAGAAACTTCAATAGGATAATGAATATTAAAAAATCCAATGGGGATATTTGGGATAACCCGGAAGATATTTCAAAAGCAACAGTTAACTACTTCTTTAATATATTAAACAATGAAGATGGCTCCTTTTTAAAATCTTAGAATGATCTCCTAAGAAATATTCCTAATATCATCACTGAAAACCATAATAAAATGCTTAATGCTAAATTTTCAAATGAGCAAATTGAAAGGGCCCTCAAAAACCTTCATCCACATAAATCCCCTGGCCCTGATGGCTTTCCTACATTTTTTTTCATAAGTGTTGGCCTTTCATGGGAGCAGAGATAGTAGAGGCTTTAGAAGGTATGCATAAATTAGGTAAACTTTAACAATACCTTTGTTAAATTAATCCCTAAAACTCCAAATCTAGTAAGCTTTGAAGACTTTAGGCTAATATCTCTTTGCAACCCTATTTACAAACTGCTAACCAAAACCCTAGCTAATAAAATTAAGGTTCTCCTTCTTGACCTAATATCTAAGGAGAAAATAGGTTTTATGTTAGGAAGATCTATTCTAGATGGCATGATAATAGCTCAAGAGGCTCTCCATATTGTTCAAACAAAAAAAAAATTGGGTATGTTAGTTAAGTTGGATATAAGGAAGGCATATGATAAGGTGGATTGGTGTTTCCTTTGTAAGTGTTTAGAAGCTTTTGGTTTTTCCAAATAATTGATTAATTTGATCTTTAAATGTATCTCTGGTCTGAAAATGTCTATCATGATTAATGGCTCTCCAGCAAGTTTCTTTGATATATCCCAAGGATTAAGGCAAGGTGACCCCCTTTCCCCATTCCTTTTATTTTGATGGAAGAAGCATTGGTAAGATCTATGACTAAAGCATGGAGAATTGGAACTTTAAGAGGCATAAAAATTACATCAAATTTAGACCCATGTACTCACCAACAATTCATGGATGAAAATCTTCTCTTTGGAGAAGCTAGCATTAAAGAAGTTATGGCCTTTGCAGACATTCTTCAAAATTATTCTAAAGCCTCAGGACAACAAATTAATAAGGATAAGTCTGAAATCTTCTTTTCTAACACTAGCAGAGAGCTGGAAATGGTTATCTGTAGAAAGATAGGTTTTAAGATAGGACCTCCCCCTTCTAAATATTTAGGTTTTCCCCTAGATAAAGGTAGTAGAACTACTAACTTATGGAACAATGTGCTTAGTAAAATAGATAAGAAAATAGAGTCATAGAAGGGTAGATGGCTAACTTCTGCTAGGAAGGCTATGCCAATTAAATCATTATTATCAATCATTCTGATTTATCAAATGATGTTCCTCAACTTACCTGAAGGTATTAAGAATGAGATAATCAAAAAACTTAGGAATTTTTTTTGGCAAGGTTCAGGAGATAAGTCTCATATGACATTAATTGCATGGAAATTGATTTGCAAAAAGAGAATGGAAGGAGGGATAGAATTTAAGGATCTTAAACAATAAAATATAGCTTAAGGAACAAAATTAGTATGGCATATGATCTAGAATCATGAATCGAAATGGTTCAAAATTATAAGATTCAAGTACTTAGATGGGAGGGACGAATTGAGTATATGAAGATATTGCTCCCCGCTGAGAGGTTCTAGAGTATGGAACTTTATTAATAATTGTAGAAAGCTCATTTTGGATGGCATCACTTGGGATATTAGAGATGGTAGTAAGGCTTTATTCTGGGATGACTCTTGGGGTGCCTTCCCACCGCTTAGGACTGATATTAAAGAGGTAGAAATTATGAAATAAATCATCGATGCCAGAGGGAATTTGTCAAAGATTATTTAGAGTATCCAAAGGAGGACCCTGCCTTAGGGTGGAAGTGGAAATCCTTTGAGAACTTAGGACTTTCCCAAGAAGTTGTGTCTAGAATAACATAAATATTGAATAGGAGGATAATCATCCCAAGGAAAGGAAATGATTCCATTATTTGGGAAAGGATTCCAATGGAAAGTATAATGCAAAAGATGGTTACTCCTCACTCCAAACATACCCTTAGACTCCCTCAGATTTACCAATTGATTTGTGTTGGTACAATGATTGTATTCCTAAAGCAGGTATGTTCGCTTGGGCAACATTACCAAAAAAGATAATGACTACAGATTGGTTTAGGAAAATAGGATACTCAAGTCCTTCTAGATGTCCACTCTGTGAAAAAGATAGTGAGTTTGGACCACCTTCTAATAGAATGTAGCTTTTCTAAGCATTGTTGGCATTGGTTAGCAAGAAATCTTAGCTGGTCCTTGCCCTTACAAAATGACATAATGGAGGTATTTAGGAGTTGGCCTCATATTGAATGTAAGGATATGTATAGTAAGATATGGAGGATCACCCCCTCTATGTTAATTTGGGAAATATGGAAGGCAAGGAACCGGCATATCTTTAAGGAATCAAACTAAGCCTAGATCAATTCTTAAACAAAGTAGAGGCCAGCATTGTAGAGATGGTAAATTGTAGGAATGTTCTAGGGAGAACATATGTTATTTTTTCTAGATAGGATGACTTTATTAGAAACAAATGGTATGGCCTTAAAATCCTAGCTTTTTATGGTAATGGAAAATAGTTTATTCAAGATAAAAAAACTAATTGTGTTTGGAAACCCCCTGGTATGGGATGGTATAAGATTAATTTTGATGGAGCTTCTCGAGGTAACCCAGGTAAGGCTAGAGCTGTTTGATGTATTCATCGGGGGGATGGATTCATGCTAGCTAGAAAATCCATTTCACTAGGGATAGAGTCAAATAACTCCACCGAGATGAAGGCCTTAATAGAAGGTTTTCTTCTATGTCAGAAAATGAACCTAGATAAGTTGGAGATAGAAGGGGATTCCTCTTCAGTTATCAATGTTGTAAGAAAAGGAAAAACACCAAATTGGTAGTTAAATGGAATGGTAGGAAGAGCAATGGATATTTTATCAACATTCGAACACTTTTTCATCAATCATATATATAGGGGAGGAAACAAAGTTGCTGACTCTTTAGCTAATGAGGGAGCAAATGGTTTATCTCAGGAAATTATATACCCAAGCATCTCTTATGATAATGGATAGTAAGTTAAAGAACAGAATAGTAATTTTAATTTGTATTAGACTTCTTCCATAATTTCTTAGCCTAAAAACCTTTTATTATTGTTAATTAGGGGATACCTAAAGCCTTTTCTACAGGTTTTGTTGGTACTCAAAAATGCAACATGGGTTTTGAGTACCATGTTAAATTTTGCAGTTTGAAGCCCTTTAATTGCTTTTCATGCATATGTACCCGGCTATCATTTTGAAGCCTATGAGGTGTCCCAGGTGTTTAACACACTCCATTCAGTATGTGCATGCATCCTATGATGTTATTTTTTCATCCTGAATCATTCGGTGAAGTCCTATTTTGAGCAAGTGTCAAATTGCACAATTCTACCTAAGTGTCAAACAGAGTACAGTGGCCCTGTTTGACTGATTATAACTTTTGACCATTTGACCAAATTGAGAAAATTCCTTTTGCATCATATTCCAATGGTCAAATATTCCTTTTGTTTCAATTTTTAGGCTATGACAAATCCATTTGCCCAATTTTCTAAGCCCATTCCGTTTGCAGTTTCTAACAATTTGATGAATGACAATTGCATACTTTAGTCGGAGGCCCTATTCGAGTGATTGTATCTTTTTCCCAGAGATTGATTGTAATGTGCCAATGGTTGCATCATTTTTTAGACATGGGAATGAGTCATCATGCCAATTTTCAGCTCCCCATGTGCCCATTTAGTCACTTTGCTAGAGCCATTCCATTTGCAGATTGTCAATATTCTTCGGGTGTGCATTGTTCAGATTTCCAGTCACATTTTTTATCATAACTCAAAGAATAGGAACTGGGTTGGGCTAAATTTTATATAAGTTTGAGATGACAATATGTGCATTGTACATAAAAAAATTTAAAAAACCCAATTTTAAAATCAAAATTTATGGTCCTCTGAGTACTGGCAGCCATAAAAAAATCAGCAATGCTTCATAAAGTTTAGTCCCACATTGCTCCCAATTTCAAAATTTGAAATATTTATATGGAATGCTCCAAACATATGAAGTAAATCAAAGTGATGAAAGCTATGCTTTCCCAAGCTTGTGCGACCGCCTCAGTTTCCATGCCAGTGGACCCAGAAGAAATTTTGTAGAAAGGAGACACTTGTCAAGAGGTCTCTAAGTCTCACAAAGGAAAAAGCTCATTCTGAGATTTGGAGACTTAGTCTCCAAATCTCCAAGTCTCCAGATATCTAGATAATTATTCTGAGATTTGGAGACTTAGTCTCCAAATCTCCAAGTCTCCAAATCTCTAGATAATTATTCTGAGATTTGGAGACTTAGTCTCCAAATCTCCAAGTCTCCAGATCTCCAGATAATTATTCAGAGATCTAGAGACTAAAGGAAGTCTCCAAATCTCATAAGGAAATATAAAGAGAGGAAATCATTATGAGATTTGGAGACTAGTCTCCAAATCTCCAGATGGCTATTCAGATATCTAGAGACTAAAAGGCATTCTCTAAGTCTCTAAAAGAAACCATGGTCAAGGAAATAATTCAGAGACTTAAAGATTCATGTAGTCTCCAGATCTCCATTTGGACTGAGGTTAAAGGTGAGTTTGTCCGAGCATCCAATGAAATGGTGACAAGTGGCAAGTTCTGGTGGCATGTGTAGATTTTAAAGTTATAAAAGATTTAAAAAATCATAAAGTTCAAACATTGGAGAAATTTCAAAATATTTCAATGACAGAGCTGTTCACATGAAAATGCCTAGGAGATCCATTTTGTGTCCAAATATGGCAGTATAATATGTTTTTAGAAACACCAGAAGATGACGGATGCAATGATGGCAGTTAGAATCAAATCAGATCAAGTTGCTGATAGTAGTAAAAGCTTTTAATCTATGACCAAATTTTGGGGAGATTTTTCTTCTTCCAAAATTGTTTGATTTTGCAAATCCGGTAGAGGAATGAATCAGAATTGCATGGTGAATAGGAAAAGAGGGTACAGAGGACTAAATCACATTTCAAGGAAGAGCAAAGGACAAATTATTCAGATTTTCAGTAGATCAGCAGATTTTATGCAAAAAGGACAGATGTTTTCAGATTTTGGAGGTGCCTGAGAAGATCAGATTTTCAAAGAAAAGAGAAGGCTATGAGATTAGATTGCAAAATGGACAAGTGTTGGTCAAGTACAGATTTTAGGGTTTCTTCTTCTTCTTTTTATTCTCTTCTCTTCTCAGTTGTAAGGGTTCTTGGTCCCTGTTCCTTTTTGGTTCCAATTCCTATGGTTGCTCTATTGTGAGCAGGCCCCTAAATGGTGAATATTGAATATCTTGATGTAGAGCAAATTTCCCAATCCTTTGTCTAAATTTTAGAAATTTCAAGCTTTGTATGTATTGAGACAGGCTCATTTTTAATAAGATACAGTGCAATTTTAATCTTACATGGTTATTGTCTCTTTACTTTGTGTTCTTCTCTTGTATGTTTTATTTGTAAGGCATCTGAAAACATACCAACTACAAGGTAGTTTGTTTAATTATTTGTGAGTTTCTCTCAAGGAGAGGATTAAATTTCATAAATAGTTTTAGAGAGTAGACATATGTGTTAGGATTTGATGATAACACCATAAGATTGACAAGATAGTTTGTAAGGCATCCTATCTAGATTGCAGGTAGTTTGTAAGGCATCCTACTATGTTTCTTTGAAATCTTCCTATGGATTTATATTCAGACTCTTTTGCCCAATGGAATAGGCACTGGTTGGATGTTTGTTATATAGTCATCTTTCTGCCATCAAGTACAAAATAATCATTACCAGTTCTTTTATTTATTTTTTAAGTTCATGCTTATTGTGAAAGGACTATATCCTAGTGATATAGTTCAGATTGTTGATTCCTTGGAGAGAGAATCAGAGGTTAACCTTCCTTGAGTTGAACTCATAAAAATAAGAAGGATTTATATCCTTATCCCATTGTCTATGCTATTACATTTATAATTTATATTGTTATACTTTGTATTAGGAGATTCTCAGTTGTATACAGAGTGATCTTTTGTTTAAGTAATCTGAAGCCTAAATAGCATAGCAGTGAAGACCCTATCCACCATTTGAATGTTTACTTGAAACATAGTGAATCATTAATAGGCAATACCCACCTGAGTCCTATGGAGCTCAAAGCAGAAGGAGGATCTTATCCAATCCTCATCAATTAGGCTTTTCTTGCAAACTTGGAGCCCCTTTTAACTGAGAATCAAGCCCATACCTTTGCCAAGTTTGACCCTACAAGAAAAATCCCTAATAGGTTTGATCATAAACAAGACCCTAATGAATCAAGATCTTTATCCCTCTATTTTTTATGTGTCTCATTGCATACAGAAAGATTTAAATTATTCTAGATCTCTCTTAGTTCAAGAATAGATCCCTAAATCATAGGATAAAAATCCCTAGAAAACAAAATCTCACTCCTATAATATCCTCTTAAGGCCACCAGGAATCTATTATATATAGTTTAGTTCATAAAACATCCATTCTTTTCCCTAATTATTCTCCATGGATATTGTTAGGCATCGACATTCAGATTTTATTCAAGATAAGGAAATAAATTAAAGGGCACTAGGCCACTAAGCTTAGATATAACACAATTACTTCTTAAAAACATCATAATGAGAGAAGAAAATATTAAAATTATCCTAGATATACTTCCCAATACATGTTGTCATAAGTCGGTAATCTTTGATTTTAGCTACAACAATGACCTTTTTAGAGTAAAAGTCTATCTAGTCCAAAGTATTTTCAGCCTTAATGGTCTTTGCTCCAATTTAGGAAGTATGGAGCTATCGCTAAGTTTATATTGATGAACCCTTTTATCATGATTCACCCCACCATTATTACATATAGGTACCTTGATTTGGTTGTCTAATCTTGATTAATAATGATTAGAACAATAACTCATCAAGGCAACACACTTTCATAATTACTACTTTATGGTTAAGTTAACATAATCAATTAACCTTTTAACTCAAATACTGGATAGAAGTCAAAATATTTATGTTAGAATCATATGGCTTACTCAAAGTTAGAAGAAATTATTTCCATTTATGAACACAACAGATGATAAGTACCAACCTTACGATAGATAACCTCAAATGTGTGATTCTAAGATACTATCACAAGAAATTTGAGATCTTAAAATTATCACCATATTTTTTGAGATTTGTATCAATCATAGAGCCTCCACAACTCCACTCTTTAGTACTTTATAATCCTGCTAATAAATCTCAAATCAATAATAATTGGTTTTCGTTGGAGTGTTTGAGTATTTCGATTCTTTGTGAAAGTGAGGTTGAATTAGAGTGTGAATAGATACCCCATTAAGCCTTCATGGAAAGAAATGCCAGACTAAAGTAAAAGAGACAGTTACTGTGCAAAGAATTAGAGGACTCATAAAATTCAACAATCCCCTTCTAAGTGAGGAATTTAATTATGAAGGTTCTAGGTGAGGAATTTCTCTGTAATTCAGATAAAACTAGGGTTAATTCAAATATTGTGTCTATGTTTCATTCCCTGGTCATGTTCTTTGAGCGAGATAAGAAATTAGCAAAAAGATATTTGTGTGTCCATTTTCAAGAAAGAAATTCTCGATAACATTCACATTATTCTTGACAATATTGATGATTCCCTCATGGTCCCTAAAGCTAGGAACTATGGGAGAACTAATGTAGGTGTCTATATTATTTCGAGGTATCCCATATTATGGCTTGTAAGCTGGGAGACCTTGGAAGCTTTTATGGAGAAAAGGAACCACAAGGTAAACTTTTTGGACGGGCTCTTTCAGGTAAAGAAACAAGATAACCCGAAGTGGTTTTTGGATTACTTAAAAGAAGAGGAAATTGAAGGCTTCAAAGATGATATGAAGAAGGAAGACATCATTCCACTGATCCTCATTCCAGACTCTATGAGCGAAGATGAAGAAGAGCCTATGGGGGGACATCCTTATTGTAATACCCCAAAATTGGCATCTTGCAATCCTAACAAATTTTGGTGCATTCCTTCAAATTTCTACATCATCAAAGTCCTATTGTACTAGGCAATTCTGTCTCCTAATTGACTTTACTTGACCTAGTGTCAAATGCAAAAAAACCCTAAATTTGCATTAATCACATGCTATATTTAATTCCTAAAATATCTACATTTATTGGCTAAATAAACCCTATGATCAATTAATTTAATTACAAAGTCCTAGCACTCTAATTAAATTAATTCCACCCCTTTTAGCTAATACACATCAAGAGGAATTAAATAATATTTAGTTCTTCAAATGAAATATCCTCATTTGAATTTAATTATTCAAGTAATTGGAAAAGTCACCCATGTGGCCATATTTCATTTATTTTATTAAATAATCTCTTCAAATTGTTTCACCTCCCACCAAGGAGACGAAGGGTCGACCGTTTCTTTGCAAGAAACTCTTCAATCTCCACTCGGGCACTTCTATAATAGAACCCTCTCATTCCTCATTTAGGGAGGCAATTTTAGAGTATCAAATCGCTATTGAAT
This sequence comes from Chamaecyparis obtusa, assembly GCA_027943335.1. Lineage (NCBI taxonomy): Eukaryota > Viridiplantae > Streptophyta > Pinopsida > Cupressales > Cupressaceae > Chamaecyparis > Chamaecyparis obtusa. The sequence goes on from BSBK01000433.1 coordinate 2,751,546, forward strand.
TATCATCTCACTTTTTACATTCAAAAGCTATAATCATTTTGCATATTAGAGTAATTTCCATTCTTAGATTAATGATGCATTCTCATGTCTAATTTAGTTTGCTTGCTATGTTCTTAGATTAATTCTCATTTTGTTACAAGTTTCTTAGATTAATATTGCATTATCATTCTAGTTTTATTGCAATTACATTCATTTTCTAGCGTTAAATCCTCCCTTTTAGAGCTCAATCTATGGTTGTTGGACTCTCACTTCTGAGAGTTACTCAAAACCCCACCTAAATAGGAGGCAATAGGTTGATTCATATGGGCATGTGAAATCGATAATTCTTATTCATTTTCATATGTGACTGATGAGTAAAGACTATGTTGAAGTCTATGGCTGAATAAGAGGTCCACATTCAGTTATAAACATTTTGGCACCCACCGTGGGGCAGAAAATTGATTTATGGCCTCATCATTTCTTAAACTTTTTTAAAATTCTACACTCTATCTATATGTTCGTACATCCCTAGGTACGAAATCTTGCATGAAGATTCCCAATGTGTCACATGAATTTTTGCTAGCTATGGAATTTCCTCACACGAAAAAGGTGTTTTCTCACGTGGGATTATGCATTTCCTCGCGCGAGTCCTAATATTAGAGTTTTAAAAATTTTAGTTTCTGCAATTTCCTGTTACTGTTTTCTAAGATTTGCTACTTGTTGTGATTTTCATATCTCTATTTTTCTGACACAGCATAACAGTGGGTTGTAGGACGTTTGACAAAGACTACATAACTATGCATACTTATTGATGGTTTGCTTGTAGGACATTTGTCGAAGCAATTTTAAAAACATTTTGTTTGTTTACTGCTTTATTCAATAGTTTAAATAGGGCCTTGTGAATATTTCCTAAGGGTCTTGATAGCAGGATAGGGTAATAGGCTCTTCATTACATGGAAATGATGCCCATGGATTAATTCAAGACCTAGATTTTACTATCATGATAGATACCTAGGGAAGCAAGGAAAGGTAACAAATCTTTAGCACGTCCATTTGTTAGGTGATTATGCTCTTCTCTCGTTGAGAGAACCAGGAACCCAAAATCTTGTGGATTGGTTGAAGAGGAGTTAGTTTGATGATAGACATGTCTAATGTGTTTGGGTAAGGTGAAGAGGTAGAAAATTATGCTCTTCTCTCTTTGAGAGAATCATAAAATCTGACCCTTGGATCCAAGCCAAAGTCTGTGTCACCTTTAGAGGGCCTACCGGAATTTGAACCTCTGGGAATGACCCAAGCGAGTACACACCTATTGCTGGTGATTCCACCTCACTATAATAAAGTATCTTTGTTGAGTCTAAAGACTCCAAAGCCATGTTAACTTCTTTCTCTTGATCTATGACTATCATCTTGAGAAAGCTTTGTCTATTGTACTGAGCGGCACCACTCATAGCCCTACTTGCGGGGGTGTATAACTTTCATGTGTTGGTGTGGCTGTGAGACCCTAGCACTATATCGAGGGCATTGAAGGTTAGTGTGAATGGAAGCCTATTAAACAATCTCTTAGTTATTTGCCTACCTGGTTCACCTCTGAAAGGAGACATAATCTTTGCATAGGGAGGGGGAAGAATCTCTCCCCTAGATTCTCACCATAGGCATGCACCTGAACATTTGAAGGTGGTATATGACATTGTCCCCTACTTCAAGGGTAACCTTTGAACATATATTATTAAGTCCTTGGAAACACCAAAAACATGGGCACCCTCTAGGGGGTGACACGGTTGTGTGAGGTGAATGCATGCACATAAGTTATGAGGCATGAATTTTGTCTTCCCTACCATTTTCTTTGTAGGGATAACTGAGTGTTTGTTTTGAGTCTTAAACTATACAACATGATCAAACTTGTCAAGACTCCCATGATTCTTTTGAGTTGCTTTGTCCTCGGTAGAACTATTTGCGGCTACTAATTGCATCACTATTGCTTGGTCCAAACTTTATGCTTGTCAACGATTGGTTTCAACATCCAAACTGAGATTTTCTAATTCAAAACTATCCTAAATTAGTTTGAAAATTAGAAATTTTGCTAGAAAATAGTTTATGATGTGTCTCAAAATTTGATTGTCTCAAAAACTATGTCAGACTGTCAAACTTTGGTCTTTTCTCATGTGAGATTTTAGTTTCCTATGCATTTCCTCATGTGAGACAGCACATCTTCACATGAATTTTAGAATTTCCTTATGCGAGACCTTACTTCTTTGCATGAGATTATCTCCTAATTTTCAAAATAGTGAACTATTTCCCGTCAGCTGATTAATTTTCTATCTGATCTGGTTCTTGTCTGGGGTCTGTCTGCCTGTTCTCCTATTGTCCACTACCTGAAACTAGGTGTCTCAGGTTGAGAACCGAATGATTACTGATTAAACTCATGTTGTCTCTCTACTATCTATCTTTTTCCTACTATGCTCTTATACCTTGCGACGCGATAGTCACATCTTGTTTATTCTAGCCTTACTCTCGATGATTCATGTCAGGTGCATCTCACTTTCATCACTTTTTTGCTATCCCAAAGACAGAGTTCTGAGCATAATCCTAAGTCCTCCCTCATTACTTAATCTTTTTCTATGACTGTTACAACTAGAAGTGGAAACACATTCCCCTTACGTGGTACTGGATAAGGTAGAGGTAGGTCTTGCAATCAAGGAAGAGGTCATTCTGACCCCATCATGCAATCTGAGTGTTGTGAGGGATCCTCACATTCCATCTTGCTAGTTGCCTCAAAAGAGAGCCCATCTAGATCCTCGTCTCCTATCAGTCGACCTCACATTAGATGTTCATTCCATATAGACGTCAGTCCGAATCAAAATCTAGTGTTCCAAGAGTGTTATAATTCATTGTTTCAAACACAGCCTGACTTATTGTTTTAAGAACACCATAACCCATTGTTTCAAGACCATCAAAACTCTAAAAGGTCACCATCTAAACTTGGCCCTATTAATCCTATTCACCCTATTAACCCTTTCAACCCTATTGCCATGACCTCCTAGAATACTACACACACTTGTACTAAGTCTGTGCACATTGCACACTCATGCAATGACAAGATGGAAGACCCATTCCAATTCCAAGAGGGTGAATATAGAAAAAGTCATGATCAATCTCAAAACAACCAACATCATGATGACTCTCAAAATGACCAGCTTCATGATCAATCTCAAAATGAACAACATTTATATCAATCCCCAAGCATTTTTTAAGTTCTTGCTAATGATGATGAGGAGATAACCCAAAACAACATAGATGTCACGAAAGCCAATAAAAGTCTTCTCAAGATGATGGAAATTCTCCTTGTAGAAGAGAAGGAGAAATACTTTCTAGAACTGGCCAAACAAGGGGCCAAGTTACCCCCAAATTTCAAAGTAGAGACACTTGTGGTCAAAGAAGAAGAAACTGAGACCGCTAAACTGCAAAAGTTGGTTCAAGACATGCAAGACCAAATCAGTCAACTTGTAAAGGATAAGGATAAACTAGCACAATAGTTCACATTAGAAAATATCTATCCTTTCCCCTTTGATAAAAGTCTTCACGTGCCACCTTTTCCCAAAGGTGTAGAACTTCCCAAATACAACAAGTATCTGGGTACTATTGATCCTCAAGATCACTTAAGAGAGTTTTGTGCTCTATCTATGGAGTTTATACATGACCAGACTTACCTCATGTGTCTCTTTCTATGCAGCTTGGGTGGATCAGCTATAGAGTGGTTCTCTCGACTACCCACTAGCATCAAGTCTTTTGATAAGATTGCCAACTTGTTCCTCCAACACTATTCACACAATGTCCAGCATCTAGTTAATATCTGAGACCTTTGCAATCTGAAACAATGACAAGGGGAACCTTTCTTGGCATTTCTCCAAAGATGGAGACAACTCTGTACAAAATATCCTCACAAACTACCTGAGTCTGAAAAGCTCGATATTTTTTTAGACAATCTTGTCCCTACTTTTAGGTATCAAGTATAGCTGCAAGGGCCCCTAACTTTTGATAATATGATTAAACAAGTTGTGAGGATAGAATCTTTCATGGTCAAGAAAGGAGAGCTGACTTTGCACAATGATAACAAACAAGGGTCTTCCTCCTCAAGGAAAGACAAAGGTAAGTTTGTCAACAAAAATTGAGATGTTGTGAATGATGGAGTTGTTGAAAATGTGACCCCAAAACCTTCAAAGGTTGTTTTCAACCTTACCTCTAGTATGCAGGCAGCCAAAGCCACTGAAAAGGCTACGACAGATACTCAGCAACCTAGATTTTCTAGAAACAAACCTTGGATCTCTCGACCCAAATGTGAGTTCACTTCCCTAGGAGAACCCCTTAACATGGTTTACAAGACTCTTGTGCAAAACCAAATACTCACTCCTCTGGAAAATTTGCATCCTTATGATCCACAACCATGACCTGCATGGTGGAATGAAACTGCATACTGTGATTACCATCAAAACAAGGGTCATAAAACTTTCAGTTGCATTCAACTTTGACATAAGATCCAAGATTTTATCGACAATGGTGATATTTTTGTGAGCGGTCATAACAAGAACTCAGATCATCAGGCATTTAAGGACCCCTTTCCTCCTCATGAGAAGGGTGAATCTTCTAAGACCAAGAATGCCAACACTAAGGTTAACTACACATACAGTACCAATGACAATGTCATTAATATGGTAGAACCTGTTGAGATCGAATATTGTGATGTGATCACCATCAAAGGGAGTGAAGATGCTCCTAGGCCTAAGACTTTGTTTGTCCTACGAGGCCCTGTGTCTCCCTCTTCCAAACCAGAACAATCTCATGATTGTGCGAACATTGTTACCTGATCTCATGCAAAGATTGTTCTTAAAGGTCCCAAGCCTTCCACATTTGCACCGAAACAACCTATGTATAAAGCTATTGTTGGCCCCACCAACAAGAACTTGAAATTAGTTCTTGCACCTAGCACGGCTAATTACAGCATCCTAAACCAGTTTCAATGTACCAATGCTCAGATCACTATCTTTGAGCTATTGAAGATCTCACCTTATCATAGGCAAATTCTTGATAAAGCCCTCACTAAGGAAAATGTCCCAAAATATTTGGATCTTAACCGATTTCAATCCATGGTGGGTCACTTGACCTCACCCCATTATTTGTCTTTCTCTGAGGAAGATGACCATTCGCTGAGCCATCCGCACAATGCCCCTCTACATATTGAAGTCATGATAGGCCCAAAGCACGTCTGCCATGTCCTTATTGATAATGGTGTTGGCCTTAATATTTTCTCTACTAAGCTATGATGGAATATGGATGAAGTGACTGAGAGGGGGGGGTGAATTAGTCAACCATAAAAACACTTCCCAATTAATTCTTTCCAGATCCCTTAGGATATCTTAACAATGTTATCTGTTTTAGCACTCGGTAAATAGATTGCAGTAACTTTGAAGATGCAGAAAGTATTAGCAATATTATCTTTAGATATTCATCAGCACATGTATATGATTGAGAAAGCAATTAAGAACACAAGAGACACAAGATTTAACGTGAAAACCCAATATGGGAAAAACCACCAATGTATCTAGATACTGATTTTCACTTTTCTGAAGTGATGCCCGGTTAGAAGCCAACCCGGTAAAAGGTTACAAAACACACTGTTAGGTGTGACCTTGTTAGAGGATTTAAAACACCCTGCTAGGAGTGGCTTGGTAAGAGGTCTTGAAAACAATTCAATGGAATTGTCACCTTATTAGAGGATTTACAATATGGTTGTTAAACCAACTCAGTTAAGAGATTTAGAATTCACTGTTACAATGATCAGAAGGTAACAATGAAAAATGACCTGTATAATAATGCAACTGTCTTGCTGATTACAGATCTCTATTCTGCATAAGTCTGATCCTTTCTGATCGAATAAATCTCTGCTACACCTCAAGGATATCTGCACATCCTTCACAAATTCGCATACACTTTTCTTCTGTAAATCTTCTGCTGTATTTTTTTTTTATTTCTCACATTTGACCTTTTATTTATATGATTTTAGATTTGTCAAATCGACATTATTTAGTATAACAGTCGGCTGAATTAAGAAAACTCTATTTGCAAAAATCCTTCAAGGGCCGACAGTGCTCGATGACCATAACTTTCTATATTCTTTCGGAGATCGAGGGAACTCGGTAAACACCGACAATCCTTTACCTTCGATAACCGACAGAACTCGGTAAACACCAACTTTTCTTCGATGACCGACTGAACTTGGTAAACACTATCTTTTCTTCGATGACCGACTGAACTCGGTAAACACTAAATTTCCTTTGGTAACCGCGTGAACTCGGTAGACACTGCTTTTCTTTGATAACCGAGTGGACTCGGTAAGCACTAATATTCCTGTCTGGCAGACTGAATGAGCTCGGTAGTAACTGATTGTTGCGGACTATGACATTGTGTGACATCAAAGACAATACATAATTGAGTAGCAATTTCCTTCAGACAATTGTTTCCAACAATCTCCCTCTTTGGCATTGATGGCAACACAATATGTCATATCATAAGAAATTTGAAAGAGTTAGCTCGGTTTAGATTCAAATCTCCCTCTGTCAGCAAACTTCCTGTATTCCTGAAAATTCTTCCTTCTGACTATTGAAAATTTCTTGAAATAATAGCAAAGACATAGCAAACACTCCCTCTTTGACAACACATGCCAAAGACAATTCACATATTACTGGTGAAAATTAATGTACCTCAAGTACTGATTCATATGCAATGATTCCTTGAATATGCTGCATTAACAAGTTGATTTTCAATCATGTTCTGGTTGATGCACCACTAAAACTGTATTTAGTGAGCCTCGGATAGGGGAATGACCCCTAACTTACCTCTTAGATACACAAATGCATCCTTAGGTAATGGTTTGGTAAAAATGTCTGCAATCTATTCTTTTGTATGAATATATTCTAATCTGATTTCCTTGTCCTGCACCAATTCTCTGACAAAGTGGTATTTAATAGCAATGTGCTTGGTTTTGGAATGCATCACTGGATTCTTCGAAATGTTTATTGCACTGGTATTGTCACAAAATATAACAACTGGTTCTTTGATTTCAACCTTCATACCTTCTAATAGCTATTTAAACCAAACAATATTTGAACAGTTTACTGCAGCAGCAACATATTCTACTTCAGCTGTGGATTGAGATGTGCAATTCTGCTTTTTACTAGTCCAGGATACCAGTCTTTTTCCAAGAAAAAATGCTCCACCACTTGTGCTTTTTCTATCATCAATGTTTCCTGCCCAATCAGCATCAGTAAACACTTTCAAGTCTAGATTGCCTCCAAATTTATACCACAAACCATATTCTTCAGTTCCTCTTAAGTATCTTAAGATTCTTTTGATTGCCATCATGTGATTTTCCTTAGGTTTTGCTGAGAATCTAGCTACTATACCGACTGCTAAGGCAATATCAGGTCTTGTATGTACTACATACTGCAATTTTCCAATCATAGATCGGTATAGGGTCTGATCAACTTCTTTTGAATCATCATTTTTGGTAAGTTTCAGTCCAGTACACATGGGTGTACCAACTGGTTTTGAATCTTCCATACCAAACTTCTTAAGTATCTCCTTAATGTATTTGGATTGAGTAATGTATATACCATTCTTGCTTTGCTGAATTTGAAGACCAACAAAGAATTTTATTAAACCAAACATAGACATTTCAAATTCTCTGTTCATTTGCTCTGAAAATTCTTTGCACTGATCCTCATTCCCTGTAAATATAGTATCATCCACAAATATTTCTGCCAATACAATTTTGTCATCCGGTCCTTCTTTAATATACAGATTGCTATTATCATTAGCTCTTTTGAAATTAATCTGAATCAAATAGTTATGGAGTCTTTCATACCATGCTCTAGGAGCTTGTTTTAAACCATACAATGCTTTGTGTAACCTGTAGACCATGTCCCTTTTATCTGGATCAACAAAACCTTCAGGTTGTTCAATATAGACTTCTTCATCAAGAATTCCATTGAGAAATGCAGATTTTATATCCATCTGATATACCTTAAATCCTTTGTGTGCTGCATAAGCACGTAGAGTTCTTACACCTTCTAATCTTGCAACAGGAGCGAAAGTTTCTCCATAATCTATACCTTCTTCTTGAGAGTAACCTTTACATACCAGTCTAGCTTTGTTTCTAGATACTTGACCATTTTCATTCAGCTTATTCCTGAATACCCATTTTGTTCCAATTACATTCTTATCTTTAGGTCTAGGTACAAGAGTCCAAGTTTTGTTCTTTTTTATTTGTTCTAATTCTTCATTCATTGCTTCAATCCAACTTTCATTTTCCAATGCATCTTTGATATTTCTAGGTTCAAAATCAGTAAGCAGACATGTACCTTTTAGCTTGCTTCTTATCATAGTACCATCTGATTTGTTTCCAATGATTTGATCTGGTGTATGATGTCTTCTGACATATTTGGCTAGTAGAGGTTCCTTGCCTTTTGAATGATTCATGTTGTTGTCTTCTAGGATCTCTTCTTCAGGTTGCTCGGGCTCGGTAGATATTTGCTCGGTAACTTCAGGCTGAGACTCAGTCTGAATTTCTTCCTGTGACTCGGTTTGAACTTCTTCCTGTGACTCGATAACTGTGCTCGGCTCGGTAGATATAGCTTCCTTATAGATAGTTGTGTCTGCCAATGTTTCAGGTTCAATGTAAATGAATCTTCTATAGTTCTCAGGTTCCCTTTTGCTTTCTTCCTCAGTCTTTTCTGCAAACTCATCAAATTTTACATGTATACTTTCTATGACTTTGTGAGTAGATAAGTTCAGACATTTGTATGCCTTGCTTTTGCTAGAATATCCTAGGAATATTCTTTCATCACTTTTCACATCAAATTTATTTCTTCTGGATTCTTTTAAGATATAACACTTGCTACCAAATATTTTCATGTAACTTACATTGGGTTTATAGCCATACCATAATTCATAAGGAGTTTTGAATGTGTCTTTCTTTAGTTGTACTCGGTTCAAGGTATGAACTGCAGTGCTGATAGCTTCCTTCCAGTACTTTATAGCGATGTTCTTTTCTATCATTAGAGTCCTTGCACAATCCATAATAGATCTGTTTCTTCTTTCTGCTATTCCATTCTGCTCAGGAGTTCTAGGAGCTGATACCTGTCTTTTGATTCCTCTTTCAATGCAGAAGTTGTTAAAATCATGGGAGATGAATTCACCACCTCTGTCTGATCTTAAGCATTTCAATCTTTTCCCTGTTTCCTTTTCTACTCTTGCTAAGTACCATTTGAACTTTTCAAATGCTTCTGATTTTTCTCTTAAATACATAACAGTCATCATTCTAGAATAATCATCAATGAAAAGAATAAAGAATTTATCTCCAGTATAGCTTTGTATTCCAATAGGTCCACATAAATCAGTATGCACAATTTCCAAAATTTCTTTAGACTGATAATTCTTACTCTTGAAACTAGTTTTACTCATTTTGCCAATCTGACAATTCTTACATAGACCAGTGTCAGGTTTCTTCAAAGTAGGAATGCCTCTAACCTTCTTGAATTTGCTTATTTTTATCATGTTATCAAAATTCACATGACATAACCTTTTGTGCCATAGCCAACTTTCTTCTATTTGAGCAATAAAGCATGAATATTCACTGAGATCAAGATAAAATAAGTTACCTTTTGTTTGTTTGCCTGATCCAATGAGTTTCCCTTTTCCATCTAGCAGTTTTGCTTGACCATTCATGAATTCAACCTTGAAACCAGTGTTGATTAGCTGTGCTACACTTAAAAGATTATGTTTTAGTCCTTCAACCCAATAAGCATTATCACATATGAGTTCTTTGGTTAATGAGATTCTTCCTTTTCCTTTTATACAACAAGGTTCATTGTTTCCAAATCTTACATTACCACTATCACAGTCTTCTAGATATTCAAATTTTTTCTTGTCACCAGTCATGTGGTGTGAACATCCGCTGTCTATTATCCATATATCATCTTTGCTTATATGATAAATAAGTGCCATCTTATCTTCATCATCATCAGATTCATCTTTTATAGCAATAAAGACAATTTCTTCTTCACTATCATCAGAATCTTTAGCCATAAAACATGATTTCTTACCTTTATCCTTGTATGATTTGAAATTCTTTTTGCCATAGTACTTGTGACTTCTCTTCTCTTCTTTGACTTGCTTGTTTGGGCACCTAGCTGCAATATGTCCAATTTCTTCACATGAAAAATAGATTAAAGGAGTTTTACCTTTATACTTACCTTTCCCTCTAGAGTACTTCTTTGCAAGTAATGCTTCTACAATTTCAAGATCACTATCAGAACTTTCTTCTGATACTTCTTCACTTTCTGACTGAACTTCTTTAATTTTCTTGTTCTTCTTTAATGAAACCTTGGCCTCAAATGCTGATTCAATATTTTTGGAACTAGGAACATAGTTGTCATAGTTGTCTAATTCAAAAGCTGTCAATCTTCCAACTAAAGCATCCAAAGTTATATTGTGGTTTGTTTCACATCTTCTTTCTTGAATAGCTGATACTCTTATTGCATAGATAGGGAGTAATGTTCTGAGTACCTTACTTATAACAGTTTCATCTGAGATTGTTCCTCCAGAAGCTCTAATTGCACTTACACTTGCTTTGATTCTTTCAACATATTTTGCAATGTTTTCATCTTCCTTCATATTCATCTTGTCAAACTGTCCTCTTAGGCTTTCTGCTTTGGCTCTTTTCACATTTGCATCACCACCATATATTTTCTTCAGTGCCATCCACATTTCATATGCAGTAGTGCAGTCTTTAATATCATCAAATTCTTCATAGCTGAGAGCAGATGCAATGTCTATCATCATGGTGTTGTGAGTCTTTTTATCTGCAATGTCTTCAACAGTTAATGCGCCATTAGGAATTGTGTATTCTTCATCAATGTATTTGCATCCTGAATCACCAATGGAAGCCAGATGAAGTCGCATGAGACCTTGCCATGCTGAAAAGTTATCTCTGTTGAGCTTTGGAATTTCCCTCTTGTAAGACATCCTGATCTTTAGCTTAGGTCTTTGAAACCCTTCCTGCAAGCACCAAAAAGCTCTGATACCAATTGATGGAATATGGATAAAGTGACTGAGAGGGGGGGGTGAATCAGTCAACCATAAAAACACTTCCCAATTAATTCTTTCCAGATCCCTTAGGATATCTTAACAATGTTATCTGTTTTAGCACTCGGTAAATAGATTGCAGTAACTTTGAAGATGCAGAAAGTATTAGCAATATTATCTTTAGATATTCATCAGCACATGTATATGATTGAGAAAGCAATTAAGAACACAAGAGACACAAGATTTAACATGGAAACCCAATATGGGAAAAACCACCAATGTATCTAGATACTGATTTTCACTTTTCTGAAGTGATGCCCGGTTAGAAGCCAACCCGGTAAAAGGTTACAAAACACACTGTTAGGTGTGACCTTGTTAGAGGATTTAAAACACCCTGCTAGGAGTGGCCTGGTAATAGGTCTTGAAAACAATTCAATGGAATTGTCACCTTGTTAGAGGATTTACAATATGGTTGTTAAACCAACTCGGTTAAGAGATTTAGAATTCACTGTTACAATGATAAGAAGGTAACAATGAAAAATGACCTGTATAATAATGCAACTGTCTTGCTGATTACAGATCTCTGTTCTGCATAAGTCTGATCCTTTCTGATCGAATAAATCTCTGCTGCACCTCAAGGATATCTGAACATCCTTCACAAATTCGCATACACTTTTCTTCTGTAAATCTTCTGCTGTATTTTTTTTTTATTTCTCACATTTGACCTTTTATTTATATGATTTTAGATTTGTCAAATCGACATTATTTAGTATAACAGTCAGCTGAATTAAGCAAACTCTATTTGCAAAAATCCTTCAAGGGCCGACAGTGCTCGGTGACCATAACTTTCTATATTCTTTCAGAGACCGAGGGAACTCGGTAAACACCGACAATCCTTTACCTTCGATAACGGACAGAACTCGGTAAACACTAACTTTTCTTCGATGATCGACTGAACTCGGTAAACACTATCTTTTCTTCGATGACTGACTGAACTCGGTAAACACTAAATTTCCTTTGGTAACCGAGTGAACTCGGTAGACACTGCTTTTCTTTGATAACTAAGTGGACTCGGTAAGCACTAATATTCCTGTCTGGCAGACCGATTGAGCTCGGTAGTAACTGATTGCTGCGGACTATGACATTGTGTGACATCAAAGACAATACATAATTGAGTAGCAATTTCCTTCAGATAATTGTTTCCAACAAGCTACTCACCCAATTAGGCTATGATGAAGATTGTATAGATGCCCACAAGAAAATCACCATCAAGGCATATGATGAAGAGGAACAAAAATTCAAAGGTCTAGTTGTGTTGCCAATCCAAGTTGGACCCGTTGAGAGGGATATCATCTGTTAAGTTCTAGATATTCCTCTTGCATACAACATACTATTGGGTAGACTGTGGATTCACAAAATTTAGGCAGTTCCATCCACATATCATCAATGTATCAAGTTCCCATTTCATGAAGTAGAAGTAACAGTACCTGCCAATATGGACTATTCTTGCAATACACTCACAATTTCTACTGACAGCTTTGTCCCAACTAATAGAGAGTCTATTGAATTCCTCGATGCCAAACTCAAAGAAATGGAAAAGACTTTGAAACTCAAAGACATGGGCATGGGGGGATATCAGATTGAACCTGTGTTGTCATTAGCAGCTCTGCCTCCATCTCCACGTAACTATGGGAGACCTTCTAAGAGCAATAAACCTTCTATCATTTCTCCTCAAATAGTCTATGATGGTGCCTTTGTATGGGCCACAATGCCACTATAAGATGAGGATGAGGATAGGTCTATTACAGCTTGGGTTTATAAAGGTAAGGACACATCTGAAACAATCACTCTAGCTTGTGACTTAGAACAAGGACCATATAGTGAAGCCTTCAAAATCATGAAACACTTTGGTTACAAAGGGAGTAGCCCTATAGGGGTGAATGACAATGGCTTACTTGAACCAATTGAAGCCACAAGTCATCGAAACAAAGACATCACAGGTATAGGCTTCAAGAAAATCTCATTTCATTTAGGGGTTAACAAATTTATACCAAAACCAGAATTCCAGCCAGAACTTAAAGACACTACCACAGTGGAAAATCCACAGGACAGCTCTGATGAGGATATCTTTCCCTATCCTATTCCTCTAGATCTTGTTGCATTCCTTGCAGAACCAGATGATTTTGTACCACATGTCAGTATGGTAGAGACTGACAGTGATTCTAATGACACCGCCTTAGCCACCCCACTGACATACGAGTGCTTGATAGAAATGTAAACTACTTATCCTAATTATGTGGGTGAGTTATACATGCCACCATCCTTTCAAGAATAGTTCAAGAAATAACAAAACTAGAAAACCATTAATACTAAAAGAGATGAAAATGAGTCAAATGGTACAGCTAGTGTTGATGGAATTCCTATATCAAGCATCACTAACTTGCATGAGTATGAGTTTGATTCCTTGTCTGAAAAAAATTTTGATAAAGATATAGATGTTGTTCATGTGTATGAAAACCTTCTCGAAATAGGTGAAGGGTCTAGTGTTAGGACAACCGAGTGTGATTCCACTAACGTTAACATACCCTCTACTTCCAACGTGAGGTCTCGAAGGGACTCGATCACACCTCTGGATGAGATTTCTTTAGGTCTCAACTTTCTTGTCTATGCTTTTGATGACTATAATGTGAACACACTCAAACCCACCACTTCTCTTTCACTCCGCCATCTTGAGCTCATCAACTGGAACTCTCCCTCCCCATCTAGTGAAGTCCTTATGTTCCAGAATGACTATACTCTTTCATGTTACCTCAACATTTTTGAACCTGTAATGTTCTCCACTAGTGAAGACAGTGTTAACATGACTGAAGCTAATATCAAGTATCTTAGTCACAAAATTAAAAGAAAAAATAATAGATGCTCTGATGGTAAAAACCACATTATGGTAGTGTAAGAGCTGAAAAAAGTAAAAATAAAAGACGTATCTGAGGGTGAAAACCTCTTTGAGGCATCCAAGGATGAGATACTTGATACGCTTCCAAGCCATTTTCAAGAAAGATCATTAGTGCTAATTGAACCAACCCAACCAGTGAATTTGGGCATGAAAGCTACACCTTAGATCATTCATTAGGCACAGTCACTATCTACAGAAGAGAAAGAAGAATTCACCAGTTTCTTTAGAAGCAAGAAAGTCAATTTTGCCTGGACCTATTATGATATGCCTAGATTGGATCCTAATCTGATCATGCATCACCTGTCTATTGCACCAGGCGTTAAGCTTGTTAAACAAAAACTTCATAAGATGCATCCACATGTGACACTTTTAGTCAACACAGAGTTAGAAAAACTTCTCAAAGCTAGTTTCATCAGAGCCATTAACTACACAGAATGGATTTCCAATATTGTTCCAATTTCTAAGCATGATAAATCCATCTGAGTCTGCACAGATTTCCATGACCTGAATAAAGCATGTCCTAAAGATGACTTTTTGTTACCCAATATTGACATGATTGTAGACATGACTGTAGGCTATGAAATGTACTCTCTAATGGATGGTTTCTCTAGTTAAAATCAAATAAAAATTGCACCAAAAGACCAAGAAAAGATAGCCTTCACTTGTGCCTAGGGAACTTTCTATTGGAATGTCATGCCCTTCAGGCTTAAAAATGTTGGAGCTACATATCAAAGGGCTATCATCACTATCTTTCATGACATGATGCACAAAATGATGGAAAACTATGTGGATGACACTTTGGCTAAGAGCATGAAATGGAAAGTACATCTTGTAGATCTAGGTCCTATACTAGATCTAATGGAACAATTCAGTCTGAGGCTCAACCCAAAAAAGTGTGTATTTGGTGTCACTTTTGGCAAGCTATTGGGTTACATCTTATATGCTAAAGACATAGAGGTAGATCCTAAGAAAGTTCAATCTATCATGGAAATGCCTCCACCACACAACATCAGTTAAATGAGAGGTCTCCAAGGTCGGCTACAGTCCATCTGGTGCTTCATTGCACAACTAGTAGACAAGTCACAACCATTCACCAAGACTTTACATAAAGGTGTGACTTATGAATGGAATGAAAACTATGACAAAGGGCTCACATAGATCAAACAATATCTTGCAAATCCACCAATATTGATGCCTCCTATTCATGGGAAGCCACTCATCCTTTATATCTCAGCTACAGATACATCTCTGGGTGCCCTGTTGGCTCAAGAAGATCAAAATAATAGAGAATGAGTCATTTATTACATCAAAAGAACACTGGTTTCATATGAAGCAAATTATTCTATCATAGAGAAGGCTTGCCTAGCAGTGGTGTTTGCTTCACAAAAACTACGGCACTACAAGCTTGCTTACACTACAAGAGTTATTGCTAAAATTGATCCATTAAAGTACTTTCTTAGCAAAGCTACCCTCATAGGTAGACTGGAAAAGTGGGTCATGATACTCAGTGAGTTTGACATTGATTATGTAGAGAGAAAGGCTATCAAAGGACAAGAAATTGTAGATTAGTTGACAAAAGTTCCCCTCAAGGATCATCAACCATTAAACATTGAGTTTCTAGATGCGTCCATAATGCTTCTTACACATCAGACATGGAATAGGTTCTTCGATGGATCATTCACCCAGTAGGGGTCAGGTGTCAAAATATTGTTCATTACCCCATAGGGGTACTCTTTACCAAAGGCATACAAAATTTTGTTTCCTTGTACAAATAACATTGTTGAGTACGAAGCCCTAATCAATGGCATGAAGATACCCATAGAATGGAGAGTAGATGAACTTAAATTCTTTGGAGACTCACAGTTGGTCATCAATTAGGTCAATGACATTTATCAGACAAAGGATGAAAAGATGGTGCCTTATAAATGGATGGTCGATGATCTAAGAAAATACTTTGCACATATCACTTTCCAGCAAGTTCTAAGAGCAAATAACAAAGCAGATGATGCAATGGCTACTCTTGCCTCTATGCTACAAATGCCATAAAATGACTTTTGACATGAATTCCTGGTGGAAACATTATGCTACCCAGCCTATAATACCCCTTAATCTAGGATGATTTGTTCAATCATTAGACACAATTCATCCCACTACCATCATATCTACTCCTACCTCTATGACCAGATTGTTTCAGACACGTACACCCAGAATGAGAAATGTCACCTAATCCATAGTTCTTCATGCTATGTCATTGTAGCTAATGACTTGTATAGGAGAGGTCTAGATGATACCCTCCTTAGGTGTTTAGAGCTCAATGAGTCTAAACATGCGTTAGCTAAGGTGCATGAAGGCATATGTGGTTCTCATTTAAGCAGCCTAACATTGGCTCATAAGCTTATTAGAGCTAGTTACTATTGGCCGGATATGGAAAAAGAAGCTATACAATATGCCAAATCTTGTAAATAGTATCAGCTACATGGAAATTTGATTCACGCTCTTACCAAGGATCTCATTCCCTTCATCATTTTCTGGCCATTTCAGCAATGGACCTTTGATTTGGTGGGTCAGATTCATCCTTCTTCCTTGAGAGGACACAAGTTCATTATCACTGCTACAGATTATTTTACTAAATGGGTTGAGGCAGTACCTCTGACTATAGCTGATGGAAAATCTATAGCCAAGTTTATACTGATTTACATCATCTTTAGGTATGGTGTACCCTCCTCAATAATCACTAATGATGGGGGGTAGTTCAAGAACAAGGATCTAAAGGAATTATGCACTAAGTTAAAAATCATTTAGCACTGGTCTTCCATCTATTATCCCTAGGGTAATGGACAGGCAAAATCATCCAACAAGACAATCCTTAAGATCCTGCATCGCACAATTCAAAAATATGGACGAGACTGGCATCTCCAGATTAATTCGGCTCTATGGGCTTATTGCACAAGTATAAGAACACCAATAGGGGCTATGCCCTTTGCTTTGGTTTATGAAGCAGATACTATGTTTCCTATTGAGGTCGAGATTCCTACCTTGCGAGTCTCTCTTCAGGGCCTCATTACTAATGAAGATACTAGAATATCTCATCTGCAAGAGCTAGAATTACTGGATGAACATTGGCAAGTGGCATTTGATCATCTTAGAGCATATCAGAAGAGGATGTCTAAGAGCTACAATAAGAAATTCATACAAAGGGAATTCCAAGTGGGTGATCTTGTCCTAAGAGAGAACCCCAAGAATCAACAACAGCAAATCCAAAAGGGAAAGTTTGAACCAAATTGGCTTGGTTTGTATGTTATCACTGTATTGTTTGGGTTTGGTACATATCAACTCTCTGCTACTGAAGGAGAACAGCTCAAAGAGTCGATCAATACTCTACACCTAAAGCAATTCTACAGTTGAGACATCTTCTGCATGCTCCTCTACATACTCAATTCTGAAAAAATCCTTAAAATTACAAAATGTCCTAAAAAAAATGATCATCTTAGTGAAAACCTAGTAAACAGGCACTTTGATGCTTCTATTATCCTGGTGAAAACCTGGTAAATAGGTGCCTTGATAATACCAAAAAAATCAAAAATACAAAAAAATTGAAAATTGAAAAAATACAAAAAATCAAAAAAATGAAAATACAAAAAAATTTAAAAGGAAAAAATGTGTCATTGATGAAAACCTGGCAAACATGCATCATGGTAGCAAAAATAGAATCTCTGCAAAGATGGTGAAAACCTGGTAAACAGGTGCCTCTTGTTCCATAAAGCTATACCTCTTTCAACACTGCTTGGCTTTGTATAGCTGATCCTTGCTTTCCTGCTTTAGTTTGCTTTCCCACTTTAGTTTGCTAGCTCATGCACTTGCTCTCAGTTATCCTCGAGATTATGCTTGACTCTACATGGATTGAAACTGGTCACACTTAGGGGCACCTTCCTAGTCTAGGGGGCATTGTCCTATTACTTTCGGATGATCTTCTTGCCATCAGTCACAAGTGGTTCTCACTGTGTCTTCTTGTTGATGTTTCATTCATACTCAGATCTCTCTCCTTGAGGATCTCTTGTATCAGTCACTAGTGGTTCTCACTGCATCTGCCTACTAATACTTCATTTTCACTTCGATCTCTCCTTGAGAATATCTCTCGCGTTAGTCACCAGTGGTTCTCACTACATCTACCTACTAATACTTCATTTTCACTTCGATCTCTCCTTGAGAATATCTCTCGCGTCAGTCACCAGTGATTCTCACTGTGTCTGCCTACTATCGTCATCTTGTTGAGACTTCTTGCACTGTATCCTTTTGATCTAACATCAATTCGCTTAAACTTCAAACTGAAACTAGATTTGTAACTCTCTAAGATTTGCTAAGCTTTTCTTTTGTGTGCTTGTTTCCTTTTGTTTATCACTCCTCCCCGAGTAACTCCAAGACATCTATATTGACCGAGAGAAGCAAAGATTGGGGGCATGATCTTTTCTTTTCTTTATTTTTTCTGGTTTAGTTCCAATGATCCAATGAATCTATATAAGAGGGGTTTCCACTATGAGAGCTTTCATCTCATGTTGGATGGCCATGTGTACCTCAACTCCTTTTATATGTAAACTTTGGTGAGGTTGGTTCTTCTCCTTGTCTGTTTGAGTGACTTATTTTTGCTACAAGTGAAATTTTGACGCCTGTCCTGCGAAGTGAACATAAGGGTCACTGCGAGCACCTTTGGTATGCTTATCATTCACTTAGCAAAAGGAGGAACTCTCACATGTCTGGCATGTTTTTATGCAAGCAACATTCAGGTCATTCTAGCAACTATGCTTTGATGCTTATGTTAACTTGCTAAATCAAAAGGAATATGTGTTCAGGTCATTCTGGCTTCTTGTGCCTTAATGCTTACACCTCATTCCAAAAAATGTAAGACTAATGTCATATTCATATTCTCATGATTACAATGTTAGTGAGGGTTGTATGATGTCCTGCGATCACCTGATACTAAAAACTTTGTGATGATAATTATCTAATGGGTCCAATAACCAAGTCCTAAGGATTGCATCTAGCTTAGGCTTGCATTTTCATTCTAGACTTACATAGAGACAGTATTTTGATGCTCACTTCATGGTATTCTTCTGGACTTATTCATCAAGGGTTCTCATCTCATGTCTCGGGTTCATCTTGACTGCACAAATGTCTAATCCTCGCTCTTGCTCTTCAAAACAAATGTTCTTTTGGTTAGTACTTGTTATGTATTGCAATATCCTACATGAGATGATTAGTACCATATACATTGCATTCACAAAGTGCATTACCATAAACTCATACACATACATTCTATGCCTACATATTCATATAAATGTATATCCATCATAAGCATAAATCAAATCATACATTGCATTTATCTATCATTGCATTTCACATTGCATACATATATAACAAAAACAACATGTGTTTTTCATCCATACATAAATAAAGGAACCATGTGCATCTCATACATATTCATTTGCATCTCATATTTAATCAATACATAATTCATTTAGGATACATCTCATAAAGCATCAACATGAAAGCAATAAATGACATGTACAATGATACCAAAAAACATGAGCTCATATATATATCAATTGAATGTCAGTATACAAAACAATGGTGCTACTCGAGCACAGTCTATCAAAAATGGGGCTATAATACATCAAGATCCTAATCTAACTCTGACCATCACCACTTGGAGGAGGTGGAGGTGGTGGCATGTCTTCCTATGGTGGCCCCTACGATGGTGGTCCCTGTGGAACTGATGGTGCTTCGGCATACTGTGAAAATTATATAACCTGGTCCACTACCTCTAAAACTACACCAACATAAGCTGCATACTAATAGGCTGACTAGGTAGCCTCATAATAATTCTCTATATGTACCCTCGCCAGCTCATCTTGTAGCCCTCTAATCTCTTTGTCCTTATCTTCTATTTGGGTATCCCAGATGCCAACCTATATGTCTCGATATGCCAGCTCTCTCTGCACCTATCGTACCCTATCTTGGCTCCTCTGCAGTGCCTCCTGTAGCTGTGCAACTTGATCTCCAAGAGGTGGCCCCTATGTAGCATGATCTGTATGACTGTTTCTTCAACCTATGCCTCCTTGTCATGAGGTTACTGTTGTAATGTATCTCTTGTCCTCTGTCTCGTGGATCTCTCCTAACCCCCACTGCTCCCTGCACCAGAATCTGTACCCATCTGCCTAGGAGGAATGGTAGTCTATCTAGTCCTAAACCGGGGTACCTTCTATTGTGCTACCTATTGCTATTGTGGTGGTGGTTACACCACCTATTTTTCTTGTTGACCCATACTGACAGGATCTGTAAATCTAGGGAATGGGTGCACTAATAAATGATCCCTATACATCAATGACATCCCTGCATCTGTAACAGCCTCCATATAGTCCCATTAGGCTGGCACCACCTATGTCTCTATCATACATCACCCCTGGTGTAGCCTTGCTTTCTAGCCCTTCACCTCATCGGTGAAGCAAGCATATGTGCAATACTCCTGTGATATGTCATGTGGCCTCCCAAACTACCTCAAGACCTATGATAATGGGAACCACTCAATGATACTGATGGTGTGGCCTATCAAGGGATGTGAATAAAACATATGAGGAAGCTCATGCCTGGCATCATCCTAGACCTTTGTCGCTACCCATGATCACCATACAATTGCCACCATGTCATCTATCTGAGCCCGCCACTGCTTTGTCTTACCCAATGCTAGCTGGGTCATAGAGCCTTTGTACCTATATAATTAGGCTCTAAAGGCTACCTTGTATCATGGAAAACTAGCCTACACATGGGGAGATGCTCTCAGGCCTATATATGTAACACAAAAACTCCTACTGCCATAGTTTGTGCATCACAATACACGATCTCGTCCATCTCATGATACATCTGCACCAGCATGCACTGGCCCCATCCAAATCTCACGGCTGGCTACTCCAACATCCTCTACAACATATGTCCCCATCTACACTCCATTTCATGTTGTCCTATATCTAGCATCAAATAGCAACCCAGAAACCTTGCTAGTACAACCGCTAATCTGTGCCCCACACCGTAATCTCTGATCATCTC
Source organism: Chamaecyparis obtusa (assembly GCA_027943335.1). NCBI lineage: Eukaryota > Viridiplantae > Streptophyta > Pinopsida > Cupressales > Cupressaceae > Chamaecyparis > Chamaecyparis obtusa. Next base: position 2,772,715 of record BSBK01000433.1, read on the forward strand.
GTCCCATGAGATAGTTCGACCCATCACTAGATCATCCTGAAATATGGCCCACAGTGCCAAAGTGTCCACCCTCAGCTATACATTGTACTCCACACATGGTTCATGGAAAGGTACTCTCAAGATCCTGTAAATATCCTTCAAGGTTACTATCAGCTCCCCCTACGGCAAGTGAAAAGTGTTCGTCTCCAAATGGAAACACTCATCTAGTGCACCTAATAGCCCATGATTTACCTGAATGTTAGGTATATCACATAAGTATGACAATCCTAACTTGTCTATGTGGGCACCCTCTGTATCATCTAATCACCGCACTAGCTCACCAATCACAGGGTGGTGCGATCGAAATATAATGCCTAGGAAATCAACCTGCAATGCAAGTGGCAACACTCAATCAATATCTCAATCATGAAAGTTTTCAAAGCACTAACAGCAATTGAAAGTATGCACCTATCATAAACATGTCTCTCAAATGCTCTATTTGGAAAATTTTACGCAAATTTGGGCTTAACTTTTCATTTTTTGTAGCATTTTCTCGCGTGAGGAAGTAGGAGCCTCACGCGAGATTTTGTTGTTGCGTGAGACTTTGTCTCTGCTCGCACGAGAGATCCCCTCTAAGGAGGGTTTCTTGCATGGCATTGACAGCCACCTCACATGAGCTCATGGAGGGACCCCATGTGAGGAATCCCTCTTTGGGTATTCCCTCGCGTGAGACACTTCCTAGGCCTATGCAAGGAAACTATTTCCTCACATGAACTTTGGCAAGAAACTTTCTAAAATGCCCTAAATCTACTAAAAAGTGATAAAAATTGAAATACGAGCTGAATTTTTTACTACTTACAGGTGCGTCATACTCCACTGGCCAGCTATGTCATCAGGAGTGCTCAAATCTATCCAATATCACAGGCACATTCTCTATTTTGCTCAGAGCTCTCAAAATCACTTAAGACAAAAGTGAATAATGAATTGAAAATGACCCTTCCAGGCCTTATATAGGTTTTGACCTAATTTTCAAAAGTGCTCTATTTTGCATGAAAACTTCACCCTTAGCTAAATCGACCGCTATGAATCCATTTTTAGGATCGAAATCAAAATCTAACACTCCTAGATAGCTCAAAATTGCATTTTAAATTTCTAGGATCAACATGATCAAATGCTTGTGCAGTTGACCTTTTGATGATGTTTTCTTGCCAGAATCACATCTCATCATCATTTTCTCGACTCCATCTTTTTCATCAAAAGTCAACTCTAGTCAATTCTAGTCAAACTTGGTCAATAGGACCTCCAAATCACTCTAGATCGCTTCTGCATCTTCTCATTTCTTCCGTAATTTGTTCTTAGTTCTTCCATATCTTTGATTTTATCTCTATCTACAACCTTTTGTTCTCAATCATCTTTATGACATGTCATCTTTCGATTTCACTCCGGAGAGGGTAGGATGATTATATTATTGAATCTTTTCGAATCAGTCTCAAACCAATCTGATCTAAATTAAAATTCCTCATCACTCGAGGTATCTCATCACTATGGGCATTTGTGTGCCTTGCATCTTGTCATCTTGTCATCTATATGTTAGGTATCTGAGTAATCTAACTTGGATCCTCAAGGATCAAGCTTCATTCTGGAGATGGTTCTTGAAATCTCACTAGGTATTGGGGCAATCTAACCTCAATTCCTAAAAGTCAAGCTTCATTCTAGAGATGGATCTCAAAAAATCTCTTTTGACCGGTATCTGGGCAATGTAACCCAAGTCTCAAAGGACTAAGCTTTGTCCTGGAGATAGTCCTAAAATCTGCATCAATTATCATTTAATCAATGGGTATTGGGGCAATCTAACCCTGACTCCTAAAGATTGAGCCTCGTTCAAAGGATAGTCTTACTAAAAGTGGTAATCTGATCAATGTCTTTGCAATCTAACTTAGGCTTTGGAGAATCAGGCTTCATTCTGAAGATGGTTCTGCAACTCGATCTGATCGGTGTCTTGGCAATCTAACCTTGACTTCCAGGGGTTAAGCTTCATTCTGAAGATAATCCTGAAAACCTCATCAACTGTCACATCATACTATTCTTTGAATCAACATGTTGATCACACATCAATTCAAAGACGGGCAAAATGTAATACCCCAAAATTGGCATCTTGCAATCCTAACCAATTTTGGTGCATTCCTTCAAATTTCTACATCATCAAAGTCCTATTGTACTAGGCAATTATGTCTCCTAATTGACTTTACTTGACCTAGTGTCAAATGCAAAAAAACCCTAAATTTGCATTAATCACATGCTATATTTAATTCCTAAAATATCTACATTTATTGACTAAATAAACCCTATGATCAATTAATTTAATTACAAAGTCTTAGCACTCTAATTAAATTAATTCCACCCCTTTTAGCTAATACACATCAAGAGGAATTAAATAATACTTATTTCTTTAAATGAAATCTCCTCATTTGAATTTAATTATTCAAGTAATTGGAAAAGTCACCCATGTGGCCATATTTCATTTATTTTATTAAATAATCTCTCCAAATTGTTTCACCTCCCACGAAGGAGATGAAGGGTCAACTGTTTCTTTTCAAGAAACTCTTCAATCTCCACTTAGGCACTTCTCTAATAGAACCCTCTCATTCCTCATTTGGGGAGGTAATTTTAGAGTATCAAATCGCTGTTGAATTATTGTCTCACTTTTTACATTCAAAAGCTATAATCATTTTGTATATTAGAGTAATTTCCATTCTTAGATTAATGATGCATTCTCATGTCTAATTTAGTTTGCTTACTATGTTCTTAGATTAATTCTCATTTTGTTACAAGTTTCTTAGATTAATATTGCATTATCATTCTAGTTTGCTTTCAATTACATTCATTTTCTAGCATTAAATCCTCCATTTTAGAGCTCGATCTATGGTTGTTGGACTCTCAATTCTGAGAGTTACTCAAAACCCCACCTAAATAGGAGGCAACAGGTCGATTCATATGGGCGTGTGAAATGGATAATTCATATTTATTTTCATATGTGACTAATGATTAAAGACTATGTTGAAGTCTATGGCTGAATAAGAGGTCCACATTCAGTTATAAACACTTATCTGATAGTCGGTCCTTCTTCTCATGGTGGTCTTCCCACCCCCCTAGCAAGGAATTTCAATAATGATCACTAATGTTAAATTTATATAGGGTTAGATGGATGCTATTTCCTTTTATTAAAATTCTTTAAGTTATATTTATCCAATGGTATTATATAGTTGAAACTAAAATCCATAGTTAGCTCTGAAGATTAGTTATATATTGGTATGCTCTGTCTAAAAATGACCAGTAATGGGTCCCTATTTTGGTTGAAACTTGGACTTGTATTAATCTACAATGGTATTAATATTATAATAGCTACTTATAAAATTAATGTTTTTGGCAAGATAATTGTTATATTATTCCATTTTAACAGAACTTTTGTGAGTATTGTTTATATAATATGAAGGTGGAATTTAATATCTAGAATTTGTTAAAGAAACTTGTTTCATGCATTATCATTTGGACTTAAAGTAAAATTCAACCAAATGGTTGAATAAGTTTTGAAAACTTAAGACTTCATCAAGAACTTTCTAAGCAAAAAAAGGACAAACATCTTATATAGCACAACAATCCCCATATTGAACAATTTTAGTGGTATCTTCATTTTATCTTGGATCATCTAGAGCACCTTAGACATACATTTCATTAGTAGGTCACATTCAGGGTAGCTCTCAAATTCTAGTTATATAATCATTCAATTAGAGATCATTACAAACTATTAAATAAGCTCTAAATGACATCGAGCCTTAGGGTTGTTCCTTTCTAAGTAAATTATATATTCTTACTTGCTTATGAAGATTTTCATCTAGCTTAATCTCTGTAAAATTTATATGTATACATATATAAATAAATATATAAATATATAGGTGAAAGATATATATTTATTCATTTATATTTATATAGATATTATAGTCATTTATGTATTATACTTATATATATATATATATATATATATATATATATATATATATATATATATATATTTATATATATATATTTATTTATTTATTTATTTATTTATTTATTTATAAATCATTTATTTATATATAGGTATTTTATAGATAGATATTTTTTCAATATTTTTAAGGTAATATTTGTTTTAAAATTCATTAATTTTCTGAAGTATTGGCAACTATTAAATAGTTAAATTCCTAGATTGTATCATCCTTATGTTGAATATTGCTAATGCATGGGTGGTGTACACTCAAAATGTGCACTTCTCTAAGTCATTACTTTCAAGGGCATCCATGGATTGGAAGCCTTGAGAAAGTGACCTAGAGCTCCCTAGGCATGGAGTCACAAGGGTGTTTAGAATGGTCTCAGCTAGAGCTATTAAGCCAATAACCTTGCTAGTAAACCATGCAATGGGAGATTCAAAGAGACAAGGGCAAGAATGCCAATATCCTCAAGAATTAAAATGGAAATGCAATGCAAGCTATGCTAGAATGAGGATGCAAGAATGAAACTATGCTATGAAAATAAGAGTATTACAAGCCTTTGCTAATTAAACTATGTGAACTAAGCTAGAACTTTAAAGGAAACTAAATTAAGAATGCAATGAAAGAAACTAAGCTAAGAATGCAATGAAAGAAACTAGAATGCAACAAGCTCTCCAAAGCTCTAAAATCTCCAAGAAAACCTGCAGCACAACATTAGCATCAAGAGAGGGATCCTTTGAATGAGAAAAGAGCTCTCCTTTTAAAGATAAAAGGACCATGGAGATTAAGATGCAAAAGATTTGATCAAGGGTGGAGTTTGAAAGTGGGAACAATCCATGTGCACAAGTCTCCTCCAATGAGAAAGAAGTGTTGACTTTTGAGCCTCATGTGAGACAAAAAGGCCTTTTCTCTTTTTTATAAAATAGAAATAATGCTTTATTTGTGCAACTTAGGATAAGAGGAAAGTGGGGGCTTTTTATTTAATAAAAGGGGAGGAAATTCCTTTTAATTAAATAATGACTTAGGATAAAATGGTTAACCCATAGAATATAATCGAATAAATGATAGAATTAGGATTTGATCAAGGAAATTGATTTGATTTAAAATATTGATTCAGGAAATTGATAAATTGAAGAATGGGGCCCAAAATTGAAGAATGGGGCCCAAAGTCTAGGCAACCATTTTAGGGTGCATAAAGGTGGTGATTGAGATATTTAATATGTTTAATCACTACGTTACTAAATGGGCACTCACTATTGTCATTTGTGTTTTGTCACTGATGTCAACATATGTTTTTATGAAGGAACCAGGTTGGTAATCACAGTGTATGGGACGTGTACAGATGTTTTAGATGTTGCGAAGTTAGAAAAGAGCTCAGATGTGTGTTGTGATCTTATATCAGAGATTGCATCATTAATGAATTCCTATTAAGGAATATACAGTTGTTTTGGTAAAGACTGGTCACTGGACTGTGATAGTGAGAATTGACAAAGTTAGTCTCTAAGTTTCTGATATAGATTTCAGAAGGATTGGATTCAAGGTATGTGATCTTGAAGGATGATGGAAGATGTACTAATAAATTTTAATTTGTTAGTGCAAGGTATGAAATTATTAGTGATGTTATCTACGGCATGTGCTCTAGCGATAGCTTATTATGAAGCTGACTCAGGGAATGGAGCATGTGTTTTGTTTGGAAAGCACAATTCAAGGATGTCGGTCCTTAATTATTGTAATGTAATCATTATAAACATGTTTGTGATACCATGTATATCTTAGCAAGGGCTTATGTAATTGTTTTTAATTAGGAAAGCCTTATGGGCTGACCTATTATTGGTAAAATGTAATAAGGTATAAATAAAAGGTCTTTTCTTTGGAAGAGATATGTATGGGATAAGTATGATATAAGGAGGTTTTGAACTTGTGTCTACTGCACATAGAGTAGAGGATTATTGGTGGACTTCATTGGAACTAAATAAGCAAAGATAGTTGCTGACAAACAATTCAAAAGATTGTGTATTTATTCATATAAAATGTTGTGAGCTAGTGAGTTCAAAAGGTGGACTTAACCTTCTTTAGGAAGTGAGCCCTCTTTGTTCTTGACTCCTAACAAGGTTTGTCCTCTAACAAGGACTATGTATTGTAATGTTTCAATAAGCTCCTAATCGGGCTATATCTTCTAACAAGGATTACTATACTCTCAGTACATCATTAGTGGGTGCTAATTCCCACCAGGGTTTTTACCTTTAACAGGGTTTCCCCGTAACCAAAATATTATGTTATTGTGTTGGCATTCATCGTGTTCATTGGATCTGATATTGATAAGCTTAAAGTTTAAAGTTTAATATTATGTCATACAACTGATTCACCCCCCATCTCAGTTGTATTGTGGACTATTAATCCTTACAATTGGTATCAGAGCTTGTGGTCCTTAGAGAGAAAGCTTAACATCTTGAGGTGATCTTGGAAAATGGCATACTATAGGAAGGATATTCCTAAGTTTGATCCTGAAAACTTTGACAGTTGGAAAAATAAGATGTGAACACATTTGCTATGCTTGGGCATAGACTACTAGATGATAGTGAAGAAGAAGGAAACCTTGAAAGTTGAGAATGACATAGGGTCAGCCATCGATGATGAAAAGAAACTATTTTCATGCAACATGGTTGCAAGAGAAGCATTGATCAGCACACTATCTGAAGGTGAGTTTACTAAAATTAAAGATTTGGATTTTGCACATGATATTTGGAATAGACTAGAGGCACTCTATGAAGGAGACAAATATACCAAACAAGCAAAATTACAAAACTGGAAGACAAAAATGGAGAAGCTACAAATGAATGAAGATGAAAGCATTAGAGCCTATGCTCAAAGGGTTACAGAAGTTGTGCTTGGAATCAAAAATTATGGAGGTACTTATGATGAAGATGAAGTCATTGCAAAGATTCTTAGATCTCTAACCCCTACTTACAAATTCAAGGCAATGTCAATTCAAGAAACTATACCCCTGATTCCAAACTTTAGCAGAGAGATGTTGATTGCAAAGTTAACCACCTTTGAAGCTACGGAATTAGGAGAAGCTTCTCCTAAATTTTAATCTACATTCAGGGCATCCACACACAAGAAAGTATCTGCACTTTCAAGTACAAGCAAAGAAGACCTAAGAGAAGAACTTGGTGAATATGTTGAGGAATGGGAGAAGATAATGGAAGAAGAGAAGAAGATGGAAGAACTTGTTGCACTAATAGCTAGAAGAGAGAAAAGAGGTAAGAGAAAATTTGAAGGCAAATTACCTTTGAAATGTTTTTCATGTAATAAGATAGGTCATTTTTCATCTAGATTTCCTACAAGAGTTCCTAAATACAAACCTGATTATGAAAAGATTAGAAGAGATAAAGAATGTTATTATGCTAGTGAAGGAATCTATGATGATGATGATGATGATGATTTAGACAATGGAGAGATTGGATTTGTTGCTATTAAAGATGAACCAATTCATGAAGAAAAAGCCTTAGTATCTCATGTTGACAAGAAGACTGAATGGATAATTGACAGTGGATGTTCTCATCACATGATTGGTGATAAGAAAAAATTTGTTAAATTAGTAAATTATGATGGAGGTGTTGTAAGATTTGGGGATAATCTCCCAAAATCCATCATGGAGTAGGATCCATCACTTTGGATGGAAAGAATAATATGGATAATGTACTACTTGTTGAAGGATTGAAACATAACTTGTTGGGTGTTGGACAGTTAATGGATAAAAACTTTCAGTTAAGTTTTGTTGACAGTAAGTGCTTTATCAGAAACAAGGAAGGAAAATTGATTGCCACCGGTTCATGATCTAGAGGTGATGTATTTGAACTAAACATAGTTGGTGCCTCTTGTTTTGTTGTGAAGGTAGATGATAGTTGGTTATGGCACAGAAGATTCTATCATGTTAACTTTGATAACATTGTGAAAGCAAGTATGGCTAATGCAATAAGAGATCTATCAAAGATTTTGAAACCTTCTAACACTGTATGTAGAGAATGTGTTATGGGAAAGCATAAAAGTAAAACATTTACATCAAAGGAAAGTTGGATCTGGTACATACAGATCTATGTGGGCCTACAAGAACAAAGTCATACCACAATGAAAGGTATTTTATACTCTTTGTTGATGATTTTTCTAGAATGATGTGGGTGACTTATTTGAGAGAGAAATTAGAAGCATTTGAAAAATTCAAGTTGTTTAAAGAAAAGGTAGAGAATGAATAAAGACTGAAAATAAAGTGTTTAAGATCAGATGGAGGTGGAGAGTTTACATCAAATTTATTCAATTCATACTATAAAGAGCATGGGATAAAAAGACAAACATTTGCTCCTAGAACTCCACAACAGAATGGGATAGCAGAGCGAAGAAACAGAACTATACTTGATGCTACCAGAACAATGTTGATTCAAGGGAATGTATCTCATGTACATTGGAGAGAGGCTATTGGAACAGAAGTATACACATTAAACAAAATTCAAATCAGAGATGGTACAAGTAAGACTCCCTATGAACTATGGTTTGATAATACTCGTACTATAAAATATTTCAAAATTTTTGGTAGCAAATGTTATATCAAGAGGGATGATGAGATATGAAAATTTGATGCTAGAAGTGATGAAGGTATCTTCCTTGGTTACTTTATTAAGAGTAAGGCATACAAATGTTTCAATCTGAGATTAAGGAAGATGGTTGAAAGTAACAATGTAAGAATAAATGAGAAATTTTAGATACAAGAAAGAATGTATGACAGCAATTAGATATCAGAAGTAAAAGAAGCCACTGCTACCTTCGAAGAAGAAGAACTTGTTGAGGAAGGAAGCAAAAAAGAGGCTTGTGATGACACAAGAAAGACCACTAAAACTCCTAAAACTCCAAGGTATGTAAAAAATAACCATCCTAAAAATCAAATTATTGGCAATACCAGTCAGGGAGTGCTAACTAGATTTAAAGTTAGAGAATAATTTTTTTTAATTTCCCAAGTTGAGCCAAAGACTATAGATGAAGCATTTAAAGATGAATCTTGGATAAATGTCATGAAAGAAGAATTAGATCAGATAAAGAAAAATGATACTTGGGAATTGGTGCCAAGACCTAAAAATAAAAATGTTATATGAATAAAATGGGTCTTTAGAAACAAAATGGATGAAGAAGGAACAGTTGTAAGGAACAAAGAAAGACTAGTGTGTAAGGGATACTCACAGCAAGAAGGGATAGACTTTGAAGAAACATTTTCTCCCATTGCTAGAATAGAGGCAGTAAGATTATTTCTATCTTATGTTGCACACAAAAACTTCAAAGTGTATCAGATGGATGTTAAATTTGCATTTCTGAATGGAGACCTTGAAGAAGAGGTATACATAGAACAACCAGATGGATTTCCTCTATGTGAAGACAAAGACATGGTGTGCAAGTTAAAGAAAGCATTGTATGGGTTGAAGCAAGCTCCTAGGGCTTGGTATGCAAGGTTGGACAAGTATCTACTTGGACTTGGATTCAGAAAAGGTAATGCAGACAGTAATCTGTACTTAAGAACTACTAAAGATGGAATCCTGATAGTAGAGGTATTTGTGGATGACATTATCTTTGGAGGTAATGATGATCTATATAAGAAGTTTGCTAAAGAAATGGAAAGTGAATTTGAGATGTCCATGATAGGTGAAATGAAATTCTTTCTTGGACTGCAAATAACTCAGAATGAGAATGATATTTTCATTTCTCAGACCAAGTATCTCAAAGAATTGCTTAAGAAATTTGGTATGGAAGATTTTAAACCATTAGGAACACCTATGGTGACTGGAAACAAGCTAACAATTGATGATGAATCAAAATGTGTTTTTTAGACTTTGTATAGATCAATGGTTGGAGGGCTACAATATTTGACTCACCAGACCAAATATTGCTAATGTTGATGGAATTGTGGATAGATATCAGGCAGAACCCAAAGAGACTCATCTAGCTACTGTCAAAAGGATATTGAGGTATCTTAGAGGAACCATAGACTATGGTTTATGGTATGACAAGAATGATAGCTTTGAACTTCATGCTTATACTGATGCTAATTGGGTAGGAAATATTGATGACAGAAAAAGTGCAAGTGGTGGTGTATTTTTCCTTGGGAAAAAGTTGTTTTCTTGGCTAAGTAAGAAACAAGATTGTATAGCACAATCTACTGCTGAATCAGAATATGTTGCTGCTGCTATAAATTGCACTCAAATTGTTTGGATGAAACAAAATGCTGACAGACATTGGAATAACTTTTAATGAGCCTATGGTTATCCATTGTGATAACACCATCACAGTAAACATGTCAAAGAATTTGGTGATGCACTCTAAAACTAAACACATTTCTATCAAATATCACTTCTTAAGAGACAAGGTGGGAGAAAAAGAAATCAAGCTTGAATATATCAGTACAAAAGAGCAGATTGTAGACATCTTTACTAAGCCACTACTAAAAGATACCTTTGAGTATCTCAGAGGTATGTTAGGGGTTCAAGCCCCTCCTAGTCAAAACTAAATGATGCAAAGATACATCAGTCCAGAAGTGCTCAGAGCCTCATCATTTTCTAGACTGAATGTAGGGATCTACTCCTCAGGGGGAGTGATCATGGAATACATTTTATCTATGAAGGCAGTTGGCACCCTTTTCCATTGCTGTCAAAGGGGGAGTGTTGTTATGAGAAAATCCTCACTATTTGGGGAAATTGATTTGTGGAAGGACTTTTGGGTTGATACAACTTTGGGATAAGATTTTTCCCATATGTTGACATCAATGCCAAAGAGAGAGATTATTGGATATTGCTAATGCATGGGTGGTGATTGAGACATTTAATATGTTTAATCACTATGTTACTGAATGGGCACTCACTGTTGTCATTTGTGTTTTGTCACTGATGTCAACATATGTTTTTATGAAGGAACCAGGTTGGTAATCGTAGTGTACAAAAGGTGTACAGATGTTTCAGATGTTGCAAAGTAAGATGAGAGCTCAGATGTGTGTTGTGATCTTATATCTAAGATCACATCATTAATGAATGCCTATTCAAGAATATACAGCTGTTTTGGTAAAGACTGGTCACTAGACTGTGACAATGAGAATTGATAGAGTTAGTCTCTGAGTTTCTGATATAGATTTCAGAAGGATTGGATTCAAGGTATGTGATCTTGAAGGATGATGGAAGAGGTACTAATAGATGATAATTGGTTAGTGCAAGGTACAAAATGATTAGTGACATCATCTGTGGTATGTGCTTTGGCGATAGCTTATTATGAAGCCGACTCAGGGAATAGAGCATGTGTTTTGTTTGGCAAGCATAATTCAAGGATGTTGGTCCTTAATTATTGTAATGTAATCATTGTAAACATGTTTTTGATACCGTGTGTATCTTAGCAAGGGCTTATGTAATTGTTTTTAATTAGGAAAGCCTTATGGGCCGACCAATTATTGTAAAATGTAATAAGGTATAAATAAAAGGTTTTTTCTTTGGAAGAGATATGTATGGGATAAGTATGATATAAGGAGGTTGTGAACTTGTGTCTGTTACACATAGAGTAGAGGATTATTGGTGGACTTCATTGGAACTGATCAAGCAAAGACAGTTGCTGACAAACAGTTCAAAAGATTGTGTATTTCTTCATATACACTTGTTGCAAACTAGTGAGTTCAGAAGGTGGACTTAACCTTCTTTAGGTAGTGAGCCCTCTTTGTTCTTGACTCTTAATAAGGTCTGTCCTCTAACAAGGACTATGTACTATAATGTTTCAATAAGCTCCTAATAGGTCTATATCTTCTAACAAGGATTATTATACTCTCAGTACATCATTAGTGGGTGCTAATTCCCACCAGGGTTTTTACCTTTAACAGGGTTTCCCCGTAACCAAAATATTGTGTTATTGTGTTGGCATTCATCATGTTCATTGGATCTGATATTGATAAGCTTAAATTTTAAAGTTTAATATTATGTCATAAAACTTATTCACCCCCCCCCCTCTCAGTTGTATTGTGGACTGTTAATCCTAACACCTTAAGCCTTAACTTTAGATTTCAATTCTTCCTAGCCATTCTTAATTTACATATTCTTAATATTCAGCTACTAGAACATTGTTCCCCTTATTTCTCCTCTTATATCGGTATTAGCATCCCAAGATTCGGGTAACTGATTAGATAGAATAGGAAAAGGCATTATGAGTATTATTTATAGAAGCTATCCCTCCTTTATATAGGTCTTCCCATTGGTCTTTTCTCTATTCCTCTTGGAAAATGACAACCCCCATTAAGCTGAAAGGTTCTAAGCCTCAGGTCACCTTTGATGGCATAATTACTATTGAAAGGATTAGATCTATTATGCTCAATACCCATGCTCTCACCCTTAGGGCCATTTTTAGGATATTGGGGGCAAAATTCCTCAATAATGAGGATCATTACCGAGTTAACTCTAATATTCCAGCAATGTTCATTACCTTGACCATTTAGGTAGATCTAGGAAAAGCATATATTGGTAGGATTTGCACTTGTATCTTCAAGCACAAATATCTAGGAGGTTTAGATCTAGTTATTCACAACATTAGGGGAGACCTAACCTTTACAAGACCTAGATTCTATAACATTCATATGATCAATGGAAGATTAGTCCCTGCATCCCCTATCTTGAACACTGAGGATCTAGCAACAATGTTATTAAGAGGTCCCATAATCAGAAGGAATTTAGACTTCCTATTTTTTTTAATTTTCATGTAAGGGTGCCTAAGGATGCAAACTGGCTCTACACGTATTAGCACGAAGATGATGTGGGGAACATAGATAGGGAAGGTTTCAATGATTTGAAGGATGAAGAAGCAGCAAAGGAAAATATAGAAATCGTTGGTCCTATTAAAAAAGGAAGAAAAATGAAGAATCCCCAAAAACCCCCAGAGCTATGGCTAAAACAACATAATTAATTCCTCAGCCATGTAGCCAGGAAATGAGGGAAACTTATCCCTTCTTTTCCTTTTATTCTTTGTTCAAAGTGTCATTGATAACTTGTATTTAGCATTAATTTTGTGGTGCATCATTATTAGATCAACAATATAATTGCATCATTAATATTCCTATCTTTGAAGGAATTAAACATTTATGGCAATAGTAGAGAATTTGTTTGAAGATTAAGTTAAGGCCTGGAGCAAAATGAAAAGATAATTTACTTCAAAAGGATAAGGATCATCTAAATCCATAATCAAATCAAAAGATAAATAAGTTAATGCATAAATATATGTTTGATTTTAGTCCTTAGCTCAGGCGGAATTATATAATCAAGATATAAGATGTGGTCTCTGGGAAGGATTAAAATCTGATATTTTAGGTGGTTTATGGATTTAGACATGAATAAGCAACATACAATTTATATACATAAATAAATAATTAAATTAGTATAGGACTATATACGCATGGATGTGGATTCAGATATCTATGGATATACCCCCAAAGTTACAATTTCAAATGAGAAATATAATTATGGATATTGATATGGGATATTAATAATGGGATATTTCATCCTTCAAATTTTATTCCCTTCACCAAAACCATAATCTTCCTAAATAAGGTAGCTGGTTTCTTATAGTTAGTATTAAGGAAGGTTCAGAGCCTTGTTCATGTACTAATCAGTGTACAAATGTTAGTTTGGATTTCATGTTCTTAATCAGTTTGATGCTTAGATAAGGTGATTTACTATCAAAATCAGAATATTGATTTATTTTCAAAGCTAAATATTTCTTAAAAAAATGATAAGCTAAGGACAATCATGGGCTGTAAAAGGTTAAATTAGGTATAATCCTAAGATACTGATGATGGAAGTTGCTACCACTAGGATCCTTCAAACTAATTTTTGCTACATTTATGGTTAATGTGGTAAGCTTGACAAATATACATCAAGGGAAGATAGAATATTGAATGAATTAATATGTGTAATTAATCACAATTATGAAAACGGGAGGCTAAAGTGAAAGAGAGACTCCAAGTGCATTTATTTAACTTTTAAATTCCCTAATTTGCAGCTAGGATCGAAGGAAAAAAGAATGTTTTGATTACCTAAAATGCAGCAAAGGTGGTTTATGTATCTAATTCATCAAGACTAACAATATGATTAATGTAGGATATAAGGAGAGCAATCAAGGTATCCTTTTAAGTAGACTTATATTTATGAACAGATTATAGGATCAGGGTTTTCTTTTTCAAGAAAGGTAAAAACATAAAATTAGATATGTTACTAACTTATGTATTAGTATTGCCCAAGTTTCTATGTAGAATCATTTTTTGTAGAAATTTAGAAGGAAGCCTTCAAAACCTCCATTAATTAAGGATGATCTGGAGATTGGAATGGACGTGGTCAAAGCTGTGTAAAATTCATATGTAGTAAGGCCATGTATTAAGTAGTCTTAGAGATAGCAGGGAATGTCTTCTATGGTAGGCTAAGATTCATAATGAAAGTGACTTCTATTTTTTGAACTTTGTAAATAGGGGTATGCCCCTATCTTTATAACTCTGTAATAAAGATTAACCTTTTTTTGTATGAACTGGAGATGTGTCCCGGGCTAGACTGGAGATTTTCTTCTCCATTCTTTCCTACCAGTGCCCACACTGAATGGAGAATCATGTAAAAAAATTATGAATTAATAAACATTCCTATGGCTTTGGCCTTTTACTAATACAAAAAAAAATCTTTTATGGTTTATATATACATATATATGAATGATATAGAGAGATTAAAGGAAGCAATGATCAACAAATAGAACCTAAGCAAGTCATGCCTTGAAGAAAAAGTCCATGTAGCTCAGCAAGGATTAACATTTTAAGAAGTCTACTAATGAACTGGTCACAACTCATGTAGAGAAAGTCAAATGATTATTATTAATTGTGGAATCAATCTAGGAGATAGTGGAATCTATATCTACTCTTTATGTTTTTGAGCAAGTTTGTTATTCATAATTTTGTGGATAGTTTCCTCATCCTTTCTAGTGTTGGAATAATTTTGATTTGTCTAATCCTTTGGCATTGTTCTTTTAGTGATTAGTTATTTAGTGAGTTTTCTATTATAAATGAGAAGCTCAACTTCCTCGGAAGCTAGCTCAGATAGATAGATTGATACTTCATGTGTTAGCATCTTAGTTTTTAATAAAATTTAGTTGTTTTCAACAATGACTTGTAATCAATACCTTTTGCAAGTATGAATAAATAAGATATGTTTTGAGTCTATAAGTTTAATCAAGCTCTGAGTACTCACTCAAGCAGGGCCACTTGGTGAGTAACTTCTTTCAATTTTAGTAGTAGTTTCTTTTAGTTTTGTTTGCAAGTTGGGGGTTTGTCTGTTCATACAAAGTAGTTCATGTTTTCACATCCTTAACTTTTTCGTAGTAGTTATCATAAGTTAAGCTTTAGCATTTTAATTCCATTGAGCATTTTAATTCAGTCTAATTCTAGTATTTCCTTTCAACATTTCTTTCCTTAAAAGTTGTAGGTTAGCATGGCATTAGTAGGAACTTAGTGCATATACATTGCAGACCCATTTCAAGTTCACACACTCTAGGTTGACAAATAAATGAGCCTTCACAATGAGAAAGATAGTTGCTTAGTTTGGATGTCCAATCCCTAAGTTGAGTTTTACAACCTGGCTATTAATATATTTGGAAAATCAAGCATTGGTTATGATACTAAAATATGTTATCATTTGAAATATGTTATTCAAAACCCCATTGATTGTAATTCTATATTTGTTGAGGGTATTAATAATCAAGGAAACAAATTTGTATCACCTCCCAACTAAAACTTGCAAATCTATACTAACCCTTTTCCATCTCATTCAACTAATACCATTGAGCATACTCATCCCTTACCCTCTTCTCTCACTCGTGTTGTTGACTATGATGATATATGTATTGAAGTTGATAATGTTATCAACCTCATTGATCAATCCCAACCTAAACCTAAACTTGAACCTGAGCTTGTCATTATCTTTGATTCTACTGAGATGATTAAAGCCCCTAATGGTCCTTTTTATATTATAGCAAAGGTTAATGATCTCTATTCTCATGGTGTTCTTGTTAACCCTACTTGCATAGTGAATGTGATAACTAAATAACATCTTTCTAATAGAAAATTGTAACATGATTTCTATGATAAAACTAATCTTGTCCTACCCATGGTTCCATCTCATTTCCCCTTGAATTTGGTAGTAAAACTTTAGATATTACCTTCGTTGTGATCCTAAATTATGACCAATTTCAAGTCAAACTCAATCTTCCTTGACTTACATCCACAAAATTTGTCGCCTCTCCTATTCATAAGTATTTGAATTTTTTCTCACAATGGATAGATGATGGATTTTAATCAAAGCGTCTATCATCCTTTAGTGACTAGAGAGTATATTGACCTTGATTTGTTTTGGCCTTCTATGCCTCAACCAACCCAACCTTGTAGAGATAATCTCTTCCAATCATATCAAATATACAAAATCTAAAATATTTATGAATTTAGAAATCCAAGGGATATTCCATCTCCTTTCCTTGGACCAGGACTTCTTCCTACACCACCTACACCTCCTATATATACTTATGTTCTTCCTCTTATATCTTATAAATTATCATCTCAACCTAGTTAGGTTCCTTTCATTATTCCTCCAAAAGAATAAAAGGGACTAATGATGATTGATCCTGAACCAAACCCAATTTATAGAAAAACCAAACATAATTGTTGCGCTCATGACATCCACCATAAACATTGTTCTAGATCCCATCAATGTGCCTTCCAAAACCATGATTCATCTAAAACACCTAATAATGCTTTGATCCCCTTTTACCAACCAATGAATATCCCAAAGGAGGAAGTTAATCGAAAAAAATTGAAATCAAATAAACATGATGATTCTATTTATATCTTAGATCTTATTACAATTAACTTGCATGAAGAAGATACTCTTGAGGATGATGTTTTTTATGAAACTAATGATGATAATCATGCTAGTGATTCTAATGATATGTATGAGCTTGTGGATGTTAATCATGATTTACTATATATATTTTTACAACAATGATCTATTAGTCCCAGTGATGAACAAAGTGACCCATCTTCACAGCATTGGCCTTGTTTAGAACTGGTAATTATTCCATCTATTGTGCTTGATGTTGCTCCTCATGTATGTTTCCCACCTTTTCTAAACACTACAAAATGAGATGGGAGGGTAGGAGATACACTTTAATAGCTCCTCTTGTGCTATGGATTCTATGTGTTTTCATGTTGTAATGTTCTTCCCTCATGATATGTTGCTTGTTATATGTTTTATTTAGATTTATTTAAACGGCCCTTATTGCATTGTTGGCATAAGGTGATAAAGGAATCAAAATATCATAAACATTATCCTATTTGTATATCACTTCTTCTATATGTTCTTACATGTTATGTCATACATGTGCCACTATTCATAAATGTGCCTTTGTGTTGTCTAATTAGGGATGATGCAAAACAATAGCTACCCATTCTTTTTGGTCTCCATGATTTTGACCCAAAATTCTCTTTTTATAAAACTTACATGATATTCTTCCATTGTGATTTTATTTTTTCTACCTTTGGGTGATGATGACAATTCATTTTGATATAATATCTCATGTATTATCATATGATCATATTGACCCTAGAGTTAGTATAGCCTTTTAATTCTCTCTCTTTTCATGTGCTTATTTCCCTTGATTTGTCCTTTCTTGGAGGCATCTCATAGTGGAATTTTTTTCTTTTGGATGCATGTATGCTCCATTAAAGCAATTTATCATGTTAAGGCACTTGCAATTTCTTTAATGTAGGGGCTTACACTATGCTCTATGTTTCACATTTCACACTCACATACACAATTATTCAATGCAATCTCTCTTTCACATTTCCAAGGGGACAATGATTTCCTTGTGTTTATCCTTTTATTGAATACCTTAATGAATACAATGCTCTACTTAAGGATTTATCCTCCTTCTTTGATCCCTAATGAGACAATTATTTCCTTAGGCCTGATCTCTTTTCTTGGTACCTAAGGAAATAATGCTTTTCTCAAGCATGATCACTTTTCTTGATCCCTTAATATAGACAATGCTTTCCTTAAGGACTAATATTTCCTATTTATTAATCCCTATGGAGACAATGCTTTCCTTAGGCCTGATCATTCCTTTGTTGGATCCCTTGATAGAGACAATGCTTTCATTAAGGATTGATCCTCTATGATGGGTTAACTAACATAACACAACTTGCTAGACCTTTCAACACCATCTTTTGCAACATTTTTCCTTTGTGTGCTCCATATTAAGAACATCCCTTACTAGGCTAGCGATCACACTTCTTTTTTCTCCCTTTATTTATTCTCTCTTATGAGCAATGTTCTCTTATCTTGGTTTTGTATTTGATGAATACTTAAGTCACTTGGGGGCTTGATGTTTCTTTGTCTATTTGACCTTGAAAAGATCATTCTTATGCATTGATCTACTTTACCATGAGCATGAGTTACTCTCATGCTCTTGTTAAAGTGGGGATTGTAATCATCTAAAAATGGTCATCTAGACTATTAGCCCCTTTCTAGCATTATTTGCTAAAATCATCAATTGCTTACTCTTGATCAAATCCTGGTTCTATCATTTATTCGATTATTTTCTATGGGCTAACCATCTTATCCTAAAGTCTTTATTTAATTAAAAGGAGTTTCCTCCTCTTTTATTAAATAAAAAGCCCCCCACTTTTCCCCTTATCCTAAGTTGCACAAATAAAGCATTATTCCTATTTTACAAAAAGGGAAAAAGCACTTTTTGTCTCATATGGACACAAAATTCAACTCTTATTTTCTCATTGGAGGATACTTGTGCACATGGATTTCTCCTCTTTGATTCTCCATCGTTGATTAAATATTTTATTTCTTAATCTCCATGTTCCATTCCTTCTCATTTCTTATAAAAGGAGAGCTCTCTTCTTCATTCTAGATCCCCAACTTTTTATGCTAATGTTATGTTGTAGGTTTTCTAGGTCACTTTGGAGCTTTTGAATATTTGGAGCATTCTTGGCTTTTGCATCTACATGCTATCATAGTTTCATCTCTTGCATTATCATAGCATTCATAGCTTCATATTTAGCTTAGTTTCCTTTGTGCTTTAGATTAATTCATCTAACTTAATTTGGAGGCTTTGTAATACTTGCATATTTCCTTTCATAGCATAGCTTGCATTTCCATTTCTAGCATTCTAGCATAGTTGCATTTTCATTTTCATTTTTATTTGATTCTTGGGGATATTGGCATTCTTGCCCTTGTCTTCATTTGAATCTCCCATTGCATGGTTTACTAGCAAGTTATTGGCTTAATAGCTCTAGCTGAGAGCATTCTTAACACCCTTGCACTCCATGCCTAGAGAGCTCTAAATCGATTTCTCAAGGTTTCCAATCCATGGATTCTCTTGGAAGAAATGATTTAGAGAAGTGCACTATTTAGTGTGTACATGGATAAATGTATAGTCCTAAAAATTTAGCACCCATAATTAGTTTCTTTAGGGCCTATTAGACCCCATTTTGTCAAATTCTAGGTCAGAATATTCATTATGCTTGATTCTAGCAATCTATCTTTTCTCTTCCTGTTCTTATTCTTTCTCCCCAATATCTCCATGAAATTTGGACCCATTATTATTGGGACACATTTCCAATGGAAACATGTCCTTGGGAGATATTACCAACAGTGACATATCCCTGGGTTATGGGCCCAAACTTTTCCTGGAGCCCAATGTCGGGGTCTTATTCTGATATTTTTATTTGTGTTCGACTTGGATCCAATTTAAATACCAAAGTGATGGAGTTAGTATAATAACTCTTTACCACTCCTCATTTTGGATATCATAACCAAGTGCAAACATTTTGGAAAATCAAGCTATCAATTTTTTCAAGAAAGCAAGAGCAATTGGATTCAAGATTTGAAGGCAAGCATCCAAGATCAAGATCTTCAAGTCTACAATTCTTCAAGATCATTCAAATCCAAGGAAATTTTCTTCAATCAATGCAATTTTATCTCCCACAATATAAATTTTCTCTCCCACAATGGCCATGTAGATGAATTCTCAAGTCAAGCAAGAAGATCCATTCATTTGAATCCACCTTCTCTCTCCTCTTTGTAAGTGTTATCATACATATATACATTCAAGATCTAGGAGTGGAAATCATATATCTATGCATTTGTGATGAAATCCTTGATTATACATCACATCCAAGTTCAACTCTTTGGATTCCATTCACATTCAAGCATCTTCATGGGTATGAGTGATTTCTACATCCATCTATGAGGGCTTATGCAAGGTAAATCAGTCATTTTCTTTTACATCTACTTTCCTTAAAATTAAATTAAATTTTATTTAGAAGGTTATTCCTAAACAAAGGTTTTACCAAGGAAAACCCCTTTTCCCAATCTTTTACCATTTTTTTGTGTGCAGGAACATGATAAGGAGTCGTCGAATTAGATTTGGGCAAAACAAGTATAGTCATAGGATATGTGAAAGTTTCAATCAGAAACACCAAGGAAGGAATGCATCACCAAAATCATCATTTACCGACCATTTTGAGCCCAAATTTTTGTCACAAGTCCGTTTCATCTTCTAATTTCCATTTATGTTAGTTTAACTCATTATCTATTTGTATTAATATGCTTTTACTAGTCTTTTTTTGTTACTTTTCCAATAGATTAAGTACATCACATAATCATTGTCATTTCATTCAATTACATTATTTATTGAAGGATGAACCTTGTGCCTATTTAGAGCTCGAGACACCTCTTCAACTTATTGTTAGAGTGGAATTCATGAAATTGGGAAATAATTTTCACCCATATATCTTGTTATAGTATTGCTCCCCATTTCCTATTGTACACATACATACATACATGTGTGCATGCATGCATACATACATACATGCATGCATACACATACATGTGTGCGTACATACATAAATGCACTTCAAGATATGTACAAACATAAATATGCACATCTACATATATAGATATGTATATACATACACAAAGATATATACACTTATTCAGATTGTCAGTTCTAAAGTTTTGAAACATGATTGTTCATAAATTGGATGCTCTTGCATCAATTATATACATCATCATTTCTCTCAATCCATTTATTTATCACAAATACTCTTACTAATCCTTCATGGCATGATATTTTCTTATATATGTATTTACACATATAAATACCAAGATAAAAACAAATCACACATGACATAATGGCCAAGGCAAAAGATGAAACATCCTATTTTATAAACAAGTATAAAATGATAAATAACTAAATGATCCAACTATTAAGACTTGAAAATATATGTCAATGAATATGGCTACTTGGGGAACCATGCAAACCAAATTTTATTTGACATATTTTTAATCCTATTACACTCCAAAATATTGTAGAGCACAATTAACCTTTTTGGGGTTAGAATGTATACACGTATATGAATAAATACTATAAAAAAATTTAAATGATTCTAAACATGTGTAAGAAGTGATTTGTGCATGGAACATTTGAACAAATAGATGTCGTTGGGTAATGCGAAATGGTAGAGCGAAGAAAAAAGATTCCAAGATAAAGAGGAGAAAGGAAGGGATATAGAGATTAAAGGGAGAAAACTAAAAGAGATTATTATGGAAAATGCTCACAAAAATAAATTGGAAGCAACAACATACAAAATTATTTGTTTTGAACATGGATAAGATGATAAATAATTTGAATAGACAATTGAAGAAACTTAAAAAAGTAATAAGAGTTATATTTTATCCACTAGGATGATAAAACATGAGGTTTAAGATTAAATATTAGGGACACCAACACTAAAGTGGGGACATCACTGCAAACATGAAGACATTAAACTTAAGATAGACTTAAGAATAAGAAGAAGAAGACAAAGATTGCTTGAAATCTTGATGATGGTTTATGAAAAGTTGAGGAATTGGATAAAGTTACTTAACCGTGCTAAGCGAATGGATATTAAATTGAAGGAAATAAATAGAGTAAAAAATGCAAAGGAGATAATGAATGACTTTATGGAAATTGATTTCTAGTTCTCTCAAGAAAATATTGTTTAGGTATTTATTTGAGTTTAGGAAACAACGTCTTGATAAAGAGCTCCGTTGTGATTCTACCTCGAATCTTCCTTAATGATAATCACACCCTTAGATCAATTTATTCAATAATAGTGACAATAATATGATTATCTAATATCTAATATAAACTATCTTTGATGCAAAATAAGATTGTGCACAATGTATATATATATATATATATATATATATATGATTTTGTAGTGAGGTTTCAATAATAAGGTTGACAATAAATACTAATTTGTTATTTTTAACATTCAATACATACCAATTAAGATAAAACCATAAATGATGCTAATTAAAGTTGTTGCATTAGATATATAGGGTCCCTTTTTAAGATTCTCTCCAATTGGTTTTTGATCATTAGAGTTTCACATGAATGTATCTAAACATATATAACCCTATAAACATGATTTGAATCTTTTGGTGCACATGCCAATGACCAATAGTCATAATCTAGCATTGATGAGTTTATAATTAGAAATTTTGGATATTTTAAATTAGGGTAATAGATCACTCTTATAAATTAATGTTGTATGCAATCAAAAAATTAAAATACTACGTATGGTGGTCCCGAGCTATTTTAAATCCCCAACTGTTGGGGCTAAGGTTTCCTCTATTGTTGTTGGTTCTAAGATCTAATTTTCTCCCTTCCTTAGCAAGAATCACTTTGGTTCAGTTATGGGAAATGGTGGAAATTTTGGCAAGGATTTAGATGATGTCTTGGGTGTGGATGACAGTTTTGTGGCATGACTAAAGCGTAAGGACTTTGACACTTTTGTGGATGGTTATTCATCCTTAAATTGTTTTCTGAGTGATGGAGGGGGTGCCAAATCCTCAACTACATTGTCAAAGTAGAATGAACTGCAAGCTACAAAGGTGCAATTTGCAGTTACGAGGTCGTAGGCAAATGTGGGGTTGCAGACCTCTGCTATTTTTCATTGTAAATGCAGCAGTGGGGCTGCCATGCATTTGGGGGATTGAATGTTAGGGGCTTCAAAGACCCTTGTTCCTATGCAACAGTTTGAAGGGAAGGCGGTTGGGGAGATGCAGTCACAAGGTGTAGAAGGAAGTAAATATGGAAATGGTACCTTAAATGCATCTAGTAAAAGAGAGTAGGTGTGAATGGTTTTGACACGATTGGAGGATGCACATAGTGGGGATGATTTGGGTGCTCAAAGGGGTTTTCCTAGCAATGCCTCTGAGAGAGTTTTAAATATTAAATAGAAGAAGTCATCTGGTAACTATAATAAGGTTGATAGAATTTTGAGGACAATGCACAAACCCAAGATTGAGCCAATTTTGGTAGAGCTTAAGGAGGAAATAGAGGCTGAAGTTATTCATAATGCTGGAGTTTTTTCAGATCTTGGTCTGATAGGAATATTTAGGGGGTTGTGGCCGAGTTTGAAAGAGCTCAATAAATGGATAACATAACATTGGGAACTAAATCTGGAAGGGTATGTCCAAATCTACCTAGTAGCAAGAGGCTTCTTTATTGTGGTTTTGAAAAAGTTCAGGATCAAAATAAGATCTTATGTGATTTCTTATGGAACTGGGAGGATAAGTTCCATCTTATGTCGAAACCTTGGCACTCGGCTTTCAATCCAGCTTCTAAAGCTTTTGGTAAGGTTCCTATCTAGGTAAGACTTCCAAACTTTTTTCTTTACTTTTGGTTTGATTCATGTTTGGAAGCTATAGGAAACTCACTCGGCACTTTTTTAATGGTGGATGAGGGGTCCTCAAATCTTTTGCATTCAAGTTATTCAAGAATATTGGTTGAAATGGATATTTCAAATGATCTTCCTTAGGAGATAAAGATCAAATCTTCAAATGGTTTTTGGGACCAGCCTATAGACTATGAAGGTGTACCTTTTTGATGCAGTAGATTCTTTCAAATGGGGCATATGGCTTCCCAATGTGCTAAATCTAGAGTGGTTAAGGAGGCTTCTTATTGGAAGGAAGTCTCTTCCTTGTTGTATACGGTGGAAAAGAGAAATGAATATCAGAAGAGCTATGCCCAAGTTGTGCATGATGATGATCCAAAGTATGCCTCTGACATTTTGAAGTTGGGTTCATAGCCTCATCAGGATAGTGTTAATGATGAAGGGGTTGATCAAGATGAATTTTTAACAAATGGATTTGACACACCAAAGGGACGGGAGAAGAAAAGACCTATGGGTCCTTGAGAGAAGGAGAAGATGGGTGAAATTGATGAAAAATAAGGACAACACAACATGGATGGCTTAGCAGACTCATCGATGGATAGTGATGGTTCTCCTGAGGCATGGCTTCACACAGCTTCTAGATGGAAGATGGGTGGGAAGTGGTGAAGAGTAAAAAAGACAAAAAAAAAAATCAAAGAAATCCTTTGATATGATTCTTCAGTCTCATACTAAAAGAGAGGAAAGGGATTAGTTCTACTATGATTTTTTTTTATCTAATGTTGTTTTATGGCATTCTAGTGGTGACTTGTTTATAAGTCTATGTCTTGGTTTAATACCTGGGAAGGTGGTATCCTAGAGTGTAAAGAAAAGTTAGATTGCTTTAGGGACTTGATGCAGGATGTATAGGAGCTTGTTGGGGGATGGTTGATATAATTCCTATTATGTTAGTTCCTTTTATTATAAATAAAATATTATTCTTTTATCGATCAAAAAATAAATTAATTAAAATACTAGATGAAAATTGTAAGTAATAAATTAGTGTGTAAAGAATACAAAGCAAGCTTAAGCATTCACAAATTAAGATAAATACTACACTTAATAATAGATAAATAAAGCATAAAAAGAGAGTGCAAACCACCCAAAAAGCCTTCTTGATGTTTGGATTTGTCCAATGGATTGGATGTGTGCTAATAAAATTTACTCAAGCTTCAATAGATGAGTGTAAATTTCAGCATTATGAGGTTATAGTTGATGTTTTTGGCTCTCAAATTGGCATGATAAATTTTCATAAGAGGTGGATGATTTTGAAGAAAAATAGCCTTCAATTTATAGGAAAGATGAGAGTTGAATGCATAGTCAAGATACAAACCTTGGGAGGGGTAAAGATGCATTTGAGAGAGAGAACATGGATTGTGCTTTATAAAATGCCTCTCATTGTGATAAGTGTCACAAGGAGAGAGGTTGGGAAGTATGGGGTAATGTGACTATTTTGGCAGATGTGAGAGGGGACAAATGTGCAAGATGGTGATGGAGTGTGTAAGGGATGTGTAAGAGCATTTTAGGTTTACATGAGGTGAGAGAGTTGGGGGATGTGAGGATGTTACATGAGGGTTGACTTGGGTTGGGTTAGGATTTCTTAATCCATGGATTATGATTGTGTAAATGTTTAGGGAATGATTAGGCTTTGATTAGGAGGCAAGTAGGAGAATTAGGAGGATTTGATGGGAGGATGGAGAATAAGTGGAGGATTGGATTAGGTAATCATGGGTCATTAGCTAATTAAGGGTGATTAGCATGTGTGAATGGGTTGGGTTGAGTAAGAACTCAAGGTTAGGTAGTTGGGATAGGTTAGGTTAGGGGTTAAAGTTAGGAGCCATGTGCTCAAATTGGATTATATATTTTATTTAATTCCAAAAAGAGGAGGGAAAAGGGATTTGTGAATTAATTTAAATAGATGAATATATTTATTTAAATTGATAGAGGAAAGGTGTTTTAATTAATTATTAGACTATGGGTTGCCATTTAGTTAATTAATTGGACTATAGTTAATTTAATTAATTAATTATTAGACTATGGGTTGCCATTTAGTTAATTAATTGGACAACAGTTAATTAAATTAATTAATTAACTAGGGCATGACAAAAATCAATTAAAAAATTAATATTTAATTAATTAGTGCCCTAGGAGAGAACTAAATAAGATTGCTTAATTGTGTAATCAAGTTTAAGTGTATAAATTTTTCCCATCTTTGACATATTGTTAAAATAACATTATTTTGATATGTTTAAAATAATAAAAGATAGGAATAATTTATGAGGTAATGAGGTTTCCCCATAATATAGGAAGAGATGTTTAGACTAGGTGATGCCCCCCTGAGAGGGTGGCAAGGAAGGAAAGGGGCCTAGGCAGCGTCTCTAAATGAAGGAAGGGTTTGGGTGCAATGGGCCAAAAAAGGGCAAGGGGTGAAGAGATGGGGAAATGGGTAAGAAAAAATGTATCCCAGGAGGAGACCCTTAATAAGGGCCAGGAGGGATAGAAATAGGTCATTTTCACATATTCAAGCTTGAGGAGATATTACTTTTGTGAGCTCTAATATTGCATATAGCGATGGAGAGAGGAGGCATACTAAGGCACAGGGATGACACTATGAGGAGTGTCTAACAGCATCGAGCACCTGACAGATAGGTAGGATCAAAAAATAACTCTTGTACTTTTCATTTTATATTTATTTCAATTTCTAGTCTGCAATTTTGCAATCCCATAGGTTCGGGATCGGCGGGATTGCCATCGGGACCTGGGAGATCACGATCCTGCAAAAAGTTGCTAAAAATAGTTGGGTGGGGGAAAGGTGGGATTTTTGGTGGGATCACCAAATTTCTTGGGTTCTTGGGATTTTTAGCAAGATCGTGATCCCGCAATGAATTTTTGGTGGAATCACAATCTCGAATGAAATGACTAGGGGAGGGGAAAATTATGCGATTCTGTGAGAGGTCACGAGGGGTAGGATAATGTCATCATGAGAACACATTCCCATGGTTGTAAGGGTAGAATTATATTTTTTGATCCCATGCCTATGAGATCATGAGAATGAGGGTTTGTTGGGATTGCAGACAAAACCTATGGGATCGGTGGTGAAGGGTTTAGAAAAGAAATGGGAGGGGACAGTGCCAAGGGAGAAAGGTAGGGCTAGAATGGTTAGAATGTGTTTGGAAAGAAAAATAATGTAGCTGACTTGGATTGGTTGTAGTGTTTGGTGAACCGATTGACTAGCTAGGAGAGGCATGTCACAGTTTTGGTTGCGGTAGAGTAGTTCACCCTGAAGGACTAGGCGCGGGTAGATGCTATCGAGCTTGAGTATCTAGCATGGATGCCCTGCATGAGAACCTACATGGAGATGGTCACCGCACTCTACAAGTGATGGCATTCAGAGATAGCCACCTTTCATCTTCTGATAGGGGATATGACAGTTATACTGGAGGACGTATACAATATTTTATGCTTGCCCATCTGGGGCACAGAGGTGATCGCAAGATATTTAACCCAATAGCAGGTGGTAAAAGAACTGGTGGGGTCGGGAGTAGCACCAATGTTGTGGCACAAACATCTATCTTTGGCCAAACATTTAGCAATGGTACCACTAGCGTGCTAGGTGTACTTGTATATTTGTGGACTTTTTTTTATGTATATTACCCTTGACATGAGAGGGACAAGTGTGATACTTTCACTCATCCCAGTGATCATGTAAATTGTGAATACAGGTGTCCCAATAGCCTGGGAGATGTTGATGCTTGGAGAGCTATACTGAGATTTGTATCAGATCATATACCATGGAGGGTAGACACAGGGGTGGAGCATAGGCTTCGCCACCCTTTAATAGATATGGAGATTGGATCACATTGCAGTGATGAGACCCATAGGTAGGAGAGACTGACATGAAGATCAACCTGTAGTCTACATCTGGGGAGAGTTGTTGACGTATCATGACATTTATGACATTGATTACTAGTGGGAGAAACTTGATGATATATGAGATGACATCACATGGAGGTCGTATATGGGATTGGAAGCTTGGCTAGAGGATCAGCTGCACCTACCATATACCATGACATCCGCATACTTGATAGGGCATTGGGATTACATTGTAGAGCAGTATAGGCTAGACCAGTTGGCTAGATGGTTTAGGTATACACAGGGTTTACCAAATGGTGAGAATTTGTGTCAGTAGACCACCTAAGAGAGGCAGTCAGAGTTTGGGGGCCCAATTGACAAAGATGTCTTGGTAGCAGCGTGGCATGCCATATAAATCATTCACTGGGATTAGGTAGGGGGCATGTAGATGAGGGGAGTATGATGGAGTGTCATGCTTAGTTTTAGAGGCAATGGGTAGTGGGGAGAGAAAGCTTGTTGCCTTAGGCAGAGAGAGTTAGGGTAGCGGTGGTGGAGGTGGATCGGGGGAGGGGATAGGTAGCTGTTGCACTACCTAGAGGAAGGAGAGGAGGGAGGTCAGCCCTAAGGAGGGTAGACAAGAGGGGGAGGAGATAGTTTAGATAGAGATAGAGGAGGAGGAGGAGACAAGGGAGGAGGAGATGGAGGAGGTAGAGGAGGAGATGGAGAATATGGAGGAGATAGAGGTGGAGGGGGAGCCTGGGCATAGGTACCATCAGGATAACCACCAGAAACACCACCACTAGGGCCCTAGGTGTGGGACCATCAGCAGGAGGAGGCATAAACCTAGTAGACCAATTGGAATCCTTACAGGTTGCACATGATATGATGAATTAGATGTTTCAGGATACATAGGGGAAGAGGGACTCTCTGATTGCTCAGCTAGCATAGGCCCTATAGGATGGGTTAGAGACCATTTATGAGAGAGAGAAGCTATAGAGGGAGAGGTAATGGCTACAAGCAGAGAGGGAGAAATTGTAGGGAGAGAGGGATGGAATACAGTTTGAGAGGGACATGCTATAAGGGTAGAGGCATTTGGCCTTGTGATAGTTAGCTAGGGAGAGACAGGTAATCGAAGGTGGGAGTATGGCTAGGGGTCCCAAGAGGTGGTGCAGTTATAGAGAGATATGGATAACCTTTGGAATTACATGGGTTGGTACAAAGTGATGTACCATGTTGTATTACCTCCAGAGAGGAGAGAGCACTATTAGCGGGCCAGCCGAATAGGGGCTATAGGTACAAGTTCTGAAATGGGTGGTGGGAGCACCAGGAGGACTGGGGGTAGCATTTTTGGGTTGGGCCTTCATAAAGGATAGGTTAGGAGAGTCACTAGCCTGGTCACACAAAGAGCCAACAACGGTCGGTCAGTGGCTCAGTAAAGATAGCAAAGGTAGAGGGATCAGGGGTGGGGATGGAGGTGGATGGAAATTATTGAGAGGTTATAGGATCATCACAAGTACCCACATAGGTGTAGGTGTATGCAATGAAAATATGGACCTATTTTCTGCAAATGAAAAATACCAAAACACCAAACAAATGTTAGAAATAGGAAATGCTGAGAGGGGGGGTGAATTAGTATTTCACAAACTTTTACTTTTTCCCAATTATGGATATAACAAATTAACTTGAAGATTGCATAATAAACTAAACTAATTAAATTGAATAACAAGAATATCAATAAAACAAATGAACTCATAACACCATGTTTGTTCTCAAGGAAACCCTAGCCAAGGAAAAACCCCGGTGGGGATGATACCCACAACTGATCCACTAATCAAAAGTATCTGATTAAGGATGTTGACCCTGTTAGGAGTCTGTTACATACATATAGTGTCTTTGTCCTGATTAAAGGACTCTAGACCTTGTTAGAAGCCCCAACCCTATTAGGAGTTGCTATTACAAAATAAATGTTTGCAAGATGAGCTCACTACCCAAACATACAATATACAATAATAGCTTCTGATACAAAGGTAAAATACGAAACCTTTTACTGCTGCCAAATAGCTTTCCTATTCTGATTTAGCTTTGTAGGCTCTTTGCTTTCACATACAACTATTACTTTCTTTCTTCTTAAAATATACAACTTTGCATCATATGTCAACTTATTACAATCACTATATGTAAACTTATGTATCTTTCGCATTACATAATTCTTACATATATATAAGTTATTACAATAAATAACTTCCAGTCGGCTTACAATTCGTATACTCTTCACAAAATATAAGATCAATTCATGTTGCCTTAGGTTTAACATCTAGGATGTTGTCCCTACATGGTTAAGTCATTATTTTGATAAACAAAATAATCCCTTAACTTAATGTGATCATATTCTATCTTCTGCTCTGTTCAGGTCGGCTCAACACTGTCTCTGTAAATCTTTAATATCTTCTTTTGTACATGTATAGAATTGCACTCTCATATATGGATTTGATATACATAGAATGATCCATGTTCAAGTGTGCATGCACTGAACCTTCTTCTTTGAACATCTCTAATCAAAATTGTCTCTGATTAGACTGGTAAACATTGTTGTACTTAGACAATTTTCTAATGTGCTCATAAGAGACTACTTCCTTCAATTATGCTATCTTCATGATGAGTATATGTTGCCATAATGACAACATTCTGATATCCTACTTAGCCAAATTTCCAACAATCTCCCCCTTTGTCATTAGTGGCAACATATGGTAAAATTAGCTAAGTCCCCAGAAAAAACTTAAATTACAAAATTGTGGCCATACAAAATGTGGATCTTACATGTCTACTTATTTCTCCAAAAATTCTCCAAAAAATGATACTCCCCCTAAGAGTATACTTCATACTATACAGCATATCTATACATATAGTTTTCAACTTATACTACTCCCCCTTTGACAACAATGACAAAGGTGTCAAAAAATGATGTAACAAAATTGTTTTACCTCATGATTTCAATATTGCAAGGCTGAAAGACTTACAACACAATCTACAAAATTGATTTTCAGGCTCTCTACCATGACTTCTTCACTGCATCAGAAACACTAAGCAATGCACATAGGCCAAAGGATGGAATTTCAATTGCCTTGAGATTTGCATAAGCAAATTTTCCATAAGATGTCTTTCATGAAAGACATTCTTCCAAATGACTCTCTACAATACTGATTTTTAATGATACATGTTCTCTAAGTAGAGTGAATCTCTTCAATTTCTTCTCTAATTTCCTGAATTTCTTCAATAGGGGCTGCAAGGGATGTCAAGGGTGGAACTGATATTACTTCTTTCTATCCAATGTCCCTGATTTTTGTTTTTGTCCTCTTTGCAATGACAAACTCATGTTTGGTCATACTAGTATCTTTCAATATTTTCTTGATGGTACTGTCAGCTCTCTTCTTTTCCATTTTTTGTGCTTGAGATGATTGTGTGAAATTGAAGTTTTATTCATGTATCCCAAATCTAAGACTCTTAGCATCCAAATTACTCTTTAGTAACCTACTCACATAACCTTCAATCTCAACTTGTGAAACCTCATACTCAAGAGGATCTAAAAATTCTACTCTTGGCTCAACTGCTTCAATATAGGTAAAGTCTATATCTACCAAAAAGCATATCTCATCTTTGTACTTTTCCGTAATAGATGGTGGAATCCTTTATCTTTTCTTCATTTCATTTTTAAAAGTCTTAATCACTAAAGTAGCACTTTCATTCACTTTGTCAATAGGGTGTCTCAGGTACACTTTTTTTATTTTGTCCATAGAATTTATGTTGTCATTCCAGTCAACTCCTATAGTGTATGGGAATCTTCTCAACAAATGAAAAAACATGTATGTGATCAAAGATAAAAATCTAAATTGTAAATTCTTGGTCTTTCTGATCTTCTCAAGATTTTAAGTCAACTGAATCCTCAAAATTTCACACATATCTACTTGTTCTTTTTCTACACACATAAGATAAGCTACATGTACCATGCTAGCTGCCATATCATCTTCTCTAAAGCTTGCACAAAACTTTGAAGTCAAAATTTTACACACATATCTAACATCATTTTGTTCAATCTTACTTATAACAATTCCTCTTCCATTGTATGAAGACTTGGTATTGTCTAACATTGTTTTCTAGACATTCTTTTCATTTAAAGTAATTACTCCTAACTTAGACAATTTAGTTACCTCATGAATAAGGTCTACAGTGATGTCTATGACTCTATCATCTAACCAAAACTTTCCATTATCAATTCTTCTCAATATTATCTTGGTCCATTCATCATTCTGAAAATCATAGTGAAGTGTATACTTGATAACATCAATTTCACTCAAATGTTCAAACCCTTCTTTGTATAACATGTCATGTTTATAAATATTATCATATTCCATGATTAGGCTACCATCTCCTATGGTATCAAACTTACATTTCAGATAACCTCTTACATCTTCCAAATGCAAAACTCTATTTGGAACAATTGACAAGGTTAAACTAGGGTCTTCTTCAAAAGGTTCTATAGGTTCCTTCTTCATTCTAGGTCTAACTAAATCTTTGATGTGGTGAACTAGTGATGCATCCATGATTCTATAAAATATGACTGCTTTGATAGTGAATACTTAGCAAAATACCTTGGAATTGAGATTTAGGGCTTTGCATAGATCTGGTGAGAAATCTATCTCCAAATCCTCAAAGTGCTCTTAATCTCCACTAGCTAGCTCTCTATATCACTTGTAATCTCTTGAATGATCAACTAATACCGATCATCAATTTGTATCCTTCAAATCTTTCAAGATACTAACATTGCATTAAATTTCTTTACTGCTTCATACCAAAAAGTTGTTCCTGGTTACCTGCAAAACTTCATTCTTTTCATGTAGTCGCATACATATTCATAAATTCATGTGCTCTTAACCATAGCTTCATTATATTATATACTAGCTCATATTAACTTCGCAAGACTCAATTCAATCTATTCTAACTTCTACAGTATTCTAATACTCTACTCTAATACATAATTCATGAAATAAATACTTAAGTGCTTTGAGATGAATTAGGAAATGACTCGCACTTACTCTCAGGTACTTCACTTGTATAGTTTCCTGGTATATTGAGTGTGCTCGCTTCATCTGTGGCTTTAACAAACTCAACTTCTTCCAAGTTACTACAGCATCCTCTCTGACTGTTGTTGGTGCTCACATTTATCCTTGTGTAGTTTATAAGATTAGGGTTTCTCATGTTGTTCATTCTACAAAATCTTGTTGTGTAACCAAAATTGTTGCATATCTGACAAACTACTCCATTGTTTCCATATCTCAGTCTTGTTTGACTAATTCATGATCTGTAATTTCTAGCAATATGTCTAATCTTGTTACATCTATAACACACAACTCCATTCCTTTTGTTCATGTCTCCAATAGGTCTCTTATTTGGAGGGTTAGTATCTCTAAACATTCTACTACTATTTTTATCATTAGATCTAGGTTTCTTACAATCAATAGCTCTATGTCCAAAACCATGACAATTATAACAATAACCAGAGATAGGTTTGAATTTCTTACCTGTACAATCTCTTTTCATGTGTCCAAAATAATTTCATGAAAAACATCTATCTTTGAATTCTCTTCGCATATCTTTAGGTGGTTCATCTTCTTTAGGTGGATTAGGTATATCTTCAGATTTGTTAGCTTCATCAGGCTTCTTTTCATCTTTTCTATCAGAGTGTTCCAGATCTGGTTCTTTGCATTCCTCAATATTCTTAGGGAACTTATCTTCAAGGTATCCAAGACCGGTTTTATCATAAGATGGTTTCTGATAAGATATTTGTTCATCAATCTTTTCACTACTGGAATATAGTTTCTCAAGATGTTGTTTAGACTGAGTTAGTTCTGCTTTTACAATTGTATTGTACTTCTCAAGTTCAGCATATTGTAATTTTGTTTTCTCAAATTTAGATGTCACTTTTGTAAGTTTAGATTTTAGATTAGCATTCTCAGATTTTAGATTTGATTCATCTTTGCTATTTTCATCTTTCAATCTTAACTTCAGATCTACAATCTTTAACTCGTGTTTAAGGATCTCATTTTCTTTCTTTAGTTTTGAAACTTCGTCACAGTCCTTGACTTGAGTTGTAGGTTCTTCTTTTTATTTCAGATCTTCTATCTTTTCTTTTAGTTTCTCAATGTATTTTTTTGCATCTTTATATTTCTCTTTCAGAATATCTCTTTCTTCAGTAAGAATATCAATCTGTTCAAGAGCTTCTTCAAGATTCTTCTACAATTGATCCATATCCATAGAGATCTTACTCAAGCTATTAAGCTTTCTCCAAATAATTTTTTTCTAAATAATTAATCTCTAATACCAATTGTTAGAAATAGGAAATACTGAGAGGGGGTGAATCAGTATTTCAAAAACTTTTACTTTTTCCCAATTATGGATATAACAAATTAACTTGAAGCTTTCATAAGAAACTAAACTAAGTAAACTGAATAACAAGCATGGTAATAAAACAAATGAACTCATAACACCATGTTTGTTCTTGAGGAAACCCTGGCCAAGGGAAAACCTTGGTGGGGATGATACCCACAACTAATCCACTAATCAAAAGTATCTGGTTAAGGATGTTGACCCTGTTAGGAGTTTGTTACATACATATAGTGTCTATGCCCTGATTAAAGGACTTTAGGCCTTGTTAGAAGCCTCAGCCCTATTAGGAGTTTCTATTAAAAAACAAATGTTTGCAAGATGAGCTCATTGCTCAAACATGCAATATACAATAACAACTTCTAATACAAAGGTAAAATACAAAACCTTTTACTACTATCGAATAGCTTTCCTATTCTGATTTAGCTTTGTAGGCTCTTCTCTTTCACATATAGCTATCACTTTCTTTCTTCTTACAATATACAAATTTACATCATATGTCAACTTATTACAATCGCTATATGTAAACTTATGTATCTTTTGCATTACATAATTCTTATATATATACAAGTTATTGCAATAAATAACTTCCAGTCTGCTTAAAATTCTTATACTCTTCACAAAATATAAGATCAATTCATGATGCCTTAGGGTTAACATCTAGGATGTCATCCCTACATTGTTAAGTCATTATTTTGATAAACAAAATAATCCCTTAACTTAATGTGATCATATTATGTCTTCTACTCTGTTTAGTTCATCTCAACACTGTCTTTGTAAATCTTTAATATCTTATTTCATACATGTCGTATAGACTTGCGCTCTCATGTGTGGCTTTGATATACATAGAATGATCCATGTTCAAGTGTGCATGCATTGAACCTTCTTCTATGAACATCGCTAATCAAAACTGTCTCTGATTAGACTAGTAAGCATTGTTGTACTTAGACAATTTTCTAATGCACTCATACAAGACTGCTCCCTTCGATTATGATATCTTCATGTTGAGTGTATGTTTCCATAATGACAATATTCTGATATCCTACTTAGCCAAATTTCCAACAACAAAATCACATTAGATGTTAGTCATTTCAAATGCAACAACATAAGTAACTTTCATTACAACCTCCAATGAGCTAAAACAAGGGCATCCAAAGCCTTGTTTGATTTTCTCTTTGAGATTATTGTGGGTATGTTCTTCCAATACAAATGAAATGAAAAACTATGGGATGCAAGCTAGATGATGGTGAAGGGATTGAGAACAAGTATGAGGAACTTTCCCTAAGCTTCACAAATGATAAAGATTAAGATTGATGCAAGACTGATTCAAGACTATAATAATGATCAATAAAATTATCTAAGATAAATGCAACAAGACTAAGAAAATATGCTAAAGATGGAATAAGATCTAGATTAGAAACAAGATTAGAATGCAAAGAAAAAAACTTGAAATAGAATGATTATGAATGCTAGAAGATGCATAAGAATTGACAAGCATTGAGGAGAATCCAGCCTTGAAGAAGATTAGAAGAAATTAATTCTTTTAGCTTTGAAGAATATTAGAAGAATTTTTAGGCCTAAAATGAGGAGTGAGACCTCCTTTTATAGAAAATGAAAAGAATTGGACGGTGGAGATTAAGAGGCAAAAGAATGAGTGGCTAAGATTAAAGGTTAGGTAGGGAAGTGGCTAAGATGAAGAGGCAAAAAGAAATGAGTGGCTAAGATTAAGAGGCAAAAGGATGTTAGGTAGGGTTTGAGAGGCAAAAGATGCAAAAGTCAAACTTCACTTTTAGAGGGAAAGAGAAATCTAAAAAATATTGGTGGAGAAAAAATTTAGAGAGGTGGCTACCTTGGAAAAGGTGATTGTGCACATGTTTAAAGGTAATCCACCATTTAATCACAATTAGAAGAATATTAGAAAAAGGGAAAATGAATTAAATTAAAATAAATTTAATTTAATCATAGTTTACAAGAAATTTAGGCTAGTGGAGGAATAAAATAAATAAAATTTATTTTATAAAGGAAAATAGAGGAATAATAGATTAAATTGAATTTAATATATTATAGTATAAAATTTAAATGCAAAGGAAAAATGAATAGAGATAAAAGGATTTAGAGCACAGAGGAGAGGCCACAAACTAGGGTGATGTGGATAGAGATCTTAGTCGCACCACCACAAGGTCCGTCATAGGTTGACTCCTTTACAGATGTTGAGATGCAGCCTCCCATAGGAGAGGCAAATAGGCAGTGATATGTTGCAGTAGTTTTGATACACATGTATATTATTTTTCAAGGGCATTGTCCCAAACATTGTATATGTATTCATTGATGGACCCTTCATGGGACATTCAGACATTTATTTATTCTTTGATGTGGGATGTGGGATGTGGGATGTGGGATGTGGGACATGGGATATTCTTTTATTATTTGTGGGATATATATATGATGCTAAGTTGGGTGGGAGTTTATGTGTTATGGGCCCATTTTTCTATGCAAATGTATGGATGCATGATTTTATGATATACTGACATGTGTGATGCAGGATGTGATGTGTTAGATGATTATGATATGAGACTGACGTACTTGTGATGCAAGATGGATGCAATGTGTGTGTGTTTCATGATTTTATGTATACATGTGATGGATGTTTATGCATGTATGGATGATGCAATTTTACCATGTCTTAACAAAGCAATATAACAAATGACTTAAGAATGCAAGATTAAGATGAACCTAAATGAGTTTAACAATGCAAGATTAAAATGAACTTAAATGATTTAACAGTGCAGGATTAAAATGAACTTAAATGATATAACTATGCAAGATTAAAATGAACTTAAATGATTTAACTATGCAAGATTAAAATAAACTTAAATGATTTAACTATGTAGGATTAAAATGAACTTAAATGATTTAACTATGCACGATTAAAATGAACTTAAGTGATTTAACAATGCAAGATTAAAATGAACTTAAATGATTTAACTATGCAAGATTAAAATGAATTCTAAGTGATTTAACAATGCAGGATTAAAATGAATTCTAAGTGATGAACCTACATGATTTATGCAAAATTAATCTAAATGAATTAAAAATTATTTTAATAATGTAAAATTAATCTAGATGATGTTAATAAATGTTTTAAGAATGCAATTAAAATGGATGCAACTAAGTTATTTTAAAAATGAGTGATTTGTGCAATCAAACGTAACTAGATGCAATTGAAAATGTAGGGGGATAATACAACTGAATGCAATCTAAAATGTAAATGACAATGCAATTAAATGCAAAGGAAAATGTAAATGATAATGTAATTAAATGCAATCTTAAATGTAAATGATAATGCAATTAAATGCAATCTAAAATATAAATGATAAAGCAATTAAATGCAATCTAAAATGTAAATGATAATGCAATTAAATGCAATCTAAAATGTAAATGATAATGCAATTAAATGCAATCTAAAATATAAATGATAAAGCAATTAAATGCAATCTAAAATGTAAATGATAATGCAATTAAATGCAATCTAAAATATAAATGCAAATGAGATTAAATGCAAGAGAATGAACATGGGGGGAACGAAGGTGATATATGTAGCATATCACTGCCTAACTTAACCCTTGATGAGAGAGGCAAGATCAAATAGGTGGGAAGGGTGATTTTCACAATCAAAATCCATGGGTTAAAGATTAGAATGGAATGGGTGTTTTTTCAAGTTTGCATCAGGATGGATGATGGAGATAGGTACATAGGTGAGGTTTGAGCCAGGGTGCTTTGGATGCATTATGAATTTTTAAGATGATTTTCTGGATTCATGATGGGATTTTTAGCTACAGATTGATAGGGGGGTTTTTCTCAAAGCTTGAGCATGGGGTATTTCGGGATGGAATACCACCATGTAGTTTGAGCACTTAGTTTGATATAGTAGCATAAGGGACTTTCCAAGGTTACTAGGAACCCAATGTCTCATCACTAGCATTACATAGGACTAACACAAATAGACATGCAAGGGTTTCCCCAACATAACACATGGACCCAAGCGGAGCCATGGTGGAAATGATGCTGGAGAACCCACAAACAAATGACATTTCCCAAGTGCACCATGCAACCCAAAAGATCACATGTGGGACGTGCAAGGGTCATATTTGATTAACTCATAGGTAGAAGACAAAATGATCAAAAGAGACTCACCCTAGATTTCCCTCATTCGCAATGTGCCATGATATAAAAGATCATGGCGATCGTGAGGAGAGGAACAATGATAAGCCGCAAAAGATTAAACAAGAACCAAAGAAACAAATCCAAAACCAAAGTGATAAATCCAAAAGACATCCTTATCCAAAAGAGATCGATTGAATGAGAGATAGTGTGATTAGGTCATACATGAGGAAGGATGCATCCTACAAGGACTTGGTTGTCAAGATTGGATACAAATGGTATCTAGATGGAAAAAAGAGGACTCTAGGATAACTAGAATGACTGAGAATTTACTACTAAGGTACTTGCTAAGAAACATGACTTGGGAGGGCAATGCAATCGACCATGCTTCTATGGGACAAATGGAGATATGTACAAGGAGACATAACAATATCTTACAAGTGTGAGATAGGACACTATATACAACAGACACTCTACAAAGCTTAGGAATTAGGACAAATGATAAAAGATAATTATATAGACAGCTCAAGATTTGGGAATAGGACATGCCTTTGTATGTACGAGAGACTTAAGGTACTGGATAGTAATTCAATCTTTCTAATGTGATGATGGGAACACCTTGGGAATAGGGATTTGTAGAAGGAGTTTAGGCAGGGAGATGATCGATGAAGACACATTTGGTATGGGAACAAGATTTTGATAGATAATGATATGGTCCACTATGTATGGCACCTGTTCCAGGTTTTCACCAACATAATTTCACAAGGTACTTGATTGCCAAGTTTTCACCATTGGATGATTATTTCTCTTTACTTTCTTCATTTTTTCATTTTTTTGAATGTTTTTTATATTATCAAGGTGCTTGTTTACCAGGTTTTCACCAAGACAATGATTTTTTCAAGATTTTTTATAATTTTTAGAGATTTTTTCAGATACATAGGGGATAGTTCAAGCATAGAACCACTTAAGATGGATGATATTGATGGGATCATGCAGGGGGTCCCCTTCAGGTGTTGAAAACTGATAGACTCCTAAGCCAAAACATGTTGTGTCAACATAAGGGCCCAACCAAGTAGGCTCAAACTTTCCTTTTTTTCTTGATCAACTTGCACTTTTTGATTCTCCTTTAGGACCATGTCTCCCACTTGTAAATGTCTAGGGTGGACCTTTTTATTGTAGCTTATCTTAAGCTATTTCTGGTATACAACCAAATGATCATAGGTGTGTTGCCTCTTTTCATGTAATAGGTCCAATTGGGTAAGGCATGCCACACAATAGTCTTCATCTATGTTATAGTTCTTCATAGACACATGCAATGAAGGTA
Organism: Chamaecyparis obtusa; assembly: GCA_027943335.1. Classification (NCBI taxonomy): domain Eukaryota; kingdom Viridiplantae; phylum Streptophyta; class Pinopsida; order Cupressales; family Cupressaceae; genus Chamaecyparis; species Chamaecyparis obtusa. Next base: position 2,812,358 of record BSBK01000433.1, read on the forward strand.
GCTCGACCTTAATTGGTAAGACAACCTCGACACCATATACCAGGGAGTATGGGGTGGTGCCTATGGGAGTGTGGTAGGCACATAGATCATCCACATGCTAGTTTTCAAAAGGTGTGCCATGATCTATTAAATGGTGGATGGGATGTCATAACAATAGATAATATGGTAAAGGAGGAACTTAGATATATGAAAACTAGTAGTTAAGGTGAGAGGGATTTCTTCAACCTATTTTGTGAAATATTCATTGGTAGTTATAATATACTTGTGCCCATCCGAAGAAAGGGGGTGATCTTACCAACGAGGTCGAAGCCCCAACATAAAAAAGACCATGGTGACGTAATGGGTTGTAAGTCTTGTGTTCGATCATGGATCATATTAGAATGTTATTGACATGGTAGGCATTTCTTTACAAACTCACATGCATCATGCTCCATTTTCAACCAATAGTACCTGACTTTGAGTACTCTCTTTGCTAGGACCATGTCACTCGTATGGGAACCATAAATTCCAGTGTGAACCTCTTATAAAGCCGGGATAGTCACATTTCAATCTAAACATCGAGAGAGAATGTTATGATATCCACAATGATATAGGGTGTTAGCTACAGGAGTGTAGCGAGAAGCCTTGCTGATAAGGTTCATGCTGGGTGTTTGTGAGGTGAGGGGATAGGATACCATTTTTTAGATAATCATGGATGTCATGGTACCATGGGGACTGGGGAGCAACCAAAATGCACACCATTTCAGAACTGATATTCTCATAAGTGAGTGTATGTAGCTGCTCGACTAAGAATTCATACTGCATTGAATCTTGAGGGATTTCTAGTAAGGACCCAATGGATTCCATCACATCTATCACTTTGTTTTGTATCCTAGGTACTTATGTGAACTATAAGCTCACAAATTGTTCTTTAAGTCTATCCACAAGCTCCTTGTATGGTAGTAATTTATCATCCTTTATTTGTAATTCATCTAGGACTTGCTTGATGATGAGTTGTGAATCTCCAAAGACCTGTAACTCTGTGATATTCCATTGGGCAGTTGTCTTGAGGCCTGAGATGAGCATCTTGTATTTTGAAATGTTATTAGTGTAGGGGAATCGCAAAATCACCTTGTGGAGTGACAAAGAGAATTCCTGCTCCTGACCCATGAGATGTGTAGGAGCCATTGAAATATAGATTTCATGTTGGTTTCTCTTCGACCATGCAAATATGTTCATCAAGGAATTATATCACCAATGGAAATGCATCTACTAGGGGTGCCTCGACTAGCTGATCTATAATGACTTGCCCCTTTATTGATTTTTTGTCTACATACTAGATGTCAAATTCACTTAGGAGCATAACTCATTTTGCCATTCGGCCTGTAAATGTTGTTCTTGGGAGTAGGTACTTAAGAGGATCTACTTTGGAAATGAGCTTTAAAGTGTGACTTAACATGTAATGTCAAAGCTTTTGAGTTGTGAAAACCATTGCAAGACATGCTTTCTCCATAGGTGAATAGTTTAGCTCATAGTTGATAAGTGTGTGGATGATGTAGTATATGGCTCATTCATTTCCATTATCATCGAGTTCTACCAATAATGCCCCTAGTGTTGTAGTGGTTATTGAGATGTATGAGATGAGAGGGCGTCTTGGTGTTGGCGGCACAAGAATAGGTGATTTAGCTAGGTATTCTTTGAGTTTCTCAAAACTTCGTTGATAGATTTGATCCCATTTGAACCTGGTATCCTTGCAAATTAGTTGTGTGAATGATTGACACTTGTCTACCAGCTATGATATGAATCTATGGACTGACTATAGTTTTCCATGCAAGCTTCTTAGTTGCTTGAGTTTGTGGGGAAGAAGCATGTTTATTATGGCCTTGAATTTCTTGGGATCAATCTCGATGCCTCATTGTAATACGATGAACCCTAATATCTTTCCTAATGTTACACCAAAGACACATTTCCTTGGGTTTAGTTTTAAGCCGTACTGATGTAAGAGATTGAACATGCACTCAAGAATGTCAAAGTGTTTTGATCATATTTTTTATTTTACAAGAATGTCATCCACGTAGTCTTCAAGTATTTTATGGATCATGTTGTACAAGATGGTTTCCATTACTCTCTGATATGTAGCTTGTGCATTATTTAACCCAAATGACATCATATTGTAACAAAAGATGTCACATGGTGTTGTGAATGTTGTCTTGTGTTGGTCTTCTTCTACTATACAAATCTGATTGTATCCTAAGAAGCTATCCATTAGTGATAGCATCTCATTACCATCTATGAGGTCAACAATTATGTTGATGTTTGGCAAGGGGAAATCATCCTTTGGGCATGCTTTATTTAGGTCTCTAAAGTCTATGCGGATCTAGATTTATGATGATGGCTTGGTCAGTAGCACCATGTTAGATATCCATTCTGAATAGTCAATATCACAAATAATTTTTGATTGTAGGAGCTTTCAAGTTCTTCTTTGACTAATAGGGCTGCTTTGGGATGCATCTTGTGGAGCTTTTGTTTTACTGGCTTTGCATTTGGGTCCATTGCAAGGTGATGAATGACTAAGTTTGGATCCAACCCCGACATGTGAGTGTATGACCATGCAAAATTTATGGTTTCTTCTTGAAGGAGTGTTGTGAAAGTTGCTTCTTCACCTTCGGTCAGAGATGTTGTGATGTATGTTATCCTTGGACATTCCTTAGTCCCTAAGTTGACCATTTTGGTGTCTTTGATTAGTATGGAGGACTGCTCAAGTCTGTAATTATGGATAGGTGGAAGAGGCAATTCTTCATATTCTAGTGCTTCAAAGAGGTTTTCACTAGAAGATATGCCCTTAGTTTTTACTTTTTTGGAATCAGAATGTGCCCCAGAGGGGTTTTCACAAAAAGACTCATTCTTTTATTTTTAAATTTTGATTTTATGGATAAAGACTTCCTCTTCCCTGAAGTATCCCTTAGGGTCGAGCTTGTAGACATATATCAATTCATGCCCCCAGTCTTTTTGATATGATTCTCCCATAAATCTTAGGAGCTTTTCCTCACTTTGGAACTCATTGATGTGTGAGACACTTGGTTAGTCTTAGTCTATGAGTTTAGGATGGATGAGGGGGAGGTCGATAAGATTAATGGCGACTTGGCAGAGGACAAAATTGCCTAGGAAGGTTTCATCATTGAATATATCATCGTAGGATTTCATTTCTTCCTCTTTAGGGATGTCTTTGATTTCCATGAGTTTGTCTTGGACATTCAAGAGGGTAATTTTAGGAAAATCAGTGCCCCTAGTTGTGGTATTGGGTCCTCATATATATAGGTGATGGGTGTTGAATCCAAGGCCTTGATGTTTGGGATTCTGTGAGGCTTCTAATAGATCTTTTGTGCCTCCTTCTTTAGGTCCTAGACCACCACCTTGATAATTCTATTATTTTGTATCCCATTTATGTGATGCGGTATTTATCCTTGAAATATATAAGGAGCTTGGTGTCAGGAGGTGGGGGATCTTTGTACAACTATTTGTTAGTATCAGGGTCCATCTCTTGATTATTTAGGATGTCATGTGAGACGAATCTAGATGGATCCATTTTCTTTACTTTGGCATCTGCTTGAGGGAGTTTTCTTTGGTGGCATGGGCACCCTTGGGTGTGTGGATCAAGTGGCAAGGACCCAACTATGAAGGCATCAATAAATTTCTATTCTTCTCAACCCCTATTGTTGATCTTGATGGTGGAGAGGGTGGAGGCTAGGATCATCTCTACATAGCAGTGGGATCAAGATGAGCTAGCGATGGAAGTGACAATGTCAATTCCAAGAAAATGGGTGTAGTGGGGGAATGATGCTTCCAACACACAACAGTATGTGAAGGGTTGGGGATCAATGTGGATGGTGATTTTAGTGCCTTGATATGGAAGTTTGATGCACTAATGGTAAGTAGATGGGATGGCTTTGATGGAGTGAATCCATGGTCAACCGAGGAGGATGTTGTAGGGAAGATCCTAGTCAACAACATGGCAGATAGTTTCTTGTATTGTTGGGCCCAACTTGATGTGAAACAAAATAGTACCCTCTAAGGTACACTCCAAGTTATCGTAGACCTTAATAGTGATGAATTCATGTAAAATATCGGCCTCTATGCAGCCCACTTTCTAGATGAACTTCAATGTGCACAAATTAAGGGTCAAATCATTATCTATCATGACTCACTTGACGACAAAATCATTTACCATTATGATGATGCGGAGTGGGAAATTATGATTGGGTTCAATGGATGGCATGTCATATGGTTTAAAGGAGAGGGTTTTGGGTGCAGACAGGTGTCCCACGAGGTTCTCAAACTTGATTGCGTTAATGTATGTAGGTACAAATGCCTCTTGGAGGGCTTTGTTAAGGATCTCTTGATGGATGGGTGAAGTGCGGAGAAGGTCGAGGATGGAGATTTGGGAAGGTGTGTTCCCAAGATGTTCTAGGAGGTTATATTGTGCATCTAATGTGGGCATTGGATTAGCACCAGCAACATATATCCTCCCTCTATGTGTGGTGACTATGTATTGACTGTCAACACCTTTGACATGGATGACATTGATACTAGGTTCAACCTAGGAGATGCAGTCGATAAACTAGTCATAATTGATATGGGTAGTAGTATATTATTTTCTATCAGCATGGTCACCTTATTTGTCTTTGCCTAGGTTTTAGGGTGGTGCACACTAGATAGGTTTTTGTATGCATTGTGTTGAGGAAACACATTTTGGTAGATTTGCAGGTTGGTGTTGGGTGACGCTTGGATAGGTGCATCAACCATGATCTCTTTTTTATCGATGAGATCTTGGACATAATGTTTGAGTTTCATGCATTTCATGATGGCATGTCCCTTAACATGATGATAATCACAATACTCATTGTCCTTGTACCATGCTGGCTTGGGGGTTGACTCATCAAATGGTTGGGTTTGGGATAAACAATCAATTTAGCACTGGCCATTTGGCAGAAGATTACGTCCAGAAGTTCACTGAGAGGGGTGAATGTATGCTTTTGATTATTTTAGATGTGAAGCTTGTTCTAACCTTGGGTGATAGATATTATATTGGTTTGATTGGCTTGGGTTTGGCAAGGTGGTCAGGGTTGTTGGTAGGCATCCGCTTATTGTTGATAGATAGGTGCGGGTGGATTAGAACCAACTATGACAACATGAACGTGCTTGGTGTTGGTGGCCCCGTCTGTGACCACATTTTTATTCTTATTCCAATATCATGGTCTATCATTATTGGGTCAGTCTTGTGATTTTTCCTTGTAATGCCTAATGGTATCATCATCCAAGAGGCCTCTTTTGATATCCATCCCTTTTCCTTTAATATCTTGATAGGTTTGTATGCAATTCATGTGCATGAAGTGGGATAGCTTTGGAAGTTGATTATCAATGAAGATTTTGGTGAGATGCTTTTTTGGTAGTTGATATGATGGCCTCGTTGTGAGGTTTTTTCATCTTTGCAGGTAGTCAGCTAGGCTCTCACCTCCCTTTTTTTTTTGAATTGCATAGGTTTAAAGAGGGATAACTCATTCTCGACATTGTGTGTGTATTGCACCATGAAATTCTCATAAGGCTCTTCAAAGGTTGTGATTGACCCATAGGGTGTCTTATAGAACCACTTAATAAAGGTTCCTCCCAAGCTCTTGGGAAAGAGGCGCCTGAGGAAATTGTCAATGTATGCAACCTCTTGGTAGGCCATGTAGGATTCTTTAACGTGACTGACTGGATCTCCCTTCCCTCAATATTTATCAAATTTGGGAGTATCAAAATGCTTGGGGAATGGAATCGCTATGATAGACCTATCAGAAGGATAAGGGAAGACCTCTTCGAATTTGAAAGTCTTACTTTTTGTTTCAACCCTAATCTCCTTGAGAGCATTCTTCATTTCCTCCCATTCTGATGACAAGTGTTGGAGTGGGTACTCCCATTGGAAATGGATATGAGGGCACTGGCGAATATGGCTTCCCAATTGCCATCCAAAACATAGTAGAAACTTGTGCAAATGATATATATGGATTCAGCACTCTTATATTACCAAAGAGTCAGCACTATACTTTATTTACATGTCTTAGCACGTTACCATATCCATTATGCTCTCCTTAATCTTCACAACTATTCACGTACCCTGATATATTATTTTGTTGTCTTCACATGCCTTCTGAACATTGTATCTTACACACTAGCTATCCAAAACTCATGCGATCTTAACTAAAGCATGTAAATATCCCAAACTACCTCCAATTAACTTCGCAAGCCATAATACCTTGTATTGCTTCATCACTATCCAAAATTGTGGCACTGTACCCTATTTTCCTGATTTTGGACTTAGTCATTTTCATGACTATGAATCCAGTGGCCATAAATGACAACCCTTAGAAGATTTCCAGTACTCCAAAACATCACATGCCAACAATCTCTCCCTTTTGCATTGATGGCAACACTTAGAAAAATGACTAAGTGTCACAAAGCACTTCTCTTCTTTTCCTTCTCTCTCTCTCTCTCTTTTTTCTTTACATATATCTTTCTCTTCCTCATTTTCCTTTTTCTTCCTCTCCCTTTGACATCAATGGCAAAGGTATTCTCAAAATTTCAAAACTAAAGCATAGGTGGTCTAGTTCTTGCTTACCAAATTTAAGACATCATGGAAAGATGTTTCCAAGGTCTTAATCTCCTTAATTCATGAACTTATCAATAGCTCACTGACTTGGATTAGCCCATTTAGTGCATATGATGTTGTCTCTGCTGCCTTAAGCTTAGTGAGAGTAGGTACTATCATTGAACTTTCAACTTTTATCATCTCAGAGAGATGGGTCTCCAAATTTGAGAGCTTGGGGATCAATAGGTTTCTTAATGATCCAAACTGGTCTGTAACTCTCCCTTTCTCCATTTCTTGTACTCTTATTTTCTCCAATAGCCTGGATGTTTCCTTATCTATCTCTCCCAAAGTTTGTGAAGAAGATTCACAATTGTCCATTATATTGTTAAGATTAGCCTTGTCTTTGGCTATGGCCTCCTCAACATCCTTCAAATGTCTGCAGGGATTTATGCAATAGCTGTATAGCTTCCTGCCTTGTGCTACACAATTCTTAGCCTTGAGAGTGGTAGCCTCTAGAATGCCTAAGTCCCATGAGATGGACTTGTGAACTTCACTCAAATTCTTTTCCAAGAAGTTCCTTTCAGCCTTCTCTTCTGTTGATTTTAGCAATGAGTCAAAGTGACTATTAAAGCCATCCAATACTATACTGAGATTCTCAACCCCATCTTTGTCTTTTAGGATAACAGGTGAGGGGAGTAGTTTGTTCATTGTCTCTACGGCCCTGACCATTATCTTAGCTCTTTTATCTCCTTTTTGAACTGATCTCTCCTTAGCTTTAGCAAAGGCCATGAATGAGAGTCTCATTAGTTTGTCTTCATCCATGCTTTCTACATCAGAACTTACTGGTTTGGCCATATTTGCCAATAATAGAGATGAATCCAAACTATCTTCAGTAACCTTCTCTATTTTAGGTTGTCTTTCTTGTTGTAATTCCTTCTCTTGTACTTTTTCTTCTAGTTTCTCTTATGATTTGCTTTCTTCTCTCTATCCCTGATCTTCAATTTCCATCACACTGTCCATTTTGTCCATAAATGGATCATTTATATCCTGCGAAGTGTCAAGACTAACAGGCACACTAGAGACAAAGAAATCTAGTTGCAAGTTAACTTGAGCATTCTCATCAATTGACTGTGAGCTCTCTCCTAATCCCAAGGATATAGGTTTAGAAACTTTAGGAGATGACTCCCTTTTAGGCATGTTTTGCATTAAAACTTCATCTAATGCCTTTTGGGTATCTTCAATTACTTCATCATATCTTCTAGCCATGATTTTGACTAGTCTAGTATTTTTTTCTTAAAAGAGGTTTTAGTGCTTTTATGATTCTTTCTCTTTCTTGAATAGACACAATAGGCAACATATCATCAATTGTTTTGTTTCTTATGTTCTCATCCTCTGAATGTGCTAACTATTTTATGATTTCTAGCTTGTTGTATAGTTCTTTGGGAACACTAGATTTAACTTCCAACAAATTATTTTTGAAAACTAACAAATGCTCAATGATAGTGTCCTCAATGATTGCTTGATCCTCAGGGCTATATCTCTCATAGTATCTTTTTATAGATACTAAATTTCCATCTTTGATAACCCTCTTCTGTATTGATTTCATATCAAGTTTCCACAAGGTTTGTGGATTCTTTTCAATCATTTTATCTTCCTCCTTTTCTATAACCTTTTCTTCCTTTTTCTTTCTCTTCACCTCTGTTTCTTTTTCTTTTGGACTGACATTCCTAGATGATCTTCTAAGAACCTTGGTAATCACAATTTCATGTGTTTCTTCCTTTTGGAGAACTAATAAATCAATGAAGTTATCAGTGGTACCTGTCTTCTCTATTTCCAATGAGATGGGTGAATCAGTGGCAATACTGGAAGATGCCTCCATCTTGTTTTTCAAGTACAAATATTGCTTCTTTGTGATTCCTACCTTCACAATAATTTCTTCTACTATCTTGTTGACTTTCCTCTTTCTTGTTACTTTCTCTTGTTCTTCTCTAACTTTTTCATATTTTTCTCTGTATGTACCCCATCTTTCCTAAGTAGGGTCTTTTTCTACTGCAAGTACATGCTCTACTTGCATGGTCAGTACTTTAGCACTTACCTTATATCCCATAGGATAGCACCACTTGGTTCTAGGCTCAACTACCTCAAAGCAGACACAATTTGTTTCAACCATGAAACATATAGCATCTTCATATTTTCCTACTAGCTTTTATGGTATTCTATATCTTTCTTTCATCTGTCTCTGCAAGATCTTAATCATGCCAAATAGTTATCCGTCGATCCAATCCTTTTTATGCCTTCTATAATATTTTGAGATTTGTAGACCAATGGGTTCATTGTCTTTCCATGCTCTAGGATGCATACCAGGAAAGTTGTGAATGACATGTAGGTACATGTGAACTAGTAGTGACCCAAACCTAAATGCCTTAGATTTGTCCTTCTTAATAACTTTAACATTTTCCAAAAACTATTGTGTCAGAACTTCGCAAAGGTTATACTGTTTGTTTTCTTTAACCATTCTATAGGCCATCATGGCAACTCTAGCTGATACAAAATTAAGTCTGGAGCTAGAAAATAACTTGTAGCCAATCAACATTGCTACCAATCTGACATCTTGTAGGTATATATCATTTATAGTCATAGCCCTCTTGTCCCACTTGGAGTGTGTGAGGGTTTCAACATATTTTCTTAGATTTTTATCACTAATAGGTAGGGCTCCTTCATTGTCAAGCCCTGTGATATCATGGATCAACTGAGCACATATCTTTACTGGTTGATCACCTATCCATATAAACTGATCATGAATTCTACTCAGAATGATCTTGAACCATTCGACTTCCATGAATTCCATGAGTTGGGTTAACTTGAGTATTGACAGGTCTTTCAAATGTTTGAATTCTTCTATTAAAGACCCATTTACATCTATCATACCATTCAACTCATAGAAGATGTTGACCTCCCCAATAATCTCATACTTGCAGTGTATGTATGCCCTAATATATTCTACATGCAACACACCTACGGGGGTTTGAGAAAATGCCCCTTCCAGATCATCCTCACAAGATTTATATGGATGCCGCTTGAATTTATACCTAGGTCATATATTACAGGTGCATCCATGATTACTGTGAAAGATTAGGTCTAAATGCCTTAAATGCTTGAATCTGATGTTTGATCGCATGCGAACGCAAAGTTACTCAGCTTGATTACTGCTCTTCTTTCACACTTATGCTCTTCTTGATTGTTGATCAACAAATGGTGTGTAAATAAAATCTCTCAAGTATTTTATCCTTTGTAAGTTGAGTGTGTGCATTAAACACAGGTAGCTCAACTTTTCATGTCATCCAATCAACGCAGAATTTGCGAACACAGAAGATGGGTCTTCAAGTGTTGCGATTCCATCCACATATTTGAAAACATTTTTACTCATCATACTCAAGCTCGTATGAGCTTACTCTACTTATACAGGGGCTGGATAAGTTTCATTGTTTGTATCCACTGCTCCCCATGAGGCCATGAGGCCTTCTAGGCTAATGCCTCAAAAAATTCATCATGCGAAGACACAACATCACAAGCTATCTCTCCTTGAACCATTGCCTTATTTAGAACCTTTAATTGCCATATCTTTTCATTCTCTGCCTTCTTGCTTTCACTTATGTAATCATTTAGGCTTTTACCACTGTCACTAATATTATTCCTTATGGCTATAGGTGGTAGTGTTTCTGGTTCATTTGATCTTGTTGATACTCTTTTATTGATATCTCCATTATATCTACAAAACTTCACAATGTGACCTGGATTATTGCATTTGTAACAAATGGGTGGTCTTATTCTATCTTGACTGGTCTGCAGTTTACAGTACCTTGCAGTGTGTCCAAAGTTATTACATTTCTGATAGGTAATCTTGGTTGCAATTTCTTCTCTGATATAGTCTTGCTTATACCTAGATTGATGAGGTTTTCTACAATCTACTTTTTTGTGTCAATAGTCATAGCAATTAAAACAGTAGCTGGTAAAGGGTTTAGTATTACCATTACTTCTGCAGTCTCTTTTCATGTAACTGATTTTGTTGCATCTGAAGCATCTACCTCTGAAAGGTCTGAATTGTTCTCTAGAATCTTCATTTGTAGATCTCTCATTTGGAATAGATCTTTCCTCATTCTTGGCTTCATTTGGTTCTTCTTGAGTTTTTGAACTTCTAGTTTCATTGGGTCCACTAATGTCACTTTTAGATTTTTTTTCATTATTTTTGTCATTTCTTATGTGTAACTCCTCAATGAGTAGTCTAGCTTGAGTGAGTTCAACTTTGATGATCTGATTGTAATTATCCAATTCCTGATATTTATCTTTGTAATGGTCAAGTTCATTCTTCATATTTTCTATTTGAGGGTTGGCTTATTTTAGTGATTCTTCATCTTTGTATCTTTCATCCTTCTCATGTTGAATCTCCTTGATCATTAAGAGATTGATTTGTTCTTTTTCTTGCTCCAACTTCTTTACTTTGTCTGATGTGTCATTGTCTGAACTTCCTTTGATTTTTTCCATAAGGTCTTGTCTTTGATCCTTTACAGTCATAAATTGTTATTTAAGTTTCCTCGTGAAACCTTCTGCTCTTCTTAATTTGAATTTTAGTTCACCATTTTCAGCTTTCAACTTATCCAGATCCTCAAGTGCAGCATCAAAGTTTACTTGTAAATCTTCTGAATCCATTCTAATCTCCCTTAAGTTGTTAAGCTTTCTCTCAAAGGGCCACTTGCTCTGATACCAATTGTTAGGATTAGGTAATACTGAGAGGGGGGTGAATCAGTATTACAAAACTTTGATTTCAACTTTAAACAATTATAAATAATCCAAAGTAATGCAGAAATGAAAAGAGCATATAAGCATAACACATTACTCATAACACCATGATTTGTTCTCGAGGAAACCCTGATTAAAGGGAAAACCCTGGTGGGGATGGTACCCACAAATATGCACTAAAGTATAATGTCCCTATTAGGAGATCTAGCCCTGTTAGGAGCTGATTATTAAATAGTACATTTTCTTGTTAGAGGATTACAAAAACCCTATTAGGGTCATACAAAACACCTGGTTAAAGGTGATGAGCACACTGCTCTTACAATCAATATTGTCCCAAAATAGTTCTCAAAAGGGGAACAATACAAGCACTTGTCTTGCTTAGATGGTTCCAGTTGTAGCTTGAATTCTTACTGATCTCACATCTGATCTTGCATCTGATGTTCACAAACTTATCTTATCATCATTCCATATCATCTTTGCTTTCACAAAAACAATCTATACTTATACAGAATTAGCCTCTCAGTCGGCTTCCCAATTGCCATCCAAAACATAGTAGAAACTTGTGCAAATGATATATATGGAGTCAGAGCTCTTATATTACCAAAGAGTTGGCACTATACTTTATTTACATGTCTTAGCATGTTACCATATCCTTATGCTCTCCTTAATCTTTGCAACTGTTCATGTACCCTAATATACTATTTTGTTGTCTTCGCATGCCTTCCGAACACTGTATCTTACACACCAGCTATCCAAAACTCATGCAATCTTAACTAAAGCATGTAAATATCCCAAACTACCTCCAGTTAACTTTGCAAGCCATAATACCTTGTATTGCTTCATCGCTACCCAAAACTGTGGCACTGTACCCTATTTTCCTGATTTTGGACTTAGTCATTTTCATGACTGTGAATCCAGTGGCAATCTCCACAACATGAAATCATACTATCATAAGTGTTTCCATAAATGAAAACCCTTAGAAGATTTCTAGTACTCCAAAACATCACATGCCAATAGATATTAGGTCATATGTTCATCAGATTATAGATGTGGGAATGTGTTTATATCCCTAAGGCATTCATTTGTGCTTGATTAAAACCCCATGAAGATTTATCCCTTGCAGTGGGTTGAAATATGGAGGTAGTTGGAAATGTGAGAGTGATGGTGGGAATTTTTGATGTGGATGGTGGGTTTTGGGATCCCATTAATGACATTTCTATTGTGAAAGCAAGTTGTTGGGCTTGTGTGTTGGTGATGAAGGGCAGAAGAGAAACTTGTGCAAAAGTTAGCTGAGTGACGGTGAAACAAATGCTTGAGTGAAGGCTTGTTTAGCAGTGGAGGGAGGGGCTTGTGTTGACCCCTAGAAGAATAATGTTGATGTGGAGTCTTGGATCATGAAAGGTGGAGGTATTGCTTGTGTGGAGATCTATGTGGGAGGTGGAGGTTGTATTTATCTAGAGCTTTGTGTTTGAGTGGTGGCTTAAGATGTGGAAGGTGGGGGTGGTGCTCCCATAATGGAGAAGGGAGTGGATTGTGTCATTATTTGCACTATGGATTTTTTGGAGATAGATTTCAAGAGATGGTGGATGGGTGAGGCCACTTGGGATAGTTATAAGCTGGGGTCAACAATTTGTTGGACGATGACGGGGTAGGTGTCAACGGGGATGTGTATGGGTTTTGTGGGATTGAAGGGCTAAATTTGTGGCAGGATGAGAGTACCCTCTTGTGTGTAGTTTGCCAAAATGCAAGATGATTATGATATATGATTTCACTAACCATTTGTGCATGTCTAGGATGGCTCATAAATGCTTCCATGGAACCCATGGTGGGCACTTCAGTTGGATCCACCCACATGTTCTTGATTTGTGGTGGTTAGGGATCGTATGTCACCATGGCATTGTTAGGATCATTGGGATCAGATGAACTAGTGGCAAGATTTGGGTCCCTGTTCTTTCTTTTCTTAGATCGTGTCTCAGTAGGCATGAAATGCAAACCCTAATAATGGGAAAAAAAAATGAAGGCACAACAAAGAAATGAGTGCAATATGGTTCTAAGATGAGGCTAAAATGTTGGGGATATAGATAAATGAAAGACCTAGGATGAGCCTAAAGGATGTCTGGATGATGGTAGGTTGATGAAATGATGACAATTTTCTAAAACCTAAGAGTTACTAAGTATCAAAATGAGTTACTTTTCCAATGTGGGATCAAACTGGGGTGGGATTGTAGACCTTAGACAGACTTGTGATCTTCAGAAGATGATATTCTTGTCAATATGAGCCAATATTTAGATCAAGATGATGAGGCCCACATAGACAAGTACAAGCTTCCCTAGACAATGCTTAGTCAGAAGGGTGGAGCTATAAGGTGATTTTGATTTTAAGATAAGATTTAAGAAACTCAATTAGGGGGTGACACTAAGTGGATGTTTGGATGGTTTGGATTATTGGATTTTTTGGATAAGGATGAGTTTAGACTCTGGTGAGGCTAACTAGGAAGATGACATTAATGAACCTAGGGGATAATCTAAGATGTTTGGGATGTTGAGATTATTTTACAGGAATTGAAAGGATACGATGTGTGATGTGCCAACTAATCTTCTCTTTCAAGGGTAACAAAGCGGTGATTCATCTAAAAGTGTGCTCCAAAATGCATGAATTTCACATTGTAGGTTATTCTGTCAAGTTTCTCTTGATATTTGGTCTCTTCCTTGATTGCAGTTAGGGTGAGTTGATGATCTTTGAGATTTTGTTCAGTGAATTTATTTTCTCAATACACACAGGTTGTGTTGGGATTATGGAAATGTGAGTTACTAAGAGGGGAGGGGTGAATCAGTAACCCTAAAAAAAATTTTCCCTTTAAACTTTAAAATAAGTTCCTTTATTAACTGACTGAAGCATTTACTGTCCATACATTCATTAACATAATTGAAATTGAAATACTTCTAATCTAATCAAATAAGCATACATGAAACTTCATGCACATAACACTAAGATTTTTGTATCGCATAAACCCTTGTAAGAAGGTAAAAATTATGGTGGGGGTGACACTCACAAAGCTTCACTACTGCAGTAAATAAAGGTGTTTATTAAAGCATACAAAATGATCACTTCTAATGATCTTACCCTGTTAGGAGTAACATAAAAGATCTACTAAGATATACCTTTTTAGAGGATTTTAGCAACACTCTTCAAGTGTGCACTCAGTTAAGAGATTTACAAAAAGACTATTAAATCTACTCAGTTAGGAGATTTAAGTCTGTAGCAATGGTTAGATTGCAATAGTGAAATTGATATGGTGGTAGCAACTTACTTTGTTGAATAACATATCCTTTAAGTACAAATATGAAATCACCTTGCTGTGATGAATGTATCCTTCAGTATTGATCAGCATCCTCTGAATTTTTTTTGATAAAATTGAATACTCTATCAAAATCCTTTCAACATAATCCTGTCTAATCTTATGATGTCTCCCAATAGCAGCTACTTCATATGTTTCTCTACTGATAAAACTGACATATTTACAATGCTTTAAATCATAATGATTTGACCTAATTAGGGTTGTGTAACCATCTTGTAAAATCTTGATCAATGATCCAAATGAATAACCTAATTCAAAATAGCATAGGGATCATAACCAATCAATGTTTCATTCCCAATAAATCTTTACCTCGATTTATGTAAACTGTTTTAGCTCGATAAAAGTTATTTGCCTTGATTTTTGTGTCATTCCAAACTTTTATGTCAACTCTAGATTACTCGGTAAATGTTATGTCTCTGCCTTGGTATAATACTGGTACTCGATAATCCTATGTACTCGGTAAACACTATACTCAGTAATCTTTGTGCTTAGTGACTATACTTGTAGTTATGACCAACTGAACTATTTGCTCTAGTTACCACTTGTATGTATAAGACTAATGACAACTCTTAATGCAATTAGGAGTAACATTTCCCCCCTTTTGCATTAGTGTCAAAAACACATATATGTATGTTGACTACAAAAATTTGGACTTAAATATTTACAAACTCAAAAATGTGTGAACTCCCCCTTTGAACATGCTCTCAATGTAAAGTACATATATTATAAAATTCATATATTTCCCCCTTTTTTCCAAAGTAATGCCAAAAATGTAATTACAGCTTATCAAACATATTCTTATGGTTTTTATTGAGGTTGGCCATGAGGTTTTCCCATTCCTCTTTTAAATTTTCTAGGGCTATCTGCTCAAAGCCTACTTGTGCATGCATGTCAAAAATGTTTTATGTCACTGATAACTCAGGGGTGGTAATTAATTCCTTTTCCTTCTTCACATGTTTCTACATCACCTCTAGGTGTGGTAGTAACTCGACCTGTAGCTCGGTTACTTATTCTTTGATTCTATCCTCTTCTTTCCTTAAGTCTAGTCTCAACAATTGAATATGTGTGACTTTTGAATAATGTACATGAAATGCATTTGGCTTGGTTGAAAGACTATTTGTACTTTGCTTGAGATCATCATCAAGTTTCTTTAACTTTTCACTAATCTCGATAGTGAAATAGTCTATAATGCATAACTTCTACAAAATAGTAATAACCTTTTGAATAATTCTTTCTAACTCGGTTACTACTTCAAAAAATTTTACCTTGTTTATTGCCATTGCTTGGCCGATTTTCTTGGTTAACTTGCATTGGATCTTCTTTTCTACTCTTTCATTTATCATCTGCTCAACATCAGTAGTAGGTCCATTGATTGTCTTGGTGAGTAGTGCAAGTTGGTCAATGATGGGTGCAATCTCATCTATATTGACATCTAGTGCAACTTGCATTAGGATATCCTTTACATCCTCTAGCACCTTGGTATTTTTATGTTCTTGGTTTAGCTTCTCCTGGGCTTCTTTTCGGGTGCATAGCTCTCCATAATTTCTAAGAGCTTTAGGGTCAAGTGTCCTCGAGTCACATGCAGGAATTTCAATTACTTTGTCAAGTGTGATCAGACCCTTACCTCCATGTTTCCTCTTCTTCTTCTTGTCTTGCACACTTGATGTGGGAGATTGTGAAATTGAAACTTGAGCCTTATTCTCCATATTCAACTTTCATATCTCAGTGGACTTATCTTCTTCTTTGTCATGCCTTTTTGTAGATTCTACAATCTATGGTGTTGGGGCTTGTGGCCCTATGCTTGTAGTAGAAGTTTATATTGTATTCTCTTCATGTGTTCCTTGATCAATTTCTTCTATGTTGGTGGTCTCAATGTGCTCTTCACCTTGTGTAGCTTCACCACTATACTCGATCTCTTTACCTGTAACTTCACCCTTGTCTTTAGTTGTGACTTTTTCTTGCTCAAGTGGAACTTCCTCTATTTGATGCTCAGTAGTTATGTCTATAGCTTGTACCAAAATAGGTAAATTACCTGGCACCATTTCTCTTGCTACCTTGGTGGCTTCTTCTTCTTTGAGGTTATCGGTAGTAGTAGTTATCACTTCATCATCCTTGGCTTGATCGTCAGGGTCTCCTTTTGTTATATCTTCAATCAATATTTCTCCTTCCCCTAGTATTTTTTGTATCTCTGGAATATCTTCCATTACATTCTTAGTGGCAGTGATGAAGTCTTCACCATATGTTTCCTCCTCTGGCTACTCGCTATCAGAGATGTGAATCGGCTCATCCTCTCCATCTATTGATACATATGCTTGTATACTTAGTACATGTTGCTCAGTGTTAACTATGGGTGTAGTTATCTCAATTTTCTTGAGTGGACTAAGAGTTCTAGTCTAGATCTATGTACTTTCATCATCTACCTCTTGTATTTTTCCTTGCAGAATATTGAATGCTCTTTCCTTCATAAAAAAATTTACCTGAATGTTGTTGCAAAGAAACATCAATCTTGAGAACAGTGAAATCTAGGTTGGCCAGAATTAGTGACCTTTCTCTTATTCTTTTCCTTGTTTGAAGTACATAAGTCCATCTTGTAGACACTTTTTCATATAGTTCCTTCAATATACTATTTGCAAACACTACTGGAACTTGTTTAAATTTTATCATCATACCTATGATGGCTTCCTCTAGCTTATCTTTATCTTGTGTTCTCAGGTGAGAGTACTTGTTAAGCTTAGGAATAGCGAGTCCTCTAGTCTTCTTTATTCCTTCTGTTATTTCATCAATTATTTATGGTCCTTTGTTTATTACAACTTGAAATTTATCGTTGTCTTCATCTTCTAAATCTATATCATCTTTTCCTCTTATCAATTTTATTCTCCTTTTTGGTTCAGGGAACTCGGTGGAAGCTTTTGTTCCTCTCTTTTTCAGATAAGTGTGGGTCAATGTTGGCATTTTTATTTTTGCTACACCTTTCTTTTGAGGTGGTGTGTTTCCTATTGTCGACCTTGTCCTTGCTCGGCTTGAAACATCAACTTGTTTATCTTTTCCTTTTGTATCCTTTGGCTCTATCTGTTCTAGATCATCAAACTCGGTTGCCTCTTCATCATCATCTTCATCGACTGGTACCTGTTCCTCGCTTGCCTCGTCAACCAATTTCTCAACTTCTTCATCTTCAACACCGAATTATTTCTTCAAATTTTTTACCATTTTATCCTTTTTCCTTCCCATCCTCTCTACTACTAGTCCCATTTTGATTCTAGACTTGGCTTCTTCATAGGTTTTGAATCGTGTGGAATCTTTGTCTTTTGGCTCAACAAGTAGAGCCTTTATTGATTTGGTGGCTCAGTCAATATCAATATCATACTCCATAGGGGGTAGCCAAGCACTCCTTGGTTCAACTACTTTTATCAAGGTGGTGTTAGTGTCCACCATAAAGAAAATATCATCCTTATATTTATTGACTAATTGTGCAGGAATCCTAGTTCTCTTTTGCATTCTTTCCTTGAAATTAATGAAGTAATATTCCATAACTGGCTCAAAATTCTTATCTACGTTATTAATGAATTCATTAATTTGCATTATGACTAGTCGGTTTACACCCCATTCAACATTACTGACTAATGGAAAATAGTTTTGCAAGTATAAAAATGTACATACCAAGAGTGACCCAAACTTTCATGTGGTTTATCTTGCAACTTGGATAGTTTGCATGTTTTCTTCCAGTTCTCAACATCGACAACTCGACTAAGTCGAGTTGCAAACCCTTCTTTACAATTTTATGTGTGATGTCAACAACTCTGCATGCAACACTGCTTAGTCTACTTGACTAAAATATCTTATAGGCAATGACATAAGCTCTAAATCTCATCTCAGGGTCACTTATAGTGTTAATTTGCATGCCTCTATTGCTCCAGTTAGTTTTTCAATCTTTTTCTTCAGTGGGTATCTTAGGGCTTTCACTTTTTCATTCATTGGATAGCTAGTGACCATATGTATGACATCTTTTGTGATCTTCTTTGTTCATCCATCCACATCTTCCCTTCATGTACTTGGCTCAGTACAATCCTTATCCATTCTATTTTGAACTCTTTCAGAAAATATAGTGTGTTGATTAACCCTTTGACCTCCAAATATTTGTGCTCATTCTTGAGTTTTCCATCAATGCAAAGTTCTTGATAGGTGGCCTGGAGCTCAAAATCACCAATCTCACTGATTTTGCAATATATATGACCTAATATATTTGACTAGCAGAACCCTAGGCGATATTGAAGAAAATGTGCCCTTGTCGTCAGTTTGTGAAACAACTTCCAAATGAAGTTTGTAGTTAGGATCTACATATGTTGTGGTCTTGATCAATATCACCTTCTTCCCTTTGTCTTCCTTGGATTGAGCCGATCGTGAAGTCGATGCCATCATGAATGGGAATTTAGGGCTTTGAAAAACTTCACGCAAGCTACTCGGTTACTCTTTAGACTTCTTGAATCTCTTCCAAATGCTCTGTGAAACACTCAAATCTTCTTAAAATCTTGGAAACAAGTTACTCAATCTTCTCTCTATTTCACTCCGGTTCACTCTCGATTGCAATGTCATAAAATAAGTTCATTTCCCATGTATTTATATCCAAAAAACTTGTTTGGCTTACATGTGGTACATTAAATGATTTTCTAGCTACTACTCAATTAACAATAAAATCACTTGGTTAACTCAATAGATACTTCATCTTGGTGAACACTATCAATGCTCGGTTGACTGTGCAAATCTGTTGTCTCTAACACTTTCACCGACTGAAAATTTCTTACTCTGTCCAACTTAACCAAGTATGCTTATTTTCAGTAAATAACATATAACACCCAAGTGCATCTTAATTCATGTTGATTTTGTATTCATGCAATATATATAAGGAGCTTTTGTAAGATATAACCGATTGAAATTCAGTTCCCATACTTACTTGATTTTCTTAGGTGGAGGTGGTGAGATCACCTAATCCAAAGGATGAGGTGTCATCGACTATTGTTCTTGTTCCTCCATTGTCATTTTTTTTTCTCTTCTCCATATTTGGTTCCTTATCCTCATGATTCCTTTAATGGTATTTTCATTTGCATCAATACTCGGTTCTAGTGCTCAGTCTCTACAGTCTGTACTTAAATGACTGACCTTGTGACATCGCAGTAATGCATGTCATTCCAAAATTTATCCAATTTCAATATATTCCTCTCCAGTGCATTCTCATACAATTTTCAGAATATGACCATATCTACCACATGTTGTACAACTAGCCCAAGTTTTGTAATCCCAACTACAAACATTACCTTGTCTTCTCGGTTGATATGTCTTGTTTTGTCTTTTAGGTTTCCATACTTGTTTCATTTTCATCCTACATTCCTATGATATATGTCCATGCATGTTGTAAGTGTGACAATGCTTTTCCATATTGTATCTCTTAGCTGATTTATTCAACTTTGATCTACACTCGTATGTTTGATGTCCATACTTACTGCAATTATAACAAT
Organism: Chamaecyparis obtusa; assembly: GCA_027943335.1. Taxonomy (NCBI): domain Eukaryota; kingdom Viridiplantae; phylum Streptophyta; class Pinopsida; order Cupressales; family Cupressaceae; genus Chamaecyparis; species Chamaecyparis obtusa. The sequence continues at coordinate 2,832,628 of BSBK01000433.1, forward strand.
AACCATCAAATTTAAGTGTAGAGTTGGGAATACCTTTAGTTTTACTTCTACAGACATTTGATATGTGGCCTTAGATTTGCATAGGCATTCTTTTGTTCAGCTTGTTTTGATGACTTTCTTTACTTGGTATAACCTAAACCAGTAGTGTTATTCAGTATTCTTTGACTAGTTAGGAATTCATCCATACTTTTAGTACTTTCTTCAGTTATCTTTATCATCTCATTATGTTGTTGTTGCATCTTCACTTCAGTCTTCAATGTTTTATTCTCTTTCTTTAATTTACCAATATATTCCATTCTCCTAGAAAGCTCATTGTTTACTTAGTTGATTTCTTGACTCATTACAACCATCTAATTGGAAATTTCAAAATGATGCTCGGTAAGCCTTAATATTTCAGATTCCTTCTCTTCCAACTTTTCAATCATTTGTCTTCCATATTCAATACCCAAATTCATTTCTTGTTCAACTTGTCTTTCATTATTCATGACATCAATCATTCTAACCATTTGAGTCTCTTATCCAATTTGCAGTGCTTTCACTTGTTCGGTAAGGTGTTGATTATTTTCAGATAGATCTGATATGGTTCCTTCAGATGCATGAGATATACTTCTAGATCCTTTAGATAATCCCTCTATCTCCTCTTCCTAATAATCAGTCTCATTGTGTCAAAATTTCAATTCCTTCCTTTTGATCATAAACTCTCTCAAATTTTCTCTTGCATCCTTAAGTTGTTCCATGAGAATTTGCATCTCCATCTCTAAGATCTTTTATCTTCAGTGATTAAACTTACTCAACAAGAGAACTAGCTCTGATACCAATTGTTGGGATTATGGAAATGTGGGTTACTGAGAGGGGATGGGTGAATTAGTAACCCTAAAAACTTTTTTTCCCTTCAAACTTTAAGATAAGTTCCATTATTAATTGATTGAAGAATTTATTATATCCATACATTAATTAACATAATTGAAATGTAAAATAATTATAACCTAATCAAATAAGCATACATGAAACTTCTTGCATATAACACTAAGATTTTGGTATCGTAGAAACCCTTGTAAGAAGGTAAAAACTGCGGTGGGGATGAGACCCACAAAGCTTCACTATTGCAGTAAATAAAGTTATCAGTTAAACATACAAAATGATCAATTTTGATGATCTTACCATGTTAGGAGTAACATAAAAGATCTGCTAAGATCTACCTTGTTAGATGATTTTACCAACACTCTTCAAGTATGCACTCAGTTAAGAGATTTACAAAAAGACTGTTAAGTCTACTCTATTAGGAGATTTAAGCCTATAGAAATGGTTAGAATGCAATAGTGAAATTGATCTAGTGGTAGCAACTTACTTTTTTGAATAGCAGATCCTTTAAGTACAAATATGAAATCACCTTGTTGTGATGAATGTCCCCTTCAGTATTGCTCAGTAGCCTCTGAATTGTTTATGATAAAACTAAATACTCTGTCAAAATCCTTTCAACATAACCCTGTCTAATCTTCAGATGTCTCCCAATGGTGGCTACTTCATATGTCTCTCTACTGATAAAATTGACATCTTTACAATGCTTTAAATCATAATGATTTGACCTAATTAGGGTTGTGTAACCATCTTGTAAAATCTTGATCAACGATCTAAATGAATAATCTAATTCAAAATAGCATAGGGATCGTAACCAATCATTATTTTATTCCCAATAAATCTTTACCTCTATTTATGTAAACCATTTTAGCTCGGTAAAAGTTGTTCACCTTGATTTCTGTGTCATTCCAAACTTTTATGTCAACTCTGGATTACTCGGTAAATGCTATGTCTCTACCTTGGTATAATACTCATTCTCGATAATCCTCTGTGCTTGATAAACACTGTACTTAACAATCTATGTGCTCGGTGACTATACTTGTAGCTATGACCGACTGAATTATTTGCTCTAGTTATCGACTATATGACACTAATGATAACTCTTAATGCAATTAGGAGTAACAGGTTGTTGGTAACTTTTATTTCTTGTGCTTTGTTGAATTGGTCATAAGTCCAAATTTTCAATCTCTAAGCACAGATTTTAGAATCTTGTCAAGCTAGGTAGTGACTATGATAAGTATACCTTGACTTGGTTTTTAGCAATTTTATGGACTCTTTGTAAATGATAGGCAAATAATCCCACAAGAGACAAGGAAACCTTGTGGGGACAAAAATGCAACAAGATTGATCTCTTTGGCAAAAGGACTTTGTGACTCTGTTTGTGTATGTTTGAAAAAATGTTTTCACAGGGTCTATAACTTCTAAGACACACACAAGCACTTTCTACCTTTAAGGATTGGCTCAACTTGACAACCTTTTCTCACAAACATAGGCACACACCCAAGAGCTAATCATAATATGACCATTGCTAACCACATAATGGATCAAAAATGTCACATAATCCAACTCCAAACTCTCAAGGATGGCATGATATTGTGAGTGTCTTGGGGAGGTTATTATCCTCCTTGCACAAAGATTATCAAGCCTTCGAGGGTAGATCGGGTAGGTATTTTAATTAATGGCTTCTAGTATGATCTATGGCATCCTCCCAATCGGTTTGTATGCACATGACTCACTTAAGAGCTTAGTTGACCATGCTGAAATCATAGGAATATTCACCTACGTTAAACTACCATCAACATGCCTCGCCCAAGCTCGAGAAGATAAGGTGAGGGTTTTCTCAACACCCTGTTTATATATCAATCGGGGAATTACCGATTTGAGGTTGTTCTCTAAAGAGGAAATGCTTCTCTCTAGACATACCTCGCTAGAAGTAAAACCAATTGAACTTGATCTTTCTCTTCACCCAAGTTTCGCGAAGGCGAGGGGAGAGGATACATATACAAGTTAATTATTTTTACATCACTTACTTTAACAAGGTTTTGCAAAAATTAAATAAGCTCTAAGGAAGTGTTGAGAAAAACTCCTTCAAACACACCAAGAAATCTTCATTCCAAACTAAACCTAAGTTAGACTAAGTGTTTGCTATCCTAGAACTTCAAACACTCATTTTTAGCATGCAAGGTTCTTTTGAAAATAAAGGTACTTGAAAGGTAAATATTTTTTGCAAATTTGTTACTCCTTTAAGCACTCAAGATTTTTTTTCTTCTTTTTAAGCACCAATTTCAATTTTTTGATTGCATTTTATTATCCATTAGGCATTCAAGATTTGATTTTGTTCATTTTAAACCCAAAGTTGAAGTGTTTGATTGTTCATGTTAGCCTTTTGTTATTTTTAAGCCCAAATGAAGAGTGTGAGGTGTTGTTTGTACATTCAAGGTTCTTTTTATTGTACCAAATTAAAGTGAGAAAATTCTATTTTTAAAAGTTTAATTTGCGATCTTGGAACCTACTCCTACGATCCCACAAACCAAAAATAATGATCCTACGAGCTATACTAGCGATCTCACAGGTATGTTAATCCGAAAAGAAATATAGAAGGATGATTGACATGAATAATAAATACAATACCTATGGTCAGTATCCCACAAGGCCAACACGTGATCCCGCAAAGTATGTTAGCGGATATGTGGGCATAAATTTTGAGGTTCTAATAGAATTTAATATCTTATGGCTTACAAATTTTACTCGCGATCTCACATAGTCAAGGTGCGATCCCGCATTACAGATTCATGATCCCACTGGCTGTCATAAAATGAATGGTGAACATAATAGAGAAGAAAAAGATAAATAAGAGAGTCTTGCGGGAATGCGATCTCATAGGCCCATGAAGCAATCCCGCCGACCATGCCCATGATCCTGCTGGTTTATGTTTTTTGCTGCTTTGTAAAATTTGAGAACGAGAATGATGGCGCAAATACTCCTTCCTCCAAACCTACAAAAACTCAAAAAACCTTGCAAAAACACTCAAACAACAAAAAATGTTAATATTGGTTAGTTTTTTTGCAAAAGAAAATAGATGAAATGGATAGAAATGACCCTATAAGTGAGTCCCATCGAGCGTGCCAAAATGTAAGCAATAAATTAGTGTGTAAAGAATACAAAGGAAGCTTAAGCATTCATAAACTTAGATAAATACTACACTTAAGATTAGACAAAGAAAGCATAAAAAGAGAGTGCAAACCATACAAAAAGCCTTCTTGATGTTTGGATTTGTCTAATGGATTGGATGTGTGCTCATAAAATTTGCTCAAGCTTAAATGGATGAGTGGAAAATTTGGCATTATGAGGTTATAGTTAATATTTTTGGCTCTCGAATTGGCATGATAACTTTGCATAAAAGGTGGATGATTTTGAAGGAAAAGAGCCTTCAATTTATAGGCAAGAGGAGAGTTGAATGGATGGTCAAGATGCAAACCTAAGGAAGGGTCAAGATGCATTTGAGAGAGAGAGCACATGGATTGTGCTTTCTCAAATGCCTCTCATTGTGACAAGTGTCACAAGGAGAGAGGTTAGGAAGTATGGGGTAATGTGACCATTTTGGCAGATGTGAGAGGGGACAAATGTGTAAGAGGGAGATGGAGTGTGTAGGGGATGTGTAAGAGCATTTAAGGTTCACATGAGGTGAGAGAGTTGGGGGATGTGACATGAGGGTTGACTTGGGTTGGGTTAGGATTTATTAATCCATGGATTATGATTGTGCAAATATTTAGGGAATGATTAGGCTTGGATTAGGAGGCAACTGAGAGAAATAGGAGGATTTGATGAGAGGAGAGAGAATGAGTGGAGGATTGGATTAGCTAATCATGGGTCATTAGCTAATTAAGGGTGATTAGCATGTGTGAATGGGTTGGGTTGAGTAAGAACTCAATGTTAGGTAGTTGGGATAGGTTAGGTTAGGGGTTAAAGTTAGGAGACATGTGCTCAAATTGGATTAAATGTTTTATTTAATTCCAAAAATAGGAGAAAAAAAGGATTTGTGAATTAATTTAAATAGATGAATATATTTATTTAAATTGATAGAGGAAGGGTTTTTTAAGTAATTATTAGACTATGGGTTTCCATTTAGATAATAAATAGGACTGTAGTTTATTAATTAAATTAATTAACTAGGGGATGACATAAATCAATTAAATAATTAATATTTAATTAATTAGTGCCCTAGGAGAGAAGTAAATAAGACTACTTAATTATGTAATCAGAGTTAGATGTCTACAAGTATAAAATATAATATTAATTCTAATTTCAAACTCAATGATAAACCTCAAATTGAGTGGATTGAAGCAAATTACTTTTGAACAAAGTGGATGCTCAATTCTTTTTAACCATATTGAATCAAAGTAGCAATTTAAAAAGAATGTGAACCATCAACAAGTAGTTGTAATAAATATACATTGTTTGACCATAAGTAGAAAGCAACTGAAAGAAACATTCATTTCTTATAACAAAGAAATTTACTTTGACAAATATTGTTATCAGATTGGAATTGCAACACTTGAACTTTTATTTATTGAAGTTGATCAATGACATTTAGATTCTTCTTACATAAAAGTTGGAAATGTGAAAAAAAAGCACTTGAAGAAAAATGTCAAAATGACAATAATAATTTTAAGTAACAATAATGGTAGAGTGATTTTGCATAAAAAAATGTGATTATTAAAATAATGAGTGAAATGATGAATTCTTACAATTTCTAAAGATTGGATGGATGGTGGAGACTTGGTCAAAGATTTAGAGGTATCTCCATTAGTTATGGAGTTAATTTGAAATAAATAGATAAGTTGACTAAAATTGGCGAGAAAGTTTTTAATTGGAAGCTAGTGAGAGAATGATAACAAATTTATAATTCATTACATGGAAAATAATGATTATAGTAAATTATCATTATTATTTAATTGAATAATTATTAATAATAGTTAATCAATGATAAAATAAATGATAATGAATAATAATGTGAATAATTTATAGAATAATAAGAAAAATAATTTTCATGTCCATCTAAGAGAAGAATTTTTTTTAAATATTTCTATATTAAAATATTATAGGCATCACACTCTACAACAAAATGTTTTTGAGTTTCCACTTTCTTGGAATTACAAAAAGCGCATTGTCTCTCTTCCTAAGTCTCTTTTGGCCTTTTCCAATGCCTAGTCTCATAATAGAGCTGATGATAGTTACCTTGAAAAGCTAAGTAATATGAATTTTAGCTCGCCATTAGATGTTGGCCCTTATGTAAGCTTTTTGAAGTTGATCGCATGTAGGATTGAACTTGTTGATATTATTAGCATGATTGTTTATGAATGTTGTTAGCAAGGCAGATTGGATGTTGGTAAGAGATGATTGAGTTCTTATATGTTACATTCATGACCGGGTTTGTCATTGATGTCAACATATATGCTTTCTAGATAGAGTTAACAAAGTTATAAATACATAATTGTTTCATGAGGTTTTATGCTGATGAATTGAGTTTTACGAAGATTTATTTGAATTCAGTAATGTGTTCTGATGATGTGGTTGTAAGCGTAGAAAAAGTTATGCAAATATGTTTGAGTTATGTGAAGTTTACTGAAGATTGTTCACAGTGAGAGTTACCATGAATTGGTGATAGTTATTCAAGATTTATTGTTTCAGTGAGGTTGAAACTAGTTTAGCGAGGTTGACATGTTGCCGATGACATATTTAGGATGCTTAGATAAACATGACAGAATCTAATTTGTATTCCGTAAAGACTTGTGGACGATGTGAAACGTGTTACTTCTTTGTGAGTCGACTACAGATTAATGATTCTATGGAAGTGTTTCGATGTAATGTAATGTTTATTGTAAATTATTATTGATGTCTTATATTATTAATTATAAATTGAGAAATCCTTTTGGCCAAATCAATGATCATTAGGACATGGTATAAAGGAAAGGAAGGTTATTTGATGTAAATGATATCATAAAGGTATTATAAGGGGTATCATAGGGATATCATGCGGTCATGAAATGTTGTGCGAGCTTTGAATGCAAAATATTTATGATCAAAATAGAAGATGATGTTGTTGGTTTGTTGAGGAATTCAAAGGAACTCTACAAGCAAAGAGAGTTGTTGTTTTAGTTTGTTCACCCTTGGATGTGTTATCTTGAAGATTATTTAGTGAAGACAGTCTTGAAGCAATTTGGACAGTGGGTTCAGTTGTCTTCGTAGGGATCTTTTAGTGGGGATCCAAAGTCTCCTAATAGGGACTCATATATACTGATTATATTATAACATACTTCTAACAAAGTCTATCCTTTTACAAGGAACTTTTATATTAGTACATCATCTTGTGGACATCATTCCCGCCAGGGTTTTATTTCTGATCAAGAGTTTCCCTTGTTAACAAATGTGGTGTTATTGTGTATGTTTATTATCTTATGGTTATTATTGTTATTGATTACAAGCTTAATATTTGATAGAGTTTAATTTAAGTTAATTAAGATCACAACTGATTCACCCCCCCTCCCCCACCCCTTTCTTAGTTGTGTTGGTGGACTTTTCTTTCTAACAAGTATAATATTTTTTATTCTTCCTATCCTTATACCCAATTACTCTTATAGAACTTATTCATAATAAAATCCTCTACCTCTTTGTTATTTTTAGGACACACATTCAAATTAATGTTCCATTTACTCACCCATTTTATGTTTTGTTGCATCCAAGTCTTCTTTGTTTTGCATAATATATCATTGAAGACAACCTAAGACCAATTACCTTCTTCCATTTTCTTGGTTCTTTTCATATTTATTATGAGACTCGCCATAGCAATTTCTTAAATAGGGGAAGCTCTTGTTTTGTTTATCATGATATCATATGGAACTATACTTTTAATTTTGAACTTGCTTGTGATCAAACATTTTTTAATTCTCTTAATTTGTTTCCATTGTGAGATTGAAGTGTTGTTGGCCCGTGGTGGGCACATGATTCACACCTATGTAGAATAATTGGAAACACTAAAATACCAGAAAGAGATTGGATAGTTTTCTAATCCCAAACCTCTACCTTTATACATCTATTTTTAAGAGTGCATAAAATTCCTTCTAACCTCCTAAAGATTTTTTCTTTCTACAACCTTCCCAACTTAGATTTTTTGTTGAAGTCAATGCTGAGATATTTATAATTAGTAACTTCTTCAAGAATATTTCCTTCAAAATAAAAGTTATGCTAATTTTATTTTATTTTATTGGAGAAAACCATGACTTTTGTCTTCCTGATATTCACTTGCATCCCCACCATGATACATAAATGTTCAAGGGAAATAAATGTTCTTGCAATCCAAGGACAAATTTAGCAATCAAAATGAGATCATCTATGCAAAGGAGCAACCTTATCAAAAAATATCCTAACTGAATACCCTTGTCAATTTGCATATGTAACCACTCTTCAAGATTATCAATATAAGCCGAATAGGGTAGGGGATAGGGGACACCCTTATTTGAACCCAATTTAATCTTATATTTTTTTGAAATTTTGGCTAAAGTTCTAATTTTGACTTTAACTTTTTCAGACATCCCATGGAGAGTTATATAAGATGCATAAGAATCCCAAGATATTCCATTTTGTGCCAAATCTTATCCCTAGAGATCATGTCAAAAGGAATTTTGAATTCAAATAAGAAACATAAGATTTCATCTTTTTCTCCCATGATTTTTCAACAATGCCTCTCAAAGTAATACCATGATCAATTGTCAAATGCTTAGGTCTGAAACTAGTTTTCCCTTTTGTGGTATTTACATTTTACTTTTGTCTATTTTCTAATTCTATTTTATATCACACCACCAATTAATTTTGCAACTAGAGGGGTTATTGGCATCACATCTCTTGAAAATATACATTGCTAGACTAGTTTTCCAATCTTTAGGGAAACCTTGTTGGATGATATTGTTGAAAAAAAATGTAATGTGTAGTGCAAGGGTTTTCATGCTCCACTTGAGATACTCTTCTTGAAGCTGAACCAAGTCATTTTCTTTAACAACACCCAACTTCTAAATACCCATCTCAATCTCTTTCATGGTGAAAATATTTATAACAGCGTTGACCAAGGGTGAGGATCCACCTCACAATCTTGTTCATAAAGTTGCCTTGCATAATTATACCATTTAGTAGCTATGATATTATTTTTAGTTTCTTTCATTCTTGGTTGAATTTCTTTCCAAACTAACTTAGGATTTTTTACAAAGAAAAATTATCTCTCCCTCCTTATGATCATAAAATCAACTTTTTTCTTCTTTAAAATATGATGCAGGAGCATCTTGGGTTCTTGGAAATCTTGCATCAACCAAAAATATTTTCCTTCCTATTTTCATGTTTGTAAAGTCTTTGAGTTTTCTTTCAATGTTCTTGTAGTTTGGACTAGTTGCTATTGTGCACCTCATGGAGTGTTATTGGCATCATGTTTCTCCCCTGCCTAGGTTCACACCTTGATTCATTACTTCTTAAATGAGTACTTGTGGATTCTTGGTGAGTTCTATTTGTTCTTCATGTTCAACAGTTAGTTGGAGTTTTTTGATCTTGTGAATGCATTTCCCGATCGAGAAGGCTTTGTGACTCATTCCATAATGTTGCTACACTTGTGGCCGACTTATCCTTCAAATAACGCTTCATGTTTCATCATTTTGAGGGAGATCCTTGTGATTTGGGTCCTAACATATATTTTGTACATGTTTCCTATTATTGGGGAATGTAATTCTTTTCCAGGATGACTTGATGTTAGCGAGGGCTATATAAGCCATTGTAATTTATCCTTAGAGTTAGTTAGTTAGTTAGTTAGTTCATGATAGATCTAGGACATAATAATAAATGAACCTTTGGATGGTTTGCAGATAGGATTTATATGTATAATCAAGTCTGTATGCCTGACATGTAAGGATGCATGTTGCAAATGATTTGTAATTGAATTTATGACAATGCAAAGGTGGATCATGCATCTCTCTATTATTCTTTTTTGCTTTCATTGTGTGACTCTTGCTATGAGGATATGACTGATCTCATTGAGGTCCCTCTTGCCCTTGTCTGCGCCAAGTGGTATTATAGTGACTTCAATTTTGCGGAGGTAGATCGCAGTTCCTATGCATGAGAAGTCATGAATTGGTTTTTGTGGGGGTGGTAGAGTGAATATCTAATGTGAAATTATAGAGGATTAACCCAGGATGGCTCGAAGAGGAAATGCTAGAGGTAGAAGGAGATATGCAGATCCCATAGTTCTAGAGATGTTGAGGCAAATTGTTGCTAGATTATATGTTGTTGAATTTAATGTCATAGATTTGTATGATTATCATGAATCATATTGTAGTGAGAGAAAATGATCATATGTTGAGAAATAATATTCTAAGAAACATATAGAAGAGATTGAAGATAGTAGAATTGGCAAAAACACAAGAAATAATTAGTATAAAGAATATATTGTCAAGTGGAAGGGCATACCAGTTGAAGATTCCTCTTGGATTTTTATGGTTGAGGTTAATCATCTTGGTTTTCCCCTAGCCCTGTAAAAGTGAGAGGCTCACTTTTTTAATAACCTCAGGTGTCTGATGTAGGAGCATCTTGGGTTCTTAACAATCTTGCATCAACCAAAAATATTTTGTTTCTTATTTTTATGTTTGTATAGTCTTTGAGTTTTCTTTCAACATTCTTTTAGTTTGGATGAGTTATTGTTGGACACCTTATGGAGTGTTCCTGACATCATTTCACTCATCTTCCAAAGTTCACACCTTGATTTTTACTTCTCGAATGAGTTCTCATGGATTATTGGCGAGTGCTATCTATTCTTCGTGTTCAATAGTTAGTTGGAGTTTTTCGATCTTGCGAAGGCATTTCCTAATTGATAAGGCTTCATGATTAATTTCATGATGTTGATACACTTTTTTGGAATTTTTTTCATTCAATATTTTTTTCATTGATGTCAACATATATTCAATTATGGAGACCAGAAATTGTTGGACAATATAGACAGGAAGATTGTAGAAAGTGGTACGGACATCGTATGATTCATTAGCTCTTGCAGGCTTAGAGATATGTTATAGGATGTATCTAAAGCCTATTACTATGGCCACAAATGTTTATATGATTATTGGACAAAGATATACTTGTTTTAGTATAGAACAGTTGTAAGAACAAAGATTGAGAGTTTTCACAGACCTAGTTATAGTGTTTGGAACAAAACTATTGTGTGATAATGAATTTTGATATGTGCACTTGGGAAATGTCTTAAGACATCATGAAGAAGATACATTGTGATTGCAACATGTTCATGTGATTTATGACATCATCTATGGCATGTTTGCTAGCTTCAAAGTATTTGGGAGCCAACTAGGAAGAGTAACCTGTAGATGATTGATTTATGATTGAATTACTGATGGAGCTGACTTTAGGTGAACTATAAATGTTGTAACATGATCAGGGATGACTTTTGTGTTGTCACCTTGGATAATGTAATTTTTTTTTAATGTAATGAGGTCCTATAATGACCAACCTCTAGATAAATTATTATTTGTGACTTATATATAAGGGAGGGTTTCTTCCTTGAGATGGTGTGTGGATTGTGATGGTAATATGCAAGATGGAAGGCCGTGAGATCTAATTCTAATAAAGAAGAAGGTTGTGCATCTGAGAACAAGGATTGGATTGTCCTAACAGGTAATTTAGATATAATAAAGTATATTCTATAAAGGATTAAAGGTGGATTTAACCTTCGAATCATATTTGGGCCTATGGCCAGTTGTAATACCCCTAACAAGGTCAGTCCTTTAACAGGGACATGTCTATTGTATTAATCATCTCCTAACAAGATTTCAGTCATATAGTGCAGATATTTGTGGGTGTCATCCCCACCAGGGTTTTTCCCTTAACAGGGTTTTCCTCGAGAATAGTTCTTGGTGTCGCTTGTATTGAATGATGTGATGTGGTTTTGCATTCTGTTTTGTATAAAATTATAAAATTATTTTATGAAATTGTTAACAACTGATTTACCCCTCCCTGCTTAGTTTCTTGAGATATTTTTATCCTAACAATTGGTATCAGAGCTATTGGTCCTCAGAGAGAAAGCTTGACTACTTGAGGAAAAGATCCAAGATGTCTTACTTCAAGAAAGAAAGTCCCAAGTTTGATACATAAAATTTTTATGCATGGAAGGAAAATATGAAGACTCATTTGTTTTGTTTGGGCTTGGATTATTGGATGGTAACGAATAAATATGCAACACTCAAGACTGAAGATGAGTTGGAAGACCTTGCCACAACTTACGAGGAAAAGAAGATGTTTCAATACAACATGATAGCCAAAGAAGCATTGATAAGTATATTATTTGATGGTGAATTCTATTAGATCAGAGATATGTATAGGGCACATGATATATGGGAAAGGTTGTCATTACTATATGAATTAGATACATACACTAAAGGAGCCAAACTTTAGAATTGGAGAGAAAGGATGGAGACACTTCAGATGAAAGAAGATGAAACAATGAGGATGTTTGTTCAAATGGTTATAGAATGTGTAACATGAATTGGGAATATGGAGGGACCTACATTGAGGATGAGGTCATTGCAAATATTCTGAGATCTTTAACACCAGTGTACAAAACTAAAGTGCATGCCATAAAGGAGATCATACCATTTACCAAATGTTTCACAAGAGAAATGTTAGTATCTAAACTAACTACATCTGAGACCATAGAGCTTAAGGATGCCTTACCTAAGGTGGAGATAGATTTCAAGGCAACATTGCACAACAACAGAGATGCATGAACAAGTTTTGTAGGTGCTAGCAAATCAAGTAAGTACAATGAAGAGTTAGGAGATTATGTTGATGAATGGGAAGAGATTGAAAAACTTGAAAATAGTGTGGATGAGAAGGTCTTAGCCTTGATCTCAAGAAGAGAAAGAAAGGGCCAAGGTAAGTTTGAAGGAAAGTTACCATAAAATGCTTTAATTGTAGTCAGGTTGGTCATTTTGCTTCTAGATGTCCAACTAGAGTTCCTAAGCATAAGCCTAAATATGGGAAATACATCAAGGATAAAGAATGTTATTATGCTAATGTTGGTGATTCTGATGATGATGATGATGATGATGATGATGAATGAGTTACTTGGATTTGTAGAAATTAAAGAAGATAAACCTTTCCGAGAAGAAAAAGCATTAGTGTCTCATGTTAACAAAAATGTTGATTGGATCATAGACAGTATTTGTTCACAACACATGCCATGAGATAAGAATACATTTATAAAGTTGAATATGTATAATGGTGGAGTTTTCAGATTAGGTGACAATACTCCTAGAGCTATTGTTAGGATTGGATCCATTACTTTGGATGGTAAGACTAATACTAATGATGTATGCCTTGTTGATGGTTTAACACAATTTGTTGAGTGTTGGCCAGTTTGTGAAAAAGGGTTATTAGTTGGAATTCAAGGATGGAAAGTGCTCAATCAAAAGTGCTAAAGGAGACTTGATTGCTACTGGGATTCAAACAGGAGGTAATGCATTTCATTTGAGTTCAAGTGAAGTAAGCTATTTTGTTTCAAAGGTTGATGATAGTTGGTTATGGCATAGGAGATTTTGTTATGTCAACTTTGATAACATTTTAAGGGAAAATAATACTAATTCTATCAAAGACCTACCTAGAATTGTGAAGCCCGCTAACACTACATACAAAGAATGTGTGATGGGAAAGCAAACAATGAGCAATTTTCAGAGAAAATCATTTTCAACAAGTAACAAGTTAGATCTTGTTCATACAAATCTTTGTGGACCTACTTAGACCAGGTCTTACTTTGGAGCCAAGTACATTATACATTTCATTGATGATTACTCTCAAATGATAAGGGTTGGTTTTCTTAGAGAAAAATTAGAAGCTTTTGATAAATTTGGATACTTTAAGGCAAAAGTAGAGAATGAGACCATATTGAAGATGAAGTGATTGAGATCAGATAGAGGTGATGAGTTCACATTAGGTGAATTCAATAATTTTTGTGATGAACGTGGAATTATGAGACAAACATCTACACCTAGAACACCATAATAGAATTGTGTTGCTGAAAGAAGAAATATAGTAGTCCTTGATTCTGTAAGGACAATGTTGATTAAAGGGAAAGTAGCACACATGCATTGGAGAGAATCAGTGAACATTGCAATATACACAATGAACAGAGTACAAGTTACAAAAGGAACAAGCAAGACACCCTATGAATTATGGTATGGTGAAACTCCTACTATTAGCTATTTCATAAATTTTGGTAGCAAGTGTTTTATCAAAATAGATGATGATGTAGAGAAATTTGATGCTACAAGTGATGAAGGAATCTTCCTTGGGTATTCCACTAAAACTAAAGCATATAGATGTTACAATTTGAGAACTAAGAAAATGATTGAGAGTGTGAATATCAAAATTGATGAAAGGTTTCAGGTACAAAAAAGAACATGTGAATTCAATCCTTATGATCCAAATTGGGAAAGGTTTGAAAAGGAGATATTTCAAAGCAACCAAAATTAGCTTCAAATAGGGCAAGGTCAGGAAGAGGTACACAAACAACCGCAAGAGGGTTTGTTACCATGAACTGACACAAATATAAATCTAAGTGAACCAGAAGTGTTAAAGAAACCTAAGTATGTTGTGAAGAATCATCCACAATATCAGATCATTGGAAACAAGAGTACAGGTACTAGTAAAAGGTTGTAGTTTAGAAATGTAGTATGTTTGATCTCGCAGGTTAAGCCAAGTACACTTGATGAGTCTTGTAGGGATGAGTACTAGATTAAGTAAATGAGAGAATAATTGGATCAAATTGAGAAAAAAAACACTTGGCAATTGGTCCCAAGACCTAAAGACAATAATGTCATTGGCATAAAAAGGGTTTTTAGAAACAAAATGAATGAAGATGGGGTTTTGATTAGGAATAAAGACAAATTAGTGTGTAAGGGATATTCATAGAAAGAAGGAATTGATTTTGAGGGGACCTTTGCACCAATTGTGAGGATAGAGACAATTAGGTTATTCTTGGCCTATGTTACACACAAAGATTTTAAGGTGTATCAGATGGATGTCAAGTCTCCATTCTCAGATGGTGATTTGGAAGAAGAAGTTTACATTGAGCAGACATATGGTTTTCCTTTGACATAAGATAGAGATATGGTTTGCACATTGAAGAAAGCATTGTATGGATTTAAGCAATATCAGAGGGCTTGGTATGCAAGGTTGGATAGGTATTTACTACATCTTGGTTTCAAGAAGGGTAGTGCATATAGTAACTTGTATCTAAGATGCAATAATGAAGGTACTTTGATAATAGAAGTGCTTGTTGATGACATTATCTTTGGGGGTAATGATGCTACAAGTAATAAGTTTGCAGAAGAAATGAAAGGTGAGTTTGAGATGTTAATGATAGGGGAGATTAAATTCTTCCTAGGACTATAGATAAATCTAAACAAAGATGGGATTTTCATATCACAAACAAAGTATCTAATTTTTTTTTGGCATGGATGAGAGTAAACCAGTTGGAACTCCTATAGTGACAATGAGTAAGTTATCCATTTTAGACCAGGCAAAGAACATACCTCATAAATAGTACAAACCAATGATTAGAGGGACACATAATAGGCTTGATATTGCTAATGTAGTTGGAATTGTTGCTAGATTACAAGAAGATCCAAAGGAGATACATTTTGTAGAAATAAAAAGGATATTCTAATACCTCAAGGGCACAATTGACCTAGGATTGTGGTATGATAGGTTAGATAACTTTGCATTGAATGTTTACACTGATGAAAATTGGGAAGGATGTGTAGATGACAGGAAAAATACTAGTGGAGGAGCCTTTTTCCTTGGGAAGAGGTTGATATCTTTGCTTAGCAAGAAGCAAGACTATGTATCACAGTTAACAATAAAATTAGAGTATGTTGCAATGATAATCAAATGTACTCAAGTCATTTGGATGAAGCAATTGTTGAAGGATATTGGTGTGAATTCAAGAGAAACTGTTATCATACATTGTGATAACACAAGTGTGGTAAATATGTCAAAAAAGCCAGTGATGCATTCAAAGAGTAAGCATATTACAATCAAGTATCATTTTCTAAGAGATAAAGTGATAGACAAAATGGTGAAGCTTTGAGTACATTAGTACAAAGGAGAAGATAGTATACATCTTCACCAAACCATTGAGTAAATATACCTTTGAATATCTCATAGGTAAGCTTGGGGTCAAATCCCCACCAATAGGTAACTAAGGAAGTACACAAGTGCACAAGTCCATCAACTATCATAGCATTATCATTTATGGACTTGTTGCTAAAGTCTGCTCCTCAGGAGGAGTAGTTGGTAGAGCATAACCAATCAGATCAGGGTGATTTTGCACTTGCTAGTTGAAGGCTTATATAAAGATGAAAATATATTATTTTGGCACCCTTTTCCATAGATGTCAAAGGAGGAGAGATAGTAGTAAAAAACCCTACTAGTTTAGGAGGAGCTTTGAAGAGGATATTGAGAAGGTTGTACTAAGAAGGGTACTCTTGGATTGATGGTTTTTCACATATGTTGCCATCAATGCCAAAGGGGGAGATTGTTGGAATTATTGTCAACCAATAGATTTGTCATTGATGTCAACATATATTCAGTTATAGAGACTAAGAATTGTTGGAGAGTACAAATAAACATATTGTAGAAAGTGGTACAAATGTTGTACGATTTATTAGCTCTTGCAGGCTTAGAGATATGTTACAGGATGTATCTAAAGCTTATTCCTATGGACACATACATTTATATGATCATTGGATAAATATATGCTTGTTTTTGTAAAGACTGGTTGCAACAACATAGTCTGAGAGTTTTCACAAACCTAGTTGCAGTGTTTGGAACAAAACTATTATGCAATGATGAATTTTAGTACATGCACTTGAAAAATGTCATAAGACATCATGAAGAAGATACATTGTGATCACAATGTGTTCAATGTGATTGCTGACATCATCTATGGTGTGTTTGCTAGCTTAGAAGTATTTGTGAGCCGACCATGAAGAGTAACGTGTAGATGATTGAATTACTGATGGAGCTGACTTTGGGTGAATTATAATTATTGTAACATGATCAAGGATGACTTGTATGTCATCACCTTGGATAATGTAATTGTTTGTTACATAATGAGGTCCTATAATGGTTGATCTCTAGATGAATTATTATTTGTAACTTGTATATAAGGGAGGGTTTATTCCTTGAGATGTTGTGTGGATTGTGATGGTAATATGCAAGTTGGAAGCCCGTGAGACCTGCTTCTAATAGAGAAGAAGGTTGTGCATCTGGGCACAATGATTGGATTGTCCTAACATGTAATTCATATATGATAAAGTATATTCTATAAAGGAGTGAAGGTGGATTTAACCTTCTAATTATATTTGGGCTTGTGGCCAGTTGTAATACCCCTAACAGGGTTTGAGACTCCTAACATGGTCAGTCCTTTAATAGGGACCTACCTATTGTATTAATCATCTCCTAACATGGCTAGAAATCCTAACAGGGTTTCAGTCATATAGTGCAAATATTTGTGGGTGTCATCCCCACCAAGATTTTTCCCTTAACAAGGTTTTCCTCGAGAACTATTCTCGGTGTCACTTGTGTTCAATGATGTGAAGTGGTTTTACATTATGTTTTGCATAAGATTATATTTGGTGTTGAGTTTGATAAAATTGTTAACAATTGACTCACCCCCCTCTGAGTTGCTTGAGACATTGTTATCCTAACACACTTATGGCTGACTTATCCTTTGAATCGTGCTTCATATTTCATCATTTCAAAGGAGATCCTTATGATTTGGGTCATGACCTATATTTTTTACATGTTTCCTATTCTTGGGGAATGTAATTCTTTTCTAGGTCATCTTGATGTTAGAGAGGGCTATATATGCCATTTTAATTGATCCTTAGAGTTAGTTAGTTCATGATTGATCTAGGAAAGAATAATAAATGAACCTCTAGATTGGTCGCAGATAGGATTTCTATGTATAATCAGTCTTGTATGCCTGGCATGTAAGACTACATGTTGCAGATGATTTGTAATTGAATTTATGATAATGCAGAGGCAGATTGTGCATATCTCTCTATTGTTCTTTTTTTCTTCCGTTGTGTGACTCTTGGTATGAGGATAAGACTAATCTAATTGAGGTCCCTCATGCCATTGTCTACACTAAAATATGCTTGTATGATTTAATGCTATTTTTTAAAAATTTGGCTCTCTTAGAATTGTCCTAGCCATTTTGCATTCCTCATCAAACCATGCATTAGCTGGAAAGCAATTTGTTTCAGATTCACATTTTTTTTTCCTCTTTTCACATTGTAATATTCTCATGGATCAGATTTGTTATCTCATAGCCATTATGAACATGCACCATAATTTTACCCTTCTTTAAAATCCTCTCAAGCGTTACCCTAAAGGTGTTGCCATTTTTTTGAGTCAAATGAATTCTTCCCAGTGAATGTGATATTCAAGAGCATTGAGTTCTTGCCCCATACCGCTTCCTTTCTACCCACAAAAATTGAAGCAAATCAATTTATGATTCGATAAATTATTGCATAATCTACCATTCTTGCCTCATTGTAAGTGTTGCAAGTTAAACTACCCAACTTTGTCCATCAAGTCAAACCATTGCAAATGACTAAATAAAAAATCTACATAGAAAAAGTAATTCCTCCCCAAACTATTTGCATCATTTGGTGTCTCCTGAAACTCTTTCCTACTTATGCTTTCTCTCTCTTCCATGAGCCAAATAGGTTTACAATATTATTTATAGCTATGTATGCTAGCTTGTTCACTTGCAATTCTAACATTGAAATACCCCACAAGGAGGACATCACCTTGTCGAGAAAACAAAACAATGACCTTTCAAGGTTGCAAATGGATCTTTGTGGTTTAAACCACATTTTTTTATAAGTTTTGGAGACTTGTAGAGAAAAATAACATGTTGTAATCCTATTAATACTACTATTTTATAAGATTTTGAACCATATAAACTGTTTATTAGTCTTCTTTTTTTAGTTGAATGAAATGTACTTTTTCTCTTACTAAAACTATTATACCCCCGTGACCTTTACCATTTATCACTGTCTTGTTCCACATTGCCAACTTCAAATACCCTTCAAACAAGGGAGTTTTACAATCTTTGTACTCATGTGTCTCTATGAGACAAATAATGTCTCTACCTTCCTTGATAGACCCTAACCCGAGACCATGTCTCCAAGGATAACCTCTACAATTCCAAAAAATTAAACTTAAGGAAGTCTAGGTAGAACTTAATTGCTATTTGTTTTGGCACGCAAAACTCAAAGTTGAGTCTTTGTCCATGTGTGACTATATTGACCTTGCTGTATTGCTTCTTACTAAAGAGTTTGCTTCCACATCTTTGTTAAATCTTAGAATGGTGACCAAAATAAATAATAGTAGCTTTTCCCTCAAACAACTATGCCCTTTTATCTTAATTTCTAGTTTTTATAATCTTTGCTACTTCAACCCTTATTTCCTCTTACAACCTTACAATTAAATATTAATCCAAGAAGAAACAAGAACCCCTCAAGAGTTGCTTCTCACTTAAATTTTTTTGTTTGTCATGATTACTTGACATGATAACTTCTATGAATCTTTCTTTCTCATCACATAGCTTACCAACCCTCCATGCTCGCCATATTTGACCTTACCAAAGCAACGTTCCTCTTAAGAGTTCTCTCATTCAAGAGTGTTTTCATTTTTCCAATAATCTATTACTCCTCTAATAATTACATTTGTTGCTCTGTATTGCCTTTCCTTGAGCTCTCTATATTGCATTTTATCAACTTGAGTATTTACTTACTCCTCCACATTTGTAGAATACTTACTAATTTTGGCCATGTTTTGGTGACTTCTGTGAAACTTCTTTTACCTTCTTCATTCCCTATCTCTCCATGCAAGCTTGCTTGGTGAAGTGATTTCTCCTCAACATGAAATGCTATAACATTTATCATATCTTTATTTGTTACTACTAAATCTTTCATAGTTTTCCAATCACCCTTCATACTCTGCCACTCAAGCTTCCCAACTGAAAGTACTTCTTGCAACAATGGTATTTGTTCTTTTAAAACTCTATTATAGCCTACTAGAGATTTATTTTATACTGCCAAAACATGAATTTTAAGATCTCTTTCTTGCTCTTTAACCTCCAAAACCTCCAACCTCTTCCTAGCCCTCATTAATTCTCACACATACAAATTAAAGGATCAAGTAAGAGGTGCAAAATTAATACTATAAATGACAAAATCTTCAAAGTCTCTACTGTCTTAAGATATGTTGTCACCACCCATGCAAGAAGGGAGCTTTTTAAAGCTACCCTTGTGATTGATGCCCTGATTATTCATCCTATGACAATGCTTTTTTTTTTCTTTCATGCACACACTTCAATTAACAAACAAGTCTATGTTTTAGAATACCCCTAAATTGTTTGGCATGAACCTTGATCCATCATCCCATTTTGATCAGTGAAGCAATTTTTACTTGACCCATATGGTTTGTTTCAATGTGTTGAAGGATATCATGTCCGTTATTTCTATAAGTGATTGATTGTTTTTTGTTGTTGGAAGAAGAGACATAACAAAACAATAAAAGGAGACAAGACATGCTAATCGATCAATTTGCAACCTAAGGTCCACTAGTTAATTTAAGATGTGGGACCCCTTCTTTATGGGATCCTTGCAAATGGCGTCCTTTTCTCACAAACTGTGTAAGCCACTTTCAAATAGCAAAGTCCTCTTCTTGTGTAGCAACAATCCCTCCTATATCTAACAAATCCTTCTTTGTCCTCTAGATACTACAAACAACAAGTCAACTTCTCCTCTCTTGATGTTATATGTGCAACATCAAAACCTCCTTTGTCTAATAGACCCTTTTTTATCTTGCAAACGACAAACCAACTCCTCCTCTCATGATGTTATATAGTTTTCGATTTGTTAAAAATCATAGATGACCACAATACTTACTTAAGTCAGAAGTTGCTCCCTTTTGATGTATTTTCTATCAAGATTAATAAGTAGACTAAAATAATCAAAATAAATGATAAAATCATACATTAAAATGTGCACACAAAATGATGCAATACATAATTCATTTTTTTAATTACATATTTTTCTTATTCTTGTCCATAATGGTCCTCCACTTAGAAAAGGGAATGAACAATATTTTAAGTTTACCCATCAAATGGAATGGTTTAGCTAGGTTTGCTTTTTTCTCTCTTCATTGGACTATATTTTTTTGGGAATGTAGGAGGAAAAAAAAAACCCATCTAAAAGTAAACGTAATTACAACGCTAAGTTATTGTTTGTTATTAAATACGGCACCTCCTGGGTTTTTGAGGGTTTTAACTCTGAGCATGAGTGAATCGTGTTTCCCGCTTTTCTATTTTCATATATACTATTAGCCCTCTCAGAGGCCCAGAGAGCATATGATGCTTGTTTAGGTCTGAAAGATCAAACTTAAAGCCATAACGGCATTTTTGGCAGCGTTTTATTTGCTCTTTATCGGCACTCCGGCAAATTGTATTTAGATTTCGACGCAAAATCAGGCAAAAATGGTGTCATACAGACAACTGCTATCACTTGTGGAATCGGTAGTATTGGGGCCCGAACAACCCCTTCCACACCAGCGGAGTGAGCTGATTCATACGCTTCGAAAATGTCTACCCAATTTCAAGTCATTTTTGGAATACCCGGTAAGTTCAACGTTTCTTTGCTGTGCGTTTTCTGCACAATGTACACTCGGTTTGGGCCCATTTTTTTTTTTCGAGGTTTCAATTTTTTTTGCAAAGCAAAAAGACTCATTCTCGGTCATTCGTGCGTCACGGAATAAGAGTGCCACATCGAAACGACTTCATAGTTACGCACCAACAGCAAGAAACTACAAAACATACATGATCGAAACCTCACTTTCTATCTTTCTACGCACGGTTAGAATTCAGCAGCACATGAAAACTTTGAAAATTGAAAAATTCTCAATCGGCTATATATGATTGCTTACTTGCCTAGGATGCTCCTACAAGAAAAGCGCTAACCAATTTCTGTGATATCCTAAAGCCTTGTGTAGTATGCCATGAGACTAGGTGGTGCAAATGATCCTAAATCGAAGGCTAGTAGCTCCTCAACCAAATCGGACAATTGAGATGAGTCGCCTGTCTCAACATAAATGTTGCAGTAGTGATAGAGGTACGCGATAGTGAGGTATAACTTATTAATATGATTGTCGAGTGGGATCCCAAAATTTTGTTGATGCAGTTGAAGATTAGGTTGTAGTTGTGGTGATAGCCAACAGATTGAGAACTACTGAGAGTAGATCACGCAGATACGAATGCCAACATGTTAGAGGATGTTTTCTTGCGTTCCTTTTATACGACACTATGTTTAGGTGAGATGGAATATCATGCCTATAATTTAAAAATAGGGACCAAACATCCTAAAATCAAGGAAACGATTAGTTATTTATAGCATAGGTTCCAAAAAGTAAAATGTTTAGTGACACCGTGATTTAGCAATAGGCCATGTTGCAATTTTCCTTGAAAGTCACGGTGATGATGCAGATAGTTCCCTCTTGAGAACTATAATGCATTAACATAGGGAAAGGGATAGGGAAGATGCCACGAGCATAATGTTTTGTTAGTTAGATACATATAATGGGCATTTGGTCATCATATTGACGCTGGGTGCTAGTCACAATTTGTAATGATCTATGAAATAATGACAAAGATAAGATCATAGGAATAGTGGTACTACACTATACACAAGTGTCATCATAAGGCTATAGCTTGTTAGATAAGTTGCTCTTTAATCTTTTTCAATTAAAATCTCAACAAAAGAAGTATAGTAAGAAAGTATGAAGTGCATTTGATATTGCAATAGAGCCTTTTAGGAAAGTTTCAAAAAATATACGGTCACTTCGTAAATGTATGTGGTAACTGAATATATACCTTTCGTTTATTGAACAAGCTAATGAAACTTGAAGTAGCATTGAATGTAGTGATGTCCTTAAATCCATCATGTAGTGGCTGGGTAGATTGATACTTGGGTGATGAACTGGCTTCAAGTTACTCTAATTTCATTCTTTCAAATTAGATGTTGATGTAGTAAAGTGGGTTAAGCAATTAACATTTAAAATTCACATAAAAATTAAAATAGCTTAAACTGAAAAACAGTGATCCATTAATCCATTTGATTGTCACAATGATGTTATATGGTTTTTTAACAAAAATATTTATATCAGAAAGTACAAACTACAACTGAGTTGAGAATCACAACTAGAAGTGACAAACTTCAATATGACAAAATGGTAATGTCAAAAGAAGATATACACAGATGATTTGAGTAGCAAGCACAAAAATCAGAGTCACCATGTAATGAATATCCTGGAAATTATTCCTGATTGTTGCAATTGTTGGATTGAAGCATATCTTGCAGTGGGAGCCTGACCAATCTTGGCTGCACAATTTTCTTCAGCTCCTTAGGGTTTACTTTCCATCGTGACATCGAGCTTTGCTTGTGCTTAGGTGCCTTGTAACCAGTAAGGTGCAACAAACTTTGTACATCAACAAGCTTTTCCACTCGGTTAGAGGTAAGTTTTTTCCTCCTAAGGGAGTGGATAAAGTTGTACGTGGATTAGTTCTTCCTAGCATTAGAGGAGCTAGTAATTTGTTAGAAGAGACAAATAACAAGTTTGTATAACAATCTTGGAGGCCCATATAGTTGTTGATTGGCTTGCCTTGTACCAAAGCGTGCTTGTCAATCTTTATTGAACTCTCGTAGCCATTGAACTCTTAGCAACTACTTCTTTTAGCTTGGTGATGGAGAGGAAACTAGTTGAGGATTGGTCATGAAGAAGATGGCGTAATAGGGGGGTAAAGTGGTCTTAGGAATAGAATCAATACTTATGTTACTCGGTGGTGGTGGAGGAGGAGGAGATGGTGGGGGAGACAGTTGACAAGGAGGAGAAGGTGAAGCAACTTGAGATAATGAAGGGGATGAAGAGAGGGAAGCAATTTGCAGTTGTTCATCAGTGGGGATATGAGAGCTGCCTTCTGCATTGTGAACTAGTGCCTTCTTTACTTATAATTTCTTGGCTGAGGCTTCCTCCTCCACGTGTATTCTTCAATTCTATCACCTTCTTAGGATCTTCTTTGTCACCTCCCCCAATTGTTGTAGCCCTAGATTTGATGGGATATGTTGATGCAATGGGTGGATAAGATGACAATCTAACATGCTTTTGCCTCCTTGCTGTGTTGTCTATTGTAGGTGGCCTATTGTTATTCTGTTTTGTGATTCTTGCTCTCAACCATCTTTTTGTTTCACAATGCAAATAGTGTTCTTTCGTGGACCTTAGTTGTCTCTTTATAAACCTAATTGATGGGTGTATGTTGCTGTATGTGGATGGTAGAAATATAGACTTAGTCCAACATTTCCAAGCCATTATCTTCTCTTCTACATCCCATTTTAGATTGAAAGCTTTGATTTATTCTACTGTTAATCTGGCACAACCTTAGCAATATTCCTCTAAATTGGGTATGTGAATATATGTTGGCCCAAGATGTAAGTGATTTGTAACATATTTCTTGCTGTCAAAAGATATTCCAGTCATATAGAAATATAAGCAAACTTTTGCCAAATATCTCTCAATCTCTTGTCCAAAGAAGATTGACAAGTATAATAGGTTAGATTCAAAGGAAAGGGGTACTGTTGATGTGAGTTTTGTTCCACTACAACATGCAGAATTGAATACTTAGTATCCCCAGATGAAACACCAAATCTCCAACTCTCTCTTGAATAAGGATGCTCATATGCTAAACAATGTAGATGATTTGTGTGATCAAATGAAACAGCCTCAAGGTTCCTTCTTATTGTGGGTTTTCACTCAGTTTTATGATGTGATATGCTGGTTGTCAAAAAGGGATTTATGCTGTTCAATCAAGGAATACCACCTTGACTTTAGCTTCCTCTAATTACTTCCAACTAGATAGACTACAAAGGGCAAAGGTTGAGAAAGCTACTCTACTCCTAGAATGCAAGAAATTGTGGATGTCTTTGTGACTGTACTAGACTTAGTTTAGCCATCAACATCAACCAAGCTAGTGCAATCTCCTAAGGTAAATGCAAGATGTTCAAACTATCACCATTACATCAACACTATCCAATGGTGCATATCAATGTGCAAGCCATAGTCGAAGTAAAGCTCATAATTATGCCATTTAACCACGCAAGACGTACTTACAATCAACAAACAACTAGTGGTTTGGTCTAAGCGAGTTCACTAAAGATGCATCCAAAATATCTTCCATTCAACTAAACACCACTCCTAACCAACGTGAAACAAAATCCTAATCTAAGTGAGAGATGCAAAGAACCATGCAATACTCCGAAATGATCATATATATCCACCATGCAAACACCACAATGAATAGATAACAATTTTGGTAGTACTTTGGCAACAATTCTCCAACATCACTCTTTTTACAAATGATGTGAGCAAGCCTTTATATAGGGGCTTAATTACAATGAATGACCAAGATTAATTTGAAATCAAGGGCCAAGATTAAGCCACGTAAGCCCTAATTAGGGTTTCCATAACCATAGCTACACATATTAAATACCCACCCAATTACAATTAGGCACCATCATGTGGGCCAATTAGAAAATTACATTGCCTTCATGGGCCAATAAGAAAATAGATTAGGCATAACCACTAGATAAGATGCACCAACAAATGGGCCAATGAAATACTTACAATATTTTGTGGGCCAATGAGAAGAGAGGTTAGGTAGAAGCTTGTAGAAGAAGAAAACTTGTAGAAGAAGCCACCATTTAATGGACCAATAAGATGATGCCACTTGTATTTACACCATGCCATTTCTAAGAATATTCTTTCCTTTATCATTTTCTCTTTTGGTAGACTCAATAAATCTAGACATGATATGGTGAAGTTATTCCACTAGGATACTTGGCACATTCTCATTGGCTGAGGAAATGTCTGGCACCTCAGCATGCTCACCCTATAGACTTGATAAATACTCCCCCCCCATTTGATGATGGGAGATCATTGTTGAGTCCTCAATTGTGATGGCGCATATTCTTTAATTGCTTCATCGTCATGAATTATCTCCATCTTCTTTGTTTTTTGGAGATCTCCTCTTCGAATTATTCTTATCTTGACATCTTGCCCTCTTGTGATGATCTGATCCTTCATGTTGATTTTGGATTCCTCCTTAGGTATAGGTCTTTGCCATGAATTCCTTTCCTAGTGCTTGATCGTCATCACTTTCCCATTGACAACCACTGTATTGTTGAGGCATCTTCCTTTGGCTGGTAGATCCTTCTTCTCCTCAGCTTTGGCCTTAGACTTTGAGCTCTCACCACCTTTCTCCATTTTTTATCCTGCAACATCAACCCTTAATTAGATTTTTGATTTGTTTATATGAAAATTAAATTAAGACCTAAGGTTGTTATGTGCTGATGCATGGAAATCACACTCCTGCAATTTTATATCAGACTTAAAACCTAGTCAATCTAGGACACACAATGATATGAAAATATTGGAAATTTGATCGAATTTCAATCCTAGATGCCTCAGCACTCTTACCAATTCAATTTCAATCTGATATTAACAAAGAAGGGGACTGTGATATAAATAAAAAAGTCTGATACAGAGTTAAGTGACTCTGAAAATCACTGTATATAGCAGAAAAAGATAAAATTTCAAGCCTTATGATGACTCTTTTTCAATGAAGGCTTTGAAATTGACTATGATGATCAAAATCAGACTTTAACTTGCTGGTAGACTCTTAAAATCTGACTATTTGCACTGGTAATCACTTGAAATCTCAGTCCCTTATTGATAAATGTTGATAGAACTAGGAGTTTGAGTTCAATTTTCTGATGGATGGTCTGAAATCAGAGCTTTGTTGCTGGTGAATGCTGGTAAATCGTCAACCTTTGACCTGCAAATTTAGAAAAAAATGATGTAGATCGAGCTTTATTGACTCCTTTATGTAGTCATGCAATGAAATGATTGGAAAGAATGCCATAATTTGCCCCAGCTAGTTTGAAATCTCTCAGTTATACTTGCAATCAGATTTGAAATAAGTTTCTTGCAAGGTAGAAATGACACTGCTTTTATAGTTGATGTCATGGATTCACTTCCCCAATAAAATGTCTATTGGTTTCAAATTTGGACTAATAGTCATTAAATGTCTATATTGATGATTGCATCTTGCATTAAATTTAATTCTTGCGATTTTGAATTTCAAATTTGAGGCCTTCTGGTTGGATTGAATTTCTCCCATTGCTCATATAGGCCACCTCTCGCTTGGTTTAATTTTCTAATTGGTTCGTTAGCAGCTTTGCACAGAGTTTTGTTCACCAAGAACCTTTGGTTAATTCCCTTTTCACTCATCCAATGACTAGGAATCGCTAAATGTTGTGAGGTTTTCACACCATCACCCCATTGCAAATGGGGACCCCTCTTTTCGTTTTGCTATAGCTAGTTGCCTTAGGTTTTAAAGAGTCAAGTTTAGGCAGTCTAGTCTTTCCAGGAGTCAAGCCTTCGGGAGCTAAAGAGAGAAAGAATCAAACAAGTTATGGAGCAAAATGAAAATCACCATCAAAAGGGGATGATTGCGTGAGAGTTGATGTGAAAATCAGTTCCAAACCAAGGTTGGAGTCAAAACGAACAAGTATGATAAGCAAAATTCAAAATTGAACAAGTCTGGATGAACAAAACAAGTGTAAAAGGAAGGGTTGGGATGTTCTAGCATTCAAGACAAGGGGGTCGGAAATCCTAGGATCACAGGATTTTCGCCCAAGTCTAATCCTTGAAAACCAAAATCTCCATCCAGGGAAAAGGGGCCTTAGAGGGAAGTTAAGTGCTGAGTTGCAGAGAAGATAAAAATGATGATCGATTTCAGTCAATTAATTGGATCAGGACTAATGATGTGAGTTTAAAGGAGACAAAGTGAGCATCCAAAGTCCGAAATCCTATGATCCTAGGATTTCTGCCCTTGCAAAATCCTAGCAGTCTAAAATCCCTGCCCAGCTATAGTAAGCCTTTCATTGAAAATTGTCAACTCCAAGCGGATAATGGGGGGTAAGGGATGATGTTTGAGGAGAAAACTTTAATAGGATTCAAAAGGGAAGTCAAGTTTTTGAGCAAAAAATGAGTAAAATCAGATTGAAAATGAGCTTTTATCAGCCCCAAAAGAAAATCACAGACCAAGAACCATCCTTGGTATGCATGGAACGATGTTAGGAGGATTAGAGGGGGGTTTCAAAGTTCATGAAAATTCAAATTGATCCTGACATTGGGCGGATTCTGCCCAATGCCAGGATTCTTAATCCTCAAAACTCCAAGTATCCGCCATCCTTTCAAGACTAGTCAAACAACGGGGTTGGAATTCCTAGCATCCTCGGATTTCCGCCATATTGCCAATGAGGTATGTTAGGCGCAAGAACAAGTGCAAGGCTCCTTTATGGGCTTGAGATGCCAAATTGGATCAAGTTTCAAGGATCAGCGATGAATGAAAGCCCACAGTAAGGGTAAGGGGTGGAATTTTGCAAAGCCTAGGATTCCCAATCCTAACATCTCCAAATCTCCGCCATGAAAATACAAGGGCGGAACCCCAAAAACATGAGATTTTTTAATCTCAATCATTTCAAAGCCTTCACCACCTAAATTCTGGGCGCTCAAGGTTGGAGAAATCGATTTTGACTAATCTAAAATCAATTAAAACAATGGGAATTCAATTTATTTAATTTAGTTTAATATATAATTTCTAGAGTTGATGCAAAACAGAGGATATATAATGGCGTGGGGTTGCTTTTCATGGAATTGCCACTGTATATTTTAGATTAATGGGTATTGAGTAAATCATGCATGGTGTTTGGAGTGCTGAGTATGTTTTGAAAAGTGCCATTGAGTTTGACAATTGAGTTGGTGCTCAAACTGAAGTTGGTGCTTCAAGGAGAGTTGGTGCTCACTTGTGTAATTTGGTTTGGTTCCTATGTGTTAATGAAAGCTATTGTGTGCTGTGTTTTTTTTACCTGAAAGGGTTTTCCACGTGAAACTCTTCGTCTTTTTCTTAATGTTTCCTTTCTTTATGTTTTATGTGGTTTCATGTTTTTAAAAGTCTAAAATACTGATTCACCTCCCCCCCCCTTCTCAGTATTTTCTGTGTGCTCTTCATGCAGTTCATGGAGGTACAATTTCAACTTAGGAAAACTTTGAACTTTGGTAGAAGGCAGGCACGAAAGGTTTCAAACATGCAAGCTAACATATAATAGATTTGAAATAATAGGAAATGGGATTCTCTTGCCCTACCTCACAGTGCAGATGAGGATTGATGGGGAAATCTCAGAAAACTAATAGCAGCAATGGGTTCTAGGTTCTGTAGCAAAACTCCTTTGGTTGAATGCGTGATAGTGACAAATGAGCCTGCAATTTTTTTTATAGCTTTAGGTTTTTAAAATTATTGGCATTTTTGAGTTGCACCAATTTTTTTTAAAGTGATTTAGGAAGTTTGAAACTATCCAAAATATCAATGCTCCATCATGAGTTCTTTTGATAACAATTGAAAATCTTGACAGCATTTGATTCTTTTGATAACAATTGAAAATTTTGAGAACATTTGAGACTTTGTCAGCGATTTCAAGAAACTTGAAATTTGTTGACATATTCCTTGAAGCTTCTTTTGGCAAAGCTTATTATCAACTTGGAACCATTTGACATTTTTGGTGATTCCAGAAACTTGTGAACCTATTGACACTGAAAACTTGGCAAGCTTCAGTCAGAACTTTGATGTTGAAGTGAACTTTGTTGGCGATTTCAAAGGTTCGTGTGCCTTGAAAATCTTTGATTCTTTGTTTGTGGGCACTCTGAGGAGTTATAGAACTTTTGAAAGTTGTTACAACTGGAAAAAAGATTACTTATTGAGTTTGGAATTTCGGGAATTTGGGAAATCATGGACAAAATTTTCAAGAACTTGTCGAGGTTTCAAGGAGTTCACAAGCTCGTGAAGAATCTCGAAGCTCATAAAGAATCTCAATAAGGTTTGAAGAAACTCAAAATCACCGATAAGGAGGAATGACTTAAATTTTTTTTGTGAACCTTGAGGATTTTGAAGGCTCATTTTTATCATGATTTAGTTGGTGTTGACTCCATAAGGCATCAAAGTGACGTAAAATTTTGAAAATGAACTTGGACAAAATTTCTAGTAAGCATTACCATAAAGACCCTCAGAACTTATTTGTTATTTGGTGCCATGTTCCACAAAAATAAGAAATCATTTAATTTAAGGGAAATAATAATCAGTAAATTAAATTAAAGAAAACAGTTCAAGATGGTGATTTCCTAAAATAAAAGATAATTAGAATGTAGTTAAGGCTTAAGAATTGTGACTCTTTCAAAAGGGCAAAATAATGAAAAGGCACGACTCCTCCCTCATATGAAAAGATATAAAAGGGACAAGGATTCATTTGAAGTGGGCATCTAGAAAGGGATCAATATGGAATGGAATTGGAAACTTATCTCTTCTTTTAATCCATAAGGATCAATATTTAAGAAGATAGAATAAGACATTCAATCAATCAGAATAAGAGATATCTGAATATAAGCAGCAGATCAAACTTCTATAAAGCAGACAGTAGACTTATATACTTTACATTGCTACTGTTATATATACATATATATTCCATAATATATGAGATATAAGTAGACTCTAGCCATTCTTTAATCACTTGCTATAGTCCCTTAAGAGGATAGGTTGGTGTTGTGTAGGGAGAGGTGGAGTAAATCCTCACAAGGTAGGTGAATCCCAAGATGGGATATGGACGGGGTCTTGAAGCCTTGAGGGAGCCTACTTGTAGATTGGTGTCCAAGTGCCTTATGTCAAGTAAATCACCATCCTCCTTAAGGTTGATGTTTAGGAGAGAGGCAAGGAATCAGGGTTTAAGTATGTTAAATGTTAAATGTCAAATGTATTATGAATCATTAATCTGATTTGAATGCATAGTGATGCATGCTAATCATTGGGAATTGATAGCCCCTTAGTAGGGAACATTACAGAGAGTAAGTAAATTGCCATTTTCAAGCACAATCCAAACCCTAGTTGGGAATTTTTGGGTAAATCAAGTAAAGTCCCAATAGGGGACATTGCAGTTGGGGTTGGCAAAGGGAGATTTGTTTTTGATGTCTCTTACTTCTTGCCCTTTGGTCAGATTATCTTAGGTCAACTGCACAATCCAATGGCCATCTTTACAGCAAAAAGCATTCAAAAGGATGAAATTAGATTTTGTTCTATGCAAGTACTTTGCTTGTTGAGTTTACAACAATTGTTTGATATAGAGATTCTTGCATTAAAGTATGTGCTTGTGGTGATGCTCGCATAATATGGTCATCCAATTCCATACCATAGTGAAACATGCACCACTGCGGTATGAAGAAACCCTACATGCATTTTAAAACTTTATACCATTGTGACATTGAGTTTATTAAAGGATCTAGAACAGTTATTTGCAATAATAAAAAAAATATTCTGATAATTTTCTTCTTAATATTCGATAGAATCCTTTTTGTTATACCGATACTGCTTGTGTTTCCACATGGTAAAAGATTTCTTTTTACAGTGCCTACAAATTTTGGCTAATGCTTCAAGATTTAACATTTCTTTCCTTTTCTAAATAGGATTGTTAGAAATGGATTCATTTGAAGAAAACAGATTTGTGTTTACAATACTTATAGCATTTGAATCATTCTTTTTGCAAAATGTTGCTTTGGCATTATAAATGTTAAATTTGTGCATCCATTCTTTTTCAGAATTGCTTCTTCTCTATTAGGGCTCATTTATAATGTGTAACTTTTTTTTGTTGTGCTTCATGTACTTTTCAGCGTCCAAGAGCTTCTGATAGGTCCCAAGTTTTATCCAAAGAAGTCAGGCTTCCTAATGCCCCTCCAATTATTCTTGATGATCAAGATGTTCAGATAGTAAGAGAAATCTTTCTACGCACATTGTTCGTAAGTTTTAAATACGCCTAGAGGTTTGATAATCAAGTTCTAAATTTACCAGATTCTGAAAATATGCAGGCTCTGAAGCTAAGTGAAGATCTCAATTTAAATGAAATTGATTGTGTTAGTTTGCTTGTTGCTGCTCATCAAGAGGTAGATTATTCTAAGTTTGATTTAGACCTTACATCTTTGGTTGATCACAAGTTCTTCTATTGCTGACAAATCTAGTTGTTTGATTACCTTATAGTGGGGCTTACTTGGACGTGAGCCATTAGAGATCTTACGGCTTTCAGCAGGTCTGTGGTTCACTGAGAGGATAGCTTTAATAACAGCATTGTTAACTCTCCTCAGGGTAAGATTATGAAGTTCGTGTACACCAATCTATTCATCATTATGTTTTTGCACTTCATATTTCGGAATTTTATTGATGACATTTTTTGCTGCCTCTTGGTATGAGTGATATGCCTAATGCTGTATATATTGGCTTGATGCTTAAGAAATGTTTCTATGCATGTGAGGGCAGGTTTCTGTGTTAGATGAAGGTGTTGATAATGATCTGGTGATCGACATTCAAAATTTTTTAGAGGAGTTGTTTAAGTCTGGACTCAGGCAACGGCTACTTACAATTATTAAGGTTGTGACATCTCTTTTAAGTTCTGTTTGTCTCTTCCAAATTTACATAAATCAAACATTCTTGCATGTTAGATGCTGGATATCACTTCTAAACTTGGCATTTAGTCTTCTTACTGTGCATGAGGTGTTAAAGACTACTGATGTGGATCTAGGTCTTAAATGTTTTTGTGAAAACATATCCAGCAAATTTTCAGTTAGCAGATGAATCAAGGTGTTAAAGTTCTGGAATTGCATAAAAATAGTGGGTTTGAATTTGGAGAATGTGTATGTCTGTATATTGATGAAAATCAAATATTGAAAATGATGCTTTATTATATGTGATATATTTGTTCAGGAACTCAATCGTGATGAACCAGCTGGTTTAGGCGGCCCTCAGGCAGATTGCTATATTCTTGACTCAAGAGTCACACTTGTACAACGATATAATGTGGTGCAGAGAGAGCGTCTTACTTTAAGTCAATGTCTTGTACTTTCTGGCCTTGTAGTTCGAATTAGTAAGTAATTGTTTTTGTTCGAATTAGTAAGTAATCTTTTTTTCACTACTTATGGTTACAATTAATTCTTACTGAGCAATGAATTATGTTCCCATAGCAAATATTTGGGGTATTTTATGTAATTCAAACTGGATATCATTCACAAGATGTAGGATTCCAGTATGTTTGAACTTGTCATCTTGCACCTCAGCAGGAATTCCTGTTCTTTTAATATCATCTTCTTTAATTGTTGAGAAGTACACTTTTGTAAAGTAGAAAACCTGGACCAATCATCTTATAGATCATAGTGGAAAATTCTCTATTTCAGGGTATGTTACATCAGATTAATCAGTAGAAAAATCAGAGGTCTATTAAATAAATGCAAATTACTGGGAGACTGATACCTTTAACCCTAGTACTTTCTTGTCACCGAGACATGTATGGGAGTCTCCAAATGTAACGAGACTTCAAATAAAGTTAATTTCACATCTCTCTATGTCTGCTTGAAATTTCCATTGAAAATGTACCATGTAAATTGCATTAGTTATTTAAATGGGAGGGCTTGCAGACCCTTTTGTTTTCTCTATTTTCCCTCAACTTGCGTGACGAGACTGCAACTTTGTTCCTTTTCTTGCCATGCGATTGGATTTCTTGGTAGAGTGTCGTTTTCAGAGGTTAGAAAGCACACAAGCGGATTTAAAGCTCGTGTATTGTTGCCGTTTTTGCTCGACATAGGAGTTATATATTGGCTAGGGTTTTTTTTGAAATCCTCAAGCTTTTCTGCAAGGC
This sequence comes from Chamaecyparis obtusa, assembly GCA_027943335.1. NCBI lineage: Eukaryota > Viridiplantae > Streptophyta > Pinopsida > Cupressales > Cupressaceae > Chamaecyparis > Chamaecyparis obtusa. The sequence goes on from BSBK01000433.1 coordinate 2,866,494, forward strand.
ACAACCTGTAGTTTGTGCCTTGCATTTTGGACGTGGTTTCTTCAACACCATGGTGTTTTTTATGCAATGCAGGGTTTATGTTTTTTCAATTTGTGGGGTTTGTGTTTTTAAAGTTTTTGCCCATTAAAAAAAAAGTTGTGGGTTTTTATAATTTTGCTTGAAAATTTTTATTTTGGGTTTTAATAATTTTTCCCCTTAAAATAATTCTGTTATGTTTTTCATTATTTTTCCTTAAAAAATCTGTGAGGGTTTTATAATTTTTTGTCCTTAAAAAATAATGTTTGGTTTTGATCGATTTTCACCTCAAGAATCATGTTTTTAAAATTTTTTTATCCAAAAAATTCGTTTCTGGAGGGTTTTTACTTTTTTTTTTTTTTTTCGAAAAAATGATGCTTGTAAATTTCAATTTTAGGGTTTTTCGATATTTTTTTCCAAAAAAATCTTAGGACGATTTTTTTTGATTTTTCCCACAAAAATTGTGGCTTCTTGCAGTCTATTTTGAGTTGTAGTGCTCATTTGCTAAAGCTCTTGGCGAATCGCAGTATCTTGTAGTTTGTTTTGGGGCATGGACCTCATTTGCAAAAGGGTTTTGGCGATTTTTCCTCAAAATTGTGGTAGCTGTTCTCGGTGTGTCTTTGGCTATAGGGAGGGACAACTCCGTTATCCAACATCAGGTTGGACATTTTGTGATGATTTCTGGTTAGAAGTTTTGCAGATTTTGGGACGGTTAGTGGCAGACTCATGTTAGTGGTAGAGTCAATGGCAGGTTCTTGTCTCTTGTTGCAGAGCATTCTAAAGAAGGGTGCAACCTTCTTTGTTTTTTGTGGACAGATTTTGGCTACTCTTGGTCATTGACATTCTGCAGATCAAGGGAGGGTCTTAGTTGCAGTAGAATGTTTTGAAGAATTTACGACCACAAGACATGTACAGTCTTTTGCAAGGTAGTTAGACGACCATTAAGATAGGGTATTAGAATATTGTAGTGTTTCTTTAATGGTCATCCTAGTTAGTCTTTAGTTTATTAGTTAGTTTCCTTTTTCGGTCTTAGTTACCGATTGTTTCGTTTAGAAACTTTGTCTTTGCAAATCTATATATGGAGACTTCATCACCATTGTTTAATATACATCAAACTATTAAGTTTGTAACAATTTATGTATATAAAAATGTTTTATTTTTCAACTCAAAATCCACTTTTGTAGTCATTTGGTGGAATATATTTATGTATGTGATTAAAGTAGCTTCGAATTGGAAAGCTTATTATGTCTTTGATGTCAATTTATTGAAGGATGCATGGTAAAAGCTTGAAATCCTTAAAAATGTCTATATTTCATGGTTTTTCAAATATATATTTTGTTGAGTCTTTGCCAAGTTAGAGTCTTGTAACTATGATTTATATCATGATGATGATTATCAATACAATTGATCTTTTGCTTTTATCGACATTTTTTTTGTACTTTAAAATATTGTTTGTAATTTTTTTCTTAGGCAACTTACATGTTTTGAAGCTCTATACCAATTGTGATATTTAACAAAAATGAGAGTTTTTTTTGTCATCATCAAGTAACTGTCTCATTTTTTCGGAAGATGGCTTAGTAATATTTGTGGCCATCTATTGTACTAGTTCTGGTCCTTGCTCTTGGTAACTATGAGTAAATGGAACTCTACTTTTAAACAAGTGATTGTTCCAAAGCTAGATAGGATGCTTATCATGATAGTTTGTTTGTAAAGAAGTTCGCTAACTAGATGATCATCTTTTTTTAATAGGTAATAATAGATTTTTTGTATTAATTTCATAAAACATTTACATTAGTATTATTGTTTTCCATCTTTCGACCTATAATCTTGGCAATACATCCATATACATTATTAATAATCACTGAGAGTATGCAAAATCTCAGTTGGCTTGAACAAGAAGCCTTCACCAATTACATATTTTTCTATACAAAATAGCCTTGGATGCAACTATCGCTACTAACATTCCAAAATTGCCATTGAAATGGCTTGCCTATCAACCTACAACCAACCTACCCAAGACAGTCGTTCACAGTAAACCCACATAACCAAAAACTACTATAAACAAGACTTAAAGGGATTCAACCCTAAAAAGTTACTTTTTTCCCTTTTTCTCCTTCTTGGATTTTACAAGGCCAATTAATCCAATAGTCTCACCTAGCTCGAATTTTGGCCCTCTTGTCGTGTTTTCCAGCCTTTGCCTCCGCTCGACACATGATTTCTCTTTCCTTGAGAAGCTCTTTTAGTGAGGTCCAACCCATCTGGGCTTCTGTGCACCTTTCCTCCTTGCAACTTCTAGCACTCTAGATGATGAAGGGTCGAATGGAGCCTTCACTATTTTTGATCTCCCTCCAATCTCCATACTTCGACTTAAAACCCTTCCTTGGAATCGCTGTTGAAAGCAACGATTTAAGCCCAAACAACCATTCTTCTTCAACACATTCCCTCATCAACCATTTTGCCTCTTCTTTTGTCCCCAACTCCAAGCTCCATGTGAGGACCATCGAAACAATATTTGCATTAACCCTATAGTGGTGCTTGGATCTCACGAATTCTACATCCAACATGATGTTGATGATTTGTAGGAACATTGATTCTTGGATCTTGAACACCCTCCTCAACCTCTTCTCAACAATTCTTCCTAGAAACATAAGCTGTTGCTTGACAGTAATCAAAGTGATCCTAGCCTCCGTACTGCCTATTTCACTCTAGACTTCCATTTTTTTCCCAAAAAGAATTCACCTCGTTTACCACTAGTAAAGCCCACCTTAAAACACAACAAGTCTCGGGAATGATATGTGTTGAACATGTCGAATAACTGAGAGGGGTGGTGAATCAGTGATTCACAACACTTTATAAAACTTTTTTTGTGTCGGTAAACTCGCGAACCATACAAATGATATTAATAGATATATCTATTTTAAGTTTTAACTTCTATTCTACCGGTAACCACATCAAGCAATTATAACAAATGTAAACACGAAAGCACAGAAACACCAACACGAGGAACGCCAAAATTTATGTGGAAACCCAAACTGGGCAAAACCACGGAGAAGCTAATTCTCATGAAATGAACACCGATTAAGGTGATTTTTACAAAGCCTCACTGCTAGTTGGCTTATTGTAGGTTGGCTCACTGCCAATCGGGCTAACTATCCTGCGATATGAATACTGTTAATGATTATAGCTTCAGTCGGATAAAACGAGATTATTCATATATATATATATATATATAATATTATATTACTATATACTTATGAATAATACATTAAAACGACCGAAAGTTAACATAAGGTGACGGTGCAAAGTTAAGTTTGTTAAACATTGTAAACTGCTGCCTCTACCACAAGGTGGCGGGCTGACCACCGTGGAGTCACCTCCATGATGGGTGTGACTCCATAAGGAGTCATGACCATCGTGGAGATGACTCCACAATGGGAGGCTCTCCACTATATATGCACTGTTGTGTAGTGCTGAGACATACAACAAATAACAACATAAATACAATAGTCCCAAGTGTATTCTCAGCAGTACATAACAGTGATAAATATATATTCTGTGTTTATTTTCAGTGATATATTTACAGCATTTTGAATTACTTCATTTCAATATTAATCCACTCAAATTAATAGTTGATTATATATATAGACTTGAAGATATTATCACCGATTTTAGAGTGATATTCATTCAATAGCAATATATATATATATACACACACACACACACAATAGTCCCAAGTGTATTCTCAGCAGTACATAACAGTGATAAATATATATTCTGTGTTTATTTTCAGTGATATATTTACAGCATTTTGAATTACTTCATTTCAATATTAATCCACTCAAATTAATAGTTGATTATAAATATAGACTTGAAGATATTATCACCGAGTTTAGAGTGACATTCATTCAATAGCAATATATATATATATATATATATATATATATATATATATATATTCAGTTGTAAAACATATATATATCTGATCTTAGTTTTAACATGGTATTAGAGCAGGCATAAAATAAAAGATCCATATCAGATTTATAAAAAGACATATATATATATATATTTTCTAATACCACATTCAAAATGGTGAATGGAATGAGATTAGAAGATCATCTTGAAGGTGCATCAAACTATGTAGCGTGGAAATTACGAATAATGCTCACACTAAAAGAGCATGAACTAACACCCATAGTAGAAAAATTCGAGACTGAACAGAATGGAAAGGATGAATAGATTAAATGGGATAAGGACAACACCAAGGCAATGGAATTGCTAGTAGACGGAGTTAAAGATCATATAGTGCCTATCATTATAAAATTAGAAACCTCATATGAGATGTTTAATGCACTAAAAGATATGTATGAAATTAACAATACAATCAAAGCGCTTACCCTTAAGAGTCAACTCCATCAAATAAAGATGAAACAAGGAGAGACCATCACCTCCTACTTCATGAGAATTACAGAATTAAGAAACCAACTCTCTAGTATTGGTCACTCTTTTGATAGTAAGGAATTAACAATGATTGCACTTAATGGACTTCCCCTTTCATGGGAATGTTTCATTCAAGGAGTAAGTGCTCGAACCAAAATTCCTAAATTTGATCGATTAAAATCAGATTGTATTCAAGAAGAGTCTCGATTATCAATCAGAGGGATCAATACAAATACTTCAAAAGAAGTCTCCCAAGTACTTAATATAGAATCACACAAAAGGAAAAAGAAGACTAACTTTAAAAGGAAAAGAGGAAATGGATCAAATAAGAAACCAACATTCAGGCATAGAGACCTATCAAATGTACAATGTTACAGATGTGACAAATTTGGTCACCTTGCTCAAAAGTGTCCTGAAAGAAATAAGGCACAAGCCTCTTTTGCCCAAGTCAGTGATATAAAGGAAAATATGAATTCAGAGAAATTGGTTTTCTACTCTGCCTTATCAAGTCAAGTTTCAAACAATCGTAGCACCTGGGTTGTTGATAGTGGGGCCTCTCGACACATCACTGGATTCAAAGAGCATCTAGACTCTATAGAAGGATGTTCTAAACAAGAAGTTACGATTGGAGATGATACTGCTTATCTAGTTATGGGTATTGGGACCCGCACCATATATCTTGAATCCGGGATATCTCTACAACTCACTGGTGTTCTATTTGTACCTGGCATAAAAAGAAACATAGTTTCCATTTCAGCACTAGAAGACAAGGGACATAGAATCACCTTTATGGATGGGAAGATCTCGATTGGCCTAAGAACTCAAACATAAAGAATGCTCACACTATTGGAGTTAGAGATGGAACCCTCTACAAATTGTGTACTCTTTCTCATCAAGCCCTAATTCATACATCAAATGAAAGTGAACTATGGCATAGGAGACTAGGACACTATCATTTTCGGAGTTTAACCTCTTTAGAGAAGATGGTTACAGGACTACCTAAACTAAGATTTGATCACATTGGAGCTTGTAAAGGTTGTGCATTAGGAAAGAATACTAAAAGTACTTTTCATCATAGTGAAAGTAAAACCAAGGATGTTCTAGAACTTATTCACTCTGATTTATGTGGCCCTATGTCTGTTCCCTCTATTGGAGGATATTTGTATTACATTATCTTTGTAGATGATTACTCTAGGAAGACCTGGATATATTTTCTAAAATGTAAAGAGTCAGAAGAAATTCTTTTGAAATTCAAAGAGTTCAAGGCTCTAGTGGAAAATCTATCAGGTAAGAGTATTAAAATATTAAGAACAAACAATGGTAAAGAATACACTTCAGAGATATTTCAAAGTTTTTGTAAACATGTTGGGATCAAGAGGGAGTTCACAGTTCCATACAACCCACAACAGAATGGGGTTGCAGAGAGAAAGAACAGGACAATAGTAGAATCTGGTAAAGCAATGATGCATGATCAAAACTTAGAAACCCATCTTTGGGCTGAAGCCTCTAATACTCCTAGGAGTATATGTTCAAAATAGATGCTCTCAATCCTATCTTGAAAATAAATCTCCTGAAGAAGCATTCACTGGTAATAAACCTAATATAAGTCACTTGAGAACTTCTGGGTTTCCTGTCTACATTCACATTCCTAAAGAGAGAAGAACTAAATTAGAACCTTCAGGAAAGAAATGAATCTTTGTGGGATATAGTGAAAATTCCAAAGCCTACAAAACTTACATTCCATGACAAAGAAATATTGAGTTAAGTAGAGATGTAATATTTGAAGAGGACACTGCACTCAAAAGGTCCGAGGAAGACAATAATGATTCTCTAGAAGATCATAATCTTGAGATTCAGAGGGAGAATCAAGAAGTTGAAGATAATGAACCTTTAGATGCTTCTAATGAATATGAAGTAGGAAAGAGGAGACCTCTTTGGGCTAGAAAAGTTATTGAAGAAGGTGAGAAATATGCTGCTCCAGACGGGGCTATTAGGGAAAACAAAAGACCTCATAAATTCTCCAGTTATGTTGCTTTTATGAGTAAGCTTCTAAACTCAGAACCCTCAAACCCAAAAGAAGCTCTTCAACATCAAACTTGGAAGGATGCCATGACAAAATAATACAATTCTATCTATTCTATCTTACAAAATGATGCATGGGATATTGTACCTAGACCCAAAAACAAGTTAGTTGTCTCCTCCAAGTGGTTATTCAAAATTAAACATGCAACAAACAGAAGTATTGATAAATACAAGGCAAGATTTGTTGCAAGAGGGTTCTCCCAAAAGGAAGGCATTGATTATGAAGAGACTTTTGCTCTAGTTGCAAGATATACCTCTGTAAGAATAGTTATTGCCATTGCTGCTGCCAAAGGTTGGAAAATCCATCAGATGGATGTAAAGATTGCCTTTCTGAATGGTGTGATTGAGGAAGAAGTATATCTAGAGCAACCAGAAGGATTCATAATACACAATCAACAAACTCATGTTTGCAAACTAAAAAAGGCATTATACGGGCTTAAGCAAGCACCTCGAGCATGGTATGAAAGAATAGATCACTATCTATCTAAACTTGGCTTCTCTAAAAATGACGCAGACCTGAACCTCTACTTTAAAGTGGTAAAAGGAGATATGTTGATTTTGATTCTTTATGTAGATGATTTGCTAATAACAGGTGAAGATTATCTAATTAGTAAGTGTAAAGAAGATCTTGCAGCTAAATTTGAGATGAAAGACTTAGGGCTACTACATTACTTCCTAGGCTTAGAAGTTTGGCAACATGCTAATGAGATTCTTCTAAATCAATTCTAAATCAAGGAAAATACACTTTAGACATTCTAAAAAGATTTGGAATGATGGTTTGTAAGCCTATGTCCATCCCCATGGAAACAAATCTACTTAAACTAAAAGAAGAAGCATCAAGTTCAGAATCTGCAGATTCCACTCTTTACAACCAGATTATTGGGTCTTTGATGTACTTAGTAAATACCAGACCAGACATTTGTTATGCAGTTAATGCTCTCAGTCAGTTCATGTGTGAACCAAAACAAATTCATATGGTAGCAGCTAAGCACATACTAAGGTATCTTCAAGGCACAATAAGTCTTGGACTAAGGTACAAAGATGTAGATTAACAACTACATGGTTTCATCGATTTAGATTGGGCTGGAAGCACTATGGATCGGAAAAGTACCTCTGCGTGTTGTTTCAGTTTGGGTTCTGCAATGATATCCTGGTTTAGTAGGAAACAATCCTCAATTGCTCAAAGTTCCACAGAAACAGAGTACATTGCCGCATCTATGGGAGCATGTGAAACCATTTGGTTGAGAAAACGTATTTTTAGTTTGTTTGGAGAATCTCTAAAACCTACTATTATTCATTGCGATAATCAGAGTTGTATAATGCTCTCCTTAAACCCAATATTTCACAACAGGTCCAAGCATATTGAGATACCTTATCACTATATTAGAGATATGGTGGAAAAGAATGTTATTGAGTTGAAGTATATCATTATAGAGGAACAATCAGCTGACATTCTCACCAAGGCTCTAGCAAAGACAAAGGTAGAGCACTTTAGAGGTAAACTTGGTATGATTGTAATTTCTGAGAACTTATCTTAGTAACTTTTGATTATTGTACTAATAAAACATTCTTTGTTATGAGTGCTATTTCATAACTATGTGTTCTTTGTGTATATCATAAGGAAGTGACGACTTCCAAATGGTTTCCACTTGTTGTAGAAGTTATAAGCTGACGATCTTATAATGACTTATTCATCTATTGTGATAAAATATCACTAGAATGATATTTAAAATCATGATAGTTTATATTTTGTAAATCAATATGGACTAGAGAGTAAAGGTTAAATTTATCACAAGTCCTATTGTATGGATATATCATGTCTATATGATAAGTATCACATATGTGATACTAGTGCACATATCATACTAAACATCTTGAGTAATTGGTAAATATCATGGACTTGATATTTGGAGACCATTACTCTGAGTACTTGGTGAGTATCATTGATTTGATACTTGGAGACCATTACTCATGATAATCATTTTTGAGCACTTGGTGAATATCTTGTGAGTTGATATTTGGAGACCATTGCTCTGAGTACTTGGTGAGTATCATGGACTTGATACTTGAAGACCATTGCTCGTAATATCAATAAAATGATATAAATTTTAAATGATTATCTATACTCACATATTACTTTGAGGTAATATTTCTTATCCTCCCTAGCTAAGAGGGAGTGTTAATGATTATAGCTTTAGTAAGATAAAATGAGATTATTCATATATATATATATATATAATATTATATTACTATATACTTATGAATAATACATTAAAACGACTGAAAGTTAACATAAGGTGGCGGTGCAAAGTTAAGTTTGTTAAACATTGTAAACTGCTGCCTCTACCACAAGGTGGCGGCCCGACCACTGTGGAGTCACCTCCATGATGGGCGTGACTCCTTATGGAGTCACGACCATCGTGGAGATGACTCCACAATGGGAGGCTCTCCACTATATATGCACTGTTGTGTAGTGCTGAGACATACAACAAACATCGACATAAATACAATAGTCCCAAGTGTATTCTCAGCAGTACATAACAGTGATAAATATATATTCTGTGTTTATTTTCAGTGATATATTTACAGCATTTTGAATTACTTCATTTCAATGTTGATCCACTCAAATTAATAGTTGATTATATATATAGACTTGAAGATATTATCACCGAGTTTAGAGTGATATTCATTCAATATATATATATATATATATATTCAGTTGTAAAATATATATATATTTGATCTTAGTTTTAACAAATACGAATAACTACCAATACAAGTTTTATTGAAAAAAAGTGAACTGATAGAATTGCATTTGACTATGCATGAACCAGTTCCAATTGATAGCACATAGATCACCGACAACAAAGATCCAATACAAATCTTCTGCTAGCATACGCTGATCTTCTGCAACTCAGTATACAAGGCCTTCTTTCTGCACCACTAAACCTCTTACACTATGCTGCCTAATATACCAATATAGCTTGCACTATATCACCTTCAGATCTCCGTTACATATGCTCGCACTATACTGCTCATAAATCATTTCACTCCACTCTCATGCCTCAGATACAAAAAGTTTTTCTTTATTTATATAGATATCCGATCATACATATGTTGGCCACACTAAAGTGTGTGATGGCCCCAAATCAAAAGGATATTACAATTGTATTTAATGCATTGCCATCAATCCTAAATCTACGACACACTTAAGAAAACTCTATAGCATGCTACAACAAGACCCAAAAGTAAGTCACACTTAAGATGTACACAATGCATATTACTTTTACCAAGACTGTCGGAACACGACAACCAAGACCAAAAGATGATCCACAAAATATCTGAACCCACCAATGGATGAAACTTGATAGAATTTGTCCAGAACATGATGTAGCCAATATACCAAAACCATCTGAAGAACTGCACCATTGTCCAGATACCAGGAACATCTGGAGGAACATTGTAAGTATAGCAGTCAATAGGAACCGATTGAAAACTTCATGCAACACTGATTACCAAGAGCATAAAAGTGTACTAAGAACATGTAATCCATGAGTATAACCAAGTACACCTGCCATAGAACACCAAAACTGTATGTATTGGACTTGTCCTATGTATAATTGAAACCTCTGATGTATTACCGAGAACCACCAGGTACATAACCAAAACTGCCAACAACCAACTGATGCCGCCAAGATGATGGTACAAAGGTTTTGACATCAGTGACATCAATGCCAACAACATCTTAATATGTCTAACACTATGCCCCCATTTATTGCCCATTACTCATATCTGTCTCATCAGCTGTGGTCTCATATCTTGAAATTATATCAAATACATGTAGCAGCGTAGGACAAATCTCGTGCCCAAACTCTAAATCTTGCATATTGTACCAATTTACCAATACTATGCCATCATACGTTCTTTAAATGTCACTACCCATTTTGATAGTGTGCCTTCCACCTAGCTGCCCATTCAAAGGATATGGGTGATGTTGTACTCTTTGAACGAATTTAATAATTTACATGTTGATTTTATATATTTGTTCACGTGCCATGCCAAAGCCTCCCCTTTAACCAAAGCATTTACAATAATCATTGAGTCACCCTCTAGGCAAACTTTCTCCACAAATAACTTCTTTGCCATTTTCACTGCTTTAAGAGCTACTTGTTCCTTTGCCTCATTGTTTGTCTTGCGATTAAGCTTTTTTGCTTTGGATGCTCAATGTTTCCAAGAAATCTCTTGCAACAAAATCCGCACCAAAAGGGCACATATTGCCTTTTGATGCCCTGTTAAAATTTATTTTGATCCACCCCTCTTCCTGTTTCACTCAATTACTGATTTTTATCTCCCAAGCAACTAGATTAACCTAGTGTGGCCCATCTAGTCATCTTTTTATTTAGTAATCTGATTGCTAATTTTTTCATCAAAACACATATTTTTATTCTATGACAACAGACCAAAAAATTTAAAAATAAGAGCAAAATAAAAGGTAATTCATCTTTACTTTGTAACTGTAATGGAGGAAATATGACTCCGTGAAAAGGAAAACCATGTTCCCTTGAGAGTGAATTTCACTACACACATTTAGATATATTCAACTAGTTAAAATGCTTAAATCAAAGGAACTAGTGAAAATATCAACTAACGGAAAATAAATAAAACATTATATCCATAGAAATGGACAATAAAGAGGATAGAGAGTCTTTTGTTCAAGCCTAAGCATCTCAGCCAAGGACACGAGTGCAACCCATAGACGTTTGCATGTAGCGCTGTCGTCTCATATGGACAAAGAACAAAAAATGCTTAGAAAAAAACAAAGGCCCACCTCTGTTAAGTTTATCTGCAAAACCTAAAAGTGAGAAATACAACAACAAATTCTAAATTACAAGAATAAAATGAAGTAAACAAGATATATATGATTAAATAAAAGAAATGAACAATAAATAAGCACAAGCAAATCTTTGTGCAGTTGAGTGTCCTCAAGAAACTTGCACACACAAGGAGAAGAAAGATGTTTGGGGCTGTTTGGGGACTTGCCTCAGTCAAGTCCTTTCTTTGGTGATTCCACCTCCACAGTAGTCAGATAGCTAGATAAAAGAGAAATAGATAAATGATTTGAGAGACAAGGGATGTGATAAATCCCAAGATCCTCAAAGATACAAGATAAAAAGAAAGATATTACCAGATAGGCTTGAGAAAGCCAAGGGAGTAGAGTAGTTTTGTGAGATTGTTGCAAGAGTGCTATAGAAAGCTGTAGGGAGCTATGCATGATAAGAGAGTGCAAGAGAATCAAGTGATTTCTAGAGATTATGTAGTTCTGACATTTTTTTAATGTATCCTTCTAGGAAAAAACACCTTATTCTGTTTTAGCTCAATGACCTTGTATCCAATATTAGGTCTCTTTATGACATTAACAATCCTTCATTGTTGAAGTCTCCTTTACTCTTGCATCTTGTCTTTTCCTTTTCCTAGGATACCGTAAGAAAGCTGTTAAGATGTTTTACAATCTTATTGATTTCTCTTGATATCTACATAGATGAGCTTGGAGGATTCATTAGGCATGACATTCTTTTTGATTGTGGTTGCATTTTCCTCTCCTAGTTGTTGTAATGTTTTGCAGCATTGATGAGACAGTCCTCCCTGCTGATTTAGAGGGTGTAATAGGAAAGTTAAATGCTCTTGCTTACCGTTGTGAAATCTTTCAGCTAGTGTTCAACCTTGGTGAAGGCAAAGTCATAATTCTCATAATCTTGAGATATATTCTTTCTGGTTTTGGTTTATAGGTTTTTCTGTCCATCCAAAGCTTGGTTCTCTGGTACAACTGTAAAAGCTATGGGCTCTCCTTTTGGTTTTGGAGCAACAATTCTTTATTAACAGTTGTAGACTTGCCTTTCACTTGGGTGGACACATATTGACATGATCCATGCATTTATGGTCTCACTATGACCTGTTGTAAATAGAAGCTTTTCAATTCTTTTGCCATGTGTAATTTGATACCTGGTTTTCTCTGCTCGAGAACAATTTTCAGGTTCATTTGCTGTTAACACAAGCTGAAGGAATTTGGGTGATTCAAGGCCTGGGAGGACGAATACCCATGCTTTCCTTAAGGTTCTCTGTGATGTTTTACTGGCATTGTTTTCCCTAGATGATGGTAATGTTGATATCTAGTGATGAATTTGCTTCTCAGAAACATAATCTGTCTTCCTCCATTCAAATACTCTCTGACAGTGGTAGTTACCTTTCTCCCACAAAGGGTGAGATGAATAGAGACGTTAGAGATTCGAGGAAGATACATACATTCAAGTTTTCAACACACCAACATCTCTCACCTGCATCTTCTCATCCCTAAAATATCTTCTGTCTGGAGCTTATCATTAAGATGGTTGGTGACATTGTTATCCATATTGACTACTTCCACTATTGCTGATTGGTTGCATGGTTATATACCTGTTGAACAATTTAGGAATTGAGATAGACAATGGTTTTTTACATCTTTTACTCTCTTGCAAGCTGTGATGATGGATCACTTTTTTATGGGTTGCATTGTCTAGAATGAGATTTAGTGGAGATATCCCTATTTGTACAAAAGCTTGGGGTTACTGCCTTATCACTAATTTCTGCTGTTTTACTAAAATTGTTTGCCTCTTTAGCTTTAGAAGCTTGGTTCATTTAGATGATGTGCTCTCCGTGGGCTGTTTATGTTTTCAAAGCTTATTATATTTATGTTTGCCTATTTGAGTTGTTGGAGGTGTCAAGCATCTTTTGGATCCTGCATTTTCTTTCACAAAAAAAGAATTGGTCAGTGAGATTGCTTGTTTGGGGGACTACCACCATGGTATGCAAATTCTCTTCTTATGTTGACTCTAGTGCATTAGTGATTGTTTGGTCAACACAACAAACTATTTTCCCTTATTCATATTGAAGCTTTTGGGGAGATACAACATTATCAATTATTTGTACCTTTGGAGGATTGCTGATCGTAGATGTTATCAAAGGTCATAGGGAGAGTAGCTTTTGTCCTCTTCATATTACACAACTATGCTCTTTTGCTTAGTTCGTTTTTCCAAGAATATAATCATCTTGGATCATGATGTTGTTGTTGTCCTACTCTAGTTTAAAGCTAACTTTTATCCAAAGCCAACAGCTTCCCTTTCATGGTTTGAGAGATTGGCCTCTGTTTCACATGGGTATTTGTAAGTTGTATGTACATATAATTTTATCCATTTTGACTTTTTTAGATCTGGTTAGTGTCTTAGGTTATTTTAGTAGTAGTTTTACTTTAGCTCTTAAGTTTCTATCATGTCCCCTCGTTAGCCCAGACCTAAATCCAACTTGTTAGCTCATACGGTCTCGTGTTAGCTAATTAGCCTTGCAAGGGGGCTTATTTTGAGGGGGCACACTTGTGCACCACCTCTCTTACTTAGGACCTATTTCAATTTTTGCAATTGTGCCGCCCATTTGGGTTAGCTGACTAGTTTAGATTCTAATTCTTGAGCGTCATACTTATTTGGATGTTGGTAGAGCATTTTCATCATCGATCAACTTTGCAAATGCTTGTCATTGAAATTCCTATTTGGAATTCAATTGGAGATTGCAGTTTCAAAGGTGAGAGATCCTTCCTAGTCTGCTGTCACTCCAATTAGGTGAAGTCTGTTAAAGACCTAATTGAATTGATAGATTCGATTGTCCCTTTGCAGATCAGCGATACCATTTCATGCTTGGATTGTCACCCATCTTCAGCATCAGCGAAATCAATATTATCCTTGCATCACAGCATCAGATCACAACATACTTATCACTAGTTCATGGAATCTGTGGACATCATATTGCTTACATGCCAGAGTGATAACCAGTTAAATCCAATCACGGCATCATTGGAGGTGGTGGCAGAGATTATAACATTCTGATCACATATCATATAGGCGGACATCTCTGCGATAACAAGACCACTTTATTCATTGACATCTGGGACAAAAATATTTGCCTCAGCATTCCATTTATACCAGCATAGCAACATTGGCGACACCACATATTGGAATTACGGCACTGATATTGGCTCTGGCACTCATATACATATACAATATTGGCAGTGTAATGTCACCAGCAAACTCATTGTGGATCTATTGCAGTGCGGTACTGAGACTGATTCTAAGATCACACATTGGACAACACATCTATATTTGTTAATCATCGACACTCCTCCGTGACTCCCAACGCGGAACAATCGATAGTTGATCAAGTTGTTACTATAGTCGGGTTAAAGACCATTGCATTCACTCAACTTCATGCTACTAAAGCTAGGTACAAAAATATATTGGATCCAACAAGTCTATGTTGAGGCTAAGGAGATTGAAATGTTCATTACAAATCACCACATTTCATAGGCTATTTTTAGATCAATCTTGCAAATAGGACTACTGAAGGTATTTTAAATAATGCAAATGTTTGATTTCATGTTTTACTTAAGTAATTTAATGAAAAGATCAAGTATGCATTCTTCCTTGTTTTTAATTTTTCAAATAGGTTGCTGAAACTAGATTTGCATCCAACACAATTGCCATGAGATGACTTGTTGGAAGGTGCTATATGTGCTTTTTGGTATGGTCATTAGACAATCACGGTCCTAGGCTATTTAACACTGAGGGGGCTGAAAATGTAAAGCAATTGTGGAATCGTTTGGAATATGTTCTTGGTTTCATTGACTCCAAAATGAGTACGATTTGCTTTATTTACATGGAAAGGCCATGCCTGTGATAAGTTTATGATGGCATTAACTCAATGATTTAGGAGATGAAATACATCACAAATGCAAAAGAACGAGATTATGAAGAAACCCATCTTCAAAGAGGTGCAATCAATTTGTTTTGGGTGGTGTAACAAAATGATCGAGCCTTTGCATTGACTTCCAAATTTTATAGTGAAGAGATTCTTGCTATGCCAACGAGGGTGCCACCATTTTGATGCAAAAGTCTGCAAAGGGTTAGGAAAGTTCGCACTAAACTCTTCCTTGATCTTTATATGAAAGATGTAGTTCCAAGCGAATTTGTTGATTTCGTAGGCCTTCACTGGTCAAATTTTTTCCGCTCTTCGTGACAAGAACATGAAGGATGCTCATTTTGGGTGGTACCTCAATGGCCACAAATTACCACACCTCCTAGTTCTTGCAATCAATATTTGATTGCAAGTAGGTATAGGAAATTTTCCGTCTCTAAATTTGGTTTTATCATTCAAAAAGTACTATTTTCAAATTTGAAGTTTGATATACAAAATTGTTAATCTAACCTCTCTAATGAGAGCTCCCTTTGCTTCGATAGTTCCCCAGTTTTTCTTCAGTTGAATGGAATTGGAGTACATAGCCCTTCATGTGCACTCAATAAAGCGCAAGTAATTGACATCAAGCAAAGGAGGGGAGTTAATTTATGTGCATTCCAATTTGTGCCTTCTTACTAACAAAGATGATGAGTACAAGGAAGGTGCAATAGAGCTGTGGGACGTAGAACCAGAGTCAACTGAGTTGGATCTCTCTTTTGTTACATAATATTCAGTTTTTGAGGAGTTGAGTAGCCAACATACTTTTTGTTCAAGTGGCAGTGGGGTCCCATGTGGTTTTGCTAAGGTATTTTGCATCATCTAATGTTAATGTTGGTGATGATACATATAATGCTCATTAATGAACTGACTAGTAATTGTTTTTTCTAAACATTAAACAATGTTTATCTATTGTCACATTCAAGTTTGAGTCTCTTGATTTTGAAAACTGAACTTAAATTAGTGTATTATGTTTCTAAATTTGAATTCGTAATGGCATTATGTATGTGTGTGTATACGACTACGTATATACATGTGTAGATGTGTATGTATGTACATTTGTAAGTATGTATGCGCGTATGTATGTATTAGGTACGTATGAATGTATGTGTATGTATATAGGTATGTAGGTAGGTACGTATGTATAATACCAAGACATACCCAGAAAAAGACAAAAAATTTGCAACATAGCTAGGAAAAAATTATGGATGGCAAAATTCTTGCTCTGATTTGGGGGATGACATTGTATGACAACTAAAAGTTAATATGGATTTATAAATAAATAGATATTTGTCAATAAATTCAAAAATCAAGAAAGCATGGCCGATATCAAAATTGTCTTCCAGGGCTCAAGCATGGGAAATGTGTCAGGGATGGCAGGGGGCAATCCTTGTTAATCAGACCATCCATTGTCACATCCTTAAAATCCTAGCAACTCTTGTTGGCTCCTTGGATCCTGGGGGTTTGCACCTTCTAACAGTCATATTTATTGAATCTAAATGTGTAAGTATATAGGCACATATATATGTATGTATGTGTGTGCATGTATGGGTGTACGCACGTACATACGTACGAATGTATGTGTACATTTGTATGTATGTATAATTTTAATTTTTGTATGAATGTCTGCAACGGGTACCCAGAAAAAAATAAAAAATTTGCAACTTAGCTAGGAAACATATATGGATGGCAAAATTCTTGCTCTGATTTGGGGGATGACATTGTATGACAACTGAAAGTTAATATAGATTTATAAATAAATAGATTTATGTTAATAAATGCACAGGTCAAAAAAGCATGACAAATAGCAAAATTGTCTTCTGGGCCTCAAGCATGGCAAATGTCTCAGTGATGGCAGTGGGCAGATTCCTGTTAGTCAGACCATCCATTGTCATATCCTTAAAATCCTAGCAACTCGGCTCCCTACATCCTGGGGATTTGCACCTTTGTAACGTTCATATATTTATTGGAAGTAAAGTCTGTTGGCCCTTTTGATCTGATGATTCTCTTTAACATTTTCTAGGTTCTAGATAAAATATTTCATATAAAAAAAAATCCAAAAAGATGCCATGGTAGGAATTTTAACTCAAAGAGGTTCAGTAAGTCTGCAAATCCTGAAAAATTGGCATTGAAGCACTAAGAAATACTCACTATCATATACTCTATTTAGAAAAACCTCATTGTTTATTTTTCATATGCTTAAAGAACACTATTGCCAAACCATTTGAATTAAAGAGAGCTATATTGGAATAAGAAGTTCTGGGTGATCACATCAAGTTTTCAAAGTGTCTTCCTCCTATGCTTTGTACACACCAGCCTGCTCCGTTATCCCTAGGATGATTTTTGAAGTTGCTTTTGGAACGTTTCAGGCTTTGCTAAATGTCTGCAAGCAAATATGTCATTTTTCTCAATGGTTGTGTAGTGTTAATTCTTTGATTTATATGTTTATAATTTATGCTCAATAGATCAGAGAAGACAGACTAGATGCAGCACTTGGGGAGTTGTCTGTTATTTCTCCTGATATGGGTCTTATTTATTGTCAGTGTATCAGCTAATGTTTGTCCTTTTATCAGGCTCACAAGAGGCAAAGGATATTCTGTCACTGCTGAAGGATTGTGCTGGTGATACTGAGGACCTTCAAAGCATTGTCAAACTTCAAGTAATGTATTTTCGCTTGTGTCTTTTTGTTAATGGTTTTGTTTTCCTTGATTTCTTATTTTTGTTTGTTTTGTCTCAGATTTATGTTTCACTTTTAATGGAATGTCCACTGTTCAAGCATTTTTGCTTTAATTGATTTGTACTTAATATCTGTACCTATTGTACAGATTGCATATGCTATCCTGTTTGGACTCGTCATAGCATTAATGTCTGATGCATTGAGTGGATCCCAAGATCAATCTGTTTTTACTTTTGATTCTGATTTTAGAAGAGAATTTCAAGGAATTGTAAGTTATGTAATTCATTTTCTTTAATTTTCCTAATATTATGCAAAATTATTGTTATTTTCTATGCTAACTTTGAGAAATCTTTTCAGGTTATGAGTACTGTAAATGATGCAAAAATTGAGGGGTTTATGAATGTTGTAAGGTTGTCTTGGGCTGTTTTCATGATGTTGACTTTTGATGGTACTGTTGGACGTGTTGCTGCTTCAGTTTCTCGTGCTGCTGATGCCACAGACATACGGTCATGTCTTGAGTGTGCTTGTGCAAATGATGCATTCAAGTTTCTATTGACAAGAATACTTAGAACAGCAGCATTCCAGGTTTGCCCGGTGACTGAAACATGTTTTCCCCATTGGATATTTTGTTCTTTTAAGGAATATTGTTTGAAAGATAGGAGAAATGTTTTATGCTATTTTTGGTTCTACGAAAAATAGAGCTCAAACATGCTTCACTTCGCCTGCACCCCTGAGATGGTTGAGTAGCCTTTTGCATCACAGTAGAAGCCCTAAATGTAGGGGCTGTCAGCAGTCGCTCCATCCTTCCCAAACACTCACCCACATGAAATTTATCATATTGTTGAATCTGTCATTGCAAATAAGTTGTTCAATAAAATTCTTAGACAAGAAAGTGGAAATTAGGCCAATATCCATTAGTGATATTATCATATTACACTATACTTGGTAAATTACATACATGAAATAATAATACAGATGGCAGTAGGTACCAGATATGTAAAATATATATTCGCTCATGAATTCATTACAGAGAAGACCAAAGATAGTCGACCAAGGATTTCAGTTCATTCAACTATAATATACTACCTCCCTTGGCGGTAGACAACATATTTAAAGGACCTGACGGTTGCCAAGAGGAACACAGCTATCAACCAAACAACATTTACAACTACCCGAGAGTTGCAACAAATTAATACATAGACAGATAACCAATATTATCAAACATAACAATGGGCATTGTATGCCAACTAGAATGGGAAATGTTTCTAGTATGGTAGCAGATGGGAGGACTCTTTTTGGGAACAACAAAGGATAGTAATTAGAAAAATAGGGAAAGTTAAAAATTTATAGGAAATTTCAATTATTTATATATAAATCATTCATCACCATATGTAAGAACCATATTATAGAATTCATAATTTTTTGGATTATACAAAATTAATATTAATAACATCTTCTTAACCCAAAAGTATCTATATATGAATTTTAAATGTACAATTGAACTTTGAAAATAAAGCCTTCATAAGGAACTGAGAGCCAAATAGTGACTAAGAGCCACGAGAAATCTTCATGGCACCAAATTGTGACTAAGAGCCACACCCATGAAGAATACAAACAAGTCAATAAAAAAACAGGTTTATTTATCATATCTGATTGTTTTTTTTAGGTCTTGCAATAAAAATGATGGAATCTGGACAGTTCGAAAGACTCAATTCTTCAGAAATTAGTTGCACAAATGTATTCTACTCTTTCTATACTTTGATATTGAAAATCATTTAACAAAATTTTCAAAAATTAAAAATTGGTCCTGAATTTAACGAGCAGTATAGACCAAAATCTGCCTAGGTTTGATCAGACATGGAAACCATGTTTAATACATGTTATTTAATGCAAGTATAAAGTCAAATTGATTACAGAGTCTATATTATATATACACTATACAATGTGATTTTCTTCATTATCTGACCAACAATACATAAAAACTATAAAGTTTTAAGGAAATGCAAGAGGTACAGAAGTAAATCTAGTGAAAAAGCAGTTAGGCAATCAAACCATTCTGTGCTGTAAAAATTCTTGGTTGTCACAACCATAGTTCGCACACTCAGACTTGGAGAGTACTTGGCAAGCCCAAAATTTTGAAGTCCGTAAAAATTTGGCAAATACTTAACGAAAACTCGGCAAAAAATCAACAACTTAGAAAGTACTAAAAATTAAAATTTCTTAAAGTAATATATTGTTTTTTTGCAAAATTCAATTACAAAATATATTAGATTAAAATATGACATCTTGAAAGAGAAAATGCATGGCTTTATAGGTAGAGTTTTACATGTGTTGGCATTTTTACCCATGTTTTCCCTATGTCTATAAAAATGCGGGAGTTAAACTTGAAAAAGCTCGCCAAGCAAGGGCTCGTCAAATCAGAGAGTATACTCGCAGAGTTTGCAAACTATGGTCACAACAAACCACTCAAAAACCAACTGCTAGGTTGGTGCAATCGAAATTCGGTCAAAAAAAGGATCAAATTAGTCTCGGTCAATATTCTACCACTTTCTTCCACACCTCTTTTTTTCAAATTTCTGCTGGTTTTCAAGATCCTAGCCATTATCATTTCTCCCTAAAATGTGCTGAGGATTGGAACAATTGGAAATCGCGTGGAGACATGCCCACATGTAACAGAGTTTAAAAACATCCAAATTTTAAAATCTCCTAGCACAATCATTTTCATTACCATACAGGCTCTCATCAACAAAATTCTATGGAGGGAGACTAGGGTCTTGAATAAAAATTTCTATATAAGAAGTATTCCTTTCCTTTGTTTAACTCAACAATTGATTTTCATTTCAGTTTCCCACTTTTGCATTCATTTGGAAAATGGGGCCCCAATTTAAATAGTTTGGAGGGAAAAATTTACACAATTTTTTCTGCATTTGGTTTTATGATAATCTGGTCCCTTAATGTGTACAATTAGATAGTTTAGTACCTTTCTAATTGGCTCTCTGTTAACTATTGTTTCTTTTAAAAATATCCTTTGTATTTTTTATTTAAGGAGCCTTCGTCTCCTTCGTAATTACCAAAGAAACATGACTCGAACTCGCCCATGACTCGGCAGGGACGACTCGACCCGTGACTCGCCGATGACTCGGCTATGACTCGGCAAAAAAAAAACCAGAGATTTTTTAAAATTTAAAACTTGTTTTAGACACCCATTATTGAATAAAGCTTAAAAACACTATAACATCATCAAATAGAATCTAATTTGATCACATACATAAACATACATCCATCACATAAGTACAAACGTAAATTGTAGGCAGCTGAAGCAAATAGAAAACATAGATATGCAGAATTGTAAAATATAAAATATAAATGTTGTCAAATGTATATAAAATCCATGACATCAAATGTTCCCAAACATGTGTAAAGTTGTAAAGTGTAAACAACAAAAATAGGTTTATGGCTCAAGCCTTAGGCTCTACTACTCTAGGTCAGTCTCATCCTCAAAGTAGTCAGTCTGCCTCCTACAAATGCGTCTGAGGTAGGTCCTGTATGACTGACAAGCCATAGTCTCTGCCTGTGATGTGCCACTCTGATCAACATCAGCTCTACGGGCATTTGATCGTGCTCTATCCTCCTCCTCTGCCATAGCCACAGCCTCAGCCTCTCTATTTGCTTGGTCAACCCACTCATGGTCCTCCTCAATGAAGATAGGATCAATAGACCCAGTGAGCCACTCAGACTCTGGATCGATCTCTGCTAGAGTGATCGGAGAGGTGTCAGTATCCAAAATCTATCTGGTCCTAAGACGGAGGTTGTAATGAACGAAGACAAGATGTTCAACTTCTCCACAGACAGTCAATTACACCTCTTCGAGTGGATGTGCTTGAACATGGACCAATTGCGCTCACATCCAGAAGCGCTGTATGGCTGACTCAAAATGCGGATGACAAGTTTTTTAAGGTTTGGGGTTGTAGGCCCAAACATATGCCACCATCTATCTGAAATAAGGAAAAAAAAAATCAATGTCATTTCCAAGTTCCAACTTTAAGGATAGATTATAAAATCAAAATGCATAAGCCATAAACTTAAGAGTTAAGTTTAAGTTTAACATATATTTCTACCTGGCTGCAATGTTGTCCTAGACTTTTTGCACATCGTGCTTCCAAAAATCGGTCCTCATGGATTACTATATGCAATCTATCTCTTGCACTGTAGATGTGGTATAGGTAGATATCTTTTGCATCATTGTATATAGGCCACTAAGAACCTCCTCATCTACCTTGAAGTTATCAAGAAAACGATATGATGGATTGAGGAAATAAGCTGTTGCATGGATAGGCCTATGAAGTTGGTTTTGCCATCTCCTATCAATGATCTCCCAAAGGGGGCCATATTTATCCTCAACTGCTTTATACCTGGATCTAATGGCCTCCTTGGCCCTATCCATGCCCTCATATAAGTAGCCCATAGAGGGCTTCTCCCCATCAACAACTCGTAGGAGAACTATGAGGGGCTAAGTGACCTACATATAATGTAAAAAAAAAATAGTTAAGTGACAAGTGCGCATTAAAAATCTAAAATAAAAAAAATTGCAAACAAAACATAAATATTTTTACCTCCATGATCTCTTTACAAGGGGTCCAAAAACCTGGCTTATCAAAAATATAATTTGCCACTTCCCTACCCACAGTGCTCATAGAATAGGATGAGACAATCCACTCCTCACCAACAAACATGCGTTTCAAATTGTCGCGTGATTTCAACAAGGATTTCAGTGTGAGGAAATTGGAGGCAAATCTTGTGACACCAGGACGAGCCAACTCCCTTTGCCCCGTGTATTTTCTCATCAGGCTAAGGACCAATGCATGATTATAGATAAACTTGCAAATATTTTTGGCCTTATCAACACATGATTTGATCCATTCAATCTTGCCAATATCCTCTAACATGAGGTCAAGGCAATGGGCTGCACATGGAGACCAAAAAATTTTCGGGTGCCTCTCCATCAAAAGTTTACCTGTAGCAATTTTAAATTAATTAGATTTAGAAATTTAGAAGTGTTAAGAAAATCTTAAATGCATTCATAGATGCCTCTCCATCAAAACTTAAAAAGTTATAAGTTTACTTGCAGCAACATAACTTGTTGCATTATCAGTCACCACTTGCACCACATTTTCTTCTCCCACCTCAAGTATAACTTCCTCAATAGCTGCACATAAGTATGTGGCATTCTTCACATGTGAGGAAGCATCAATAGACTTCAAGAACATGGTGGTTCTTGAATATAAAGAAAAATAATTATTAATTATCATGGATCAATCAAAAATTCAAAATCAAAATTAAATTATTCAATACATTTGGGTAAGTAGAATTCAATGAACAATCACCTGCGCTAGAAACAAGAAAATTTAGGAGTGTCCTATTCCTCCTGTCCGTCCACCCATCTGTCATGATGGTGCAACCATTTTGCCTCCAAGACTTCTTGTGGTCCTCTAGCTCAAGTTGCATATCATTAACCATGTCTAACAAGAGGGGGCCACTTAACTCAGTCTCAGTAGGGGCTTTAAAGCCCGCCCCACAAATGGTTACAGAATCTATCATACTTTGCCAATAAGGAAACCTGTCACAAATAGATTACGATTAATCATTAGAGTCTTAGACAAAGCATAGTTCAACTTCAAACTATAAAATTTAAAATTTAATTTTAAACTTGAAGAAACTTAGAAAACAAATAAAAGAGAAATACCTGGCAGCAATAAATGGAATGTTGCAAAAGTACCAAAACTTGCAAATTTGTTTTCGGGCAGCATCATGGACCTCCTTGTTCCAACCCATGCTCTCAAGCGAGGGTTGTGCACCAGGAGTAGTGCGTGGCTCAAAATAACTGTCCAACCTTGATGATTTTTGGACTCTAGGGCCAAGGGTAATTTTGCCACTTGAAAGAGCAGCAGTAGAAGCACTAGCAGCAGCACTAGGATAAAAGGGAGGCCTAGAAGAACCTTGTCCAACACAGCCTACAGATGTGGATGCGGATGCGGGTGTGGATGAATGGGAGCCAATAACATTTCTCTTCCAGTTGCCTCTTTCTAGTTTCCTTTTCTTCAACATATTTTTCTAACTGGACATAACAAAAACGAATTGCCTCGGGAGTTGCCTTAGTACATTCCTCAGCATCATTGCCAGGTATGCCGACAATATGGTATTTAAGCCTATTGATGCCACCATGAAAAATTTCTTTACAAAAGGTGCATTTTGTTTGGTTTTTTTGTCTACCGGGAAACTCTTCGGAATATTTCCAACATGGACACTTTGGAGGCATTGGGAAGAATTAATGTTTTCAAAACTTGGAATGTGGCTGCAATAAAATTAAAAAAACTTCAAAAACAAATCTAAAAACAATGGAAAACCATAAACATGCAAGCAAAAATCAACAAAATCTAAAAATGTAACACTTACCTCTTTCAAATGAGTTGAGAGCAGCTGTTATGAGCTCCTTGATGCTCTCAATGCTTCCCCAATCCGATTTTGTGGACTTGTTGATGCTTTTCTTCCCGGCTGGTTGCAACCCTTTGGCTTCTTTTTTTTCTTCCTCTCTCTCTCTCTCTCTTTTTCTCTCTTCTTCTCCTACAAAGCAACTACAATGCCTTTTAGGGCAAATAACAAAAGACTTATGCAAAAAAAAGTAAAAAAAAATTAAATTTTTTTTATGTTTTTTAAAGGCAAGCTCGGGCCTGCCGCGGCGCGGGTCATGAGCCTCGGACTTGGCGAGTCATGGCATGACCTGCTGACTCGGCGAGTCATGCGGGTCATGATCCATGACTCGCGGGTTGACTCGGCCGGGTCATGAAAACCCAGGAGCCACTGCTCGGCCCGCGAGTCATTAAAACTCGCATGACTCGCGGTGAGTTATGTTACTTTGGTAATTACTCATAAAATCAATCAATTATCATTTCATTGTATTAGAGCCCATACATTCTTTAGACAATTTTTAATTTAGTCTTTATACCTAGAATTAACCTCTAGAAGTTTTTTTTACAAATTTTTGTGGAAAATTGTGAAAAATTAGAAATTTTGAGAAGAAGGTTTTTTTTGATTTTTTAATAAAATCAAAGTTATTTTTTGAAGAAGAGGTTTTTTGTAGACATTTCATCCTTCTCTGCAAAATTGCGTATTCTTGGTCTCAACAGTTTTTTTTGGCAAGATTGCGTTTTGGGTTCCCTCTAAAAATCATGACTTGGATTTTTAATGAAAATTGTGCCTTTTTCTTTTGGTTTTTTCACAGCTTTTGGAGGGTTTTTGGCGCCATTGGTTTGAGATTTTCGAGTATAGTTTTTGGCGCAAGCTATAAGATTTTCATGTCCATTTTTGGCTTTGACGAGGTTCTCATTTGTGTTCATTTCTTCCTGCACAGTGTCCTGCAAGAGGAGATTTGAGGGCTGTGATACAACTTTCATCTAGAAGGGTTCTATGCTTCTGATTTTTGCGCAACTTTTGTTTGCTTTATTTGGGAGATTTGGACATGGGTTGGTTTGTAGTTTGTGCGACTTTGTGAGGGCTTCAACACAACACTTTTTTTGTGTGGTTTTCGGCGTTTCTAAAGCGTGTGACTGGTATTTGGTGACACAAGATGGGGTTTCGAGTTTTTCTTGTGAAAATCTTTGATGTTTTTTACGATTTTTTAAACAAATCAGTGTCATGTGTTTTTCATTTTTTGTATATTTTTTTATAAGTCGAGGTTTTTTTTCTATAAAAGGGTTTTTGCACATTTTTTCTGAAAAAATGGTGTGTTTTATACTAAAGCAACATCTAAGGTTTTTCTCAAAATTTTCCACAAAAGTATTTTTTGTAAAAAGTCTTTTGCTTGATTTTTTCCTGAAAAAATTGTGGTTTTCTTTGTTGTGGGTTTGCTTTTTTTTTTTGATGATTTTTTGGAAAAAGTCCTGGGTTTTTTTCTGTCTTTTCCCTCAAAATGTAGGTTTTTGACAATTATTTCATAAAATTGTGGCTTTTCGTCTTCCACAAAATGTTTTCACAATTTGTTTAAAATACTTACGGTTTCTTGCCGAATGTTTTGGGTCATACCTCAGGTTTCAAGGACAAATGCTGTTTGTGCAAATGTATTGGAGTATATTGGTGTTTTTGGTTGTTGCTGCTTTTAACGATTTTTGGAAAAATCATTGTTTCTAAGAACTGCGAATTTTTTGAAGCTAATCGCAGTGCCTCTCAATAAAGGGATGAATAACTTTGTTACTCGACATCATGCTGGAAGGATTATGGTAAACTTGGTTATATCCAAAGGTTTTGTAGCACCTGATGGGGTTTTAGTAGCAATTTCATGTTGTAGAGTATTTTGATTAGAAGGAACATAGAGAATAAGAATTTACATGTCTCCATCTAATACTTTGAAATAGAGATTTGGGTCTGCATCATTTTTGGAGAAACCAAGTTTTGATAGATAATGGTCTATCCTCTCATACCAAGCTCTAGAAGTTTGTTTGAGACCATATAATGCTTTCTTTAATCTGCAGACATGAGACTGTTTATTGTGAACTACAAATCCTTCAGATTGCTCTAGGTATACTTCTTCTTCAATAACTCCATTTAGGAAGGCAGTCTTTACATCCATTTGATGGATTTTCCAACCCTTAGATGTAGCAATATCAATCACAGCTCTCATAGAGGTATACTTGGCAACTGGAGCAAATGTTTCTTCATAGTCGATGCCTTCTTTTTGAGAGAAACCTCTTGCAACAAATCTTGCCTTGAATTTTTCTATACTTCCATCTGCTGCATTTTTGATTTTGAATAACCATTTGGAGGTGACCAATGATTTATCTTTGGGCCTGAGTACAATATCCCAGATATCATTCTCAATGATAGATTTGTACTCCTCTGTCATGGCATCCTTCCAAGTATGATGTTTAAGAGCTTCCTCAACATTTGAAGGCTCCGATTTTATTAATTCACTCATGAGTGCAACATAACTGGAAAATCTATTAGGTCTTTTGCTTTCTCTGGACGTACTTGGAGGGGCTGCATATCTTCCTACTTCATCAATTATCTTCTTAGTCCATAGAGGTCTTTTCTTGTTTGTTCTAGTCTCTTCAAAGGTATCCATGTGATCAATGAAATCATTGTCTTCAGTAATCTCTCGATCTCCCTCTGAATATTAGGAGAGAGATCTTCTTGAAGATCATCATTATTTATTTCATTTTCATCTTTGGATCTTTTAAATGCAATATCTTCCTTAAAGATCACATCTCTGCTTAGTTCAATATTTCTTTGTCTTGGAATGTAAATTTTGTATGCCTTGTAAGTTTCACTATATCCAACTAGAATTCCTTTCTTCCCGGAAGGTTCTAATTTGGTTCTTTTCTCCTTAGGAATATGAATGTAGACTGGGTATCCAAATATCCTAAGGTGGCTTACATTAGGTTTAATTTTGTTGAAATTGATAACATCGTTCAAATAATTTAATATATAAATGTGTACATATTAATGGATATGT
Organism: Chamaecyparis obtusa; assembly: GCA_027943335.1. Classification (NCBI taxonomy): domain Eukaryota; kingdom Viridiplantae; phylum Streptophyta; class Pinopsida; order Cupressales; family Cupressaceae; genus Chamaecyparis; species Chamaecyparis obtusa. The sequence goes on from BSBK01000433.1 coordinate 2,894,021, forward strand.
ATTTGCTAATACATATACATTAATATATACGTATATATATTTCATTATTATATTTGAAATAATCTATTAATATATATATACATTAATATATACATATATATTAATGTATATGTAATTACAATTACATATACATTAATATATACATATATATTAATGTTTACATATTTGAAATGATAACTATCAAATACCGATTATATCGGTTTTATTATACATGGCAATAATGAATATCAAATAACGGATAAAGTATTGGTTTAAATATCTTCTATCAAAGTAAACCGATAACTATCGGTGAAAGACTAAGTATTCAACATCATATAAACCGTGAATAAATAGTTATCGACAGTGATTAAAGTCGATCGTTTTTGATGTACGTCGACTGTATTCCCATCACCACCGTGGTTAGTGTTATGCAATGTTAAAATGATGGTTATTGGTATGAAACGGTGCGTATGAAATGAACTGCTTTGAACAGTCATGACTTGATGAGTCGTGACTCATTAATGAGTTACATCTCATCAAGTCATGACTGCTCATTGCAATATATAATGAAAGTCATTTGATGATTCCAAGACACTGAATACAGTAATCAATTAGTAAATAAGTGTCGATGCATCTCTGCAATATTAAATTCTGAAAATCAATACTAATTTCTAAGAAGTCTATCATACTTAACATGGTATCAGAGCAGGTACACTTCCTTGGAGAATTTGACTGAATAGAGAATTATGTGATAGGTTTATATCAGACAGAGTCGTGAGATTCAGAAGCTGGCAGGGAATTCCCCCGTATAGTTTATTGTTATTGAGGGGGCATATCTCCGATCGAGCTGCGATCCCCTTTGGAGACTGCAGTGAGACTCCCGCATTGGAGATGAATGCAAAGAACTCAGAGTGTGAATGCTGAGTGAGGTGATCACCGCAGATTGTGGGTCGCCGTTGAAAGTTTTCGCAGTTGCAGACTCGACTGGGCACCCGCAATGAGGGATCTTCTTGTGGTTCGTGTGCTCAGCCTGTGTGCGGTGAGATGCCAGGCGAGCTGGGAACTCACCAATATGTTTTGTGCACGTTTTGTCCAACAATGACATGCTGATGCTGATTGAATCTATTCTCCGTTATTGCCGTATGATATAAGTTGTCGATTTCTTTTTGTGCATTGAAAGAGGATTGGCCGATTGCTGCCCAGTGTGATTACCTTTCAATGTGAAGCATCTGGCAATCATAATGTTATATTCTGAAGATGGGAATTATGTCTGTATATATCTTTGGCTTGAAGTTCAACTCGGGAATCTATAAATCTATCCTTTGTGAAGTGTGTGGAGACATATGAATTCACTATCGAGTCCCTTTGCATTTCGATAGAGATGTTTGGATGTACTTGTGTGTATTCAATATAGCCAATCATTCAAGAGAGTTCATTGGTTTTATAACTGCAGTGTGTATTATTGAAATACATGTAAAACATTTTTTTTTGTCGTGAATATACTATCTCCCAGACTTGATCGTATTTATGCTGCGGATGAATGAATGGAAACAACGTATGAATGAAGAATTTGCACGGGTATCTATTATCACTGAGGTTTGAGTTATTATTAATCAAAGACAAATTAACAACAACCACCTGATACTTGCGATACATCTTTGTATCTATTCTTCAATACCTGGCTACTTCTCTGTATCATTATAAGAGACGGACAAAAGAAATGTGTTTACAGAAGTCATGTTATTGCTATCGCGGATTGTGAGGTATCAGGCAAAGTATCGAAGAAGTATATATTGAAGGCATCACACATTGCATTTGATCGAGTCAAAATACTAAAGGCAGTGTTGATAATTATATAGATAGTGCATTCTGAGACACAACAAAATGATTGTTCATGTGATCTACAATGTTTAAAAGATGAATCAAGTTAATTAAGTGGCAGTTGTGAAGAGGCCGGATCCAGTTGTAACTGCTTAGGTAGTTGAAACCATTCATAACCACATAGCCGTTAGAGGGAGTAATCATTTAAATGAGGCTTGAATTCGATGTTTGTGAGATTAAATATTTAACTCTGATATGCAGAGAAGAAGACACATCTCATAAGATGAATTGTTTATAAAACTTGGTGTAGACATTTATATTGTTGTAGAGAAACAATTTTAGAATACTATGGTCTGGTTTGTAATTCTTCCTGACTGTTGGATGGGTAAAGAAATCTGATCAAGCACAGAATGCCACATTGAACAAGATATGAGAAGTTCGAGAAATCTGAAGATAAGAATGTACGATTGAATCTTTGGCACTGTCAAAGTTTAAACATTTCGTGATCAAGGTGGATGAGGTGTAGTCTCCTACAGATTCATTGTCTGCTGAAAATAATGACAATATAAAGCTCCAATGTAAAGCACTGGAGCTTTTTTGCTGAATGCTTAAGTAGACGTAATTCTGCCAACAACTACTTATATTCAACAAGTTATTTAAATGGTCCGTGTTCATGAATTCCACCAAAACAGTATTCAGGAAAAGCAAAGAGGGTTCATTACTTGCACAAAAAGTTAAATTTGCAAAAAGAAAAACTTGTTTTCCATGCTTATCCGCCCTTGTTCCCCATGGATCTGCCTGAGTATGGCTAGGTTTGTCCCAGATGAATTAACCTGCCCGGGTGCGAACCCTGGGCGAACTGGACCGGGACCAGTACCTGGTTCGAACCAGACCAGTATTAGGGCCTGGGACCAGCGAAACTGGTCACATAGTCAAGAGCTAATCTCTTTACAGGTTTGGGCCCCAAAATAATCGACATCTTCCTATCATGTTGCTTAATGTAGATTTCACAGCCACATGTTACATCAAGATGATTGTGCGGGAGGAAATATTTGTAGAGCAACCTTATGGCATAACAATTAAAATTAAATAAAATTTAAATACTAAATAGAACAATTATGATTCATGTGTTAAATAAATGATTTCTAGATGAATTTAGTTTCCTTCAGGAGCTTTAGGTTTTAGAAGTTTCTGTATTCAGCCGGGAATGTGCAATAATTGATCTCACAAATTTGAGTTCTGCTGGCTTAAAAATTCTCTCTGGTCTAGTCACTTTCTCCCATCTTGTTGATTTTCAATTTGGGGAAACTTACAGCACAAGTTTTCCATATATGTGATCATACTTGTGTCTACTATGAAAGACAACTATCAATTTCTACCATTCTATGATTCTTAGTGGACAAGATCACTAGATACTCTTGATCCAATGGTCTTTATATGGATGGTATTGAGATGCATCTTCAGTGATGATGAGTATGTACTCTTACAAACTGCTGGTGCTGTTGTATGCTGCAAATTTTAGTGCCATCGGTATTGTTGGTGCGAAATTATCTGAATGCATTTTGGAACCATCTGAGTCTTACCCTTGTTTTTTCTCTCTACTATTCTGTATTTTGGTACAATTCTTTAGAACTTGTAACTCATTGCTGTATGTAATGTCATGCAGAAAAGCTGATTAGAGAACATCTACCCAATCCCTCATGCATTTCAGTTATTTTCAAGTTTCAGCTGTTCGGAGCCTGTTGCACATATGAGATGAGATATACCTAGATTTAGAATGTTGAATCAGGTTTTCTTTATTTTGCTTTTTAAGATTTATCCAAAGGAAATGCTTTCTGAAGCAGATATGAGAATCCTATTTAAAAATTAATATAATTTTGATGGCTAAAAATAACATCACTACCTGTGCATGGATTGAGCACATATATTCACCTTTTTTGTACCATGTGAGTAAACATCGGCAAATTATAAAATTAAGTAAATACAGGGAACATCGATGGATCCGATTTCCACTACATGGCAGTTTTGATTTTACAGGATGAAAGTTAATCCTCTATTGGTTTTCAAAGAAAATCATTTTGTGAAATTGCTTTTATGTGCACATTTTATAATTGAACCATCTGAGTAAAAAGTACTAGAAAAGTGTTATAGAGGATATGTGTTTCATTTTAGATAATGTTTTATGCCAATGATCATGACAGTCTCTTTGGTTTTTGTTGCTTTGCCATATCGTGTCACTTTTAAATTATATTCATCAAATTTTGTGTGGGTCAAAGTACTTACTGAGATTTAGTATACTAGCATGTTTTTACGTAGCTCTTGATTGCTGTAACAAAACTTTATTCTTTATTGAAATGATAGGGTCGAGCATCTTTCTGGGTAAAGCATAACAAATGTGTAGTCTATTTTTTCGTCAATTGCCATGTAATATTTGAGTCTATGGATGCTTGAATTAGGCGACCTTTAAAATTTTTCTTTGCCTGATGTGAGGTTTGTCTTATTTCTACAGAATGATGATGAAGACATGATATTTATGTACAATGCTTATTTACATAAGATGCTTACAAGTTTTCTTTCTCATCCAATTGGACGAGACAAGGCAAGTCAATTATATCCTGTTTGCATATTTCTGGAAGTATTTTTAGAGCATTATTTTCTTTAGCTATCTAGCATTGATATGTATTCCTTCACATGGATATTAGGGAAGGCTGGTTTTATTGTAAAACAAGAAACAACTGTGTTTAATTTACAATTGGTCCTATAGCAGTGGGATCTAATCTTTTGAGCATGCTTTGATGGTTGCTTTTCCATCAAATAACTTTTATCAGTTGACATTTAATTTTGTAGAGCCTAACAATTTTAAAGAATGCAGGTTTGCGAAATTGGAAGCTAGCAATTTTCAGTTGTTGCAATCAGTAGTTTTCTAAGCTAAAATTAGGCAGTTCTTGTTCCCAAGATAGAACTTTAGATTATTGTTCAAAAACATGGATTTGGCAAAAACTCAGGAAAATTTCTGTATACTAGAAAACTCAGTATAATACTCTTCAATTAAAATTTAAAAATATAAACAAAACTGAATTGATGGCTCAAGTAGTTTTTGGTTCATTTGTAGGAAAAATAATTAGTTGAATTGACATCACAGTTAATATTTTACATATTTAATCTATAGAAAACATAGGGCCAAAACATTTTTTTTCCCTTTTTCAAACCAGAACAGGGTTCTCGGGATGGCACTGCTTTATGGTATTCATATTGGTTTCGTAACCACTTGCTTTTGTTCCTTTAATTTTTGTTCCTTGGATACTCTCTCCGTAGAATGTTCTACTGCTCAGTGATGTATTCTTGAGTCACATTGAACTACTTTGGCCCCTTGTGGACATCATTATAGTTATGTAATCTAAAATCAATCAATCCTCACTTCAAATCGCACAAATGAATCTGCACACAATTGTTGACTTAATGGGGATGAAGGTTATGGTTGCGTTGTCCTCTATTTGATGGTAAGCTTTCTTATTCGAGTGTATTTTCTTTTTCAGAGTGACAGCATTTCCAATAGGGTTCTTACACAAGCTGAGTCTGCTGTAGTGAAAAGCTTAACTATATTTCATTTGATGTCTTTTGTTGACATTGTGGTTGTTTTTTGCGGGATGGTTTCTACAGTTTTTGTATTTTGTAATCTCCTCTGCAGTAAACTCACCAATGGGCTCTAGGGCTGGGGCTCTTGGTCATATAGATTGCATGGCCATGTGGACATTAAAATCTTTCATTTCATTGTACATGGGCTCCTGAGATAAAATTTGTTGGGTGCTTTGCCTTTATTGAAGTAGCTTTTAGCTGGATGTAATTCAACTACAAGAGATGAGAAGGCTCAGGAGTCAATAGAGAAATGCCAGAGACTTGTTACAGAAAATAAGTTAAATCAGCCCCCTCTATATTTATTAGTGGTAGTTAATAATAAATATCCTTTTGTGGAAAATGCAAGAAGTCAGTCTCTTTTCTTCCTTTTTAAAAACTTATATGAGAAAAGTGATGTGGAGCAACATTTGGTAGTCATTTACATTATTCAATTCCAAGCTGGTTTTTGAATAGTTTGTAATCACAATTGAAATATTTATGGTATTAATCATTGCCATTCTAAGAAATTGTTGGTCATCATTGACTTTGTTAAATGACAGGCAAAAGAACTGAAAGACAGGGCAATGAATGCTCTTGGGTCATATTCTGTAGGAAATGCATACGAGTCTATGGATGATGATGCTAGAGCTCAGCAGCAGGCTATAGAGGATCAGGCTCAACCTTTCATCTGTCTTCTGGAAGTATTAACGGAAGTTTATCAGGTCGGTACTTTTATTTGTTTTTTTGGTTTGGTAATCCTCATGATTATGCAACCATTGTTTACACTTATATTAAGTATTGAGCCATCATGTTGTTTCTAGTATGTAGAGACTCTAGAGAAGAATATATTGAACGGTTTGCATTCCATGCTTTGTTATGGTCTAATTGTGTAACTAACAAACTTTGTATATGATACTGAAAAAGGATAATGGTTACATTCAAACTTCAACCTGGTTCAGAAGTGTTCTTGATAAAATACAATAATTTTATCTTAAACTTCAAAAATAAAATTTATTAACATTTGTCTACTATGTATAAAAAAAAACGTTTGTCTCTTATGTAATATAATTCTTTACAATGTACATTACCCAGAAAGTCATAATTTCAATATAAAAAAATGCAATGGCCTTCTTAAACTGTGTGTAGATAACATATAATACATATTGCTTATGATTTACTTTTGGTTAGTTGGCGAATATGGTTATGCATCGTTGGCTGATTGAACTAGTCATGGTAGTACTAGTTGCCAACGGTTGGAATTCTTTGGCAACCACTGGCAAGTTTTAGACTACTCCCTTGTTGTAGTTTTGTGTAAGAGAATTTAATACAAATAGAAAACATCTGTTATATCATATGAGAACTCTCTTGAAATATTTTTCTATTCTTGGATGAATCATTTATATATAAAACTCAGTTAACTGTGCTTTAAATAATTGTATATTCATTTAGCATGCAAACACGATGAATTCTTCTCATTGTGAGCGTACTTTCCACATGCAAAATTATAGTTGAAAAACTTGGACTCGCCTCGGACCTGGTAGACCAAAACATTGGACTAGGACTCGGAAAAGACTTGGGCAAGGGCTCTGTAAGGACTTGGCAAAAGAAAAAACCCGTAGTTTTACAAAAAAAAAGAAATAATGCATTTAGAGAACATAAGAGCCATAATTGAAACATTACACATGTTATATGAATCCCAAAGACAATATTTGAATTTTTATTGTAGTTTCAAACTTAAAATGTATATCAGCAGCATAAGTTTATAAATGTTTACAAAATGACATATAGTGATATGTCCAAATGTGAAAACAGCAATCTAAAGACTACATCTTCCTTTTCCCTCTCCTAAAATAACTCAAATTTTTCAGACCTTGAACTAGTAGGTGTTGAGGTATTTAATTGAGGAGTTAATTCTTCTTCATCATCAAAGTCCTTGTCTTCGTCATCCTCCAGTTCATCGGAGTCACCCTAAAGCCTTGTTTTGAGCAAGCACAAAGAACAAATGACTCAAAAAGTGAAAAGAAAATCAAATTGTTGGGTGTGTCCAAGCAGCAGCAAGAGTCCATCACAAGGACTTGCAAGTCCTAATGTCGGACTTGTATGAGTCCATGCGTCGGACTCGCAAGTCTAGAGGGAGTGACTTGCCTAGACCCGATTTGTGAGTCTATGGCAACTCAACTCAGCTCGCCATTGGACTTGCTAGTCCAGCCGAGTCCGGCGATGTTTTGAATTATGAACAAAATTAAAGGTGTGATGTTTTTTTATTTTCTTTTTAGTCCAAAGACCTTTATAATGTAATAGTCTTTTTTCTCTTTAATATGATTATGATTGTCCGATATCTGGAAAGCACTCTAATGAATTTTTGTTTTAATTGTGTACATAAATTTAATTAGCAAAATTTTATTTGTAAGATTTTCATCCTGATTTATTTGCAATGGGTGCAACCTGTCCTCTACGACTATTTCTTTGATGAAAATTGAAAGAATTCAAGTTGGAGCTAGTATTTTGTAATAGCTTTGCATGTATGACTCGTTATATAAGATATAATTTGTAGAAACTGAACTAAATTTTGCAAATGCAAGGAGGCATTTTTATGAATTTGTTTTTCAATTACAATTGAAACACTTGGAGAGGTTGCTGAATGGCATGACCCCATCCAAGGACAAATCGAATTAACAAATAAAGTCTTGCCGAGCTACCAGTGATTATCAAATGAATTCAGAAAATTGTCTTATGCCATGTATTGATCCACCTGTGTGCCCTGGTCGTACGTCACCCCATTACTTGGCTGAATCACTCCCAAACCGCTTGCGTACAACACATGTAGTGTCTGTACTGTCAAATGCTAGTCAACTCTGATTTTGTGGATGTCGTACGAACAATTGCCAAGCTGTATGGTAGGAGCAATCCCTTGCCAGCATACAGTCAGAGTTTGAGCCAGGCCTAGTCGTATGGTGGATTATGGCCAATGTAGATGCTTGCCTTCCCTTCCTATCAAACCTCAATCTGGTTGGTACGGTGATGGATGTGCACGGGGAATATGTTGTACGTCAAATTTGTTTCATGTGCCTTCCCTTCAACTCCGTACGGTATGGCAGCCGTACGCACCAACTCAATATGAAGCTCTCCGGGCTTGGACTCGGATACAATGATGTCGGAGGTGAATGTTGCCAATCAAACAAGATATTATGCAAGTTGATTAGACCACCAGGGACAAGTAAATCAATATTTTCAGGATATGAATAACTGACAGCAGAAAGATCCTCAAAAAGGAACTTTGCATTCAATAATGATAACACTTCAGATTACAATATTTTCACACTGAACTGCCTACCATATACACAGCGTGTGTTGCATATGCTAAAGAAGCATCGCATACAATAAACAAGGAAAAAAATACTTCCAAGAAAACGTTCACCGCTATTAATGACTTTTGCGTTGGCCACAAAAATATCATCATACATGAATAATAATATTGATGGAAACCAAACCATGAACAGTTGCCTCATAGACAGAAAGCAACGACGATTACTAAAAACACCTGGCAGCGGTAGAATATGAACCGACAATGACAAAGCATTCATGGTGACCTGGCAACAATGGTATCACTGAATCGATGCCAACAATGCAAGAACTGGCGATACTCATAAATAACCGGAAGCGCTCCATATATCATTAATCATCAACAACTTTGCTGACAGTTTAACATTCGCACGATGCCAAGTAGGCACCTGCAAATACAAAGACATGAATAATACGAACAAAATGGGAACATACATGTCTCTTATCTAAACAGTGATGATAATTGAAAGATTCCATGACACTTTTGATAGAAACCATAACAACATCTCTGAAGAAAAGACGCAGATCACCACAGGTATAAAATGATCTCTCACGCAACTACTATATCTTTAACATTGTGAAGCAACTCATCATGAACCATAAGGAACAATGCATCAATCATGTCAATACGTGGACCCCGTGCCAATCTATCCATTCGGCCATGGAAATAGAAATACACATGTATCATTATATAGTCATCGTATACATTCATTTATATAAGTAGACCACACAAAAGATTCCTAAGGCAACTCCAATATGCACATAAATCAACTCATTAGGCCACCAAATGCTGCTGTTGTAACTTAGGCCATCAATAAGAATGATGTTGAGGATCTCACCATACCCATGTATAGGAAAGATATCTATCTCATATGCAATATCCAACAAGTAACATGTCTCCATAGTCCCATGCGACTCACTAGCTGTTGTAGACCATGCCAAATCTGAAAATGCAATGGAAACCAAAGTAGGACATACACTAACCACTGAAGAATCTATGAATGTTAAATCACCAATCAATAATAAACAGCTGCCCTATCATATGAAACCAATCACAAATCGAAAGATGAATTGTAGATGCCTTCATCTGCCATTAAAGACAACTCTTGAGTCGCTGATTCACTATAAGTGTCATCAATTAAATCAACATCTCCACCGATGAAATGATCAACATCAAGTGAAATTTCAGAACTAGGAAACTTCTGCTTATCATCATCTATGGAGTTGCTAGTCTCATGGATTTGTTGAAGGTGAAGCTTGGCTTGTTGAGCCAACAACTTAGCTCGTCTTTCTCTTTCTAGCTATCCTTCATTCAACTTTTTGCACTGATCTATATCAGCTGTTCCAAAGTGCAAACAACTAGGCCTATGATAAGATGCATCATCAAAATTATCATGTCCCACGCTTTGACCTTTTGTACCAGCCATGATAAATATTTATCATTAATTTCTTCATGACTATAGGCTGCAATATCTTGAGAAAGAAGAGATATATCACTGCTGTGCATGATCAGAAGATTGAGACTGGTTTCATCTTTTTTATTCTTGCCTTTGAAATCTTCCATGGTATAATGAACAAAACCATAACCTTTGGGGCTGAGATACACAATATACACCTCATGTTTATCACCCACGACTTGAGTGCCAACATGGAAAGACTTAATAGTACCATCATTCTCAGAATCTCATGTGAAAGAGCTGTTGCCTTGTGATGATGTAAAGAAATATGACGGCTCTTGCAAAAATCAGAATTGTCATACATTTGTGTCATGTCTTCAACCTTTGCAATATGGCCAACACTTGCACTTTGAGTTCCAACACTTGTAGACTCCTCTTCTTTAGTTATTCCATGTGTAAAGACTACAAACCCATGAGAATGAGAAAGTAAACTACTGCTGTCCCAAATCAGAATTTCGGGCTCTTGCTCTATAATTTCTTTGGACTCATCAAACATCACCAAATCTTGACTTGTCACAAGACTGCAAGGTACTTTCTTGTGAAGCTATTCAATCCTTTCATCAACATATTGGATTTCTTTAGCATGTAAAATGTTGGAATCATGTTTCCCCATTGTTTTGATCTCCATCTCTCTTAAACCAACTTCTTGTTCCATGGTTATAGCTGTAGTAGATATCTGATTTTCTGCTTTGTATAAAGAGAAATAAGTCATAGTCAACTGGTAGCAAAGATCATCAGCCTCTTTTTCCCTATCTTCCGCAACCTTGATGGCAAGATCCTTATCCATTAATAGCTGCAAGTAATCTGATTTCATCTTTTCAAATGCTTCTTTGATTGTGTGCAATTGAATACTAGTGACTCCTCCCACAACCTCTTTTTGCCTGTCCTCAATTTTGGTTTTCCAAATAAGATCTTCTATGTACTGATGGAAATCATGTGCCTTTGTCAATACTTTCACAATCTTCTCCTTTGTAACCAATAATATATCCTTCATATCTTGCAATGCTAAAGGCTTTTGGTCTAAGTTGTGGGTTCGGGTTCAGGTTCGGGTTTGGGGACGGATTCGGGTACGAGAATCCGGTTCGTGGATTTGTGATTTTTTCCCCCATTATGCTTCGTATGGGTTCGTGTGTGTGTGTGTGTGTGTGTGTATATATATATATATATATATATGCATTATATATACAAAAAAAAGAGAAATATACATAACTCTAAAACTAAATCATTTCATAGTATGAATCTATGATCCTTGATCATTGATCAATGCCAAATGTCAAAGATAAACATTAAGAATTTAAATAGTATACTTGATCATTGATCTATGTTCACGATTCTAAAGTAAGTCAACACATTGAATTACTGAATTACAAAACGAAAATTCAAATATAGTTCATTAAAGTTTGAAACATGATTCAATGTTCATCAATCATGAAAGACTAAAGTTTTAATTTCATCAATCATCAAATGGATTATCAAAAAAATCTGGATCAATGGGGTCTTCAGTAGTTGCAAGTTGTTGATCAACATCATCATTGGAACCCAAACCGGTTCCACTAGCACTAGAGGGTATCATCATCATCATCATCATCCACATCAGCTAAAGTGGCTCTAGCAAGATCCGGAACGATCATATCCAAGTTAGAGACTCAGGTGCTACATCCCAAAGCTTCTCCGACCCCTTCTTGTATTTTGGATCCTTCCGTGCCAGGAGGCGAAAGTTGTGAATATACACCAAGTGTTTTCCTTTTTTTGCAGCCAACCGGTTATGCTTGACTGAGTGGATAAAGGAGTAAGTACTCCAATTTCGCTCAGTCGCAAAAGAGCTTGCAACCTAGAGAGAAAACCAACAAAATTAAAAAAATACAAGATAAATTCAAGAATGCTGTATTAAATTCTACAATGCAAGTGGCCAAAAAAAAGAAAAAAAAACTTAAAAACTTACTTGAGATAGAATCTGAATTGCAAGAGGTTGGAGGTATATATAATCTTGCCTATGAAGGTACCGCCATCTAATAGCATCCATTCTGCTTTGGCCATTGATAGCAGTAGGGTGGAGATCTCTTCCTGAGATAAACGATCCAAATTCTCTCCTAACACTTACCCCAACATCTATATCATAGAAGATTTTATCAAATGCCCTCTTATACCCATGAGCAACCTCAACATCTCTATATGGTGGCACTCTACCTGGAATAGAAAGTACTTCTGCGCTATAGTACTAGGGAGAGAGTATATGCTACGATGTGCAAAGGTGTGGTCATCTTGTTCCAACGATGAAGAACAATTGCTTCCATCTTTTTGTAAAAGGTGTCCTTAGGATCATTCTCTTTCCTTTTTATGACCTGGGATATCAAATGATGTTCATGTAAGTTATCTTAATGTAAGTTATCATTATGTCAATTTAGATATCTCTCAATAAACAAAGATAGAGAAATGTATTATAACTTACCAATTTTATCTTCTCTAACACTGTGTCCATGCTATCATAGATATCCCCCAAGCATGGTTCATCAATGTCGACAAATCGAAGCATAGACATGATAGGCTCTGTGAATTCCAACACATACTCCACACGAGCCCACCAATCATCATCTAATATCAATGCCTTCACCTTTTAGGCCCTCACTGTATTGGACTGCTTCCAGATGCTCCATTGGTTGCTAATAACCATTTGTGATAATGCCTCTTTCACCTTGACAAGACGTCTAAGCACAAGTGTGTGAGACGCAAACCGGGTTTCAACTACCTAAGAACATGTTAATAGTGAGTTAATAACACATTTAAAATATGTAAACAACACAAACAATATTTTATTCAATTATGTAAAACATGACATAAAATGATAAATGAAACTAATTAAGTTATAAATTAAATTTTAAAATTTACCATCAATAATTTTTCAATCTCGAGAAAGTTCTGAAAATTGCTTGTGACATATGGTGATTTGTCACAAACATTTGAATCTCCTCACCCTCATATATCCATTTTCCCATTCTATTTGGGTGCCAATTGCTTTTATCACTAAATTGAGAGAATGGATGGTGCATGGTGTCCAGAAGATGTGATCATATCTAGCCTCTACCAAAGCACCTGCAGTCTTGCAAACTTTTGTATTGTCCGTAATTACTTGGACAACATTGTCATGACCCATGAATTCTATGGAATCAATGAGAATCTTGGCAAGGAACTTTGCATCTTTTACTTCCCTTGCACAGTAAACCGCCCTAAAAAATATTTACCCCTTGGGGGATACAACAATTACATTGATTAATGAACGGTTTTTGCAATCTTTCCATCCATCCGAAACAATAGACACACCTGTTTGAATCCAAGAATCTCTTATTGGTTTTAGTTGGGCCTCTACATTTTGTTAAACTATAGCATCGAATTGATTGATATAATTATATTGTTATAGTTCAATATAATAGTCAACTATTCGTACATCTATATATATATATATATATATATATTATCATGCTTGTTAATATACATGATAATCGACTGCTATCTATGTTTAATTATATTTGCTGTTAAATCGATGAAATCGATATTGCACAAGACTTAGGGCCCGTTTGGTAGCGGGAATTAGGAAATGATGGATTTGATCAAATGCTGGAAATGGTCAAATCATGGATTTGATAATCCGGTTTTTCATTTTTGGATTATGTTTGGACCATTTGGTTCCACTTTTTGAAATTGGAATTGGAATTTACGTATGATTGTTTTTTAAATTTTTTTTGAATTTAGTAATTCATTTTTATTAATCGAATTGAATTTAAAATGGAATTGTAGACCGTTTTAGGCAGCCAAAGTTCGTGGTAGGCAGTTGCAATCATTGCAACCAAAATTCGACAAAAAATTTCATCAAAAAATTTGAAAAAAAATTCGGCAAAAAATTTGAATTTTTTTCGAAAAAATAACAAAGTTCCAAACCGCCCAGACAAATAAAAAATAAATTAAATCCCTCCCCACACAAATAAAAAATTAAAAAATTAAGTGTAGACATGAAAAATTTAAAAATTTGCTTTCCCCCATTCAAATTCCAATTCCACCATTTTAGATGGAAGATGTAAATGCTCATTTTTGACAAAATGAGCATTTACATATTCCTATTCTATTTTCATATTGCACTCCCAAATTGAGGATTCAACGAAATTGGAAACAACAAATGCCAATTCCAGGCTAATTCTTGCTACCAAATGGGCCCTTATAGCGTATATGTTAATATTGTTAGGGGTACTATCATTCGATAGTTAATTTAACATATTAATATGTTACGTTAACTATTGAAGGATAGTTGTCGTAACAATAATTTATGTTATGTTTAAACTAATACGCCCAGCATGGTTACGAAAGGACATGTCTACGTATAGACATGGCTCTACGTGGCTTAAGCCACGTAGAGTCATGTCTCTACGTAGATATGACTTCTCAAGTCATATTTATATGCTACGTCCATCTAAGAGGAAAGCAATCAATACACGGCATTGTCTTCTCTTCTACAATACAGATTTAGTAAATACACATTGTTCAGAAATTATATACTATAAATAGTACAGTTATAAATATCAGATTTTCTCTATTAAGATCTTATATTCCTAACATAGTATCAGAGCCTCAATTGAGGAAAATCATTAAAAGCTAACCCTGAACTCTTTATAGATTCATTATAAACAAAAAAAAAGGAAATTATAATGGCCAACGGTATTAAAGTAGAAGACAGACTTGAAGGTGCTTCTAACTTCTTCTCATGGAAAATTCGAATCCTTACATTGCTTCAACAACTTGAGTTAGATTCTTATGTTGAGGAAGACAAAAGTATGCCAGAAGAAGAACTGGAAAAATCAACATGGAAAAGACGTAACAATAAAGAAAAGATCATTATTGATGCTGTTAAAGATCATATCCTTCCCTTCATAGCGAGACTTAAAACCGCCTATGAAGTAATCAAGACTATTCAAGAAACATTTGAGATTAATAATACAAGCAGATTACTTACACTCAAACAACAACTTCTAAATCTAAAGATGAATAAAGGGGAAACGATTACATCTTACTTTCTTCGGATTTCTGAATTAAGAGATCAACTCTCCACTAATTGAAATAATATTGATGACATGGAGTTAACATTAATAGCTCTTAGAGGATTACCCATCACTTGGGAATCTTTTATTCAATGTATAACTGGACGTTCTTCTCTACCCAAGTTTGATCAGCTCAAGAATGATTGCACTCGAGGAATCTCGGTTAATATCAAGAGGGATCGGGCCTACCAAAGGAAATGAGATTCAAGCCCTACACACCCATTCAAACTTCAAAAGCAATAAAAGGAAGTTCAAACATAAGAAAGGAAACTTTAACACAAACCATGTAGGGAATCCCAATAAAAATCACAAAAACCGAGACTTCTCCAAAATACGGTGTTACAAATGTGATAAGCTTGGACATACACATAGATTTTGTCCTGAGAAGAAGAAAATTCAAGTAGCATTAGCTGAAGTCAAAGGATAAAAATATCATTATTCTTCTTGGCATTATCAAGTGAAGTTAACTCAAGCAAAAACACTTGGATAATTGATAGTGGAGCATCTCGGCATATAGCAGGATTCAAAGATCAATTTGAAACCCTAGAAGAAGATTCCTCCAAAGAAGTTACAATTAGAGACAATTCCACTTATCCAGCAAAAGGAATTGGGACCTGCTCAATCAAGTTGAAATCAGGGGCAACTCTACTACTGAAAGATGTTCTATTTGTACCAGGCATAAAAAAGAACTTAGTCTCTATTTCAGGATTAGCCGATCAGGGCTATCGAGTCACATTCCAAGAAAATAAAGTATTAATATGGACAAAGAACACTGATATTAAAAATACTATTTCTTTAGGGTATAGAGATGGAAGCCTATACAAAGTAGGAAATAGTCTCAAATCAGCTCTAAGTCATGAAGTATCCAATACTAATGAACTTTGGCACCGAAGATTAGGTCATCTTGGATTTAGCACTCTTCCCTCCCTTAAGAAAATTACTACAGGGATATCAAATCTTAACTCAAAACACATAAGCACTTGTAAAGGATGTGCTCTAGGAAAAAATATAAAAAGATCCTTTCCCACTAGTGAACATAAAACCAAAGTTGTATTAGAACTCATTCACACTGACTTGTGTGGACCTATGTCAACCCTCTCACTAGGAGGTTTTTCATACTATGTGATCTTCATTGATGATTACTCTAGAAAAACTTGGATTTATTTTCTTAAACTAAAAGAATCAAATGAAGTATTATTAAAGTTCAAAGAATTCAAAGCATTAGTTGAAAACCAAACTCGGAGAAAAAATAAAATTTTAAGATCAGATAAGGGAGGTGAATATAATTCTGAAAATTTTAAAGAATTTTGCATTTCTGGTGGGATTAAGAGGGAGTATACAGTACCTTATAATCCTCAACAGAATGGAGTAGCAGAAAGAAAAAATGGAACTATTATTGAAGCTGCAAAAGCTATGATGCATGATCAAAACCTTCATACCTCTTTTTGGGCCGAAGCTTCCAATACTGCTGTATACATTCAGAACAGATGTTCTCACTCTATTCTAGAAAACATCACACTTGAGGAAGCCTTTACAGGAAAGAAACCAGATCTAAGTCATCTTAGAATCTTCGAATGTCTTGTATATATTCACATTCCCAAAGAGAAAAGAATCAAACTAGATCCTTCTGGAAAGAGAGGAATATTTGTTGGTTACAGTGAAACTACCAAAGGGTACAAGGTATACATTCCAGGACAGAAATCCATTGAAATTAGCAGAGATATCAAATTTGAAGAGGACATTGCTCTGAAAATATCTACACTTACTGAAGAAGGATCAAATGAGAATCAGAGGGAGAATACAATAGAATATGATGAAATTGAGAATCAGAGGGAGAATACTATAGAATATGATGAAATTGAGAATCAAAGGGAGAATGCCTTCCAAGATAATGAGAATCAAAGAGAGAACATAATAGAAAACTATGAACTTCCTTCACCTCACCTTGAAGATGTTGAAATTCCTAACAGCAAGAAAGATGATTGAGGAAAACCATGTTGAACCAGATGAAATGTCTAAAGAAAGTAAAAGGACAAGAAATCAAAAGTGCTATCTTGCACTGATGGCAGAACTTACAAAATCAGAACAACTAATGTTAAAGAAGCCCTAGCATGTCAAGCTTGGAAAGATGCAATGATCGAAGAATACTAATCTATTATAAAAAATGATGTTTGGGAAGTAGTGCCTAGACCAAAAGTGAAAACCGTCATCTCCTCTATATGGCTATTCAAAGTCAAATATGCTTCTAATGGTAGTATTGAAAAAAATAAAGCCAGATTTGTTGCCAGGGGTTTTTCTCAAAAGGCCGGAATTGACTACGAAGAAACCTTTGCTCTGGTTGCTCGTTACACTTCTATAAGAACTATTATAGCCTTTGCAACATCCAAAGGGTGGAAGATACATCAAATGGATGTAAAGACAACATTTCTAAATGGTGTTATTGAAGAAGAAGTATACTTAGAACAAACAGAAGGTTTCATCACCCATGACAATAATTATGTTTGCAAATTGAAGAAAGCACTTTACGGTCTTAAGCAAGCTCCCAGGGCTTGGTATGAACGTATAGACAATTATCTCTTGAAGTTAGGATACTCCAAGAATGAAGCCGATCCTAATATCTACTTCAAAATATCCAAAGGTGAAATGGTAATTATAGTTCTTTATGTTGATGACTTATTAATACTAGGAGAAGATCATCTTATTGCTAAATGCAAACAAGAACTCACAAATGAATTTGACATGAAGGATCTAGGGTTGTTACACTACTTCTTAGGATTAGAAGTAGTACAGAAAGAAAATCATATCTTTCTAAATCAAAGAAAATACACTATAAACATCTTAACCAGATTTGGCATGAAGGAGTGCAAACCTTTAACCACTCCGATGGAGACAAATCTTCATAAACTCAAAGAAGAAGCTTCAAATTCAGAGCCTACAGATTCTTCATATTACATACAACTAATTGGATTACTTATGTTCTTGGTAAACACTCGTCTTGATATCTGCTATGCTACAAATGTTTTAAGTCATTTCATGTGTGAACCTAAGAAGATCCACTTAATAGCTACTAAACATATTCTGAGATACTTATGTGGTACAATTGAGTTGGGTCTAAAGTATGAGAATGTTGAGATACAACTCCAAGGGTTCTCTGACTTTGATTGGGCCGGAAATTCAATCGATCGTAAAAGCACTACAGGATGTTGCTTTAGCCTTGCATCAACCATGATTTCGTGGTTCAGTAAAAAACAGTCAGTAGTTGCTCAAAGTTCTACCGAAGCAGGATACGTGGCCACTTCTATGGGTGCTCGAGAAGCAATATGGTTAAGGAAGTTACAATTTGGATTGTTTGGCAAGCCTCTAAAACCTATAGTAATTTATTGTGACAATCAAAGTTGCATTAAGCTTTCTGTAAATCCAGTGTTTCACAATCGCCCCAAACACATAGAAATTCCTTATCACTACATAAGAGACATGGTAGACAGAGATATTATCAAACTCGTCTACATAAGTACTGAAGAACAAAATGCTGATATTTTTACCAAGCCTCTTGCGAAGTTGAAAATCGAGTACTTCCAACAGAAACTTGGTATGATTAAGTTGTGATTAAATTTATGAGATTCTATCTCTTAAATATGTAATTTAATGTATTCATGAATAAAATTTTAAATATTGCAATATTGTGTATTTTGAAAGATGACGATCTTTCTTGTGTGTAAGGTCACTATTGTAAGGTGACGACCTACAATAGTTTGACTTAAGTTATCATTTAATCCAGTTCCGAATTTAGTCGAGGATCATGATAACAAGTGGTTCAAGTTTTGATTCGGATTGCGCCGGATATCTTGACACTTATGTTTATAAGTAAAATCCAGTTCCGAATTGAGTCGGGGATTGCGATAAATTTCCTTTATCAGGTTGAATTGTGTTTCGGATCATGCGGGAAATCTTGATCTAAAGTGATTATTTGTTATTTAAAGGGAAATCTAGTTCCGAATTTAGTCGGGGATTTCAATAACACTTACTTCTTGTAATTATCAATCCTCTCTCGCTAAGAGGGAGTGTTAAACTATAGCATCGAATTGATTGATATAATTATATTGTTATAGTTCAATATAATAGTCAACTATTCGTACATCTATATATATATATATATTATCATGATTGTTAATATACATGATAATCGACTGCTGTCTATGTTTAATTATATTTGCTGTAAATCGATGAAATCGATATTGCACAAGACTTAGCGTATATGTTAATATTGTTAGGGGTAACTATCATTCGATAGTTAACGTAACATATTAATATGTTACGTTAACTATTGAAGGATAGTTATCGTAACAGTCATTTATGTTATGTTTAAACTAATACGTCCAGCATGGTTACGAAAGGACATGTCTACGTATAGACATGGCTCTACGTGGCTTAAGCCACGTAGAGTCATGTCTGTACGTAGATATGACTTGTCAAGTCATATTTATATGCTACGTCCGTTTAAGAGGAAAGCAATCAATACATGACATTGTCTTCTCTTCTACAATACAGATTTAGTAAATACACATTGTTCATAAATTATATACTATAAACAGTACAGTTATAAATATCAGATTTTCTCTATTAAGATCTTATATTCCTAACACATTTTTTCTCTCACTATGTAATAAGGTGGTGCGCACCAATTCATATCTAGGGCCTTGGTAACCGGAAGGTACACTATTTATTGCTTGCACCATTTCCCTCCAATAAGGTGATCTCACTAAGTTGAATGGAACACCATTCGCAAAGAGGCAATGTCCAACTTTTAGATCAGCAATATCTCTTAACTCATTTTGAAATGCCCTATCTAATGGGCCTCTCTTGCGGGTGGTGATTTGTAGTTCTACATCTTCATCATCCCTAGAAGGCATAGGCAAGAGGGGATGTGATCTAGAGGTTAGTTGAGTGGGTGGTGGTGGTGTTGTTTTTTGTTTCCCGGTATAAGCACCTTGTTTCCCTTTTGCAACTAATTTGTCAACATCCTCTTGTTCTTTTACAAAAGCTGCCATTTGTGCAGCTGACAACCCCTTCTTATTTGGCTCTGGGCCCTCACACATGTTAATCCCTTGACCCCTAGGGCCCAAAAAATGAAGTTTTACTCGGGAGTAGGAGCTTCTATATTGTGTTGTAAAAATTACATTTCCATATAAACCCCCTGATGGTCCCAACCGGTGCTGAGAGGGGACGGGTGAATCAACACTCAATAAATCTTGAAGACACTCTTAGATCCACTAACTATTACTGCATGCAAAATATATCCTACAAAAGAAATGAACAACACAATATCACAACACCATAGAACACTAGATATATCACGTGGAAACCCAAAATGGGAGAAAACCACGGTGTGAGTAGGAACTCACAAATTTTGTACTCTTCTGAAGTGCACCCTATGAAAAGCCTTCCCTGTTAAGGGATTACAAACACACTATTCTGTGTGAACCGTTTAAGGGATTTAAAATAAGGCTTGTTAAAGCCTATCTTGTTAGAGGACTTTAAAACATCAACAAGATGTCAGCCGGTTAAGGGATTTAGTACAAGGGACCTGTTAATGTCCACCCAGATACTGGGATTTGGCTATTGCAGTTGTTAGAGAGCAATAGAAGGGTTGATCCTTTGAAGTGGCTTTGCAGAGCCTGATAAGATCATTGTTTCATTCACCGAGAGTCATCATCGGGCACCACTGGTATGCTTTCCTCAGGTCACTATGCTTCCTTGCACACTCTCCTCTTGTTCTTCTTCTCTTTATTTTCCCTTTCTTCAGCAATAGCTTTGATCAGTGTGATGTTTCACTCTTTCTTCTTGGCAGAATGAAGGCAAATGATTTTCTTCGCTAACTGAAGAATAAATACACTTCTTGCAGAGTGTGAGACAACTCTACAGAAAGAGAAAGATGCACATGTCGCTCAAATCAAATTAAGAAAGATCTTCCCCCTCTTTGCCTTTGCAATCTTCATGAAGATCTCTTTTTGATCCACCATCCAGTTGTGTATCATTCATGAGAGGAAACATCAAATGTGTGTCACAAGCTTTCCCTTAATAGAAGATCCGCCATGAATTTGTCATTCAGTCGTGTTTCAGTCTTTTAAAGGAAACATTAGATGCGTGTCACATACTTTCCCTTGAAAGAAATTTGTCCATGATTTGTGCAATAAATCAGGGCAAAAGAATCTCCTCAGTAGCCTTCAACTGTGCCTTTCACCGGTCTTTTTCTTAACAGAAAATCTTGCGTAATCTTTGCAACAAATCTCGGTAGAAGAGTCTCTTCAGTGTCCGTCAACTATGCCTTTCACCGGTCTCAATGGTATCTTAACGATCATCCCTTACACCAATTTACATTTTTCCTTATGTAGTGTTTTGGTCTCTGTTTTCATCGGTCACTACTCCGGTTAGTGATTTCATCGGTCACTGTCTTTCATCACCGTGTCACTAGTTTCCTAAATATTTTCTCGTCGCTTGTCCCCTAGCATTTGGACATTGTTAGCTTAGACTTTTAATGACATCAATGACAACACCATTGGTAATTACAGGTGATCTTTTTACTGTTTACCTGTTGCATCCTTACTGGTAATGCCAACACCCCTCTCCTCTAGGACATTGATAAATTTTTGTAGTGTATCTGCATAAAGGAGACCCTTTATCAATTTTAAATTTTTGAGAACCCTCCCCACCTATAGAGCCTTGACTACTCATTGTATGATTGTTGCAATCTATAACAAAAATGAAAAAATAAACATACTTCAAAACTTATACAAAAACTTAAGAAAAATTTAAAACTTTTCAAAAATTTGAAATAACCTATCAAAAAACTAAAGAATCTGGTTGAAATGCACACCTTAATCACTGAATTCTTCTTTTTGGAAGGTATTTGCTACTCCACAATCGATCTCCTTCGAATACAATCATCTCACTTCAAACTTGCAAGAATGAGAGAGCAAATGTGAAATGAATGTGTTTTGAGGCTGCATAATAAGGGTCGTTTTAGGGTTAGAAGCAAAAAAAATAATAAAAAAACCTTTTTTAAGTGGTTTGGACCCACTTTTAAATCTGCCTAGTTGTGGGTCCTTGGGGATCCGCGCGGGATCCTTGAGGGTCCATGCTGGGTCTTCCCGGGTTCGCGCTGGATCCGGGTCGGACCCAGACCCGGTTCGAGGGTCTAGGGTTTGCTTGTAATGTAGCTTTTGGTCAAATTCATCTAAGGAAAAAGGGCTGTCACGCATTGAATTTTTTGATTTGTTCTCAATTGTAGTTATATTTTCACTATCATACTTAATTGTCTCTCTAGATTCTGTCATGCACTCTTCATATAGAAATAATGGAACAACATTATGATCGTACATAGATTCATCAAAGGAGTTTTTGTTTTCACTAGTTTTATCAATAATAATCCGCATGTCACTAATTAAGAATTTTATCTACCCCTTACTTGTGGCAATTGATTCTTCCTACATAATGTCATCCTTAGTTGATTGGAAGCCATTATCTTTTTTGCTTTCAGCATGCCCAATTTCAGATGTATACAAAGCTGTTGTTGTAGCTTACTCCTTATGAGTCAAGGCACCATTCACATCTATATCTTTGTCCTTATCACTACTTGGCTGCAATAGATCTTTCTCCTTATTAACTCCAATATTATGATCATGTGTCCAAGCCTCCTTACATGCGAAACAAATATGTTCTCATCTCATTTGATACTTGCTCTTTTTTGGAGATCCTGAAGCTTGTAAACCCAATGAAGTTAGTTCGTCTTCAGTGAATAGTTCGTTGAACTTCTCAATTTTATGCTCAACCAATATTTTGGAGAACTCATAAGCAATAGGTGATATAGCCTGCTCCTTCCTCCAAATGGCCAACAAGTTTGATTGTAATTGGTTGCAAATATCTGTTATGATAAATCAAAGCTCTATTAATCAGAGGAGAGGAAAGCTCCTAAAGTAGATTTACAAAGACGATGTTTCTAAAAGAAACAATCGTGAACTAAAAACAAAAATAGAAACTATCTAAGACGACTAAGATGACCATTAAAGAAACATTACATTATTTTAATACCCTCAATGGTCATCGTTCTAACTACCCTACAAAAGACAATTTGCAGGTCTTTTGGGCACAAATGCATAGAAGGCTGCCCCCTTTTGGTCACAAATGCATAGAGAAGACTGCCCCTTCTTGTCAAAATGCTCTATAAAATGATCTTGCTACTGAGACCCTCCTTGATTCTACAAAACATCTGCAAAAGACCAAGATAACCAAAATCCATCCAACCTGATTTTGGGAAACAAAAGTATCACTCTTTGTAGTGCGAGACACTGAGATGATGCTGAGACCATGATTTTGTGAAAAAATTGTGAAACCCTTTTGCAAATGAGCATTACGCCCCAAAACAGTTTGCAAGATATCACAATTTGCTAAGAACTTTTGCAGATGAGCACAATGACTCAAAACAAACTTCAAGAAGCCACAATTTTTGTGAGAAAAATCGACAAAACCCTAAAATTGAAGTTTACACATCATTTTTTCAAAAATATGGAAAAAACCCCACCCATAATTTTTTCAAAGGAAATTTTTTTAAAACCCCTCAAATAATTTTTTTATGGGACAATTATAAACCCAAAAAAGTCGCTGAGAAACTAGTCAACACAGTCTGTATAACTCAAAATCCTAATTGTGAAAAGATGCAAAAAAGTAGTAAACCCGATGGAAAAGAAATACAAATCGCAAGTAAACCTGATGGAAAAGAAAGCCAAGGTCGAAATATAAAAGCCATTTGCACACATGAACGAAGAACAATCACACAGGCTTTAAAAAATGCCATAGCAAGAGCCAAAACAAGCACAAACCGTCAACCGCAACTCAATATAATTGTGGGAAATAGAATGGCAGAGTCGTGCAACTCCAAAAAAGACTGAAGTTGTGATTCTTATAAAAACCCTAGTTGAAGCCTGTGAGGATGTCACATTGCCAAAAGAACAACACTTGAACAGAGAAAATGATTTACAAAAATTTGCAGAGCTATCGCCACACAGAAACACGGGCTTAGAAGGGTCGGGAAACCAGAATAGCGCTTCAAAAATAGGATAAATTGCGGGAGCCAGAGAGATTTTGCTTGGGTCAAAAATGACCTTAAACTAGGTCACACGACAAGAACCCATGAACGAAATTTGCAAAGATACGATCTGCAGCCAAAACCCACAAACAAAATTTACAAAGATACGATTTGCAATCAAAACCCACGAACGCTTAGCAACGACTCATAAATTACAAAAGTCAATGACTCATAAATTACAAAAGTCAACGACTTTTTGTTTTTGGAAAAACTCCAGGAAGAGAGGGCTACAAATTTTTCTTTTAAAAAACTCACCAAATCCTAACGAAGCCTATTGACCCGCTCTAATACCATGTTCGGTAAATCAAAGTTCTATTAAACAATGGAGATAAAAGCTCCTTATATAGATATACAAAGATATGTTTCTAAATGAAACAATTGTGAACTAAAGATGAAAGAGAAACTACCTAAGATGACCATTAAAGAAACATTACATTATTTGAATAATATCATCATCTTCATCTAAGATTAAGGATATATAGTTTGCATACAAGCGCTCACATTGTCTGGATGATGTTTCCTGATTTTAGTTAAGAAGCATTGAAATATTTGAAAAATCAAATCATTACTTTTGAGATCAATCATAATGGCAAATGATCTGATTCTTGACACAATTTTTAAAATCTGAACCCTCTTACGAAAGGTAAGGCCTTTGACATCATGTAACCCATGAAAGCTCTTCACAATCAGCTGCTGACCTTCCTATGTACATCATCATTATAGGGTGCAACAAGAGTTGTTATTCGTGTAATTTCACTCAGACATGAAGCAAATGCAAGTCTAACATCTTTATGTGGATGTTTCATAAACTCAATTGAAAAGCCTCAAATCTGAATGGCCTACTTTGGACAAATATGTGTCTAATTCCTCCAACTTAGAGAGTACACCATCAACAAATTTCATGGACTCCAATTGTAATCTAGTTAAAAAGAGGCAATTTCCTACTTCCTTTTCTTTTTGCAAGTCCTTTAGCTAATCACCATTAAATGTATCATTGAATTCTTTTGAGAAAAAAACACTTTTCTGATCTGCCCTCGTCTTCATTTTGTTTCTGAGATAAACTTTGTGAATTTCACAAAATTTGATGCATACTTCAACTAAATTCCATTGGCCGACGTGATGATTTGCGCTTTGAGACCGCTATAGGAACCACTGCCAATTCTGATCTGAATTTTTCAATTTTGGATGTTTGACCCCTGAAATTCTGATATATAAAGCTGACCTCCAAACCCTAGCTGAATAATGCCAAACACTTTCAAAATATGTCAAATCCTTCTGCCAAAATTCACATAAAATAATCCAGCAATAATAAAAATATAATTCCACCTCCAATGGCTTCCAAAATCAACCCAAATCAAGATGCCCTAGCTGTAAAATATATCAAAAATTGTTTTAACCTTCAAAATTGCAAAAATCACCAAAACGGGGTTCTGAAACCCTAGCTCCAGCAACATATAATTATTTCAGTCCATAAACATGTTAAAACACCATGAAAATGATGTCAAATTGATAACATAGATGTGCCATGATCAGATCTGCAATTGTCTTCAACTTCTATCAACATCCAAAACCCTAGCTGCCAACGGAATGTGAAAACTTGGAATAAATAAATCCTCCCCTTGACTGCTCCAACTCAAATTTCTAACAATATGCTCAATAAGAAACCCTTGAGTTGGATTTTTGTCCAACCCACGAATTTTTAAAGGTTTCCATCCTTAGAAATGGCTTGTCCCTGTCAAGACTAGGTGAAAATGGAGAATTGCAAGTATCGCAAATCAACAACCTCCCCAAAATGAGTACTCCAGTCCTCCTTTTATAGCTTTTAGCTGCTTTTCGACCAAGCACCCTTTTTGCTTTTTTTCCTATTTTTGGAAGTCTTTTCCCTCTATTTTTTCAAGATTGCCTTTTCTTTATTTTTTTGCGAATGCTTTTTGTGCTGTTTTTCGGCGAATGCTTTTCTGTTGTTTTTCTGCGAATGCTTTCATCTAATATTTTCCCCTATGTCACTTTTAAGGAAAAAACCAATTTGAACTTGACACTTGATTTTAAATATTTGGCCTTTCCATTTTTCCTTATAAAATAATTTAAAATAATGATAAAATTAAATATTTAATTTAACTTTATAAAACAATAACTTATCATTATTTAATTTAATAGCTACGGACTATATCAAACCTCTGGGTGAAGATTAAAGTCAACTCCACCGGCATTACTAAAAATGTCAATTGACTCTGTCAGTGCTCATCACTGACTTACCAAAAAACAGAAAAAGGCTTGGCGCTCCTTATACCTGTCTGGACAAGAAACTACTTCCATCAATACCTCTAGGATTTTCCTAGTCCTACTCATTAGCCTACGGGAATCAAATGGATACGCTAATGGTCTCTCTGTGCCAAACTGACTTAGGAAGGGGGACATGACAACTTCATAGATAGAATTTAACATAATTCTTAGATTAGTGCTGGAGGACAATATGGGGTTAGATTTGCTTCTGCAAACAGTCAGGTGTTTGTGCGTGGATTTCAATAAGGCCAACTGTTGAAAATTATGATCAGATTTGTTATATGTATATTTTAATTTTATTTTCAACCTAGCAATTACAGCGCTAGGTGCCCGCATAGGGTGGCAGAGCATATGTGAGAACTTGTAAGGTAAAATTCTTTGGTTTCATGGGTGTTTGCATTGTATTTCCCTACTTGGCTTGTTTAGATATTCACTGTAATATGGCTATGCAAAATATAGAAACTTATAGTGATTACTTTGGATGAAGAATTATTCTTTCAGACTTTTCACTTGTACTATATGGTTAAAATTAATGTAACTGAGCACTGTATACATGTGAATAAAATTGTTTCTAATGCTGTTCCTGTTCTTATGGTCGTGTTTATACATTCTGATTTTTGAATGCATTCTTACCTTGTTTGAGGAATTTATTTAAGGTAGATTATTTTCCATGGGGAGAATCTTTGTTATTCTATTATGGTTTTGTACCTGATATGCTTTTGTATCCTTTATTACTATTAATTTTAGACAATCATTCTTACAAGATGATTGTTATCATAATATTATTGATTTAGTTGACTTTTCAGTCTTTTTAATATATTTGTTCTTTTTTAGTTTTAGTTGTATATGCTAGGACCTCTTTTAACAGTTTGTAAATGATCCATCATCAGAGAGAGCCAGGCCTAACAGATGGAAATGAAGCTTTGTGGAACTTCGTGTGCTTTGCTGGTGAAGATCATAGTAGCTACCAAACTCTTGTAGCATTTTTAAGCTTGCTTAGTACGCTGGTAAGATTATAATTTATTCATAAAAGTAGTTGTTTAGAGGTTAGTGTGTTGATTTTTTTTCTTTTGCTTGTAAAACGTGATGCTATGTTATATTCTATGTGAAGAATTTTTGTTAATTGATCTATTATGTTGTAAGATTGCTTGATGACGAATTATCTATTTGTGTTTAAATTAACAGGCATCTAGTGAGGAAGGTGCTAAGAGAGTATTCCAATTGCTTCAAAGCAAAGCAATTCGAAATGTGGGGTGGCATATACTTTTCAACTCTCTTAATGTCTACGAACAAAAGTTCAAGAGATGCCTTCAAAATACAAGGGCATTATTGCCTAGTTTCCAGGAAGGTGATGCGAGGGTATTGGTAGCATATTTGAGGGTTCTGCAAAGGGTACATTTCAAATCCCTCTTTGCTTTCTAAAGTTAAATCCTATATTGTTGGAATCAAGAAGTGAGAATTGTGGTTAACTTATATCAATAATTGTAGCTTTTCATCTGGGGGATCTGTTCCATCTGTACCTGTGTATAGGAATTGTCATTTAAGTTATTATATGCACTGTATTTTTTGTCATAATGTTGCTTTCTCAGAAGGAAATACGTTCAAATATACTGTTTGGTCTAAGTTTCATGCTATGTTACTTGACATCTTTATTCTTTTGTTTCAGGTAATACAGAATGGGAATTCAGTTGAAAAATTGCTATGGTTTCCTGATATAGAACCTTTGTTCAAGTTGTTGCCATATGAAAATGTGCCCCCATATCTGAAGGTTTGCAAAACACATGGAACTATTTTGAAATTTATGGCTCCTTGTATTAGTCATCATTTACGTTTGAGGGTGATGTTCTCTAAATGAATTTATTGCAGGGTGCATTGAGGAATGCTATTTCTACATTTTTGGAAGTGTCCCCTACCCTGAAAGATACTGTCTGGAGTTTACTGGAGCAGTATGATCTTCCAGTAGTTGTAAAACCCCCTGTGATTGGCAATAGTTTGCAAGAGGTTCATTCTCAGGTATTTGTTGGTTTTAATTTTACAAAATACATCAGTTCAATATAATTTAATACTTGAAATTAAATGAAGTGGTTTATTTTTACCCTTGATGTTTTTTCAAGTTATTTAATTGCAGAAATGAAGGAAGCATCGAGAAATAATTTGACAGTCTTATTGTTTATGAGCTCTGTGGTGATTATTCATTAAAAGTACAATAATGTTCTGATTCAATCTTCCTTTTCGATTTTTGTTATACTAATATTGCACAGAGTTGTTTGGAAAGTACATTTCTTCTATATATTGGCTCTATAATGAACTTAGTAAAGGCTCAACTAAAATGCAAGATAAATTGTTCAACCTTTTGCCTTAAAGTGTTGAATTAAAGTTGAATGTTTAATTTTTAATTGTCATAAAAACATAATTGAATGTTATGCAAAGACGGCTTAGCTCAATGGAAAGTTAGAAAAGAAAATAGTGTTAATGTCTACAAATGATGAAGGCAATTAACGGGAGTGGCAAGGATATGCTTTTAACAAATGAAACGTATTGTTAAGTTAGTTAGAATATAATATGGAATAATATAAATAGAAGAAATAAATATTTTTAATACCTATCGATTTGTTAAAATTGAAACAGCATGCATTGAAGTCATTAAGTAGTGCACACTGATAAGTATTCTTAAAGCTTGCTATTTTTCCTTTAGTAATTGTTTGCTAACATAATACTATGATTGATCTTGTCACAAGTGCCTTGATTTAGGATGGCCATAAATATTGGGCCTGCATATGAAATAAGAGTATTGGATGATAACCTTGGGTTTCTGTTTTTAATATGGTTTTACAATGTAAAGTATGAGACATCAGAGGAAATGTTAATTTGACTTCAACCACAACTAATTGAAAAGAAGACTGTTTGTTTCTCTCTCTTGTTTTCTTTTTGTTTTTTTAATTAGTGAAATCTCTTGCTGGTTCAGTTGATCATCTCATTCTTTGCAACTTTTTTTTTAACTGGTGTTGCCTGAACTGGTTATACTTCACAGTTTTAATTTGCCAGCTCTGCACGTTTGTGGACATTAACTTAGCTTCCCTAAAGTCGATTATACAAATCTGTATGTAGTGTATGATATTACTAATGTTACTTATAAACATCTAAGCAAAATTTTTGACATTCAAGTAATCCTAAGTTACCTGTTCAGGTTTTTGTTTGAGGGTTCTGTTTGCAGTTTCGGTCAAAATGTTTACATATAAAATTATATGCATATTTGCAGCACTAATTAAGTTCATAGTACACCACCGTATTACTATTCAAATAACATAGAAAAATAAACCATCATATTAATAGTCAAATATCAGTCAAACTCAAATGTCACAATATATATTAAAGTTGAAAAATAATAATGTCGAATCAACAATTAGTCATCTTTGATCAAATAGCATACGGGTCATCAAAAATATCATCATCATGATCCATGTTAGATGATGTATGTAGTGGTAAGTTAGAAGAACCACAAATACTGCCATTGACACTGACACTGTCACCACCACTAACACTAGCACTCTCATGCTCACTAGTTGGGTCACGGTCATTGTCAATGATGGTCATCATCAACATCAATGTAGTGAATTGGGCAGTGGAAGCATCCAAGTCAATGCACACTGGCTCGATATCCCACTTTTTGTGTACACTTCCTTGTAGCTACTGTTCATACATGTGATCATATTTTTTATCCAGACCACTCTCAGAGGAAGTCTAATTTTGGATCTGTAGAGCTATAGACTTTTGTAATTTTCTTGTTCCATTTTAATATTAAAACAGTTTAAGTTACCCTCAATTATTATCTGAGTTTGCTTTTTTATTTATCAAATATGCAGTCTAGCTGTGTAAAATTCACTGAATAATATCTATAATTTGTGGTTTGTTGTGTTTAAAGGCCTGGGAAGCTTGGTTAGTGTCACATTAAGCCTTGTCTCCTCAAGCTACACTAATGAGATTAGAACTTAAGAGAACTTGAATCTTATCACCTCAAGGTGTTTTTACATTGGTAATTTGAATTGTTCAAAAACAGGTTTTTGAACAAGCTTCTTGTGCATGGTCTAGACCAGATGCTCCTAAAACTGAGTGAAATATAGAGTAGCATAAATCGCTGCATTTTCTGTTTAAACTGATAGATTTACTATGTTTTTGCAAGCAGGTCTATGAAATGAGATATGAACTAAATGAAGTTGAAGCAAGGAGAGAAGAATATCCGTCGACACTTTCTTACTTAAACTTGTTGAATGTGCTAATTGAAAAGGAAACTGATTTAAGTGATAATGGCAGAAGGTAATCTATACATATAGTTTGAAGTAACTGAAATGCGACCTTCAGTATATGTTTTGTTACTTGTAAAGTTTCTTGATTTATGCCACAATGCATAGTATATTTACATTAATATAGGTGGTGTTGTATGTCATAGGTTTGTTGGGATTTTTAGCTTTGTTCGTGATCAGGTATTTGGGCCTTTCTCACAAAGAGCATATGCTGATCCTGTTGAAAAATGGCAGCTAGTGGTTGCTTGTCTCCGACACTTCCAATTGTGAGTTATCTTCTATTGTGTATGATTTTTGTGGTCTAAATATTTGTTGTATATCATTAGTCAATATGCTTTCAGTTATAGTGTGGTAGGAATCCGAAATAAGGAATTTTTCAATTGACAGATGAAAGCTTTGGTGTTGGGTTTGATGATTATTCTTAGCTTGCAGGATGTTAGGTATGTATAACATTGAAGATTACAATGGACAAAATGGAATGAATCAACTTCCACAACCTGATCATATGGCAGCATCACCAGATGATCTCACAATGCACATTCCAGCGATAGAGTTGATGAAGGTATAAACATGAAGATGCTTATTTATAGATCACATTTGACATCAATTTATAGTATGTGAGGAAAATATGTTCTATGTTCTTTGGATATATTTTAAACAAAGGTATCTATCCTAGTTCTTCCCTGTTGTAACCGGTTCTAAAATGAGTTCTGTTGTCCTATTCTGTTTATTTATGGACATTAATTTATTTCTTTACTTTCTTTTGTCTATGAAATCTCTTTTTAATTCAGTAGCGATTTGCTTTGTAATTTACATGTAATTATTGTTTAATAGAATATTTTAATTTGAGAAGTTGGTTTCAAAGGGCTATTTCACGTCTCTGATTCATAATCACAAAATTTTATGGACATGTTTGCAATTACATGAAATTTAATGTATTTTAACTTTTAAATAATGATTTTGTCACTTTTCTTAGTTGGCTTTAGCTTGATGGAATGCTGATACTGACATATAATAGAAAAGGTTTCTGTTCTTTTGAGATGACTCTTCCAATCTCAATACAAATCCCAGAACTTATTGTCTCTTTTGTCAACCACTACAATTCTTAGACAATTGAGATAGACTAATTGATTGCACAAGTTCTTTGCAAGTTTCAAAGTAGCGACATATTTTTTATATTTTTGTCATTTTGTAGTTGGAACTCGCAGCCTTTCAGCCTTTTATTGTAAACATTATATATTAAGGATCTATAATGTATAGGATGAATGTCTTATCAATTTTATTATCTGAATATTTGAAATTTCCCTATTTTTTAAAAGTCCTGCCTTTGTCATCACCTAAAATGACCTCGAAAAAGTCGATCCATAAAAGTCATCACCTTGTCAGCTATCATCCCCGTTTTGGAAACTTTGTGAAACATAGTGTTTGTTGCTTTTGTTTTTCCTTTTGTGGGTCCGTTCTAGGTTTCTCTTCCTGGAACTTTCTGTTAACTCTTTTATTCTCAACTACCATTTACCTACTTTTGGTCATTCCTAGACATTAATATAATATCTTTATTTTTTGTTCAAGGAATTTATAGTATGTTGAGGCTTCTACCCTTCTTAGGTCCATTGGGATTGAGATGGATCATCTCCCTCCCTGCCATTATTTTCTTCATGCCCCTTACCAACTCCTCCCGTCTACACAAGAGTGGAACAAGTGTAGTAGAGTATAAATATACAGGCAATTCATCCACACTACTTGGGTTAACCCTCATGGGGGCCTTTGCCCTAAGATAGCATTTTATGCTAAGCATTTGTTGGAGTTGAAGGACAGACTCATTGTCCGCTCTTCTTATCCCACCACTGGTTGCATTCCCTCTGGATACCCCTTGGTTCTTTTAGGGTGGGCTCTCATCAGATCCGCATTTCGATAGATCTTAGCTTGATAGAGAGATCAAGATTTGCCGGTTATGCATCTTCAGGGAGGCTGAGACAGAGGAGCACTTCATTTTCAAGTGTCCTATCTACTATGAGATCAAAGGGAGATTCTACTTCTTTTTCAAGGGGTCCAATCTCTCTCCACCTTTTTTAGGTTCACCAATCAGAGGTGTCTTGCACTTATTTTCAAGAAACCATTGGGCTTTGGGACCACTCACTCCAACATCAATACCCTGCTAGTACAGAGTCCTGTTAGCTTCTCACCTCCTTCGAGCTTCAATCAACACGGGGCACCAAGCACCAGCTTGGGACCCCCTCTAGTCATTCTAGATCCATGAGACCCTGGAGGAGCTCTTTCTAGCAATGATCTTCCTCTCCCACGAAGCTTCAGAGACGACCTGGGCATTCTGCTAGCTCTTCGACTTAACCTTCTGTCTTGGGGTTTTTCTTTGCAGCTCTAGTTTTTTAGTGGAGATTTAGGGTCTTCTGTCGGGGCCCCTCACCCTTTTTCTTTCTATTTTTGTTGTTGCTTGGTTGTTCTTGTAGTTGTTGTTTTTCCTTGGGGGCCTTTTGATGTCCTTGCTTTGAGCTGGTCTTTTGTTTTGTGTTTGGCAGTCCGTTTGACCCTCTTGTGATCTTTTGTTGGACATTAATAAATTTATCTTATCTTATGCTACAATTTTTGTTTTGGATTTGCAAGATTTGTTTTGAGTTTTAAGTTTTGTGCACTAAAACAAAAGACAACTTAATGCTTGAGATGTCTTTTACCCAAATATTTTAAAATGGACAAAATTACCTCATAAAATGAAATTTACTCTTACCAATAAAAATCCCTCACTTTAAGGAGAATATTACAAATTACATAAAGGAACCCCATAGTTTTTAAATAAAATATAAATTTAAAACTAGAGCTTCAATACACCAATTAAAAAAAATCTAGAGCTCAAGTATAATTGTTTTTGATTGTGCTCACTAGTGGCATGTAGAGCTACCATCGGCCCTTGCTATCAACGCTTAGCACCCTGCCACTTGCTTGGTGGGGTGTTTCTTTTTGAATTTCTGGCTCACAAGTTAACATCAACGACAAGGAGATAGCTGTTGCTACGAGGCCTGTTTTGCCCACTCCAAAGCCTAAGGGCTTTTCTTTTCTTTGGATCAAAACTTTCAATCAGGATATTGTAATTTTGCAAGCGAGATATTCACGGAAGGTTAGTTCTGTCTACTTTGGGTACAAGTGTTTTTCCAGATTATGTTGTAGGCGAATTTTATTGCAGATTGAAGTGAGTTTTCTATTTTTGGACTTTTGAGCTCATAACTTTATGCTACATTGTACTATTTTCATAATTCTAGTGGTATTTGAAAGGTGATTGAGAGCTCCATCGTTTGTCGATGCTCTTTTTCTAGATTCAGCCCAAGTATAGTTTATTCAATTTTTGGATATTTGGTGTATTAATTGATTACTTGGACATACTGGCTCTAGGAGAAGTTTTGTTTTTTAGTGGTGGTGGTTTGCGGGGGGGGGGGGGGCAGGGCACTTCACTTTTACTTGTGCTTCAGGTTTGGGAGGTTTTAGAGCAGTTCATATTGGAATACTGATATTGCTTTTGTCTAAGGTTTGTGGTCTACCTTGAATCACCAACAACCTACTTTAATGAAGAAATATGAGAGATTTTCTCACCAGACTAATGTGATGAGGCTATGGCCTTGATTTCAATGCATGTTTATGATAGCTTGTTCTTCCATATTGAGCAGTGTACTACTCTTAAATAGATATGTGATAAGTATAAGGATATGTTTGGTTGAGTTGATGAGATTCATGCTATGCAATTGGATGCAGTATTGACATCTCTTTCCACTAACATGTTTTCTAGCATTTCTAGCATTGAAGATTATTTGGTCAATTTCAAATCATTAAGATCTCAATTGGCTGGTTGTGGAAAAGATAAAACTGATAAGGAATACATATTTCTGATTTCTTCTAAGCTAAAAGGTTCACTTGCATACTTTTCTAGTTCCTTTTACTCTACAATGGATGGATTAGATGATTCATTTGGTATCCCTTCTTTTGAGGCATTTTGTGATAGATTGACTAGAGAACAAGCAAAAATTAGTCAACCTGCTGCACTTCCTAAGAGTCAAGCATTAATTGCATAATCATTTAAGGGCGAGGAAAGTAGAAGAATAAACCTAAGACATAATCAAGTGAACCTTGCAAATCCTTTGTAGAGGACAAGCGTAGGAAGGAGTAACCAAAATGTGACTATTGTAATTGTTAAGGTTTTAGGATCATTGCAAATATAATAGCACTATCTGATTGTATGTGTTTTCCAAATGCATCGATCTCTTGTATATATACAAGGCAAAGACAAGAAGAGACATGTTCCTTCATGGGACATGTCTATTCATTAATCTAATATTATAATTAACTATATAGTTATTATAAGAATAAATATAGACTAACTATATATATATATATATATATATATATATATATATGCATATTAATATATAAAATAATATCAATTATTATGTATATTAATATATATATGTATATGTAATAAATCATTTCTCATAACAATCATATAGTCAGTTTTATTTATCTTACCGATGCTACATACATCAACACTCCCTTTTAGCTAAGGAGGATAAATCAATCCAATGTCAACACTTGTGACACCTGATAGCATCAACCCTAAGATGTAAGCAATAGAAGCATCATCCTCATGATGTAATCAATCGAAACATAGTCTCAAGATGTGGATTGCCTCCATCAGCGATGTTATCCACAAGCTCTGATGTGAATTTCCTCCATCGGCGATTTTATCCACAAGCTCTCAATTGGATTGCCTCCATCGGTGATTCTATCCACAAGCTCGTGTGAATTGCCTCCATCAGCGATTCTATCCACAAGCTCTCAGGTGGATTGCCTCCATCGGCGATTCTATCCACAAGCTTTTGCATGGATTGCCTCCATCGACAATTCTATCCGTAAGCTCTCAGGTGGATTGCCTTCATCGACGATTCTATCCACAAGCTCTCGTGTGGGTTGCCTCCATCAGCGATTCTATCCACAGACTCATGAGCTTTAGTGTGGATTCCCTCTATCGGCAATTCTATCCACAAGCTCCTGGGTGGATTGCTTCAATTGGCGATTCTATCCACAAGCTCCTGGGTGGATTGCCTCAATCGACAATTCTATCCACAAGTTCTATCTATTATGATCTGTTTCAGCCATCACAAGATGTCTATCACAATAGAAGGTCAAGTTATTGTAACATCGTCACCTTCCAATAACTTTTACAAATACAAGTGATAATCATTTGGAAGTCGTCACTTCATCATGATTTACACAAGGCCCAAAAAAACATTTATGATTCATTAGTATAATAATCAATTATATCAAGTTTACCTCAGAAGTGTTTCACCTTCAATAGTGAACTCCCTCTCAATCAATATGATCAAGATTGTCACAAGTTGATTGAACCATCTGCTCCCTCTGAAGCTCAAGTTTTTGTATCAATCTCTTGTCTTCTTTTGAAATGTGAGACTCCCTCTGCATCTGGTCTCAATCATCAATTCATTGACAAACATTAAGTTCTTTCTCCCATGAATGCAATTTTCTCGTGCTTCCATCCTGAAGGTATGTCACAAAGAGATTACAAATAGCTCACTAAACTATCTCGGCCGAAAATACCAATGATAGAAGCATATAAGATTTTACTAACCAATAGTATAACATGAATTACAAACTTAAACAAATATAATGTGCATTAATAAAACATGGAATACTTATCTTTTATAAATTTCAAGTATTTCATTCTACAAGGCGAGCCCATAAACAAAATATCATGCAAAATCAAAACATGATGTCACCGTTCTCGAACATTACCAGAATTCTTTACATGACCTGTCTTGAATATCCAAAGGTTCTATACACTATGACAATTTTAAAATCTGATAGGATCTCCCTTCAAGCGGTTAGGCTTTTAAAGAAGGAACCTTGCTCTTTTACAGATTTTGCATAGACCCGTACACAGTTAGTCATAGCTTTTGAACTTGACATTTTGTCTTCGATCGCTCTGGTGAGATTCTTCTAAATTTGTTTATCACCAACATATCCAAAATTTTGCAAAATCCAACGGTGCATTTGTGAGATATGGTCCTTGTACTGAGATTGTATTTTCTGAGACAGTTACACATTCACCATCAACAAACTACTCTCTTACATTTGCAACTTTGCTCTGATACCATGTTAAGGTTTTAGGATCATTGTAAATGTAATAGCACTATTTGATTGTATGTGTTTTCCAAATGCATCGATCTCTTGTATATATACAAGGCAAAGACAAGAAGAGACATGTCCCTTCATGGGACATGTCTATTCATTAATCTAATTTATTAATTAACTATATAGTTACTATAAGAATAAATATAGATTAACTATATATATATATGCATATTAATATATAAAATAATAGCAATAATTATATATATTAAGATATATATATATATGTAATAAATCATTTCTCATAATAATCGTATAGTCAATTTTATTTATCTGACCAATGCTACATACATCAACAGTAATAAACTTGGGCATGGTGAACATCATTGTTGTAAAAAAAAGTTGGAAGAAATTAAGCAAATTATTAATGAAATTGTCTAAAGTTATTGTCATTGATGTTGATGAGCAAGTCTAATTTATTAAAGGTTAGATTTTGCCAAATTCATGGCACTATTTCAAGATATTGTTAGGCAAGGAGACAATAGTATTTATGTGCTAGTAGGCGCGGCCACCTTATTCAACTAATATTAGAATATTGTAATGTTTGTTTTATGGTCATCTTAGTTAGTCTTTAGTTTTTAGATAACATAGAAACTTTCTTACCTAGCTTTTTAGAAAGTTTTTATTTCTTTCTCAATTATTCCTTTATCTAAGGAGACATCTCCATTTGTTATTACTTGTTTATGAATGATGAATATTGTAAAATGGTATCAAAGCAAAATTTAATTTTTTTGGAAAAATCTATGATTTTGTTTTGAAATTATTTGGCTTATATGTTTCAATTTTTTTTGGTTTGTGCCATCTGGAAGTTTTGTAGGTTTGTAGGTTTGCTTGTTTAGAGGCTTCTTTTTTGAGTTCGTGCTTTTGGTCAAATTCAGTGTCGTGGTTAGTTTTCACGTCAATATTTTGATGCATTTTTTTCTTGCAAACGCCATCTTTTCTAGATCATGCACACCCAAAAAAAACAGGTTTCTTGCTTTGTGTAGCTTTCTATTCCCGCGCGACGTCATTTTTGGCTCTTGGTTTCTGTGACGGGATTTTTTAGTGGCTTGTTTTTCCTCTGCCATGAGATTTTTCTTAGTGACGGGTAGCAGTTCTTGCATTCGACGACCCGTTTCTTGAGTTTCTTGGCACTCACAACTTTTTCATTGGTCGTTCTTTTGTTGTAGATGCCATCTTTACTTCTACAGATGTGGTTTTTCTTAATCTGCGACTAGGGCTTGTGATTCTCTTCAAAAAATCTATGATGGGTTTTTATTTCCGTTTTTTACAAGTCAACCTAGGGTCTTGTTCAAATCTATGACCCTCTATTTTTTGATCTCCAACTTTTTTCCAATGGTTGCATACCACTTTTTCCAACCGATTGGGGTTTTTGAAAAACCCTCTCATTTTTTGGTTGGATTCAAATTTAACTTGTAGATTCTTTGTTGATTTTTTGTGAAGACTTCTGGGTCTTCGTTAGGTTTTTTTGGGTTTGTAAGAAATCTATACATTGGGATTCATGCCAAATGTACTTCATCTTTCTTGAAGTCTCTACCTAAATTTGCCTATGTTTTTGCATTGGGATTGATGCCCAGGGCTCCACATTCTATTTTTTGCCTCTTTAGAATTTCTTTTTTTTTTTTGTCTCAAAAAGTGTGCAGATGGTGTCTTTAACTAACATAATGTTGGAAGGCAATCAACGATTCAATGACAAAAGTTTAATGCACGAAAGCAAGGGATGATGACTATCTTTGGGTATCGTTGTCTTGATGAGCTTGTTTTGGTTAAACAGTCTCGTCCTACCGGTGCTGGACAAGATCGGGATAAGTTTGATGAATGCAACCAAAAAGTGGTCATGTTTATCAAGCTTTTAGTTACTGGTGATCAGCTGCCACAAGTGCCATCTGACAAGACAAATGTAGGGATCTAGACTATTTTGAAGAATCTCCATGAGCCATTAGATAAGAGTCATGTGTTTTTCTTGAAGAACCAGCTATTTTCTATCATGATGGATGAGCGTATGTCCTTACAGGAGCATTTGACAAAGATTATGGACATTCAATATCAGCAAGAGGCCATTGGTCGAAAAATGGAAGAAAAGGGTATGGTAGTCATAACCCTGAAGTGTCTACCTCAATCCTATGATCACTTCATTGAAACATTCAACATTACTACAACTAATGTTGACTTCAGGTTTTCAGATTTGTGCACCAAACTTCTGCAGTAGGACTGTTAGAAACAATAGTTTGCGAGCAATGCCACTTTATCCTACTCAGAATAAAGGCTTCGCGGCCAAATCCTTTCACAAGGATAAAGACAAATCTCAATCAGCTCTGCAGAAAGGCACCAGTTAGCCTCAAAATAGCTCGAAGAAAAAGAAACTTTATTGTAACTACTGCCACAAATTTGGTCACTTGATAAAGGTTGTTAGAATCGGCTTGCTTCAGAGTAGAAAGAATTTGCATTTTATGCTTTCATGGAAAAATGCCTTGCAGATCATGTGAAGTTTTCTGCTTGGTACATAGACTCTGGTGCTTCTCGACACTTCACTCATTGGCATGATTGGTTCACAGACTTCTCACCTTTCATCGATTTAATCATTTTTGGTGGAAGAGAAGAGTATACTATTGTTAGTAAGCGCAATGTGCAGATACAGTCTGATGGGAGGAATCTCACATTCCTCGATGTATACTACGTTCCTGGAATGGAACTAAATCTTCTCTCAGTTAGCTAGATTATGCCACATTCTCCTTAGCTTGATGTGGCATTCAGTTCACACAAGTGTTTGCTTGTTGATCGTGCGAGTCGCACTACTGTGGTTGTTGGTATTGAGGATCATGGTTTGTATAGAATTGTGGATTCGGGTGATTTTGTTGAGCATGCCTCTGCAACTAAATCATCTTCCTTCAGCTGTCTCTGGCATCGACATTATGGCCACCTGAACATTCACTATCTTGCCCAACTTGTTTAGGAGGATCTAGTTCTTGGCTTACCTGAGATTTAGACTTAGCATCACCGAGTTTGTGGAGCGTGCAAGGATGGGAAGTAACAAAGGACACCATTCAAGGATGGTGAGTTATGGCAAGCCTCAAAGGTATTGCATTTCATTCACGTTGATGTATGTGGTCTAATGAATACATCTTCTGTTACTGGTGCCACACATTTCTTGCTTTTTGTTGATGATTTTAGTTGTAAAATGTGGGTGTACTTTCTTAGACAGAAATCAAATGTACCTAATTTGGCAAAAAAACTTTTTGAAAAAGTCAAGAAAAGGTATTTTTGAACCAAATTCTCTCAAAATTATTTGAAATTCTATTTGGGTTTCTTCGTTGGAAACTAAAGTAGCCCAAAGTTCTCCTGAATTCCGCCAAGGTTTCTCTATGAGAATTCCTAGCGAATTTTGGTCTCTACGACAAACTTTTGATCGATTCTGACAAGGATCAGATTTTCGAGTGAATTGAACCAAGAATTCCCAAGTCCAGGAGCGAATCTGGTAACGTAGTTTTTATGGGTAATGGAATTTTCAATTATGTTCTTTTTGTTTTAGCTCTTTTCCATAATCTTCTTTCAATTTATCAAATGGCTCAAAGTGGCAAGTCTATTGAATTCTCTCCAGATTCAATATTCATTTGTGATTTGAATAGCAAACAACTTGTTGCAATGGGTAGAGCTAATCATGATAATCAATCTATACGTTTTTCCATTTTTGTTAATGTTGCTAAATGTCTGAAGGTGGATTCTCCTAGAATTAGTATGGGTAGGAATATAGAAGGTCGTACAGGTTTTTTTATCCTTGCTCTTTTTCAGGCTTTTTATGAGGTTCTACCACCTGCTTCTTTAGACTTCAGTGATGATTTGGTTCCCATGCCTTCAGTTGAACAAGAACTTTCTTGTTTTTCAGGTTTGTATTTGCAAGCTGGTTTCATGAGAGGCATAGTGGATTTATTTTTCCATTCCTATTCTTCTAATTTTGAGGACATGTTTAAGGGGGTTGCTCTCCTCTTTGATGACTCATCTTCTTTGAAAATTGCTCTTGAGTTTCCACATTCTTCGTCTTCTTCCTTGATTGGGTTAACACTTGAATTTTTTGCAACATACTCGGAGGTACTTGATTAGTTTTTAGAGTTTCACTTTTTGAGAATTGTTCCCTCCATTTAGTTGGAGAAGATATTTCTTTAGCATATGCTAGTGAACTCTTTTCTTGCGAAGGGGAGATTTGTTGTTTGTAGGCATTGGATTCTCTTTTCTCTTTAGACATTTTTCAATGGCTATTGACATACTTCATTATAGCGGGGTTGTGTAGTTTCCATCTTTCTTTCGTATGAGGGAATTTTGTATTGAATTTGTCGTGATGGAAGTAGTTCATGGGGGTATTGACTAGTCCTCCATACATCACGCATTCATCACTTGTACATGATTTTCATTTGCATTCTCTCTTTTGGAGAGTGGTTTTTCCCCAAGTGGTATTTTTTCCTTCATTTGTGAGGGATCATTTGTACACGAGTGCCTAAAAAAGCCTCGTAGTGGGCATTTAACTTGCATCTTGTATTATTTGCAAAATAATTCCTTTTCCTTAAGTTGCACTTTGGGGGGGGGGAGAGGGTTACTGGTTAGTGTGAATAATGTCTTGTATCTAGCAAAGGTCTTGTAAGGACTTATTCACATGTTAGCTTAGGTCCTAAGTGTTATTTTTAGATGTCCTAGTTGCCTAGATTAGATTTTATCCATATCTTATCTTTCTAGCTTTTATTTACTTCTTGTCCTAGGTCATTTAATATTTGTATCATGTTAGTTCATACTACATAACACCTTGTTTATATAAACAAGGTTATTGTACTTGTATAATATCTCATATTTTAATATTCAAAAAAGCCCATTTCTTGCATACTCTCTTATGGAAGACATCTTTGTTTTTGTACGTGATTTTGGGAATTGCAGCTCCTAAATTTCCTGTTGATTTATTAGGATCGCTGCAAATGTATTAACATTTCCTCTTTGGTATATGTTTTCCAAGAGCAATGATCTCTCTTTTATATTGAGAAAGAGGCTAGGAGAGACATGTCCCTTCATGGGACATGTTTATTCATTATGTTAAGTTTAGATCGCTGCAAATGTAATAGCACTGCTGTACAAGTATATGTTTTCCAAATGCATCGATCTCTTGAATATATACATGGTAAAGACAAGAAGAGACATGTCCCTTCATGGGACATGTCTATTCATTAATTTGATTTAATAATTAACTATATATTCATTATAATAATAAATAAATGATTAACATTATATACATATATCTATATATATTAATACAAATAATATCAATTATTATATATATATGTATATAAATCATTTCAGATAATTTATTATATATAATGAGTTTTATTTGACTGATGCTACATACATCAACACTCCCTCTTAGCTAGGGAAGATAAAATCATATATCACATTTCTTGTGATAAGAAATCTCACATATCTCATGAAAACAGATATCACATAACACGTGATGCTCATTTTATATATCACCTAACATGTGGTATGAGGAATCATCTAACACGTGATACCTAGTTTTACGTATCACCTAACATGCGATATGAGGAATCACCTGACACGTGATACCCAGTTTTATATATATCACCGAACATGTGATATGAGGAATCACCTAACACGTGATACCCACGTTTACATATCACCTAACATGTGATATGAGGAATCACCTGACACGTGATACCTAGTTTTACATATCACCTAACATGTGATATGAGGAATCACCTTAGATCGTGATACCTAGTTTTCACATCACCTTAGATCGTGATACCTAATTTTCATATCACCTCAGATCATTATACAAGGATATAGTAATTTGAGAACATTACATTCCCATTACGTATAACCCTATTATGGTATGTGCACTAACATATCAAAAGTCTACCATAACGAATCTCCATTATGAGATCATCACCTTGTAACATCAAATACAAGTGTTCATTGTCTAAAAAGTTGTCACCTTTTAGAAATGTACACAGGATGGGTGGGCCCATAAAGTCACACATTTGACAAAAGAAGTTTACACATTAAACATCTTTATCATATTAGTATAACTCAAATTTAATATTTCAACCATACCAATATTCTTCCTGAAGTGATCAACTTTCACCTTGGCGAGTGGTTTAGTAAGAATATTTGTTGTTTGATAGCTCGTATTAATATACTCCAACTGGATCACATTCCTTCCTACCATGTCTCTTACATACTGATAAGGAATCTCTGTAAGATACAAAAATAATGGATCAGTGATGCTGAAACTCCATCCTATGAATCACAGTTCTCTGATTGTTGATCGCTAAGGAACCCATCTTGACATGGTCTGCTCCCTCTGAATCAAGATCCTCAGAAGTTCACAGATGCAGATCTTGTAGTTGCTCCCTCTGAAGCTCAAGTTCGAGCGTCAACTTCCGGACCTCTTTTTCCAAGGTTGTCTATAATGGATTGTCAAACTCCCTCTGATTCTAATATCAACTCTCAACTCAGTTCCATAGCTGCAGGCATTAAGTTCTTTCTCCCTTGAATGCAATCTCGTATGCTTCTAGATTTGTCCTCAATGCATTTCAAAGAGAGATTACAATTAGTTCATGAAACTAAACTATCCTGAAGGAAAATATCAATTATAGAAGTATAAAAGATTTACTATCCCGATCTTATGGCATGACTTAATGACTCAAAATTTATAAACATTATTCAAGGGTAGAAATACTTATCTCTTA
This sequence comes from Chamaecyparis obtusa, assembly GCA_027943335.1. Classification (NCBI taxonomy): domain Eukaryota; kingdom Viridiplantae; phylum Streptophyta; class Pinopsida; order Cupressales; family Cupressaceae; genus Chamaecyparis; species Chamaecyparis obtusa. The sequence continues at coordinate 2,937,992 of BSBK01000433.1, forward strand.
TTGTCAAATATTACTACCCTCTGAAAATTTCTGCCACCAACTTGAATCATTATTGTGATCCCTGCGAAGCTAAATTCAACACTCCCTCTTATCTAGGGAGGAATCCTTCTTGATAACTTCTAGTTTGTCCTCTTGACACTAACATCAACACTTTCTCTTAGCTGAGGATCTTCTCAGATATCTGAGTTATAGAGTAATGTCTACCATGGCTACTCCCACGGGGTGGCTCCATCATGGCTGCTCCATGAATGGAAATGCAAACAACACAAGTGTTTATCAAGAAGTCACTCATGTAATATCGTCATCTTACGATGATGGTCACCATAGATACTCCTAGAGGGTGACTCAACATAGATGTTTAGTCATGGACTCACGCACATGACCTCCACCATGGCTACTCCCATGGGGTGGATCCACCATAGCTACTCTTAGAGGGTGGAAGAAAGGGTTTTCACCTCAATGTTCTCTCTCACAGACAATAATGAATTACGAGGAATGACACCACAAATTTCTTTGTCTCACAGGAAAATGCTACGAGGGTTTGCACCTCATATTTCTCTTTCATATAGAGATATACACTGCAAGAAATCTTCATGATGATGTGACTCCCCCTTTTGAAGAAACGTCTCCAGCTACCAACTCAGTCTTATAACAACAATTATCAAGTTCTTCCTTTTATAAATTTCAAGTATTTCATTCTGTAAGGTAAGCCCATATAGAAAATATCATGCAACTTCACAGAATGATGTTGCTGTTCTCGAATATTACTAGAATTCTTCACATGACCTGTCTCGAATATCCAAAGGTTGTATACACTATGACAACCTTCAATCTGATCGGATCTCCCTTCAAGAGGTCAGTCTTTTAAAGAAGGAACCTCGCTCTGTGAAATAGAATGAAGTCATTAGCATTCAAAAGACCACTTGAGTTTGGTCCATCATTGACTTTGTCGCTTCAAATAGTTAGATCACTCAGTCGTCAAAGGATTATTCCCATGCAGGCCTGATTGATAATGTGCTTGACTGTGGTTCCATCGTAACATCAACATATGCACCACCATTGTAATGTCCCGGATTTAGCAGGTCTCTGTAGTTGAGTTTAGTCAGTTCATCATTGCGACCCTCATGAGCTGACAGTGTGTTTTGAGGGTCTTTGGGAGTTTCTAGAGCGGACTTACTATTTTGGGTAAGTCTATTTTTAGCTGGGGCTATTTTTGGTAGGGCAGTGCCTATTCCTGGTTGGGTAGTTGGTCTTGGTGCTTGTCAGAAATTCGTTGATTGCAGTCAGATTGTTCAGTGGCTATTATTTTAAATGTGTTATTAAATTAAATCATTTTGATTTAATTTAATAACTTATTACTTTATAACTTTATGTTATAAAGTGGGGTTATGTTTTAAAAGCCATTTAAGTGAAATTATTAAAAAAGTGCTTTTTCGAAAAAGCTATATATCATCCTCAAAAAAGCACTTTGCACTATCTTTTATGCAATCATTATTTTATTGAAGTTTGTGAAGAATACAGCTCTGGCTACGGTTTCGAGGACAGATTCCTCATTTTTCGTAATTTGAGCCATCTTTTGTCGGTGGCGAATCTTACATCTGATTATTCTGTGAATTCTCATTCGATGCTGTTGTATATCGAATTGGGTGGAGGACTTTAATTTTGGAATCTGAATTTTTTGATAAAATTGTGTGGGAATTTAATCAATTGTCGAAGTCTCAATTTGATCATCTGGTGGCTGGTATTAATTTTGGAAATTGTGGTGAAATTGATGCAATTGAGAGCTATCGAAAGGTGTGTGAGATTGAAATGGATTACATTGCTGCATTTCCCAGTGTCATAGCATATTGACTGTTTGTGGCAGCTGGTTCTTACAGCTGGCGTTAATTCCTTTGGCCATGCGTTAGCAGCTGGGCCGTTTAGCTCCAACCTGGGCGTCACGTGGAGGCTGGGTCTCACATGTTGATCACACAACAGGAGGCTGGAATACTTCTGGTTTGGCGTTAAGAAAATATCCTTCACGTGTTTCCCCCTGCAGACACGTAAGTGGATTGGCCGTTAATTTTCTGGTGCGGCGTTTAGGCAGTCACCCCTGCAGTCACGTGAGATAGTTGCAAGGTTAGTAATTCATCGTTGGCAAACAAGTTAGGAGGAAAAAATATTAAAAATCGTAGGTGCTCTTTGAAATTGTTTTTTGGATAATAAGATAGAATATAAATTTCTTTATGCAATTATGACAGTTTGTGATATTTCTAAAGGACACAATTAAATTGAGATTTGATCATTCAATATTTGAGAATATAAAATTAGTGGATGACGTTTTGTCAGAGCAATATTATGTTATAAATTGCATTCTTTCGAAGTTAATATTGAATACTCAGAAAGAGTCAAGTTCGGCTCTTCACAACCGTCTAAATCTTGTTGTGAATTTTACAGACCAACAAGGAACCAATTGTTGATGATATGATGGATTCACATGAAAGAGATGACTTGCTCGGTTTAATTGGAAATGCGCAATCAATACTTCCTCTCCAATTATGAGAACAAGCACACTCGCAAATGGACAACACAATATCCAGCTCCTTTGCCCTTCCCATAATTGTTGACACGAGGGAAGAAAACTCCATGACCATACACACCGACTACATAGAGGTTGACCATGAAATATTCAAACTCCATTGTTCCAAGGTCAATGACCTCATTGATGGGTTAGTTTGTAGTAATAAAAAGGTGCAATGTCCCCTGTCCTACTTAGCCTTTTTGGATTGATATTTTCTCAAATTCGCAGATAGATTTATATTGGTCTGGCCCTAATGTTCTGTAGAAGCCTTGGTATCAATGGTTCAGGTAATTGAAATGTGAGAACATAATAGTGACTAGTAGATTCAATATCCGGATATGATATTTGGTCCCTCCTCACAACAATGATTAGCCACTCTTGATTCCAATGAATAGTTTAGTCTCATGAATTAAGCAGATATCACTGCAATGAATAGCAGAATACTAAGTTATTATTTTCTTTGCTACCAATATTAATCGTCACAATGGTTTGTTTTGCTAATCAAACATGCGATGTTATATGAATGTCATAGGGACTCCATTGTCTTTGACTTAGCTTGATAATACTTGCAAACTAGATCGATGTAATATGTGCGGTTCAACTAATGTTATCTTTTCAAGCTCGAATAATCCTACTCTGTGTTCCATTGTTGACTGGTATGCTCAATCAAACAGCCAGGGAAGACATTCTTCTTGTGCTCGACATGGCATTGGGACTCTTATTCTTTAATGGAAACAGTGCAAAATACATTTATCGCAACCATATAATTCCACTATCTGGCAACGTTTAAATATCTGCACCCATGATCTATCCAGTATAATTGAAAATTAATGGTTGCTGTAATAGTTCAGATGATTCGATGCTCAAATTGTGTTCTTGTCATGATGATAACTGTTAAGGTTTTAGGATCATTGCAAATGTAATAGCACTATCTGATTGCATGTGTTTTCCAAATGCATCAATCTCTTGTATATATACAAGGCGAAGACAAGAAGAGACATGTCCCTTCATGGGACATGTCTATTCATTAATCTAATTTAATTAACTATATAGTTATTATAAGAATAAATATAGATTAACTATATATATGCATATTAATATATAAAATAATATTAATTATTATATATATTTATATATATATATATATATATATGTATATGTAATAAATCATTTCTCATAATAATCATATAGTCAGTTTTATTTATCTGACCGATGCTACATACATCAACACTCCCTCTTAGCTAGGGAGGATAAATCAATCCAATGTCAATACTTATGAGACCTAATAGCATCAACCCTAAGATGTAAGCAATAGAAGCATCATCCTCATGATGTAACCAATAGAAACATAGTCTCAAGATGTGGATTGCCTCCATCGGCGATTCTATCCACAAGCTCACGAGCTTTAGTGTGGATTGCCTCTATCGGCGATTCTATCCACAAGTTCTTGGGTGGATTGCCTCAATCGACGATTCTATCCTCAAGCTCTCGTGTGGATTGCCTCCATCGACAATTCTATCCACAAACTCACGAGCTTTAGTGTGGATTGCCTCTATCGGTGATTCTATCCACAAGTTCTATCTATTATGATCAGTTTCAACCATCACAAGATGTCTATCACAATAGAAGGTCAAGTTATTGTAAGATCGTCACCTTACAATAACTTTTACAAATACAAGTGATAATCATTTGGAAGTCGTCACTTCCTTATGATTTACACAGGGGGCAGGCCCATTAAAAACATTAATGATTCATTAGTATAATAATCAATTATATCAAGTTTACCTCATAAATGTTTCACCTTCAATAGTGAACTCCCTCTTAATCAATATGATCAAGATTGTCACAAGTTGACTGAACCACATACTCCCTTTGAAGCTCAAGTTTATCAAATTATTGACCTCTTTTGAAATATCAGACTCCCTTTGCATCTAGTCTCAATCATCAATTTGCTTGTAAGCATCAAGTTCTTTCTCCCTTGAATGCAATTATCTTGTGCTTCTGTCCTGAAGGTATGTCAGAGAGATTACAAATAGCTCACTAAACTATCTCGACCGTAAATACCAATGATAAAAGCATACAATATTTTACTAACCAATAGTATAACATGAATTAAAAACTCAAAAATTATGTGGATTTATAAAACATGAAATACTTATCTTTTATAAATTTCAAGTATTTCATTCTATAAGGTGAGCCCATATAGAAAATGTCATGCAAATTCACAGAATGATGTCGTCATTCTCAAACATTACTAGAATTATTCAGATGACTTGTCTCAAATATTCAAAGGTTCTATACACTATGAAAACCTTTAATTTGATCAAGAGATTTTCAAGTATTTCATTCTATAAGGTGAGCCCATATAGAAAATATCATGCAAATTCACAGAATGATGTCGTCATTCTCAAACATTACTAGAATTATTCACATGACTTGTCTCAAATATTCAAAGGTTCTATACACCATGAAAACCTTTAATTTGATCGGATATTTCTTCAAGTGGTTAGGCTTTTAAAGAAGGAACCTCGCTCTTTTACAGATTTTTGCATATACCTTGTACACGGTCATAACTTTTTAACTTGACATTTTCTCTCCAATCACTCCGGTGAGATTCTTATAAATTTGTTTATCACCAACATATCCGAAATTCAGCAAAATCCAATGGTGCATTCGTGAGATATGGTCCTTGTACTGAGACTGTATTTTCAGAGACAGTCACACATTCACCATCAACAACCTACTCTCTTACATTTGCAACCTGGTTCTGATACCTTGTTAAGGTTTTAGGATCATTACAAATGTAATAGCACTATCTGATTGTATGTGTTTTCCAAATGCATCAATCTCTTTTATATATACAAGGCAAAGACAAGAAGAGACATGTCCCTTCATGGGACATGTCTATTTATTAATCTAATTTAATTAACTATATAGTTATTATAAGAATAAATATAGATTAACTATATATATATATATGCATATTAATATGTACAATAATATTAACTATTATATATATATATGTATATGCAATAAATCATTTCTCATAATAATCATATAGTTAGTTTTATTTATTTGACTGATGCTACGTACATCAACAATAACTATCAATATTTATACCCAAAATGGTGTCCATAAAATTCTACCATCACATTAACATAGGATGTCTGTGTAGCTGAGTTTCAATGATATCAATTCAGGTGATTACAGGTTTGGGACCTAAATTTTTGAGCGACATCCTTCATCAGTAATCACACACGTGTTCAGCAATGAACGACTGTTGGAGTGCAGTTTGCTGAAGACAATTCTATAAGGGTGATTGACCAACCTACATGTAATATCCCCTAGAATATGCAAGTCACTTTCTACTCCTCTTCCTTCTGTGCTGCACTGACTTACTTCTTTTTCCCTGTTTGTTCTCTATCCCGGTTCATGTGTCTCTAACTTCCATTTTATTTGGTTGATGTGGAATGTCAAGCTGCTGACTGTGTACTTCAAATGCTGACAGGTCCCTTAATTCCTCAGAAATGATTTTGTATTATTTCTCCCCATTCTCACATTTGTAGTCTGGCTCTGATACCATGTTAAGTTTAGATCGCTGTAAATGTAATAGCACTATTGTACAAGTATATGTTTTCCAAATGCATCGATCTCTTGAATATATACATGCTAAAGACAAGAAGAGACATGTCCCATGAAGTCTATTCATTAATCGGATTTAATAATTAACTATATATTCATTATAATAATAAATAAATGATTAACATTATATACATATATCTATATATATTAATACAAATAATATCATTTATTATATATATATGTATATAAATCATTTCTCATAATTTATTATATATAATTAGTTTTATCTAACCGATGCTACATACATCAACACATTATAATGTTTCATTAATCAATCATATATATTAGTATAAGTTTGCATAATATATATTAATAATAATATATATATATATCTATCTTATATATATATGTACCAATACAATATATTATTATTAATCAGTATCTAAACTCATTATATGTATTCTAAATGATTATACAACTAAAGCTACAAACATTAACACTCCCTCTTAGCTAGGGAGGATGATCAAACAAAATGTGTAGGGGTCTTCCTTGTCAACAGTTATGATCCTCATCATAGCTACACAAAATTGCTATAATCATTAACACTCCCTCTTAGCTAGGGAGGATAAGAAATATTACCTCGAAGTAATATGTGAGTATAGATAATCTTTTAAAGTTTATATCATTTTACTGATATTACGAGTAATGGTCTCCAAGTATCAAGTCCTTGATACTCACCAAGTACTCAGAGCAATGGTCTCCAAATATCAACTCACAAGATATTCACCAATTGCTCAAAATGATTATCATGAGTAATGGTCTCCAAGTATCAAATCCATGATACTCACCCAAGTACTCAGAGTAATGGTCTCCAAATATCAAGTCCATGATATTCACCAAGTATTCAATGTGAGTATAGATAATCATTTTAATTTTATATCATGTTACTTATATTACGAGTAATGGCCCTCAAGTATCAAGTCCATGATACTTACCAAGTACTCAGAGCAATGGTCTCCAAATATCAACTCACAAGATATTCACCAATTGCTCAGAATGATTATCATGAGTAATGGTCTCCAAGTATCAAATCCATGATACTCACCCAAGTACTCAGAGTAATGGTCTCCAAATATCAACTCACAAGATATTCAGCAATTGCTCAAAATGATTATCATGAGTAATGGTCTCCAAGTATCAAATCCATGATACTTGTAATGTCTTGTGTGCGGGTGGTGTTCCCCGTAGCCACGTGTCCGGGGTCTGCGTAATTTGGGGTGGTCCCCACCCTCGGATGCTTCGGTGATGGGAGATGTTCCCCACACCCTTAACACCCTAGGTAGCCGCCCTTACCACCAGGCCAGTCTTTTGGTGTAGTGGTTGGGCCTTAGTGGTATCAGAGCCGAGGTCTTGAGGTCGAGACCCACGGAGCGTGGTGGGCTGTAATGTCTCGTGTGTGGGTGGTGTTCCCCACAACCACGTGTCCGAGGTTTGCATAATTGGGGGTGGTCCCCACCCTCAGATGCTCCGGTGATTGGAGATGTTCCCCACACCCTTAACACCCTGGGTAGCCGCCCTTACCATGAGGCCAGTCTTTTGGTGTAGTGGTTGGGCCTTAGTGGTATTAGAGCTGAGGTCTTGAGGATGAGACTCGCGGAGCGTGGTGGGCTGTAATGTCCCGTATGCGGGTGGTGTTCCCCTCAACCACGTGTCCAGGGTCTACGTAATTGGGGGTGGTCCCCACCCTCGGATGCTCCGGTGATGGGAGATGTTCCCCACACCCTTAACACCTTGGGTAGCCGCCCTTACCATGAGGCCGGTCTTTTGGTGTAGTGGTTGGGCCTTAGTGACCTGTAATGTCTCGTGTGCGGGTGGTGTTCCCTGCAGCCACGTGTTCGGGGTCTGCGTAGTTGGGGGTGGTCCCCACCCTCGGATGCTCCAGTGATGGGAGATGTTCCCCACACCCTAAACACCCTGGGTAGCCACCCTTACCACCAGGCCGGTCTTTTGGTGTAGTGGTTGGGCCTTAGTGGTATTAGAGCTGAGGTCGAGACTCGCGGAGCGTGGTGGGCTATGATGTCTCGTGTGCAGGTGGTGTTCCTTGCGGCCACGTGTTCGGGGTTTGCTTAATTGGGGGTGGTCCCCACCCTTGGATGCTCCGGTGATGGGAGATGTTCCCCACACCCTTAACACCCTGGGTAACCGCCCTTACAACCAGGCCGATCTTTTGGTGTAGTGGTTGGGTCTTAGTGGTATTAGAGCTGATGTCTCGAGGTTGAGACCTGCGGAGCGTGGTGGGCTGTAATGTCCCGTGTGCGGGTGGTGTTCCCCGCAACCATGTGTCCGGGGTCTGCGTAAGTGGGGGTGCTCCCCACCCTCGGATGCTCTGGTGATGGGAGATGTTCCCCACACCCTTAACACCCTGGGTAGCCGCCCTTACCATCGGGCCGATCTTTTGGTGTAGTGGTTGGGCCTTAGTGGTATCAGAGTCGAGGTCTCAAGGTCGAGACCCATGGAGCGTGGTGTGCTATAATGTCCCGTGTGCGGGTGGTGTTCCCTGCAGCCACGCGTCTGAGGTTTGCATAATTGGGTGTGGTGCCCACCCTCGGATGCTTCGGTGATGGGAGATATTCCCCACACCCTTCACACCCTGGGTAGTTGCCCTTACCACTAGGCCGGTCTTTTGGTGTAGTGGTTGGGCCTTAGTGATCGGGCCAATTGAGTATTTTATTTTGGAGGAGAATTTTTAAAAGCTTTCCCTAAGTTTAATTCAATTAAATGTTAATGATTTTATTTAATGTTATTTCATTAAATAAAATCGCAGCCTTGAAAAGGATTTTCGATTAGGGTTTTGGAGGCCTTTATTTGCTTGGTAAATGAAGAATGAGCGATCGATTGTTATTGTTATTGATTATTGTTTCTTGCTCTGAGCTTTGGACAAGGGTTTTCAGTATTCACCATTGGAGAAACGTAGTTTTATTCTATGTTCGCCATTTGAGCTAGTTAAATACTTGGTGAATTTGGTATTGTCGAGAGGGTCTCATCTAGAGATTCTTATTGTGCTTCAGCGGAGGGTTTTACTTGCAGTTGTGGAAAGATAATATCGGCTGGTAGTTGGGGACTGACGAAGACAAATTATATCGTATAGAGGCTAGTTGAAGCGTGACTAAATATCACAAATCACAACCTATTTATGATCGTGGCACACATGTTGGAAAGTGCATTTTTTGCCTGCAGAAAATAATAGAGTTTTATTTGGATGGCGTACGGGTTTAGGAGACAGAACGACATCTTCAACATTTACTACTTCAGCAAAAATAATTGCAGCAGTCGTGACTGTTTTTTTAGGTTTTTTCTATTTATGTCATAGTTGCCTTTGGTGATCATTTTCCAATAAAGGATTGTCTCGATTTTTACTTGTATTTAATTAGAAAATAAATAGAAGGTTCAACAACATTTCAAATTGTTTCAGAATTTCAGATTATGGTATATTTGCCCTTTTGCTCTAAAACTTGTGAAAACCACAAAAAAATTATAAACTTTTCAAAACAAATATTGAGATAAAAGACAATTTCAACAATTAGAACCTGTGAAGGGTTCTTACAGTGGTATCAGAGCCGAGGTCTCGAGGTCGAGACCCGTGGAGCGTGGTGGGCTGTAATGTCCCGTGTGCGGGTGGTGTTCCCTGCAACCACGTGTTCGGGGTTAGCGTAATTGGGTGTGGTCCCCACCCTCAGATGCTCCGGTGATGGGAGATGTTCCCCACACCCTTAACACCTTGGGTAGCCGCCCTTTTCACCAGCCGGGTCTTTTGGTGTAGTGGTTGGGCCTTAGTGTGCGGGTGGTGTTCCACACACCTTTAACACCCTGGGTAGCCACCCTTACCACTAGGCTGGTCTTTTGGTGTAGTGGTTGGGCCTTAGTGTGCGGGATACCTAAGGCCCAACCACTACACCAAAAGACCGGCCCGGTGGTAAGGGCGGCTACCCAAGGTGTTAAGGGTGTGGGGAACATCTCCCATCACCGGAGCATCCGAGGGTGGGGACCACCCCCAATTACGCAGATGGTGTGGGGAACATCTCCCATCAGCGGAGCATCCGAGGGTGGGGACCACCCCCAATTACGCAGACCTCGGACATGTGGCTGCAGGGAACACCATCTGCACACAAGACATTACAATACTCACCCAAGTACTCAAGATATCTAGTATGGTATGTGCGCTAGTATCACATGTGTGATACTTACCATATAGACATGATATTATATAGACTGATCATGGCATGTCTACAAATATTACGTCACATAATATCCACCATGAAGATCTCTAAGTCATCTATGGTTTATTTAATGATATCAGTGTTATGATATCTACCATGATGTCTAAGAGATCCTAACCATCATGACATGTCCACGTATATCAAGTCACATGATATCCATCATGATGGAGATGTTGCAAAGTCGTCACCTCACAACATCAATCAAATACAAGTGTTCATTATTGAAAAGTCGTCACCTTTCTCCAATGTTCACAGGAAGGCCCATAAGTCTTGGAGTCACACACATAAAATCCACCTTGACTCATCTCAGAGGGTGGCACCATCATGGCTCATCCCAAAGGGTGGAAACAATGGCTTTCACCTTAGACTTCTCTCTCAGAGAAGAATGCAATAACATACAAGATCATAGATCACAGATGTTGAAACTTCTTTTCATCTAAGGCTTCATTCTCCAACATACCAATTTTATCTCGAAGGTACATAATCTTCCCTCTAGCAAGAAACTTGGTGAGAATATCAGCCATATGTTCTGCAGTGATAATGTACCTTGAATAGCATACTTATGCACTGTATCTCTTATATAGTTTGCATCACTCTAGGTGAACCCTAAGTTATGTAGGAGTTAGCATAAAGGCATTTTATCCAGCACACATGAGACTCAATCTCATGATCATAGTCCTCTGGATGCTTCCTTTAAGGTCTTGTAACAATCTCCTCCCTTCTCGTCCAAGGTTGTTTTTAGATGAACTATCATACTCCCTCTGAATCTAATATCAACCTTATGCGAGCAAGTCATTTCTTTGTTTTTATTCTGCATTAAGCTCTTTTCTTAAATGCCCAACCATCTATCTAGGAATATCATGACCTAGATATTTGCATAAAAATCTTCTAGTTCACTTACATGGAACTACATCATTTTAATCACAATTCTTTTTCCTTTTATAGTTTCTTGATCACTAGGGAAACCATCTTGATATGGTTTACTCCCTCTGAATCAATATGACCAAGATCCTTGAAAATCAAATAAGGTAGATCCTCTAGATGTTGTATTGACTCCCTCTGAAGCTTTGAGTACTAACATCAACATTTAACCTTCTCGTTCAAGGTTGCCTCTGATGGTTCGTCAGACTTCTTCTGAATGTGATATCAACCTTCTGACCTTCTCATTCATGGTTGCTTCTGTAGGTTTGTCCCTCTAAATAATATTTTCTTTCTTTGAAGTTTCAACCATCAACTCAATCCCATGATTGCAAGCATCAAGCTCTTACTCTCTTGAATGCAATCACATACGCCTCTTCATTCGTCCTGAAATTATTTCAGATAGAGATATTATAAATAGTTCATAAAACTAAACTATCTCAAAGGAAAATACCATTGATAGAAGTATACAAGATTTACTATCCAAATGTTAAAGCATGAATTCCAAACTCAAAAATTATGTGCATTAATAAAACATGAAATACTTATCTTTTATAAATTTCAAGTATTTCATTCTGTAAGGTGAGCCCATATATTAAATATCATGCAAATTCACAAAATGATGTTGCCATTCTTGAACATTACCATAATTCTTCACAAGACCTTTCTTGATTATCCAAAGGTTCTATACACTATGACAACCTTCAATATGATTGGATCTCCCTTAAAGTGATTAGGCTTTTAAAGAAGGAACCTCGCTTTTTTACAGATTTTTTGCATAGACCCGTACACAGTCGGTCATAACTTTTGAACCTGATATTTTCTCTCCAATTGTTCTGGTGAGATTCTTCTAATTTTGTTTATCACCAACATATCCAAAATTTAGCAAAATCCAATGGTGCATTTGTGAGATATGGTCCTCGTACTGAGACTGTATTTTCTGAGACAGTCACACATTCACCATCAACAAACTACTCTCTTACATTTGCAACCTGACTTTGATACCATGTTGATTTATTAGGATCACTGCAAATGTATTAATATTTCCTCTTTGGTATATGTTTTCCAAGAGCAATGATCTCTCTTTTATATTGAGAAAGAGGTCAGGAAAGACATGTCCCTTCATGGGACATGTTTATTCATTATAATGTCTCATTAATCAATCATATATATTAGTATAAGTTTGCATAATATATATTAATAATAATATTTATAATATATATATATATATACCAATACAATATATCATTATTAATCAATATCTAAACTTATTATATGTATTCTAAATGATTATATGACTGAAGCTACAAACATTAACATTTCCAAAAATATATTTCCAGAATTATTGGTATGAGGTAGGGAATGTTGTACACAGCCGTTGCCAAACTTCAGCCGCTAAACATGCAATTCCCTACTTTAAAAAAAATGGGTAAATACTTTTCACTTGGGGCTATGTACTAATGAGGTCACAAAGAAGGGACATCATCCCAATAAAAACATTCAACAATGACACTCTAGTGGTGTTTGAACCTACATGGAAAGAACACCAACATGACATAGCATGCCCTACTATAACCCAGTCTTTTTCATTTCATTTTGTTGGCAAATCGACCTTTGAGACTTTCTGGCCAATATGATTGACCTAAATCAAGGGTATTGCTTTTTATAACCCTTTTTATCAGAGAATCTATAATCTGCGAAAAATATCATTTATACCTTATTGCAATTAGTCAAAAAGAGAACGATTAATGTTGAATGAAAGGTGTTTAGTATTAGGAAAAAACCAACTACTTTGGTGGCTATTGAAGCCAAGGTGCTTATGGTCTATTTCTGAGATGGTCACTTCGCTGTTTCAGTCAAGGTTGACTCACTCTCAAGATTTTTTGTGAAAAGGTGCGATGCCATTCACATATTCCATCACAGAATTTTACATTTAGATACACTTATTGCCATTGTGGACTGCAGAAACTGGTCTTCTGCATTATATAGGGGTTGTTGGAATGGTAGAATGGGTTTGGCTCTTTCGGTAGTGTTAGCATCAGTTTAACTATTGCCATCATCGCCATCATTACCTGAAGACTCATTTTCACGTGTTTTTGTAGTTTGCTATGTTTTTTGAATGTTCATAGTGGACAAGGTTTTTTGTTTTGTTTACACATGCCAGAGAGAAAGAGTAATAATAAGAGAACTACAATCGGAATATGCAAACGTAAGGACTATCAACGGCATATCCATTTGTGTAGGGTCAAGATATATGAAATATTGAACTGGGCAACCTTTTGTGAATTTCAGTATTGGTGAAGAATCTGTACCTGACGAAAGAATTGACAAAGCTGATCATTGATCTAAAGGCTAAGAGTTTTCCCCCCCAGATTTTATTGTAAAATTATTTTCACAACATCATGGACATGATCCAGATTTTAGCATGAATAAATTACAACCATATAGAGAAAAAGGCTGTTGGCTCAGCAGTAATTGTTGGCTATCTTCTGATCATATTCTATCCACCAGTAGCAGAAAACGCAGCAGTTTATATTCTACAAACTCTGGATTATGTCTTTCCTGCACATCCTATCTCATTGATTTTTTATAGAATAGAAACTCAAAATACAGCAGACTTGACTCCCTATCTTAAAAGGGAAAAATGATCCATGAAATGCATCTTTCAAATATTAAATCAATGCTTAATTGAGAATGAAATCTAGGGTTGTTGAGATGTTTAATAACATTTAGTTATTGCAGATATACTTTACCTTAATGAAACGTTCTTAATTTCATATAATTCCTTGGTGAGTTTACCTTCCTAAAATGGAACAGCTTTTATTTCTTTCTTTTTTAAATTTTTGAATGATGGTATATGCATCCCATGAAAGAACAAGAGTGGGGACGATTATAGCATCCCTAAGCTGTCTCTTTCAAAGATAATAACTTGTGAATGTCCCAGATTCTTCCCCCTTTCACTGTTACCTAGAGGACATGTCTCAATGGGAGACAGGAAGAGACCAAATTGTGCTTTAGTGGGGTAGAGTGTAGCTTTGATAATTATTTAGACTGTAATTTTGGTATTTGCCTTAATATTGCTTATAATTTAACTTAAATATTTAGCTTTGTGTTTAAAATTCATATATGCTTATGCTGCAGAGGTCTTTAAACAGTCAGCATTTGCACATATCCAAGTTGATCGAATTGAATTAAGCTTGCACCAATGCTATTAGTGCACTGCAAGTTTCATATTTTTTATGTTTAAATATTTTTAAAATATAAACACTTTTAAATTATAATGTAATGTCCCCTTCTAGATTAAATGAAAAAAAATATTTCTGCATTATGCTCTTGATTATAAACCCTGCAATCACATAGGGAACACAATCACATACATAGATCTATAGAGGCTAATAATATTAGTTAGCTTAATATACATGAACTTAAATGCAATCTCTCTATACTATTGAACAAATATTGAACATAGGGATTGAGTCATGATAGGTTTAGCCAAGCCAATCCTATACTAAACCCAAGAGTCGAACTTTGGTTCTCTTGGCCTTGGTGGCAGGACTTTGACATCCACATGAGGTAGCCTGCTTAGTTGGATGCTTGCCTTGCTTCCTATCGATGCTTCATGCCTTATAGTTGATTAGCTCAGCATAGTAGGAACCTAGGAAGTTTGGTTCGCCTACCTGGGGCCCTGATACTAGTCCAGTTCGCATGGCTGGGACCTGGGTACTGGTCTGGTTTGAACCCGGTTCGGGTTTGCCTGTGGGTTCGGATATGACTTGTACCGAGGTAGGCTGGTTCGTTCTGGATGAACCCAAGTCGAATCAGGGCAGACCCAGGTAGACGAAGTGCCAACGTGTAAAATTCCAGTCTATCCCATTTCTGTGAATACTACTGAATTTGCAAGCACAACTGTGCATGAATCTTAAAAACTTTCCAATTGAATAAACAGTTCCGGAAGTTAAAAACTTTCCAATTGAATTAACAGTTCCAGAAGTTAAATACGGAATTCAATTTCATGACATAATTTAATTTCAAGGTTCAATACGTTCATAGCAAGCATGCTGCGGTAAGTACATTTCTAACAGAATTAGGAAGATGTAAGGTGCACCTTAATTGTATGGCCAATATTATTCTGTAGAAGTTGTATTGAACACTGAAATGTTCTGTCCGCTGCTATTGTCTTTGTCTTCTGTGTGCCCCTTTAAGTTGTCGAATGCAAGCTTCCAGGTGGAAAACGGCTATAGTGGCTGATAGTCTCCCGTCTTTATCGAGCCATGCTACCATCAGAACAGACAACCCAGTTTCCAACTTCGCAGATGACTGTCAGACCAGACACGATAGTCACCTTTGTCACTTTGCCGAGATGTTATGCCAATTCTGACCCGCCGTATACTTCCAAATGATTTCGTCTTCTTCTGGTCGAATATAAAGAATTCCAATGACCCGCTTCAGCACCCGTCAGACTTTCCCAGATGTCTTTGTTCCTTTCTCATACTGTTTGTCTTAATACGGCACAGGTGTAAAATACTGGGATGTCCAACCACTCGAATAGAAATTTGTGAGCTTTGACGTAGGAATATTGTCCCCTACATATATTTATTTCTGCAATTCCTCAAGTCGTCATCTCTTATTTCCAATACAAATTCCAATAGACCAGAAGCATTCTGATGAAAGGAATAAATTGTCTTCACTGAGTAACCAATTACTAAAATATTCAAGCATGCCTGTGTCTTTGCAAGCCCGTTTCTTTTATTCACAACCAAAATCGGTTGTATCCCGTAAGGGAACTACTTTATTAAACAACATGTAACTAAATGTTTCCTTGTAATTATTTAATATTAATTTGTTCATGTAATAAATATAAAATAATTAATTCCTTTATTTAATTAGCGAATTAATGACTTATTTGGGGACATGACAAGTCTCCCCGGCCATGTGTTGCTTGTCCACAAGCAAATGTGAATCTGGATGGCTCAGAATCTGCTCATTTTCCCAAGTAGCATCATCCAAAGGCAAATCCTTCCATTTGATCAGATATTCCCGAATAGTGCGGTTACGCAAGTCTCGATCCTGTGTTGCTACAATCTTCTTAGGAATGATTGCAAGTTTCCCTTCCTCATTTAAGGGTGGTAAAGCCTCTGAAACTGTGACCTGTTGACCTAAAGCCTTCTTGAGACAAGAGACGTGGAACACATTGTGGATCTGGCTACCTGGCGGTAAAGCCAATTCATAGGCAACCTCTCCAGTTTTGCCCACAATCGGATAAGGCCCATAAAACTGAGGCTTCAATTTCTCAGCCCCACTCCGTTTGAGAGACGACTGTCGATAGGGCTATAATCTGAGGTACACTAAATCACCAACCTCAAAACTCCATTCCACCCTCTTCTTATTGGCGTAGAGCTTTTTCCGATTTTGAGCACAATGTAAATTTGCCTTGAGGGTTTTCAAGATGTCTTGACATTCCTGAAGCCAATCCCGTGACTTAGGCACATTACTGGTGTCAAAAGCAAGATCAACAAAGGATAAAGCATCATCCCCATATAATGCTTTAAACGGCGACATACCGATGGACATATGGAAAGTAGTATTATAGCAATACTCGCCACAATGCAATCAACGAATCCAAGTCTTTTGATGCCCAGCGACATAATTACAAAGGTAAGTAACCTTCAATCCACTTGTTGACTATTTTAGTCTGACCATCGGTCTGTGGATGGTAACTAGTGCTGTGATGCAATTTTGTAGCTATCAACCTGAATAATTCTGCCTAAAAGTTACTCAAAAACCTGTTGTCACGATCACTGATTATATTCTTTGGTAGACCATGTAAACGGAATACCTCCTTGAAAAACAATCCGACAACCTGAACAACTGTGAATTCTGTAGTGATAGCAAATAAATGTGCAAATTTTGTTAATCTATCAACCACCACAAAAATACAATCTTTACCTTGAGCTCGTGGTAGACCAGTAATGAAATCCATTGAGATACTTTCCCATTTTTGATCCGGAATAGGTAAAGGCTGCAATAACCCAGCTGGATAAGAGTGTTCTGCTTTATTCTGCTGCAGGTGATACATTCCTTGATGTATTGCAAAACATCATTTTTGAGCCCTTTCCATGTGAATCTTTCCTGAATGTGCCTGTAAGTTCTGTAATAACCCGGAATGTCCTGCTAAAGGCAAATCATGAACTGTTTGCAAAATTCTCAGCTTTAACTTAGACTCAAGTACTAAGAAGATTCTATCTTTGTAGTAAATAATATCGTTCACAACTTTGTACCTATCATCCTGTACTTTCCCATCCAATAAATCACAAGCAACGGAGTTCTTAGAATATTCGACCAACAACAAAGATCTCCAATCAGCTGAGTTCCCACCTAAAGCATTTATAACAACATTGTTCTTACCCGTAACATATTCAATTTCAAAATCGTAAGCTTGAATTTTACTGATCCACTTTTGTTGTCTATCATTCAAATCTCTTTGACTAAGGAAATACTTTAGACTATTATGATCAGTTTTAACTACAAATTTGGCTCCAACTAAATATTGTCTGAATTTAGCTAATGCATGCATAATAGCTAACATTTCCTTGTCATAAATGGAATACAGTTTTTCAGCTCTAGTGAGTTTCCTGCTTTCAAACACTATCGGATGTTTATTTTCCATTAACACGGCTCCAATTCCTTTACCTGACGCATCACATTCTAATACAAAGGGCTAATCAAAATCTGGTAATGCAAGGACAGGACAAGAACTCATTACCTCCTTGAGTTTGTCAAATACTTGTTGTGACTCTGCAGTCCATTTGAATGCCCCTTGTTTGGTAAGATCTGTCAGTGGTGCTCCGAGTTGTGAAAACCCTCTAACAAATCTCCTGTAATAACTGCATAGACCAAAGAAACCTGTTAAATCAGAAATAGTCCGTGGGGGCGGCCAATCTAGAATAGCCCTGATCTTTTCTTGATGTACCTGCACACCTTTAGCACTGATCATATGTCCCAAGTATAAAATTTCTGTCATACCAAATTCACATTTAGAAGCTTTTGCATAAAGAGATTGAGAATCCATTATGCCCAAGATTTCATCAATATGTTTCAGGTGTTCCTCCCAAGTCTTGCTGTAAATCAATATATCATCAAAGAAACGAGCAAGAATTTTCGCAGCTGCTTATTAAAAATATGGTTCATACAAGACTGAAATGTTGCTGGAGCATTTGTCAGTCCAAAAGGCATAACCAAAAATTCATAATGACCATAATGACAACGGAAAGTAGTTTTATGAATATCCCGTTCCCTTAATTTAACTTGATGATACCCTGATCTCAAATCAATTTTAGAAAAATACACAACATCGTGCAATTCATCTAACAATTCATCAATGCGAGGAATCAGGTACCTGTTTTTTATTGTCTTTTTATTGAGGGCACGGTAATCTATACACATGCGTAGGGTTCCATCTTTCTTTTTGACGAATACCACTGATGAAGCAAATGGACTCGAATTGGGCCTAATATGACCCATGTCTAATAACTCTTTAATAGTTTTTTCAATTTCATCTTTGAAAATTTTGGGATGCCTGTATGGAGTAGTGATTACTGGCTTTGCCCCATCTTCCAATTCTATAGTATGTTCAAATCCCCTATCTGGAGGTACTCCTGGTGGTATATCACTGAAAACCAATTTATGTGAGTCTAACACTAGTAACAAATCATCTGAATAGTGCTTTGATTCAAAACTTGTTACCTTGGTAGACATTAAACACTGTGCTGACCAAGCAACATCATTATGATGGAAAATAGCCTCCATTCTATTAGCTGAGACAATCCGAGGTTCGCCATTTGTCATTCCTCTAAGAATTACCTTTTTCCCATCAATTTTGAAAGAGAACTCCATGCGTTGGAAACTCTGAGAATACTTATCCAAGGTCTCCATCAACTGAATTCCCAAAATAATGTTAGTATCAACCAAATCAACCACATAAAAATCATCAGTAACTGTATAATTACCAAGAGCAATATTAAGTTGTGGAACCTTGTGAGTACATACTAGATTAGTTCCCCCTGCAACCTGGATATGAAATCCTGTATGTACCTCGGTATGTAAACCACACTTTTTGACTAGGGCAGCATCAATGAAATTATGAGTGGCTCCACTATCCAACATAACTATGACCCGTTGTCCCTTTAAGACCCCTCTGACTCTGAAGATATTATCATGTGGGGTTCCTATCATGGATGCTATTACAACTTTCCCTTCTTGAGACCGTTCAACGGTTTTCGGTTTTGGTTATGGGTTGGGATCTACATTTTCTTCTTCTTCATTGTTGGATACTACTTCAATGTAATGAATTTTCCCTTTTCCCAAACACCTATGACCTGGCTGCCATGACTCCATACAACTAAAGCACAATTTGCGTCTCCTGAGTTCATCCCGTTCTTCTTTATCAAATCTGGGTTTTGGAAACGTTTCTTTGGAAGCTTCTTTGTCTTTATTTGGTTTTGGTTGAAAGTTTTTATTTCAAATTTTGCCTTTTGAGGAAGGTTCTAATTCCCTAGCCTTCTTAATTGCCATTTGTAGAGTGGTAGGATTTAAAGATTTCACCCATCCTTTCAAAGAATCAGAAAGCCCATCAATAAAAATAACAATTTTATGCCTTTTTTGATATTGCAGTGACAAGTACAGCCATCCGTTTAAAATCTGTTATATACTGTTCAACTACCCTAGTTTGTTTCAGTTGTGTCAATTCTTTCAAATGTAATTTAGGATCTTTGGAATCAAACCTATCAATGAGGTGTTCAGTGAAATCAAGATATGTGTTCACCTGATTGTGACCCAATGCGATCTGCCCATGGTGCCACCATTCATGTGCTACTCCATCTAAATGTAATGCTGCATATTTAATAGCCTCATCCTCCATCATAGGGTTTAATTGGAAGTATGTGTCTAACTTTTGGACCCAGGCCCGGCTAGTAGTCTTGCCAGTGCCATCTAAATATGGAATGGACATCTTCCCTATTTTCCGCTGAAGTTCACTATTGTAATTGCTGCCCCTATGCGGCCTATGTTTCATCCTGACATTCATGTATTCTCTGAAAGACATGTAAGATCTAAATTCTGCCCCGACTGATTCCCAATCAATCAAAATTTCATTTTGTACCTCTCTAACAGTAGGTTCATGTTCAGGTTGCATATCTCTAGGAGTAAAATTTGGCATGTAAGGTCTGGCTGTTGCTGTTCTTTCAGGCTGATTGTTATTTACTGAACGATCATCCCTACCACCTTCATTTTGATTTTGATTCAGATTTTGAGCCATGAATTGAGTCATCAAATTGGTCATCGTATTTATATTGTTTTGCATATCTTGTTGGCTTCTCATTAATGCAGCAGTTAAATCCCTATTATTTTTTGGTTCCCCCATGTTATTGTTTTGTTCAAAAATTATTTCCTCTTCTGTCTTAGTATGACTATTCTCAACTTCAAATTGTGGGGTTGAACTAGATTGACTAGTAGGATTTCTGTTTTGACGATCTCTGGTATTCCTTAAGTTATAATAACCTTATTGCATAGTTAACAAAACAGTTTTGGCCAACAAAATTTGTAACACCCTACAGGTTGGCAGGATAGAAAGCTCTGATACCACTGTAAAATTCCAGTCTATCCTATTCCCGTGAATACTACTGAATTTACAAACACAAGTGTGCATGAATCTTAAAAACTTTCCAATTGAATAAACAGTTCCGGAAGTTAAAAACTTTCCAATTGAATTAACAGTTCCAAAAGTTAAATATGGAATTCAATTTCATGAAATAATTTAATTTCAAGGTTCAATACGTTCATAGCAAGCATGATGCGGTAAGTACATTTCTAACAGAATTAGGAAGATGTAAGGTGCACCTTAATTGTATGGCCAATATTATTCTATAGAACTTGTATTGAACACTGAAATGTTCTGTCCACTGCTATTGTCTTTGTCTTCTGTGTGCCCCTTTAAGTCATCGAATGTAAGCTTCCAGGTGGAAAACGACTATCGTGGTTGATAGTCTCCTGTCTTTTTGAGCCATGCTACCATCAGAACAGACAACCCAGTTTCCAACTTCGCAGATGACTGTCAGACCAGACACGATAGTCACCTTTGTCACTTTGCCGAGATGTTATGGCAATTCTGACCCACCGTATACTTCCAAACGATTTTGTGTTCTTTTGGTTGAATATAAAGAATTCCAATGACCCGCTTCAGCACCTGTCAGACTTTCCCATATGTCTTTGTTCCTTTCTCATACTATTTGTCTTAATACGACATAGGTGTAATGTACAAGGATGTCCAACCACTCGAATAGAAATTTGTGAGCTTTGACATAGGAATATTGTCCCTTGCATATATTTATTTCTGCAGTTCCTCAAGTCGTCATCTCTTATTTCCAATACAAATTCCAATAGGCCAGAAGCATTCTGACGAAAGGAATAAATTGTGTCTTCACTGAGTAACCAATTACTAAAATATTCATTCAAGCATGCCTGTGTCTTTGCAAGCCCGTTTCTTTTATTCACAACCAAAATCGGTTGTATCCCGTAAGGGAACTACTTTATTAAACAACATGTAACTAAATGTTTCCTTGTAATTATTTAATATTAATTTTGTTCATGTAATTAATATTAAATAATTAATTCCTTTATTTAATTAGCCAATTAATGACTATTATTTGGGGACATGACACAACGGCGTAGAATAAAGCTCCAAATTGACCTTCTTTTGCAAATCTAATTGTTATTGGAATACAGATTGAGAATTAATTTTGGTGAAACTGGAGTAAATCCCCATCATAGGATGCAATTGATGGTTTCTAGTAGTCATGGTAGAGAATGAATGGGCGATGTGATTTCGATGTTTTAATACCTCTCCCCATATACAACATATGGGGCACCTTTTGTTAACTTGTCGGTGTGTGTTTGATTAGCTGTCAGTATCATTTTAAAACTACAAGTCAATAATGAAAATTAGTCTTTGGCCTCAAGAACATTGTTGACTAAGTACTTTTCTACTGAGAAACGTTCTATAATTTAGTGCAGGAAATAATTATTATAGAATTTGAATAAGATCTTTAACATTACAAAACGAAACTTGAAGTTCAGATTTTATTACATTAAATTAAACTAGCCCTTAGGATTTCTTCCTATGAAATTTCTATATCCAATTGCCCATAATGGCCCTTGTCCGATTAATTGCAAGCTCTCTATAGTGATAAATCATATTTTAAACATTAAACAACATCTTCAATAGTTGAAGGGAGTTGTAAGGTACTCTTTAACATTTTCCAAGCATGATGTTAATTACAAGAAAACAAGTTCTTTTTATAGGGAAAAAGTAATAAGCAATTGAGGACTTGGAAAGCAATAATGTTATTGGTGCAATTGATCCCATTGGCATTGGCAATGTTTGTGAATCAACTAATCTCATTGTTGGAAATGAAATTTTTTAGCTAAGTACGTGATAATTTTCCTGCGAAGTTGATCGAAAATGCTCTATCTTTTCAATTTTCATTTGTCGAGCATTTTTAGGGTTTGTTGTCAAGTGGAAGTTGAAATACTTTTGGATTTGAGCTGTTTTATTTCATTGGTCCATATCTTACGTTGTGGTAGTCTATTAAAGTAAAATTTTCATGTTGTACCTTGTCACGTATTCGCAAGTCTTATTTAGTCAAAGGTGATGTCATCTAGCAGTCAGGCGCTAGATCATGAGTTCAAAATAATGCGAAGTCTAATAGGTTCTGATATTGCGAAGGTGTTAAGCCTTTGTATTGTACTATCACAAATGTTTTGTCATGCTACATCAAACGGCTGCAATGTGGGGTTGGTGGTTAAGTCAAGTTGTTTGCGCAAGGTCACAAGGTTGAAGTCAGGTTAACGTTTTATGTTGCGACCTTGCGATGGGGTTAGTGTTGCGGTCAAGTTATACACTTTTGCAACACGGCATGACAAGTAATGGTTAAAATGTTCACGGTTGCGATCATGCGATAGTGTCGTTTAGTGGCTAAGTTTGTGTTTGTTGCGGGTTCGCAAGCATCTTTTAGGGTTAAGTTTTTGAAGTGTGAACAAAGAATAGGGTGCCACGTGTCTTAGGGTTTTGAAGTTAACTAATGTTCTACGCAGGCATTGCAAGATTGCAAGATTGTAATGAAGACTTGAATTTTACATGTGGTATTGCGAGATTTTGCCACATGTACCATGGAGATTTAAAGGAAGAAAAGCCTTGTCACAGCATCGCAAAGGTTTTTGAAAGGATATATTGGAAGTTGCGAGTATGCGAGAGGGTGACACGTGTTTGGTGGTGATGAAATGATAACTTTAAAGGTTAATGATACTGTTGGCGCATGATTGCATGGTTATATGAAGGTTAATGGAGTTTGCTGCGATGGTGCGAGATGTTGCCACGTGTCCTTGAATTTCTGATCAATGGTCACGCAAGTCCGTATGACATTTTGGCTCGAACTTCTTAGAGTTGCGATCTTGCGAGGAGGTTTGAAATGACAGTGTTAGCGCACGATCGCGAGTTAATGATGCGGTCTTGTGTGAAGGTCGCAATCTTGGGAGGGCTATAACTGATGCTCGTTGGAATGAGGTAGTTGGGCAGCTAGAGACTGTTAAGACTTTTGGTTGGCCATTAGATAGGGAATTTGCCTAGTGGGAGAAGGAAATGAATAAAGGCAAATCTGTTTGATCAAACAAATTCCATCAATTTTGTCTTTTGTGGATGGTTAGTGACATGGCACTTGAGCATGTTTACAAGGAGAACGATTATTTCAAGAAGCACCTTGAATTTGCCTTCAAAAGCTGCGGGTAGCCTATGTGATTCAAAAAAATTGTATTTGATTTATCTTCAGACAAAAGTGCTAGTTGTTTTCCTAATGCCCAGTTTCCAGCACTGCAATTTTGAAGACTTGATTTGGTTGTTTCAGTGTTTTCTGTTGGTACTTGTCATTTTCTTAGGACAAAGATGTCATGGTTATATTATAGCTCCAACTCATTTCTTTGAGCTTCTTTTTCAGTTTGTTAGTTGGTTGTCTCTTTCTGTTCTTGTTGTTGTGCAGTTAAGATTTTGTTCCCTAAGTGATCCGTAGCTTGTTGCAATCCTTATCCTATAAAAGGATTTCCAAGATCATTTAGGAGGGGCTGAGTAATTTTGTCTAAAATCATAGGAGTTGCTTCAATCTCAGTCAGGTTTAACAAATGTCATGAGTCTTGTACAAAGATCCGAGAATCCGAATCGGATTGGAATCGGCAAGGCCGAATCGAATCGTGAATCGGCCATGAATCGGAATCAAATCAGCAAATTTAAAAAACCCTTGAAATTTAGAGATTTTAACAATTTAAAACTTATTTCATGCACCCTTTACTGAATATAACTTAAACACAATATAACATCATCAAATAGAAGCTAATATACATAAACAAGGAACATAAATGATAAATCCATCACATACATTACACGTAAAATGTAAATTGTAGCTAAAGTAAATAGAAATCATAGGATCGTAATGAGTCAAATCATAGAATGTATGTAAGATGAAGATCCGTAAGACATCAAATCATAAATGTATGTAAGATGAAGATCCATGAAACATATGTCTATCAGTATTTGTAAGATCCATAAAACTAAATCGTTTCATAGAATGAATCTGTGATGCTTGATCATTGATCAATGCCAAATGTCAAAGTCTTCATAACTAGATCTTAGATAGTCTTTGTTGGTGGCTGTTTTCAAGTCCCTAGGTCCGGCAAATGAGGTTTGAATGATTTTGGCCTGGTGGGAAGTCATGTTTGTATGAGATTTGGGTGAGAGCTAAGCTAAGTTTGTCATAGAGATGGAGTCGAAACCAAGTGATTGTGATAAAACGAGTTAAAACCCTTTGAGAATCCTTTTGCCAGCTTCAATTTGACCTTAGAAAGCCATGATGGATTGTGGGAGGTAACCCTGCTAAAGGCTTGTTGAATCCTGAAATTTGGTTAAGTTTGGAATTTTTCGAAAACCCCCAAAATCTAAAATCTGCATCTTAACTCCTATGAAGTTGGAACCTATCTCAAACATCCTGAAGTATTTATATTTTATAATTTATACAAATATAACTTAAAGTATAAGAAATTAAATAAATCAAACTTATACTTAAATGTTATATTTGTATAAACTTACAACAAATAGGAAAGGCAAAAAAAAACATTCAAAATATTTGTGTTTTTCTAAAATTTGACTTGACTTTTTAGCTATCCGTCGATTCACGCCGATTTCCCGAGCCAATTCAGGCGATTTTATGCCATGAATCCCCGATTTGGCGATTCAGGCGATTCATGGGAAAAAATCGTTTGAAACGATTTCCGATTCAAAAAAAACCGTTTGGCATGAACCGAATCGCCAAACCGGCGATTCACGCGGTTCAATGGCGATTCTCGGATCTTTGGTCTTGTATAACATTTTTACATAGCAAATTAGAAGTTTAGTATTGGAGTCTTAGTCTTGTTGAGTTTTATTTTAATGAGCAAATTTAATGTATGAAGACAATGATTTTGAGGTTAATGAAATATAATCCAGATTTGGTGCTCTCCTCTGTGTTGGTTTTATGAGTTGTGAATTTTATAATCCAAAGTTTTTATTCAATTCATTGCATATCTTTCATATGTGTATGTTTTAATTCTAAGCTTTTATCAAAGATCAATTAAAATGCTAAAAATTAACTGATAAGTTCATAAGGTTGGCATAAGGATCATTATAAGAAGTCTAATTCTGGATTACATGAATAGATATTATTGTAATGCAACAATAATCTAAGTCTTGGATCATTAGCATTTTTATGTCATTCATATAATGAGTTCTAAACTGAGAGTATTGCCCAATGATAAGGCACTGATCTAAATATGCTATAAGTGTTAATTTGCTGGCTCATGTTGTCTGGTTATACCAGCTTTTGATTAAATTCATTTCATTTCCAGTTTTATCTGTGGTGTGGATCTCATGCTCCATAACAATTGAGAAGCAATGAGTTAGCTATTACTTAGTATTTTCTTGTTATTGTTGAGCCTCTTATGAGAAAATCTGTTTATCAAATTCAGTGATGTGTTTAATGAGGGTAGTGCTTCACTGAATTTAGGTTTACCCGCCTTGGTCTTGCAGAGCCAAAAGTGTAGGGGGAGTCTTTATCCCTGTTAGTTGGTCCAGTCATTTGTGGGGGTTTGATAATTGGAATTTGCAACTCTTTAGAATTTGTAGTGAGTGTACTGGTAGCTATTGAAGCATAAAACCATTTTGGGAACCAACAAGATGATTGAAACTTAGTCTAAAGTTCCACTTGTTGAAAGTTGAAACAATGATACTTGAAGTCTATTATTATTTTAACATTTTGATGTTGATATGATGCTACGCTTACGAGTTTATGGTGTTTTTGTTGTTTCTATGATACCTTGTGACATTCTAATCTTTGTTCATGCTTCTAGGCTGCATATATATATACGCATATGTATATATGTATATGTATATATATGTGTATGTAGATATAATTTTTTTTACATATTTTTGTAATAATGAACCCAAATGAACCCAAACCCCATTTCAAAATTTTGCCATATCAGCAAACCGGTTCTCTAAACTTGAACCCAAACTTGAACTGGCAACTTAGGTAGGAACGGTAGGGAGGTTGTAGTTTGGTTCTTGACTTGTCCATTCTAAGCCCAAGAGTAGGACTTTGACCCTCTTGGCGTTGGTGGCAACACTTTTACATCCACAAAGGTGGCCTACTTAGATGGCAATGTTATACCTTCTTATCTACATCTCTTACAGTTAATTAGCTCATCATGGTAGGAATGGTAGCGAGATCATAGTGGGGTTCTCAACTCAACCAATCTAAGCCCAAAAGCGAGACTTTGACCCTCTTGGCCCTGGTGGTAGAACTTTGACATCCACCAAGATGGCCTACTTGGATGGCAGCCTTATACCCTCTTACTTACAACTCCTCCTATCCATGATGAGGTATAGCATGGGTTTACTACTGAAATCTATTAAAGATAGTCATACAAATTAATAGGGCTATGATCAATAATGTACTAGAAATAATATGTTATTCATATTTGCACCAATAAAAGCCAATCAAGCTATTGCTCTAAACAAATCATATCCAAGAAGATAAGTAAAAGAGAAATGATATGTATTCTATTATTGAATGATTGGATTTAATCTCCTTATGTATCTTGCTTGATGAAAGGATCACACCTCTTTCGAATGGACACTTCTCTTGTATAATAACATCTCTTCCTAATTGCTGCAATTATGTAATGTCCAGACAGTAATAATACAACAACATTTTATTCTCCTCTAATCATCGATTGTGTAAATAACGGTTGACCCATTAACTCCCAATTATCATGCCTTCTTAATCGATACTGCTAAGTCGTTTATAAGCCACTGACTTAGATGGTATATGTGATTATTTTCCTATTGTCGACTTAATAATTTTATAATGCTGTATCTGTAATATCCCTTGCTAAGCCGCCCTTAACTTGCTGATTTAAGGCTCAAGGAATATTGTCAAACACTGGTCATGAAACGTCTAATTTGCTGTTATTTGGTTTTAGATTGATTTTTGATCGCTTCAAATGGTTTCAAATGATGTTCAAATGCTGACAAATTAACACTACAATCTCTTAGCAAGAAACTAGGTGCAAATGCAACTTCTTTGGGTCTTTTCAAATGTATAAATAAGAAATTCTAGATGTAAAATGTGCACCTATAGTCAACTGTCATTTTTCAGAAACACTTGGCATGCATACTAGGAATTCATTATGAATTGTAATGAATGGCTACATGAAAGACATTTTAACAAACAATTGTTGTGCAACCATATAACTCCTTGTTCTGATTACAAACTGCTTACAATTATACTATTTGCAAATATTGTAATCTGAAACTACTAAGCACATAATATAGAAAACCTGGTAATCTGATATTTGTTTGCTCAATTATATTTCTCGAAGAGAAGACACGACCCTCTGGAAATGTAGAATTCTCTGATGTCAATGCTTGAAACATGTGATGATAGCACCCTTAGGGCAAAACGTACCTTCCCCTTGCAAACACAGACCCTTCGTTTAATATCACAGCCTCTAAATAATGATACCATGCCTCTAATGGAAGCTGCGGCAGCCTGCAAACTCCAAACACAGCCTCTCAATAATGCTGCGGTCTACAATAAATTAACACACCTCTGACTTGCAACTGTATCTGAGATGAAAACTCTAAATCCTCTTCATAATTCGATCACCAAATTAAGCACACTCATAATCTCTGGATGAGATTATCGCTAGCACAATTCACTGGTTATCTGCAACCAATTCAAAGTGTTGGAACTCTTAGAATTACCAATTCTCCAAGTTCTTGAATTTTGGAACCCTTGGTTCCAAACTCAACACACGAAAAACCAAATTCTCAAATGCACAATAGATTTCTCTCCTAGGCTCTTTTATAATATTTCCCCATGAATCTTCATTAG
This sequence comes from Chamaecyparis obtusa, assembly GCA_027943335.1. Taxonomy (NCBI): domain Eukaryota; kingdom Viridiplantae; phylum Streptophyta; class Pinopsida; order Cupressales; family Cupressaceae; genus Chamaecyparis; species Chamaecyparis obtusa. The sequence goes on from BSBK01000433.1 coordinate 2,966,857, forward strand.
CAAGGCTCTTTAATGATTTTGATATTTGTTTTTATAATAATGAGTTGACTTTATAATATATCATTAATAAAGCATACTTTTAGTCAATGAGTATTAATTACTCCTTACCCCCAACATGGCCCTCATTTTATTATAAAGTCAATTTATAACTTTATAATATCTTAAATAATTAAACGTCATTGTAGGCCATTAAAATATTAATCTCATTAAATACTCATTATTTTGATGAGCCACTTGAACAAAGAAGTCAACCATTGCATCCTTTGTTTGTACGACCGCTTTATTAGAAATAGAAAGGGCCCGTCTCTATCAACCCCAGAGTTACTAAAAATAGCGAGTATATGAAACTAAGCCCAAACGAAGTCCAATCCTAGCCAAACGAAGACCAAACTAGAACATATTGAATTTTGGAGAAGACAAGAACCTCCGTTAAACCAAGCTTCTGCCTCAGAAGACCCTCTATCAACAATTATTAGCCTATGTGGGACACAATAATAGGCTAATCCCTCAAACTCTAATGCTCATGAAAATGTAGACATTATAGTATCCTTGTCCTTAGCGAAGGAGGACGACCCGACGACAGTATGAGCTGGTTATTAAGATTGCAATCTCTACGTAGAGTATTGCTTTTGACGTAGCAATACATGAGGGTAAAAGCTACCGTTCCTTGGGTTTATATCTGTTAACTTCTCCATAACCAACTTCATGTTATGTTTGTCGTCTATGTTATTTCATATGGCATCTTTAAATTTATGTATGTAAATAATACTTATAATCGCTTCTTCCTGGATTTGTCTTAGTGGACGATTAAGACTCCATAGTGGTGGCGTCTAAGAAGAGTCTTGTTCATCAAATACACCTCCTCACATGGTAGTCGACTTCATATTACCCAAGACAATGGATATTGTTCTACGTAACTCTATTTTCTTCTCCTTTGATAATCATAATAGTATCGATCACCCTTATTAATCTCTGATTATAAATGCTGGCTAAATATCAACAATATAATATTCTTCTAATACAAGACTATATGATCTCTGTTAATTTTATGTGAATTAAACCATGTCTTTGTTATCGATCTTGGCTATGTATTGCATTGTTATATTGAGATTCTCATGTTCCGGCAGTTTATATTGCTGTTGGATCTTTGTATCAAATGTTAATCAATATTTGCCGCTTTCTTTTATTTCTAATTCATATTACTCCGCTACTTGTCTTTATCTGAAGTATGGTAATAAGCAATCATTTTTTGTGTTGGTCTTTATGACTAGTCAAGCCGCTTTCCTATCTGTTTATTACTCTCTTAAATTGATATTAGTTTTGTGGTTTCCTGAAATAAGTTTCAATCTTTAAATAAAACTTATTAAATCTTTTATCAACTCTTAGGTTCTGAATTGGGGATATTATATTATATTATAATTTTCCATTATTTATTTATTTATTTTTAACTTTATTATTATTTATTATTGAATTCTATTTTAGTAGAGGGGATATCACATGTAGGTTGACATAGATTTTGTTGGTTTACCTGACATTCTGGCAGCTTGAATTTAGTCCTAAACCATGTCACACAATGCATTCCTTCTTGACCTAGGGTCATACTAATGATAATTGAGTGTTTTACTATATGATTCATATGCTACCTAAGATACTACAGCACTTAAGTTGCTTCTTATTTTGCAGGATTTTATGAGTGGAAAAACAATTTTTCGTAACATCATGAGGATACTTATGTTAGGTGTGGACAAGGTTTTGGAGGATCGTGGCAGCCAACTTTATGGCCCAGGCTTAGAGGAGGCTGTGCATCTTTGCCTTGAACTTGTTCTTCTTGTCTTGGAAAGAGATTCATCCTTTGCAGATTATTGGCGTCCTGTATACCAGGCAATTTTTACTAGCTCCTTGATCCTAATTATTGCATTTTGAATTTTTGTGTAAGCTGAAAAGCTTTGTTGAATTTTCCTTCTAATAAAGAGTTGGCTCACCCACAGATTTCTTAATCTAGTTATTGTGTTTTCCAGCCATTAGATGTCATACTTTCCCATGACAGCCGTCAGATAGTAATGCTGCTTCAGTATGTACGTTATGATATACTACCTGCAATTCAACAATGCTCCATTAAAATAATGGATATTCTCAGGTACACATCTCATTCATAATTTGACGTTAAGTTTTTGTATGAATATGATTTTGTTTCAGTAAGTTTTTTGAATGATTGTTTCTGAAATGGCAACTATATTGCTGTATTTAACATGAATATGAGCTATGAGTTTCTCTGCTCAATATTGTTTTATTTCATGGCTTGTAACTGTGTAAGTTGGGTTAATCAAATACTATTGAATTGCATTTGCTTGCAAACCATTGTCTATTCTGATTGGAAAACAACGAACAAGGTTGAATGTAGTTGTCTATTTATTAAATAAGCTTCTAGCTTTAGCAACTTTGGAACAAATGTTTGATGTTGGCAGAACATAGCAGCAGTCTATTTACATGGCATTGATATGGGGCCATAAAAGTACAAATGGAGTTCCATCACCTGAGTTCAAAATGGAGAGAACTTGACAAAAAATTGGGAACTGAATAACAATGGACTAATCGTAAAACTAGAGGGAAACAAACAAGGAGAAAACTGATTTTGTTATTTTGTGTGAACTATAGTGCGTATAGATAAAAACAGGTGCCATACATTATAGAAAATTCTGATTATTAAAAATGTGCAAGGCTTTAAAAAAGTTTCTTTATTACACCTAAATGCTTTATATAAAAAGTATATAACTCGCCCTTAAACAGTAGGCCTTTATGTAATAAAATATGATCTACAGTTTTAGCAGCAGCCATGTGTTTTTAAACCTAAACATTCATAGTAACTGGGGTATAAAATTAAAGAAAAAAATTCATTGTGGTTTAAATTTTAACTTCTAAAACAGATCGATTCAAAGTATAAGTGAAATAAATTTTAAAATACCCTTACTCTACATCACAAAATTAATTTGCCATTGCTCTGTATTATTGTGTCTTTTAAAAATGAGCCAACACACACACACACACACACACACACACACACACACATATATATATAGTATCACTTTTAGAAAAAAGTCGTGAAACTGCTCAACAAATGCAGCAGGCTGTGATTACCTAGGGTTAATTTTGGTTTTGAATGCAATATTCCTATGTTTGGAACATAAAATAAGCATTGATAAAATGGTTATGACATAATAGGGTTTCCTTTAAATAGAGTAATTGATTTTAGTGTGCATTTGCTTAATCAATATTTTTCATATTAACATTATCAAATTCAAAATCGAATATTGAGCTGCTCGGTTCTATGCTTGCTGTTTGCTCAGTAATTCTACTTAAATGCTTAACAAAGACTAAATGGAATATCAAAATAACGTAATATAACCTTCATTCACAACAATGTCTCAGAAAGATATATTGTTCTACTCATTCATTCATCAGATATGCAATAGTTAGAGGAGTTCATTCGTGGGGTTCTCGATTATGAGTATAACAAGAACTATATAGCATAGCCAGCATTGGTTGAGAACGCCAATCTATGGTTAAGTAAACTGACAACCAACTGTTTGAACTAATTTCTTAATTATGCAACAAATTTATTTATTTACGAACTATGTCAGCTCTTCTGAAAATAAAGTCTTCTAGATGAGAGACAGACAAATTTGGAGTTGAAGCAACACGAAACTGAAAGCTATTGAGATGGTGGGTGAGGAGATGTCGCTAGAGCCATATGTACAAAAGGCATGGATTGGACATCAGGGACCTGAGGTGTGGAATCCTGTTTACCTCGACGCACAGCTTCAAATGGTGAGCTGCTACCAGTTTTTGCTCCCTTGCTGCCTTCACCATCTGTGCTGCTTCGACTAGTTTGAGGTTTTGGCCATTCTCCTCCTTAGCCAATATTGCCTTCGTGGCTGTCTCTCTAGTCCATTCGGTTTCAGAGAGTTGTGCTTATCGGGCAAGTTGGTCCTGAAACTTTTGCATGCGCTCATCATCCAAGCATGCATTCTCTGCACCATCTGGAGGGTTTCATCCCTTTGATGTGTAAGCTGGTTAATTGAGACTTTTTGATGCTACTGCCTACAAAACAATTCTTTGAGAGTGGTCTCCATACTGTTGATTTTATTGTAGCTGTGGTCGGAATCTAAAATAGTATTGAAGGATTATTTTATGGTATCAGAGTGAAGGTTCGAATTTTTTTCGAAATTTTTTATGATATTCTGTTCGTGCCCTTGTCTTCTGTTCGCGACTGGTATTCTGTTCGCGCTTGGTATTCTGCTTGCGCTTGGAAGAATCATAGGAAGGATCGCGACTGGTCTTTTGTTCGTGCCCTTGTCTCCTGTTCGCGTCTAGCAGAACCGCAACTGCTATTTACAGGATTCTGGTCGCGCCTGAAAGAACCGTGACTGTTATTTACAGGATCTTGTTTGCGTCTAGAAGAATCGCGACTGCCATTTCATTCTTTGAAAATCACGACTCTCCCTCTGCTATTTGTGACTGGCCTTGACGTCTGCTATCTTCTTTTCCGATTGCATTCACACGCGACGAAAGGGATCTTTATTCCCTCTGCTTCGACACTACTGCAACCTGAAACAATCTTGTTTTCTGCTCTTCAATAGCTGCCGATTAGGGTTTTCCTCAAAAACCCTAATTTTTGAACTCGGAATTTGTCTTGGATTTCATATTTGTGGTGGGTTTTTCGAGATTCTGGTCGCGCTTGAAAGAACCGTGACTGTTATTTACGGGATCTTGTTTGCGTCTAGAAGAACCGCGACTGCCATTTCATTCTTTGAAAATCACGACTCTCCCTCTGCTATTCGTGACTGGCCTTGACGTCTGCTATCTTCTTTTCCAACTGCATTCACACGCGACGAAAGGGATCTTTATTCCCTTTGCTTCTACACTACTGCAACCTGAAACAATCTTGTTTTCTGCTCTTCAATAGCCGCCGATTAGGGTTTTCCTCAAAAACTCTAATTTTTGAACTCGGAATTTGTCTTGGATTTCATATTTGTGGTGGGTTTTTCGAGACCTCATCTGGGTCTTCGTCAGAATTTTTTGGGTACCTCGTTTTCCGTGCTCCAAATTTCGGGCCAGCGGATTTGCATTGTGACTGCAGATTCCTTTTGGGTTTTTTGTCTACTCTTCTGGGTACTTGTCATTTTTTTGGGTCAGTCTAAAATTTGCCTCGAACTTCGTGCAAATGGCATCCTTGACCAACCTGATGCTGGAAAACAGTCAACGGTTTAATGGTAGCACTTACAACACCTGGAAGCATTATGGGAGGGTATTAGAAACATTCTAATATTTGAGAGCTTCTTTAATGCTCTATCTTGTGTATCTTGCTGTATTTAGATAGTTGCCATTATTGTCTCCTTCGTTGTGTATATATGAGCTTCAAGCTCTTTGTAAATTAATTCAATATATAGAATCCACAGGCAGACATAGATATCACAAAGGTTGTGATTATGTTTATATTATTATTATGAGATGATATAATTATATTATTATGTGATAATATAATTATAATCATATTGTGTAATTATTATATTATATTATATTATAATATAATAATTATTATATTATATTAATATATATTAAGAGAGGTGTCCCTTGGTGAAAGGACAACTCTTGCATATATATTATGAGATGGCTGATCTCATTCAGACAACACATTTTTAGATGGAATAAGTAGTGCTCGGGGGAGACAAATATATTGTCTATGGTTGGGAGGGCAATAAGAGTTATTGCTCGTGGTAAACGAGCATTGAAAATTAAACATGGTATCAGAGCCAAGTTCGGTCCTAGGGATTTTTTGGTGCTGAGCGGTTCCTATGTTTTGAGCAGTTTGCTAAAAACAACATCCTGTGTAGAGAAAAGACGTAAAAGTTTGTTGGACCATTGCAATTCTGGTTTATCTTTAGACAACATCTTGAGTCATAGTAATAGCGGCTGGTAACGCTATCCACAAAAGCAAATATTTGGAACCTTCGTTGCTAACATACGTGGCTAGGTAATGTTTATCGGATCCAATAATATTCTGAAGAGAATGCTCTATATATATGATATCAGAATATAATGCTCAATATGATATCAATATCGCTAATATGCATATGGTTGCGCATATTATTTTTTCTGGAAGATTGACTTATACGTACGAGTGTTTATATTATTTTTCAGAAGAGTGAAATATACGGGCGATGACTTAACATAAAGATAATGCATTGAATATGCACGAGCGGTTATTTCTCAATATCATAAGATATTGGGTTTTCTTTGTACTATTAGTTCCTTGGAAGGAATCGGATCAACTTCCTTATATACTAGAATTCGTGTTGTATTTGTGATCTATTATCAAGTTTGGTGAATATTTAACATGTGCCAGTTCGGTGGCTGAAGATGATGATCTGGCACTAATCGTTTGCTTAGTTGCAGTAGTTATAAGTTCTCAAAACTTCTTAAACTTGGTTGATTCTTTTGGACAGTTCTATATAAGCCTTTTCATTCGAAAGGTTTAAGGAGTAAGTGTGTGAGAAATTGTCGATTATGTGCCTATTCATTGGCAAAAGACCATATATTGTGCCAACGGATCAGGAAAGGATTCGCCATCTAAAATTCTATCTCTTCTTGTTCATGATCTATATTTTCGGCAAAGAGTCTAAAGATTTGTTTCAACGGGATAGTGATGTGAGGGGAGCTTCTCTACGTCTGTGGCTTATTCCAGAGGTTGTTGCAAGGTTGGGCTCAGTGTGAAGGGTGAACATTTATGGTTTGATCAATCCCATGTCATGGATTCTGCACCTAATAATTATGAGAAGGGCTTTTATTAGAATTAAAATTTGGAGAAGCCAAGATAGTGATGAGCCGTGTGTGTATGGGTCGTTATCTTCCATAGTCAAATTCCCAACATCTTCATTGCTTATTGTGGCGTGAGAAATGCAAGGAGTTTGATTTCAAGGACCGAGCAAGGTTGTGAAGTCTTCTTATGCTATCCTTCAAATCATCCGTGTCCACTCCAATTGCTGTGATCCTCAGAAGCCTTATTGGAAACATAGAACTTCAAGTGCTAGGCTTTGTAAGGTTCAACGATGTGCAGGGAATGATGGCTGCCATCAAGGCAATGGATGAGAAAGAATTAGACGGTACCATTACTATTGTCGAGAAGGCGCAACACAAAATTGATGGCAATGACGATCAAGAGAGGATAATATTGTCGTTCATCGAAGATATGCATTTGGCGACTAATTCATATTTGCTGCTCTCTTTTAAATTTGGAGATAATTAATATTAAACTATGCCTTGATTATTATTGAGAATATGACAAATAAACAAAGGGAGCTCAATAACTTTATAAAGCAGAGGGTTTAATTATTGTGCTGAGAGTTTTATAGAAGATTTTGTGACAAGAAATATAATGTTTAAGAGGGATAAGTGTTATTACCTTTGCTGTGAATAACATCATTGCACTCTATCAGTGCATGAAAGATTCTCATTATGTACTATCATCATGGAAAATGAAGACAAAAGTGATTTGACATTTGGCATGAGCTTAGATTACCGGGCCAAGGTTAATGTTTAATTTGAGCCAGATCACTTGTACATCAAATAACAGAGTACTTGCCATGGAAATTTTTTAGTTCTTTGTCCAAATATTGACCACAGTATCTAGAAGGAGGCGGATTATATTAAAGGAACCTGTGGATTCTCCTAAGGTTCATAATTCAAATAATCCTGACTTCCATAAATATTATTGTGGCCAACTATTATCAGAGGCGTTATACCTTGGGCAATGGTTGGTAACCATTACTTTTGTCTGGAATTGGAGCAGAACTTACAGAGGCATTTCAAGGAACTCCATAACCATTCATTGCTAGCAGTTCAGAAAACCTTGCGAGGTGAGTGAATACTAGCAGTATTGTTGAAAGGAAGTGCCATTGCTGCTGCAATAAATAAGGATTCTAGGTGGCGGTAGTGATAAAGATTAATATTCGCAGGCTAACTAGTGATTGGCACAAGCTACGAACTACCTTGGAAAATCAATGATTGCTTCAGAATTATTTGTGATTGGTTGCGGGAAGCTGGTGAAGGACCGTAGAGAGTTCTGAGCATTATGTGTACAATGGTTTGATTGAGTTTAGAAACATAAGCGACGCGGTTGATATAGTGATTTTGTTGAAAACATAATCACATCTTGAATTTACACAGTGCAAAGACGCATAAGATATCTTATTGGATATACAAGGAATGGTGACACTGTAAACACCATTGCATAATGCAATTGTGGAGTCAACAGAAGATTAAGACACTAAGCAAAACAACTATCCATTGATGACTTATCAGATTGATCAATCACTAAAACTTCGTATTGAGAGGGCTAATGTTTGAAGGAGTACGTGGAAACTTGAAGAAACAAATGTATCAATACTGCTGTGAGAATGTCGTCCTTAAGATTATGTGAATTGGGGTCCATTACCAACATAGTGGGTTTGTCTTCTTCAGTTGCTTAATTGCTGTGAGTGGAAAGAATCTCTTGGTTGCGAAAGGCTATCTATTATACGGTTCCAAGCTTTGGCTAATGTGAAGTATTTTGTATAGATATTTCCTAGAAACAAAGCATATGAGAATCAAGTTGTAACAGGGGCATTAAATGGTGCGGTGTGCTCAATAAGTTATTGTGAGTTTGCTGTGAATTGCCCAAGCGTATCATACGTATATAGAGATAAGTACTTCATACCCTTGAATAATGTTCATGATTTTTGAGTCATTAATTCATGCTATAACATTGAGATAGTAAATCTCTTATGCTTCTATCATTGGTATTTCCCTTAGGGATAGTTTAGTTTTATGAACTATTTGTAATCTTTATCTAAAATGCTTTCAGGATAGGATGAAGAAGCATAAGAGATTGCATTCAAGGGAGAAAGAACTTGATGCTTGTAGTCATGGGACTGAGTTGATGGCTGAGAAAGTTTCTTCAAAGAGAAGCATGATATCAGATTCAGAGGGAGTTCGACATTTCATTTGAAGCAACCTTTGACGAGGACACCAGAAGGTTGATATCTATTTTAGAGGGAGCCATGTCATCATGAAGATTTGCTTCGTGCATTCTTCTCTGTGAGGGAGAAGTTTGAGGTGCAAGCACTTGTATATGAATTTTTTTCTCTTTGAAGAGAAACTTAAGGTGTAAGCCCTTATAACCACCCTTTGATATGGTTCATGGTGGATGTCATGTGTGTGATGCCATGACAACACCACGTGAGAGAATCTGTGATGACTTTCTTGTACTTGTGTGTTCATCCTCTGGATGAGCCATGGTGAATATCATTGTAAGGTGACGATCTCACAATGATAGACACTTGTACATCTTAGCATCATTGTGAGGTGATAATCTCACAATGATGGTTGACATCTCATGAAGTAATATTTATGGAAAGCCATAATAGTGGATATCATGTGAGGTGATATTTATGGAAATCTGTTGTTGCATATAGCTACGATCAGATAAATTTAGATTATATTGAATATATCAATTAGAGAAATTAATTTTATTATCGATCAAATTAAAGGCAAATATATATATATATATATATATATATATATATATATATTCGATTTTCTTTATGATCGAATCAATTCAATAAACACAAGTATTGAATTCTAATTGGTATCAAATCGGTATCAACCGATTAGTATTGAAGCGATGTTATGACAGTCTATTACCAATAGACGTGACAATGAGTTACGCCTATGATAGGCATGACTCCTCGAGGAGTCACGTCTATCATAGACATGACCAGTCACTTTCAGCATGTATTAATACTGATCGAACTGTTCAGTACTAGCATCGAAATCTATAAGTGCGAAGTACAGTGAACAACAATACAATTTTCCTTCATTGCAATTTGCTTATAATCAGATTAACATGGTATCAAAGCAGATACGAACTCCTGGGACAAGAAATTTCACAGAAAATAATATCCATCTTGATATTAATAAGATCTAGACTAGTGTCGCAGAGGCATGAATCTGTTGTTGTGTGGGAAGGAGAATATTAGTTGAAATTACATATATCATGGTTGCGGTGAAAATTTATTACAAGTTCAGGCTCTTTGGTTATCGTGCAGCTTCTCTGGATATTTAGCAGCCCTCACATGCCCGTGAATGGTGATTAAATATTTCATAGCAAACTTTGGAATATATAAAGTCCTGGTCAATTCTACATTGCCCTTACATGTGAGCCTTTACCGTTATGCACCTTTTTGAAGTTTCATTTGTTGTTTACAGAGAAAACGAAAGGAGAAGAGCTTAGGGACTTGGTGTCCGTATGGTTGCTGTGGCAAGCTGAGACATCTCTTTCTGAGTTTGTATTTGGAACATGAAAGAATGGTCTGTGAATTTGAAATATTGGGAGTTGAAGTTTGAAGCAGTCCCTATCTATATTGCCGCTTCTGTGGAAGCAGTTTGAGGAAATAATTGTGGACGTCTTTTAATTTCATGTGCGACTTTCCAAGAAGTTATGGTGATTGCTGTGGGCGAATCATTTAAAAAAACAAAACTTATTGGACTGGCAATATCTTAAAGGGCAGTAAAAGAAAGAAATGACATCCCTTGAAACATATTGTTCCATAACTCTGTGAAAATAGTTAAGTTGGAGACCAAGACCTGTATACGAATAATCCTGGAGACCGTGGTTTTCTGGCACATTGCCTGGGTATAGTCATCATATGAAATAGAGTTAATATTATCTATCGAATACCTGAATACAGTTGTTTATACACTCGCGGTTTTCCTATGGTGTGAGAATTCTGTTTCAATACTTATGTTCCAGCCATCTGCTGGTTAATGGTTGGCGGGAGTAAATTGTTTCACTCTAGGTAGTGGAATCTTTTCCATCTTGTAAAACTGGTTGCTGACTTGGAAGTCGATCTTCGACGGAGAGGAGTGGATTCTTTGAGAGAAGCAAGTCTGATTGCATATACATCTTCTGTTGGTACCTCTTGACAACAAGATACAAAGACTAACTGGATGCAGAGTGTGGCAACTTCTGTAAAATCTTGTGATTATGCAACATTGGTAGGACATACCACAAAGATTGATATCATCTAAGAATCTCTGCGTATTTGCTAAGATTGTGTTCCCCTCTTCACGATGGCGTGAACTTCACGGTGGTGTGAAGATGTGCTGTCGAATCTCTAAGTATGAATCTCAATGTAATTGTTGTATTGCAAGTCACAAGTAGCTGTGATGAATTCTATGACTGCAGATATGAATTGCAGTGATCAATTGATTTGGCTTGTAATCGCTGTATCTCAGATTATGCAGTGAATTCAGTCACCAAGATTTTTGCTGGAGGCTTCAATATTTCTCCATTGGTTGACTCGCCTGGGATGGTAATTTGAGTCTTAAGTGGAGCCTATCATTGTTGGGATTGAATCTGCAATTTGAGTGCAGACTCACTACTGAAATTATCAAGTGGTCGTCGCTACTGTTTGCTAACTATACATATGTTGTATGAATAGGCTGTCTACCCCTTTAGTGAGTTTGACAACTCAATAGGATTTGGTGTTTTATAAGAAGGCAAGCCATATGGCCGGTGGGCCTATATGGATTGAGAACGCCAAGAGTGGCGTCTAACAGTTCCAGATTTCTCCTTTCAAGATAGACATCGAGCAGAACATTGTGGTCTTTGATTATACGATGATGGATAAGATTTTGAAGGAAGAAAGGAACTATATTCTAGGGATGATAAAGAAGATCAAGGCCACTAGATGCAATGTGTTGTTGATTCAGAAGAGTATTCTGCAAGATGCAGTCACTGATCCTTCTCTGCATTACCTATCCAAGGCAAATATCTTGTTGAGGGATGCTCTAGAGGGAGTCTGACATTTCATCATAAGTGACCTTGGATGAGGAGGTCAGAAAGTTGATATCTATCTCAGAGAGCCACTTCATCATGAAGATCTTCTTAATGCATTCTTTTCTGTGAGAGAGAAGGTTGAGGTGCAAGCCCTTGTATGACATCATCACGTTGAGTGATTCCGTGATGGGCACTTGTGCTCATTTATATTTCCATTCATGGGAGTAGCCATGGTGGAGGTCATGTGAGTGATTCCATGATGAACACTTGTGTTTGTTTGCATTTTCATTCATAGGAGCAGTCGTGATGGAGCCACCCTGAGGGAGTAACCATGATAGACATTACTCTATAACTCAAGTATCTAAAAAGACCCTCCTTAGCTAAGAGAGAGTGTTGATGTTAGCGTCATGAGGACAAACCATAAGTTATCGAGAAGGATTTCTCCCTAGTTAAGAGAGTGTTGAATTTAGCTTCTGGAGGATCACAATAATGATTCAAGTGGGTGGAAGAAATTGCTAGAGGGTAGTAATATTTGACAATAAGAGATAAGTATTTCTACCCTTGGATAATGGTTGTAAATTTTGAGTCATTAATTCATGCTATAAGATCGGGATAGTAAATCCTTTATGCTTTTATCATTGATATTTCGCTTAGGGATAGTTTAGTTTTATGAACTAATTGGAATCTCTCTTTGAAGTACTTTGAGGACAAATCAAGAAGCATAAGAGATTGCATTCAAGGGAGAAAGAACTTAATGCTTGCAGTTATGGAGCTGAGTTGAGAGTTGATATCAGCTTTAGAGGGAGCAACTAGAGGATCTGCATCTGTGAACATCCGAGGATCTTGATTCAGAGGGAGCAGACCATGTCAAGATGAGTTCCTTAGTTATCAACAGTTAGAGGACTGTGATTCATAGGATGGAGTTTCAGCATCAATGATCCATTATTTTTGTATTTTATAGAGATTCCTTATCACTATGTAAGAGACATGGTAGGAAGGAATGTGATCCAGTTGGAGTATATTAGTACGAGCAATCAAACAATATATATTCTTACCGAACCACGCCCCAAGGTGAAAGTTGATCACTTCAGGAAGAATATTGGTATGGTTGAAATATAAAATTTTGATGTGTACCAATATAATAAAGATGTTTAATGTGTAAACTTCTTTTGTCAGATGTGTGACTTTATGGGCCCACCCATCCTGTGTACATTTCTAAAAGGTGACGACTTTTTTAGTAAATGAACACTTGTATTTAACATTATAAGGTGACGATCTTGTAATGTGGGTATCATGTTTGTGCCATAATATGTTATGGTAGACATTATGTAAGGTAATGTCAGTGCACATACCATAACTAGGATATATATATAAGGAGGATGTAATGTTCTCAAGCTTATTATATCCTTCATATCACATGTTAGGTGATATGTAAAATTGGGTATCATGTGCTAGGTGATTCCTCATATTACATGTTAGATGATATGTAAAATTGGGTGTCACGTGGTAGGTGATTCCTCATATCACATGTTAGGTGATATGTAAAATTGGGTATCACGTGTTAGGTGATTCCTCATATCACATGTTAGGTGATATGTAAAATTGGGTATCATGTGTTAGGTGATTCCTCATATCACATGTTAGGTGATTCCTCATACCACATGTTATGTGATGTTTGTCTTCACGAGATATGTGAGGCTTCTTATCATGAGTTATGTGATACTTGTCATCACGTGTAATGTGATATTTGTTTTCACAAGATATGTGAGATTTCTAATCACGAGAAATATGATATATATGATTTTATCTTATCTAGCTGAGAGGGAGTGTTGTTGCATATAGCTACGATCAGATAAATTCATATTATATTGAATATATCAATTAGGGAAATTAATTTTATTATCGATCAAATTAAAGACAAATATATATATATCTATATATATATATATATATATATATATCTATATATATATATATATATATATCTATATATACGATTTTCTTTATGATTGAATCAATTCAATAAACACGAGTATTGAATTCTAATTGGTATTGAATCGGTATAAACCAATTAGTATTGAAGCGATGTTATGGCAGTCTATTACCAATAGACGTGACAATGAGTTACACCTATGATAGACGTGACTCCTCAACGTGACCAGTCACTTTCGACATTTATTAATACTGATGGAATTGTTCAGTACTAGCACCAAAATCTATAAGTGTGAAGTACACTGAACAACAATACAGTGTTCCTTCATTGCAATTTGCTTATAATAAGATTAACAAAATCCATATTGGTGGATATTACGTGTGGAGATGTCTACAAATCCATATGGTGGATATCATGCAAAGTGATATTTATGGAAAGCCATAATGGTGACATTGTAAGGAAACTTAGGTGCGGAAACAACTTCCTACACTAATCTCTAAAGGAAAGTATTGTGCAAATTCTTTTTAAATCCTTACAATTTCAGATTCGTTAACTACTTTAACGAAGATATTGCAGCCATATACCATGCATACAGAAAATAGATAGAGAAGATTGAAACACATAAACACAAAGATATGCCGGTGGGGAAAAACCTTTCGGTAAAACAACCTCACCCCTCCAAAACCTACACAATGTATTATCTTCAACACAAAGACTACAACACACTTGCAATGCAAGTTCTTTAAGGAGATGAGAGACTAGTAAAACTTATATCTCTCCCATAGAAGTAGCATCATATATATAGACTCCTCAGGACCCAACAAATACCCAAAAAAGGAGTTTGGCGTCCAACCACCAAGACCCATGCACAAAGCCACATGTACACAGCTGTTACATGCAATCCCAAGAATAGGCGTCCATCCCTAGAATAGACTATGACAGCTTGTCATAAAATCCGCCAAAAATAACGGTCACAAGAGAAGTGTAAGAGAATCTGTCATACCAACCTATTTTTGGCATATTCTCTTACACACACCAACCACTTCTTCTTGGGCGCCCAAATAGGCCCAAGTCATAAGATGCTCTTACACCTGTCATAGCACATTCCTTAAATAGTTCTTACGTGTCATAGGAATCCGTCATGACCGTTTCAATCATGATCTCCTTACGCACAAGATGCCGACACATCAAGTGGAGTGACACATCAACATGCCAACTAGACATGTACACTCACACTTAATTTCATTATTTGCAAAAAATACATTTACAAAACAAATAATAAGAATAGGAATTATCCAAAGTTGAGACACCTTATTCCTAACAGACATCACGTGAGGTGATATTTATTCAAATCCATAATGGTGGATATCATGTAATGTGATATTTATGGAAAGCCATAATGGTAATATCACGTGAAGTGATATTTATGCAAATCCGTAATGGGGGATATCATATAATGTGATATTTATGGAAAGCCATAATGGTGATATCATGTGAAGTGATATTTATAAATAAGTCAATGGTTGAAAATACGTGAGGTGATATCTTCATCAAATATGAATGTACCCATTGTGACATAACCTAAAATGGATGCCTCCCTACCTAAGAGGAGTGTTGAAGGTAGCGTTGGGAGGACGTACCTGAAGGCATTTGATCGTCTCAAGTAATGCATTGCATCACTTGAGACAATGGTCGATTATCTATTTGACTCTGATGTTGAGTAGGATTCCTTGCTAGCTAAGCGGGAGTGTTGATTTTATTGTGGTTGTGGTCGGAATCCACAGGCCGACATAGATATCATAAAGGTTGTGATTATGTTTATATTATTATTATGAGATTATATAATTATATTATTATCTGATAATATAATTATAATTATATTGTGTAATTATTATATTATATTATATTAGTATTATATTATAATATAATAATTATTATATTATATTATATTAGTATTATATTATAATATAATAATTATTATATTATATTAATATAATTATTTAATATATAATTATATTAATATATTTTAAGTGAGGTGTCCGTTGGTGAAAGGACAACTCTTGCATATATATTATGAGACGGGTGATCTCATTCAGGCAACACATTTTTAGATGGAATAAGCAGTGCTCGGGGGAGACGAATATATCGTCTATGGTTGGGAGGGCAATAAGAGTTATTGCCCATGGTAAATGAGCATTGAAAATTCAACACATACCAAGCAAAGCTGTGATAACCCTACAAGTTGTAGTTCCTTTTCTTTTCTCTATTTGGGTGGGATTTTATTCCAATAATCAAATGGAGGGTTGTGCGTTGCTGAAGGCTTTTGAAAGAGCTTATGCTATGTGGTGTATATATTTTTTGTGAGATACTCTTTGATTCTTATTTCCTTAGTGAACAACAAGAACTTTCAAGAAGCTTCTTAGAGATTGGCTTCATTAGTGAAGCAAATTTTGTGTCTGGCATTTAATTCTGAAGTGATCTTTTTTATCGATATTCCTTGGGAATGGAACAGGGTAAGTTAATTGTTTAGCCAAGTGGGTGTTTGAAGTGTTGCTGTTTTGAGTGATCTAACTAGGTTAAATACCAATGAGTCAATTTGAATCGTGATGATCACGAAGATAATTTTAGCCTTGAAGGATTAGAAAGCAAGTGCACATTGGGAGCTTTCATGAATTTTATTTGGTGTTACTGTAGGATTCCATGGTGGATCTTACTTATGTTGTATGTTACAATGGCAATGGCATCTAGAAATCCCTGTGTTATGTTTCTTTTGAAGAATTGTTGAATAGTTTTTTGTATTCCTCCCCAAACAAGGCGTTCATCAATGTAATTGTTGATTGAATCAAAAAGATTGTTTTTGTGTTATGTTTCATTACATAAGAGTTGTTACATCAACAGGTTTGTGAATTGGAAAACACAGGTTTAATCTTTACTAGAAAGTTGCAAATTTTTGTAGTTCAAGTCAAAGTTTTTCCCTCTGAAAATCACAATTTTTTTCTTGTGGAAAAATCTTAGATTTGTTACTCTAAAAGTAACTTGTATTTTTTAAAAGGAAATTGGTTTCTTCTTCATGATATCAATCAGTTTATTATGTAACTTGTATAATCGTTGCCTTCCATGGAATGCCATCTTACAAGGGACTGCTGCACAGAGTGATTTAGGTGATCACAGTGGAATCCTATTTCCAGAAACTTATATATATTTATCTGTGCATAGAACTATCGATGAATAATGGCATTGATGATGATGGTGGTTCTATTTGCCTATTGATATATATGTGTGATCGCTTTTAGTTTCCATAATAAAGTTGCTTGAGTTCTCATGGAGGGGACATGGCAAATATAAGTTACGTAATGAGGAATATGTGTTTGTTTTTCATTGACAATATGAAAGATGAGTTTTCTTGACTTTTGGATGTTTTGTATGCCACATTTTAGGGTTTGGGGGGTGAATTGCATTTTGTAGAGTTTAAAAAGTTAAAAAAAGGGTGAAATTAAATCGTTTGATGTGGGTACCTGCCAAATTGCGTCCGGTTTTGTCCAAGATGGAGCTTGAGGCAATGGACAAAACGAGACTCAAACCCGTGGGATCAGATGCAGACCCCAAACCCAGGTTGAATCTGATTGGGACTCAGGCTGCATAGGGTCCTCATTGGTGACATAGGATGCAACTGATGCATAAGAATTTTTGGGTATAATAGATAGAAATGGTAAAGTATCTACTAATGTGAGTAAAGTATTGGAATAGAATAGCAAAGATGATAAATCCAACGTCATTGTTGCTCTTGCTTTTTGTCATTTGAGTAGCATGATGTGGATCTGACAAGACAATCTAAGGAAATATTTAAAAATTTGAACACACAGTTTGGAGCAAAAGAGGTTAATGGTAAATTTTCTTTTAAGCCTAAGCTTTTTGTATTAGGATGACTGACGGAGTTACTATGTTAAGCAAAGTGAACAATATGAGATGTCTTCTTGACAACTAGAATATGTCAAAATTGCAATGGAAGATGAGGATGCTAAGTCCATTTTATTAAACATTTTACTTTCAAATTCAGCAATTTCATCTTTTTTCTCAGTTAACTTTCTACTAAATGTCCTCAAATTGAGGTAGCATCATACTCAAATCATAGGAATATTGAAAGGACAAGGTGGGATACAATGCTATTATTGCAGAAAAATGGGTCATAGAGGTTGGAACTGTAGAAATTGGACAATTGATGTTCTTGAAGGAAAGATCAAGGAAGTTAATGTAGCCATTGTTGAAGATTGTGAAGAAGTTTTCTATGCATTTGAAGGAAGGAATTCTAGTTATTTTAAGATAGGAATTAAAGTTATATAGATAAAGTTTAGTATGGATGGTTGCACAGTTACCTTGGGAGTTTCTGGGTCTTGCAATCATACCCTTACGAGGGTTATCGGATAGCTTGATGGAGCTCTGCGAGTGTAGCTCAGCATGGATTTTTGTCCAATGGTTTAGGAGTTTTTGGAGGTGGTTACCAGGGAATTTTAGAATTCAGAATCAGGAGCTAAATCTTTATGAAGCTTTTGTGGCAGCTTGATGGAGGTCTATATGGTTGAAGAATTGTTTTCAAAGAAAAGATAATGAATAATTCATTATTTTGAGTGCTTTTAGTTTGTTTATATTAGTTTGTCTTGTTTTAGTTCAGTAAATCTTAAGAGAGGGTATCAGAGACTAATAAGACTGACTTTTGTAATAAAGTCACTTTCGTGACTTAGTTTAGGTTCATTTATTTTTATTATTTCTTTATTATTTTCAGATTAATTTTCATGCATTTTCCTTGTCTTGTTTTTATCTGCACTCCAAGCTCTATATGATAAGGTGTTCGTCAATGCAATCATACGTTGAGTCTAATAGAATGCTTTTGTATTCTTTTTTGTGTCATTACAATATAATGCAAATCTGTTATAAGTTTGTTTTGTCAAGTTTTCATCTTCAGTATTTGATACATTGTGATTCCTTTTGCTTTTCTTTGCATGGCCATCAGTGGCCGTATGGTTCAACTTGTATCAATCATTATGAAGGCAGATGCTGCGGGAAGCTTAATAGAAGATTATGCAAGTTGCCTTGAGGCACGTACTCAAGAATTGCAAGCCTTGGAAAATCCAAACAAAGATACTGGCTTTTTAATCTTGCAGGTGGATATGATTCTCTTCATTTTTTGGTAACCATGAACTAATGTTATTATGAAATTTTTAATTCTATGTTCTGGTATTTCTTCTTTCCCAAAGGACACTGGCTTTTTAATCTTGCAGGTGGATATAATTCTTCTCATTTTTCGCTAACCATGAATTAATGTTATGACAAAATTCTTAAATTTATATTCTGGTATTTCTTGTTCCTTTCTCCAGCTTCTTATCAGCAATCTCTCCCGTCCTGCACCGAATGTTACACATTTGTTGCTCAGATTTGATGTTGATGGACCTGTGGAAAGGACCATTTTGCAACCTCAATACCATTATAGGTTCAAAATTTGTCTTGACATTGCATGTGTTTACCATGTGTAAAAGTTTGAACTTGTTATGTTCGGCTGTCAACAGTGTTATGACCATTTCTTTTCTTGTTTCATTGCAGTTGTTTGAGAGTTATTCTCCATGTATTAGAGACACTTTCCAATGCTGATGCGAATTCAGTTCTTCACGAGTTTGGCTTTCAGGTTTTTGCAAGTTGATACATCTTTGTACAATTTAAGGGGATGCCTCTTTATCCTTCATTTGCGCTATACTTATTAGTATCCATTCAGAGAACCTTATTTAATATATCCTGTTGACAGCTCATATATGAAGTTTGTGTGGATGCATTAACTGGTGGTCCCATGATTGAGCTACTTCGCAATGAAAAGTATGAATTCTTTATAAAGGTATGAGAGTTTCTTGTGAAGTTCTATTTTTTTGTTTATTTCATGTTTGTTGACGAAGGAAGTCATTGCAGATTTAGTGAATTGTAATTATTGGAAAGTATGAGTTTTTGTGCTGTTTTTGTGTTTGTTGATGAAATAAAAGCAGTGCAGAATCAACTATCTGTGATTCCACTAAAGCGTTGTACTACTGTTATTGTCTGATTGCAGCATTTGGATACATTTCTATGTTCACCACTTCCCAAGCGCAATAATAATCAGGTTCTTCGTATTAGCAATCTTCAACAGGTAATATATTCATGTCATGCTTGTTGTTTTCCTTGATATAAGAGTTAAGCATTTGTTGGAAAGTTCTTAAGGTAGTTGTGACACATGAATAGTCTAGTTCAATACAAATGAATGCAATAGTGAAACAGTTACTGGCTATACGGTAGGGAAACCATAATCTTAAGAATCTAATTGAGGTAAATCTTGACCACTTGTATTAGATTTTATCACCCCCCTTTAAAATTAATGTGTTAATAGTATCCACTATGATTAGAAATTGGGCATCTTACTAATGCACAACATTTATTGCTTTTTATATTTTGGCCCTATTTATGATGTAATTTAGTTTGAAAGAAGTCTATAATAATTGTCACCAGCATAAAAACTAGCATGAACTTCCTGCTATAATTTTGGGTCTGAATATGATACACTGTAATATTGCTCATGTTTTAGCGAGTTCTTATTGTTATAATTCCATTGTTTGGTAGATGAAATGTAGAACTTACTTTTGTAACCCTGATTGATAGAGATTTGATTCTTTAAATTTGTCTTAAGAAATTGGCTAAGTATGAGAAGAATACAACATTTTCTTTTAAGCTGCTAGTAATACTTATCAACAGAATATACATAAATATTTTGTAGTATCTGGATGGTGGATTACAGTGTTAGATGTTAAATGGTATATACAGGATGTATCTTCTATTTTAATAAACTTAAGCCTATTGTAGTGGCTTCTCTAAGCCCACTTGTTAAGTGAACCTTTGTGATGTCAATTTGTTTATTGTAATAATGAGTCACTAGGAGCTTTATATTTTTCTGATGCTTGCTGATTCTATGCTATTTTTATATCTAGTGAATGTAAAGATTTTCGATAATGACTTTTGATTTGAGCCCAATTATCGATAACTTTTTAATTCATGTGATAATTTTATATTGTGTGCTATTTTTCATTCTCATTTTGAATGTGTCTTGCAGAGAGCATGGCTGCTGAAGCTTTTTGCTCTGGAGTTACATGTGAGTGACATGGATGTCATTACTCATCGTGAAAGCTGCTGCCGTCTGATTTCACAATTATTTCTGCAAGAGAGCCTTAACACAGATAAAAATAATGCGGCCTTTCAAAACTCTCAGATTCAGCAGGATATAAATATTACAAATGAGAGTATCTATAAAATGAAGGTATCTGTCTTCAAAATTTCAATCTAATCTTTGTAAAGCTTCTTTTGAGTAGTTTGTTTGAACTGTATCTTGTTATTAATTTGTTGTTATCCATTTTAATCCTGGCTTCTATATACCAAGAAGTGCAACACATATCAGATTATAAATTTTACTGTTTGATTGATGATTGATTATGATTTACATGTGAACAATAGTTCTACTGTTTTTCTTCATAACTATTGCGTTCTTGTGGATGTACAAACTATGAAGGCCATTTGCATAGTTTAAGAGCATTCTGTCATGATGATTATTGTTTTAAATGATTAACATGGATGTAAGGGTGGTGGGTATTTGATGTCATATTCGCTGTCCTGGTTGTTTCTTGGTCATTGTTCTTATTCTTATGGAGATAAGTGATGTGGTTTAGTTTGAAATGATGAGACAATCTGCCTCATGATGTTTTGAGACTACTATTCGTAATCTAATGACAACATTAGCTGGGGAAGAGTTGAATTGTGTTTTGATGTCCTTTTTCCTAGTTACCACAAAAACATTGTGTTTTGCTAAAAACTATTGATAGCAGGTTGTTTGAAGTGAAATGATGGCCACCCAGTTTGCGATACCATATACATGTAGGCATAGGGAGATTGGGAGAAAAATTGAGTGAGCTGTCTGATGATGTAAGTAGCTGCATATGTGATGCTATTTTGAATATTATTATCCCTACTTGGGAAGGGATCCGACTCTTGAATTGGCTATGAATAGAATGACTAATTCTTTGCTCTGCCATAATTTTCTTTAAATAATGTATAGATGCATAGACATTGTGGAAGATGAAGAAAAATGCATGTAGATGGTGAAACAGATCAATCATCAAACTATGGAGAACTGATGTTGCCATGCTTCAATATGTGGCCCATGGGGTGGAGTTTTATATATGTGTTCTCCCATGGGGGTGAAAAATCAGTTAGCCATATTTTTTTCTCCCCTAATGTTTATATCTTTGTCAGATGACTTGAGGGTCATTGAATTGACCTTTTTTGTTGAAGAATTGTAAAACACTTATGATAGTAGATTGTGTTACTGGGTTCGATTGTGAACAGGTTGGATCCAGGTCTGGTTCAAACTGGATCTCAGCACCAGTTCGATCCACCGATCCACCTGTGGATACATTTGCAATGTGGGCAAGTTGGTAGGTTTTGCCGCATGGAATTATGGTTGATGAAAGCAGTGATTGTGAGGTTTGATAGGTCGTTTGTGGCACTAGGGGTTTGCCAAGTATTTGTTGTTAATGAATTGTAGCTTCGATCAGATTATTCCTATCGATGAAATCAAATGCATAAGTGGCCTATCGGCCTTGAGCATTTGATCTATATCCTTCTTATGTATTCTACTGTGATTATTGATTATTATACATGATTAAATAGAATGATCACAATTATGTATATATATATATACATATACATGTTATGTATTGTAGTGTTTTTACACACACACACACACACACACACACAATTGTAATTGAGATAACTATCATTAATCATACTTAAAATATTAGTCATGCTCTTAATACCATTTATATTAATCATGTTGTTAATAGCATTAATATAAATTATGCTGTTAATACAATTACATTGTTGATAATAATGCAAACATTGATAATGAGTATCGATATAAATGCTGATGACATCGGTAATATATTGTGCTATCAAAGATAGCACACCATATTATCGATGACATATATATTAGACTTGTATTAATATCAACCGATTATTAGTATCGAAAAATCTTATATTACAATGTGAATCGATATGAGTATCGCTTAAGCATGATAACTATTGGTATTATATTATGATCAGACATGCCTTCAAAGTGACATGTCACTATGTGGACTATGTCCATGTAGGGACACGCCTCTTCGTAGACATGTCCCTCTCGTGAGATATATATCATCGATCATTATGAATTGGGAAGCACAGAAAAATACAGTGCTGAACAAGTCTCAGTAGTGATCATCAATACTTATTAATATATATACTATTATTATATATTCAAAGATATATTAAGCATAAATATATATACAAATCTGATCTGTATTATCATCATTTCTAGTGAAAATATATATTATCATTGACATTAATATTAAGAGTTCTAAAGACTATATATATTCACATTTCTATAATACTAATATATATATACTATTATTATATATTCAAAGATATATTAAACATAAATATATATACAAATCTGATCTGTATTATCATCATTTCTATTGAAAATATATATTATCATTGACATTAATATTAAGAGTTCTAAAGACTATACGTATTCACATTTCTATAATACTGATATATATATATATATTCTAGATAGAATTTTAGTGATATTGTGATCAAAGTATATATAGGAAAATTAGAATTATACAACCTCTAAATCTGATCAAAACTTTATCATGGTATCAGAGCTAGCAGAAGGAAGATCCGATCAGATTAATAAAAAAGGAGATCTAACCACCATTAAATCTCTCTAAATTTGGATTAAGCAAAATGGTGAATGGTGTTAGATTTGAGGACAGACTTGAAGGACTTGCACATTTCGTTTCTTGGAAGCTCAAAATAATGATGACACTAAGAGAACATGAAGAACTCAAATATTAAGAAGGCCTACTCCATAGGAATTTGAGATGGATGCCTATACAAACTTTGCACCTCTCCTTCCCAAGCCCTAATTTATGAATCTTCTACTACAATTGAGATATGGCATAGAAGGTTAGGGCATCTTCACTTTCGGGCTCTACCTTCTATAGATAAAATTGTAACAGGCTTGCCCAAATCAAAACAAGAACATGAAGGAATATACAAAGGTTGTGCCCTTAGGAATGAACACAAAGGGTACTTTTCATCGTAGTGAGAGTAAATCTAAAAATGTACTAGAACTCATTCATAGAGATTTATGTGGATCTATGACAGTAACCTCCTTAGGAAGATTTTTGTACTAAGTTATTTTTGTTGATGACTACTCTAGGAAAACATGGATATATTTCTTAAAATGTAAAGAGTCTAATGAAGTTCTAATGAGATTTAAGGAATTCAAGGCTCTAGTTGAGAACATGTCAGGTAAAAGTATCAAAACCTTGAGGTCAGATAATGAGGGGAATACATTTCCGATAATTTTAAAGAATTTTGTAATAAAACTGGGATTAAGAGGGAGTACACTGTTCCTTACAACCCTCAACAAAATGGGGTAGTTGAAAGGAAAAATAAGACTATATTAGAAGTAGCTAAAGCTATGATGCATGATCAAAACCTACATACCTCATTCTGGGCTTAAGCCTCTAGTATGGTTGTTTGCATTCAAAATAGATGTCCTAACTCTCTCCTAGATAACAAAACCCCTGAAGAAGCATTTAAAGGGATAAAGCCTAACATACGTCATTTTAGAATATTTGGCTGTCCTCTTTATATTGACATTCCTAAAGAGAAAAGGTCTAAACTAGAACCCTCAGGAAAGAAGGGAATATTTGTTGGCTACAGTGAATCATCCAAAGCCTATAGGATATATATCCCTGGTCAGAAATTAAAATGATCTTAGCAGGGATGTAACTTTTGAAAAGGACATTGCATTCAAAAGATCTAAAGACATTAATGAAATAGATGACGAGTCTCTTCAAAATATGGAAGAGAATTCAGAGGGAGACACATGTATCTATAGAAGACAGTAATCTCAATGAATCTATGAACTCTGCTATTGAGCCTAGAGATTCTATTGTCGGTCATTAAAGGCCTCTTTGGGCAAGGAAAATGATTGAAGAAGCAAAAAATTATGCAGTTCCAAAAGGAACCTTCAGAGAAAACAAGAGACCAAATAGATATTCCAACAATGTTGCTCTTATGAGTGAAATCATCAAGTCTGAACCTTCTAGTGTTGAAGAAGCACTCCAACATCAAGTTTGGAAAGATGCCATGACAAAAGAATATCAATCCATACTCAAGAATGATGTCTGGGACATTGTACCTAGACCTAAAGACAAATCAGTCGTCTCATCCAAATGGCTCTTCAAAATCAAACATGCAACAGATAGGAGCATTGAAAATATAAAGCAAGGTTTGTTGTCAGAGGGTTCTCACCAAAGAAAAGAATTGATTATGAAGAGACATTTGCTCTAGTTGCTCGTACACCTCCGTTCGGGCCGTGATTGCTCTCGTTGCATCAGAATGATGGAAGATTCACCAAATGGATGTGAATTTGGAATTGTGTTTTGACACTGTATATTTTTGTGCTTGCCAATTCATAACGATCGATGATATACATCTCAAGAGAGGGACATGTTTATTAAGAGGCATGTCCCAACGTGGACATAGTCCATGTAGTGACATGTCTCTTTGGAGACATGTCCGATCACAATGTAATAACAATAGTTATCATGCTTAATCGATACTCATATCGATTCACATTGTAATACAAGATTTGTTCAATACTAATAATCGGTTGATATTAATACAAGTCTAATATAAATGGCATCGATAATATATTGTGCTATCTTTGATAACACAATATATTACTGATGTCATCAACAATTATAAAACATTAGGAACACAATTCCAAATTCACATCCATTTGGTGAATCTTCCATCCTTTTGATGCGACAAGAGAAATCATGGCTTAGACGGAGGTATAACGAGCAAGTGGAGCAAATGTCTCTTCATAATCAATTCCTTCCTTTTGTGAGAATCCTCTGACAACAAACATAATTTTCAATGCTTCTATCTGTTGCATGTTTGATTTTGAAGAGCCATTTGGATGAGATGACTGATTTGTCTTTAGGTCTAGGTACAATGTCCTAGACATCATTCTTGAGTATGGATTGATATTCTTTTGTCATGGCATCTTTTCAAACCTGATGTTCGAGTGCTTCTTCAACACTAGAAGGTTCAGACTTAATGATTTCACTCATAAGAGCAACATTGCTGGAATATCTATTTGGTCTCTTGTTTTCTCTGAAGGTTTCTTTTGGAGTTGCATAATTTTCTGCTTCTTCAATCATTTTCCTTGCCCAGAGAGGTCTTTTATGACCCACAACAAAATCTCTAGGCTCAATAGCAGAGTTCATAGGTTCATTGAGATTATTGTCTTCTATAGGTACATGTGTCTCCCTTTGAATCTCAGGAGCTTGGTTCTCTTCCATATTTTGAGGAGACTCATTATCTATTTCATTAATGGCTTTAGGTCTTTTGAATGCAATCGGGCTTTTAATCGATCAAACCTAGGAATTTTAGATTGAGCAATTATCCCTTGTATAAAAGCTTCCCAAGATGTATTTAGTCCATTGAGAGCCAACATCGTTAATTCCTTAGTATCAATTAGGTGACACATTGTGGATAGCTGATCTCTTAACTCCGTTATCCTCATGAAATAAGACATGATGGTTTCTCCTTTGTTCATCTTGACGTGGTGGGGTTGTTGTTTTAGGACAAGAGCCCTGCTAGTATTATTTATCTCAAACATGTTCTCTAGAGTTGTGAACATTTGGTATGCTGTCTCTAATTTAGATATAATTGGAACTATATGACTCTTCACCGCATCCACTAGAATCTTCACTGTCTTGTTGTTGTTTGTCTGTTGAAGTTTCTCCTCAGTTTTATCTGGCATAGGTATAATCTTCTCCACAAATGTGTTCAATTCATCTTCTCTTTGTGCCATCATTATTCTGAACTTCCAAGAAATGAAATTTGCAGCTCTTTCAAATCTATCCTCAAATCTAACACCATTCACCATTTTTGCCTAATGCAAATTTAGAGAGATTTAATGGTGGTTTGATTTCCTCTTTTATTAATCTGATTGGATCTTCCTTATGCTAGCTCTGATACCATGTTAAAGTTTTGATTAGATTTAGAGGTTCTAGTATTTTAATTTTTCTATATATAATTTGATCACAATATCACTAAAATTCTATCTAGAATATATATATATATATATATATATATATATATATATATATATATTATAGAAATATGAATATATATAGTCTTTAGAACTCTTAATATTAATGTCAATGATAATATATATTTTCACTAAGAAATTGTGATTTCCCTATTTTGAAAT
Organism: Chamaecyparis obtusa; assembly: GCA_027943335.1. Classification (NCBI taxonomy): domain Eukaryota; kingdom Viridiplantae; phylum Streptophyta; class Pinopsida; order Cupressales; family Cupressaceae; genus Chamaecyparis; species Chamaecyparis obtusa. The sequence goes on from BSBK01000433.1 coordinate 2,994,070, forward strand.
AGAAATTAATATTTTATAAAATAATAAAAGAAATTTTAATAAATAAAATGATATAATATAATCTATTATTAAAATAATAAAATAATATATAAGCATATTAATATATTATTGATATAAATATATTATTGAAATAATAATAATAAAAATATGATATATAAATATAGTATAATATAATATATTAATGAATCAATATAATAATATTAATAAATTATTAAATATAATAAATAATAAATAAGTAATCAAACTATAATTATAATCTATTATTATTTATAATATATTATTCATAGAGTAAATATAAATAAACAAAATAAGATAATATAATCCAAAAGACACGACTTTTGGAAAAAAACAGGTATAAGAAAACAATTATGGGGAAAAAGGAAAGAACACGAAGAAATAATATGGAAAACTTGGGAGAAAATAATATAGGAGAAAATGAAGGAGAAAAGCTAGGAGAAAAGATAGGAGAAAATAAAGGAGGAATTGTAGGAGGAACTCAAGGGAGGAAAAAATAATATACAGAAATCAAAGGAGACCAAATGATAAAATACTTTCAGCGAAAATTCAACATGGTGGTATGTCATTTAATATAAATAAATTCTATATATATATATATATGAACATTTCTATTTTCATTTATGTAGATATTAATATATAAATAATTAAGCTATATATGTATATATTATGAGAATTCTTAATCAATGCGTTCTTGAGTAATTCTAGATTTCTTTTATGAATAAATCTAAAAATAATGATTATATAATCAACATTAAGGTTTGTACATTTTTATGTCCACCATAGATGATGATATGGATTCCATATATAATGAATCTTATATTCATTAGAGATGGATCCCTATATCTAGAGGGGGCTAGAGGAAATTGTTATAGTTTCCCTAGTCTCGAGATTGTTATAATCTCATGTAGGCAGTATATATACTGATGCCAGTCATATGCACATGCGTAGGCTTGGATAGCATTTATTGCTTCCAAGAGATTCTTATGGGCAGTGCTCCATGGGATGACGTGTGGATAGCCCGGTTGCTTAAAGTGAATTTTATATCTCTCAAGCCGAGAATCGGGAATTCTGTGAAGCCCGACCTAGAGGCAACCTTAAGAATCAAATCCCCCCTTACTAACTTAGAGTATTGTATGAGTCATGTACATATTGTGTAATATTTTGTACTAACGTCGGTTTTGCAGGAAATTATAAAAGGAGAATAAGAAGGGACATTACAGAAATGATGATAATATAGATCAGATTTGTCTATATATTTTTGCTTAATATATCTTTGAATATATAATATTAGTATATATATTATCAAGTATTGATGATCACTGCTAAGACTTGTTTGGCATTGTATTTTTTTGTGCTTCCCAATTCATAATGATCGATGATATATATCTCAATAGAGGGACATGTCTACGAAGAGTCCTTATTGGTTCCATTTGGCCTCTAATGATGGTTGTGCTCCAAGTGTGTTCCCGTGCACCAAACGATTGCTTATAAGTTGTGTCCCTGAGGGTGATGGTGATGCAGTAGTACACACTCTACTAGAGGAAGCGGAAGGGGTAAAAGAGGAGGCACTCTGTTTGCGGATACATGGGCCACGAAGACAGCCCACTATGCTCTCAAGTGCTGCTTCTTCAATGTCAATTGGAGCGCCTTGAGATTCAGCTATGGGTGCCCTCATAGCTAATCTCCCTCTCTCCCTTTTAATTTGTTTTCTTCCCCGGCTGCATGTAGGGCATTAACAAATCTTTTTATCTCTTATATGGTTTTGTTACATTTCCTAGTATCATGGTTATTAATGCCTGCAAGGTGGTATTTGAGGCGGTTTATGCCTCCAGGAAGTACTTTTTCACATTTTGTGCAAATCACCTTCCCAGGCTCCTCCGGTGCTTCATAGACATACCTCCATGCCTTATCTCTAGTATTTTTAGGACGGGTGCCTATAAATCCAGAAGGTTATGGTTCTAGTGGTCACTCTTCCCGTGAATGTGCCATGTTGAATTAATGGTTAACTGCTGCCCTACACAGAAATTAAAAAGACAAAATAAATATTTTAGTTAAACAACTAAACAAACTATCTAAATTAGTTTCAATATTTTTAGATATCATTTAAAGTTAAAAAAACTAGATATTCTTCAAAAAAAAAGAAGTGAAAGATTCAACAAAACTTGTCAAAAATAGTGTTGAATGTTGTTTTAATGATTCAAAATCACTTCTAACTACTTAGGAATGATTTTGTATTCATTTAGATGCAACAAGAAATGAATATGTAAAGAGCCCTATTGGCTCTATGCCGAAGAATTTATATATATATTTTTTGAAGTTTTGCAATTTTTATTGAGGTTTCCGACATAGAGATATGCAATTGAAATTCTAAAACTTTAAGAACACAATTCCAAATTCACAATTTTAATTGCAAACGAATTCAATTTTGCAAACAAACAAATATAAGCTATTTGTTTATTATTATTTTGAAGTCAAAATGCACCTTAGGGAATATTTGAATGGCTGCCAGCAAGAGATGACAATGCAGCCCTCCAAAAAGAAAAATGTGACTTCCTCAGTGTTGACATTGCCACCTAGGAAGTTGACTCAGCTTCTTCAAATGCTGACATAGCTCCCTATAACGATTATCACAGCCCAAGTATATGAAATGTGGCTCAATTCAGACTTACGCAGCCACCAAACAAATTATCGCAGCTTCTCTTGCATTGATTGCAGCCTCCTAAATTCACCACATGAGCATCTAGGAGAAGTCGCACCAGCATAAAGCCACAAGCTGAACTGTGAATGCTCAATAATAATCAAATTTGGTTTACAACAACAAATTTGCAACCCATGAAATCAAAATTACTTCTCAGAATTCAAAGCACAATTCACCACTTAATCCAGTGATTCAAAGTGCAAAAATGGGGAGGAATCAATCCTCAAACTCTAGTTGAAAGAACTCTTCAACAATATTTACGATAAATTACAAAGCCAAGTCAATAATGAATTTGATTTTATCCCATAAAGCTCTTTTAAAACATGAAAAAAGTGTAGCTTCTCCAATACACTTCTCACTTAAGAGGCTTCTCGCACACACCTTCAAGTTAAAACATAAAGATAAAGTTATTTATTAAGATAGACTTAATAAACAGCTTAAAATATGAAGCTCCATCAAAAAGACTATTAAATGCTCCTGACGCTCAACTCGTTGTGCCTCCATTGCACTACCAAAAATAGAAACTGCCCAAAATAGACTTACTATAAATAGCAAGACTATCACAGAGACTCTCAAATCCAACTGTCAGCTCACGAGGGTCGCAATGATGAATTGACCATACCTAGCTACAGGAACTTGCTAAAATAGGGACATTACAGAATAGAATGTTTTAAAAAAACATAGAAACAAATTCAGCAAACTTACTTGGGAATGTAATTTTTCGTGAAGAACTGGTCGAAATCCACTTTAAATCCACTTGAATCCGCTTCTAATTGTTAGCAATCACCTAGCAAGGGCTTGGAAGCCTTCTTTCTTCCCTCACTGCCAAACACACTTGCTGCAAGCAAAAAGTAAATCAAAACCCTGTAATTTTTGGCATTTAAATGCTAATATTCCCGTGCAGCCGAGTTTTTTTTAAAACCTCTCCGATTTTATTCTGTGAAAAACTTGCCAAGCTCATAAACTCGGTGAAAATCTGCCACCCTGCGATTTTTCCATCTATGGTTTAGCATTCCTTTTTTAATTGCATGCATATTTTTAATATTTTTTTAATCAGTAAGTTTAATTACAATGATGACATTCTTATCATGATAGGGACTTGGCTAAACCTTAAACATGCTCCAACTGAATTCAAAAATTTAGGATGTATTTTTTGAAAAAGTTTTATCATAATATTATTAACTGGAACGTGATACAAGTCTGATTCTCTCTGTCTTCTTAATCTGAGTTTTATAGTATTAGGATAATGAGAGCAAAGCTCTTTTTCCTTTATAAGCGTGGCATTGCATCTCAATCCTTTTTCATCTTGAATGGATCATTATTCAATAAACTCTAATAACTTTGAAAGAACTATAAACTTTTTAGTTTCAGGATCCTTATCATGCTTCATAAGGAAAATGGCCTTCTTAAGCTTTTGTTTGTAGTGGATTTCAATGGTCCCTAATTTGGGTTTCTAATATGTTGATGTATGTAGCATCGGTCAGATAAGTAAAACTGACTATATGATTATTATAAGAAATAATTTATTATATATACATATATATTAATATATATAATAATTGATATTATTTTATATATTAATGTGCATATATATATATATATATTTACATATAAAGTTAATCTATATTTATTCTTATAATAACTATATAGTTAAATTAATAAATTATATTAATGAATAGACATGTCCCATGAAGGGACATGTCTCTTCTTGTCTTTGCCATGTATATATACAAGAGATTGATGCGTTTGAAAAACACATACCATATACAATCTAGGCAATGCTATTACATTTGAAGCAATCATAAAGTATAGAAACATTGAATGTAAGTCTTCTCACATTCGATCTGCAAGTAATTCAGAAGAATTTCCATCAGCATTTGTTTTGCAATGCTAGATAAAAGACTTTGACATATACTTGTAAATCTGATCTTAATTAACATGGTATCAGAGCGACATTTGTTCTATGAAGCCTGACAGCTTAAAGGTAGATCCGATCAGATTATATAGGCAGGGTGCAATGGAGTCGGATACCGGAGAGATCAATAACATTGAAGATTATATTGTGAGCAGTTCACACACACACACACACACACACACACACACAGATATATATATATATATATATATATATATATATATATCGCAACAAAGGATTTTGTGATCACAGGTTATACATATATTGGAGAGGATATTGTGATCTCAGTCTCTACATATCTCAGATACATCAGAGTATATTATCGTGGAGGATGATGTGTTGATTGGGGGTTTTGTTTTCTTTAACTAAGCAATAGCATTCTGACATTGGGCTTTGTTTTGAGCCGCAAAGTTTGGTGCAACAAGGCTAAAATTCATGCTGTGTATAAAACAATACCAAAAGACGGCATTAACAAACTGGTCTTGTTCAAAAAGTTTAATCTTTAATGGCTTAATTGGAAATACTTGGTGGCAAAGTATCCACGTTAAGAGTTGGCGGGGGGCAAACCACTTGCAGTCCTAGCATGCCACGTCCTTTAAAACCTGAGATAGATTGATAACAAATTAGAAATAAACATCGATAGTTTTGTATTATACAAAAGGGAAACCACATAAGACAAGCTTAGGTCATTAGTGCGGAAAAGACATTAATAGAGATTCATTTTGATGTCAAGACAACATATAACTGCACACTGAGGATGTTTTGTATTGCATTTACAAAGTAAAGATGCTCATGCTTATCATAACCGTCTCACCAACAATCCCCACAATGTTCTCTTTGGGCATTTGCGATACCTCTAATCAAATATAACTGCATCATGTTATACATCAACGATCGTGCATAGACAGAGGACAGAAGAGCACAAGTCATTATCGCATCTAGCATGTCCACATGAGGTTATAATAAAATTGTGAAGAGCCTGTCCGGCTCTTCCTGATTTTATGTTCTAAATTTGATATGATTGCAAATTCTTATGCCAATAATAGCCTCATAAAATGATAAAACAATTACGAAGAAATTTCCACCAATTTCAAATAAACCAACCAAGACCAATTGAATTTCCTTGACAACATTTATTAATTTTTATTCTCATCACAAATGGAACATATAACAATTAATTAATATAGGAATTAAAGGCACCTGGCAATTCGACAATGTTTTTTGTAAATGTAATGTCCTCCAACAACCGTGACATAGCTCAAACACCTTAGACGCCAGCCCTGTACAGTCACGTGGCAGTTTGTAGTGAAGCGTGACTGGCTTGTAGCAATTGCGGCCCCAACAGAATAAAAACGGCCCTGTTTCAGTCACGTGAGTAGGTTGAAGTAAATCGTGACCAGCCTATAGCAATTGCGGGCCCCTAGCACGATGAAAACGGCCCCTCTGGCAATCACGTGAGCAGTATAAGGAAGTGTTGTAGCCTCCTTGGCCTCACGCACCTTGCTGCAACACCAAATGGCACTTGCGTAAGGTATGGGGGCAGACTTGAATCCAATCGCAGAGCTTTTCCAATGAAGTACGGCCCAGAGATCAGTCACGTGCCTGATCTTTCAAATAATTCAGTCACCAACATTCTCAATTGAAACACCAGCAAATAAGACATCGGATTTCCCAATCACAGATCAAACCTCAGCAATGAGACAATTCGAAATCCTTGAGAGAAAATCGATTTGCCTATAGATAAAAAAAACTTCACACACATCCAGTATACTTCAGCACTAGACTATGATCTCAGAATACAGAATCATTTGCTTACAGATTAACAGCTGCAAAATTCACCATTAACTTGTAATGGCTCAAATCACAAGAAGAGGAATCAGTCCTCGAAACCCTAGCCAGGTTGTCTCTCTCACAAACTTCAATAAAATAATGATTCAATAATGGATGAGCAAAGTGCTTTTTCGAGTAGAATATATAGGCTTTTTCTTTGAAAAAGCACTTTACTTATTTTTTCACTTAAATGGCTTTTTAATACAACCCCACTTTATAACATAAAGTTTTAAAGTCATAAGTTATTAAATTAAATTAAAATAATTTAATTTAATAACAACAATTAAAATATAAAGCCACTGACCTGTTTGACTGAGATCAACGAACTTCTGACAAAGCCTAGGTCCAAACTGCCCAACTAGGAATAGTCACTGCCCTGCCAGAAATAGCCACTACTAAAAATAGACTTACTAAAAATAGTAAATCCATCCCAGGGACCCTCAAAACCCACTGTCAGCTCACGAGGGTTGCATTGATGAACTGACTATGCTCAGCTGTAGAGACCTGCTAAAATGGGGACATTACAAAAATCCAGTGGAGCATTTACTGTATTGCATATTCACAAAATTGGATATCGAAAGGGGTTTGTTTGATAATGGCATGTATGGAATAGCTCTAGGCATATGGGAAATGGTATTCTAAAGATAATCGTGACTACTATTATGCCATGAGTATCGAATTGTTTGAATTTGTAATTGGATTGAACAGTCCGAGCAATAACATACAATGGAGAATCCAAATTGTTGACTACTACGATGCCATGAGTATCGAATTGTTTGAATTTGAATTTGTAAGGTGCCCTCCACATACAACTTCCTCATAACAACCCCAAAACTATCGAATAGAATGGAGATGTTATTTAAAGAAAAGGCAGCGATGAAAGTTGTATGTGTTTTTTGCAGTATGTGGCATTGTCGAATTGAGGATGATAAGTTCATCATTCACAATTGGAGAGTCGGCATGTCGGTGGGATGATTGTTTTCAAACTGGAGTGTGAGGTGACGAACTCAAAATGATGAACACTTGTGCATCTTACCATCATTGAGAGGTGACGATCTCACAATTGTAGTTGATATCACGTGAGGTAATATTTATGGATATCCATAATGGTGGATATCACTTAAAGCGATATTTAAGGATAAACATAATGGTAAATATAATAATAAGTCATAGTAATACATGATGACATAATTTCAATTGGATTCCTCCCTAGCTAAGCGGGAGTGTTGAATTTAGCTTCAGGAGGATCACAATAATGATTCAAATTGGTGAACTAATGTTCCACACTACTCAGCATGGTGCAATTGTGGACAAAACAATTATTCTAATCCGCCAAAATCCTTGAAAAGGACATTACACACTGCAAGTGTGGAAAACTGAGAAGCATTCTTGTTAAAAGTTACTGCAGAGCATACAAAGGAGACTGAGTTGGTGGAAGAAATTGTTAGAGGGTAGTAATATTTGACAATAAGAGATAAGTATTTTCTAGCCTTGAATAATGTTTATGAATTTTGAGTCATTAATTCATGCTATAAGATCGGGATGGTAAATCTTTTATGCTTCTATCATTGATATTTCCCTTCAAGATAGTTTAGTTTTATGAACTAATTATAATCTCTCTTTGAAGTGCTTTGAGGACAAATCAAGAAGCATAAGAGATTGCATTCAAGGAGAAAGAACTTGATGCTTGCAGTCATGGGACTTAGTTGATCATTGAAAACATTTCTTTAGAGAGGGGAAAATAATATTCAAAGGGAGTTTGACAAACTTACAGAAGCAACCTTGGACAAGAAGGTTAGGAGGTTGATGCATGTACTTGGAGCTTCAGATGGAAGTCAGATTATCATGAAGGTTTTGTGTTGTTAAGCCTGGGGATAAATCAAAAGTTTATTACGTTCACTCATGTTACTATGAAATCAGACAAGTACATTTGTGTACGAGAAACTACTATGAACAATGTTATGATCAAAATTTCAACATGGGATAAATAATCATGTATCAGATGATGAGAGTCTCTTGGAGCAAGATATTTTCATGATTGGGGCCATGTATGTTTTCGTAACAGAGGGAGTTACTAGAGGATCTCCCAAAATTGATTTTCAAAGATCTTAATCATAGAAGGGCAGGCCATATCGAGATGGTTTCCCTTGTGACTAGGAAACTTTAAAAAGCCAAAGGATTGCAATTCAAATAATGTAGTTCCATGTATGTGGCCTAGAAGGCTTTTATGCAGATATCTAGGTCATGATATTCCTAGATAGATGGATAAGTTGTTGGATCAAAGGGCACTCAAGAAAAGAGCTTGATGCAGACTAAAGAACAAAGACGCGATTTGGTGGCAGAAGGTTGATATTAGATTCAAAGGGAGTCTGATAGTTCATCTAAAAGCAACCTTGGACAAGGAGGTCAAGAGGTTGTTGCAAGACCGTAAAGTTTAAAAGGAGCATCTAGAGGATCTAATTCATTCTGATCTCCAAGGAATTTGGTCATATTGGTTCAAAGGGAGTCAACAATGGAGACGATTTCTTTAGTGATCAGCAGTTAGAGGACTGTGATTCATAGGATGGAGTTACAGTATCTGTGATCCATTATTTCGTATCTTATAGAGATTCCTTATCACTATGTGCGAGATATGGTGGACAGGAACATGATCCAGTTGGAATATATCAGTACAGGAGATCAAACAACAAACATACTTACTAGAGTGAAAGTTGAACACTTCAGGAAAGGTCTTGGTATGATTGAATTTTAATTTGCTTTGTAATCTATGCTGATATGTATATATAAGATGTTTGATGTGTAAACTTGTTTTGTGATATGTTTTGATATATGACTTTATGGGCTCTACCCCCTATGTTCATCTCTAAAAGGTGACGATTTTTTGGAAATGAACACTTGTATTCAAACATTATAAGATGATGATCTTGTAATGTTGATATCATGCTGACTTGATATCATTCATGGATGTGCCATGATCTGTTATGGTAGACATTATGTGACCTAATGTCAGTGCACATACCATAATTAGGATGCATAGGGAGAATGTAATATTCTCTAGCATATCATCCTTTAAGTGTCACGAGTTTTGTGATACTTATCATCACGTGTTATGTGATGTTTGTCTTCACGAGATATGTGAGACTTCTTATCACAAGTTATGTGATACTTATCATCATGTGTTATGTGATGCTTGTCTTCACGAGATATGTGAGACTTCTTATCACGAGTTATGTGATACTTATCATCACGTGTTATGTGATGATTTCATGAGTTATGTGATATGTGGATTACTTATATCACGAGTTGGGTGATATATCATATCACGAGTTATGTGATATGTGATAACTTAATCATAAGTTAAAGTGATATATCATATCATGAGATAGATGATATATATATCTTTTATCACGAGTTAGGTGATATCTATACTCAGAGTTTATTGTGATGTATTCTTTTTCATACTCTTTATCTTACGTAGCTAAGAGGGAGTGTTGATGCATAGTAGTTTCGATCAAATATAAGGATGATTGCTTTGATTATTTAAATATGAGTATGTATGTATGTATGTATGTATGTATGTCAGTTCACAATGTGAACAATGTGAACTAACATACATACACACATATGCATTACTTGTGCCTATAAGAATAATCATTCTAAATGTTTTACCATCATCCTTGTATATGATCGAAATACTATACAAGTTTAATAATCTGTGTAATTAGATTCTTTTCATCTTCTCTTGCCATGTATCGAGCAATGAACATTGATGGTTGCATTCTTTAGATCATATATCATCTATATTAAGGATTGTGAAATGATCCGATACTATGCACAATAGTATAGTATACAATGATTATAGTGTAATGTTTATCACTTGTATTGGAAGGTGATGATCTTACAATAACTTGACCTTCTATTGTGATGATGGCACCTAAGAGTTTGTGGATAGAATCGCCGATAGAGGCAATCCACTTAAGAGCTTGTGGATAGAATTGCCACTGGATAGAATCATGTAATATATATTGTTTACATCATGAGGATGATGCTTCTATTGCTTTCATCTTAGGGTTGATGCTATCAGGTGTCATAAGTGTTGACATTGGATTGATTTATCCTCCCTAGCTAAGAGGAAGTGTTGATGTATGTAGCATCGGTCAGATAAGTAAAACTGACTATATGATTATTAAAAGAAATAATTTATTATATATACATATATTTTAATATATATAATAATTGATATTATTTTATATATATATATATCTAGTTAATCTATATTTATTCTTATAATAACTATATAGTTAAATAAATAAATTAGATTAATGGATAGACATGTCCCATGAAGGGACATGTCTCTTCTTGTCTTTGCCATGTATATATACAAGAGATTGATGCATTTGAAAAACACATACCATATACAATCTAGACAGTGCTATTACATTTGCAGCAATCATAAAGTATATACAACATTGAATGCAAGTCTTCTCACATTCAATCTGCAAGTAATTCAGAAGAATTTCCATCAGCATTTGTTTTGCAATGCTAGATAAAAGACTTCGACATATACCTGTAAAGCTGATCTAAATTAACATAGTATGATTGAGGAGATGAAATCGAGAAATATATCCTGTTGCTCTGCTTAAACAACATTTGTTTTAGTCAAATATTTCTTAAGCAAATTCCTGATATGCCACTATGCTAAGATTTTGTTTGCTAGTAACGCTACATCACTTTATTGATGTATCTTTTGTTACAAAAATTGTATTTTGTTGATGTATTTTAAATTTTTAAGTGACAAAAGTTTATTCCAAACCATTTTATATTCTTGTCACAAAAAATGTTCTCATTTGAAGTATGTCATCAAGTTGATTGAGAAAAAATGTTTGTGATAGTAATTTGTCTTAGGACTTGAGAATGTACATTAACCAATTTATTTTTCATGGCATCTTTTTGATGATAAATTTTTGCTTAGATATTCCTTAAGTGTGGTGAATGATTATTTTAATACTAATTATAATATAATAAGGAAAAGAATGTTAGGGATACATAATTTATGTTCTTACTGGACACCTTCAAGCAAACATTGTATAAAATGATTTGGAATGCAATTTACATAACTTTAATATAAATTAAAATCTTTTTTGCATGGATGTGATCAACTCATGTTTAATTTATAGCAATTTTAATTTCTAGTTTCTAGAATTCTTCAGTTATTTTGTTTAGTGTTTTCATCAATCAATTCTTATTGTCAGGTGCTTGAGCTTCTTGATGTAATTCAATTTCGGCCTCCTGAAACTAATATCAACTTTCCACAACCAGTGCTTAATTTTAAGGAGGATTTGAGGGTAAGAGTCTGCTTATAAAATTGCAGTAAAATTTGCAATTGATTTATAGCTCTTATATTGGTTGTCTTATGGCCATCTAAAGGTGGATGAGATCTTGGGAAATTCAGCAACAATTGAAAAGGGTGGAGTCTATTACTATTCAGAGAGAGGAGATAGGATAATTGATTTGGCTGCTTTCCGGGATAAACTGTGGCAGGTTATTATTATGTAGTTTATTTTTATAACAGTGAAGTCAGGTTTGTAGAGTAGTGCAATGATTTTCTTTTTTTCATAGGGCCATGTATTCTGTAATGGCTGGCATACTTATTTTCTTTATCTATAACAGGAGTACCATGAGCTAGAAACCCAATCTAATTCTGTTCTCAATAAAAAACGACTGGAGGATTTAAAGGATGCTGTACAGCAGTTATTGATATGGGGTTGGAAATACAACAAAAATCTCGAGGAGAATGCAGCTCAGTTGCACATGTTGGTTGGTTGGTCACAAGTTGTGGAGGTATGGTCCATATCTTGACTTTGATCGCTTGTAATAATGAAGAATAAATTGGAAACAGAGAATGATGTGCTCAATGGAAAGCTTCTGAGATCAACAGAAATAAGTCCTTCAAATATGATTTGATTCTTTATTGTTCAAAGTACAAATGCTCACCTATTTGTTTATATTGTTCTTATTAAAGCTCTTCTTTAGCATTTGGTTATTTTGTTAATTGTTTTGGTATTCTTCGATTTTAGCCAACCATTATTTTTGCAAGGGTGATGTTAATCTATTTCTTAACATGTTTTATAGATTGCATATTGAGCTTTATTCTTGGAAAATATATTTGGAACAGATTGATGGAATTGTATAGAATTGTTTATGAGTCTCTGCAAGAAAAGTTAACAAGTGTTTTTCTGTATGATTGTTTCAGGTGTCTGTGTCTAGGCGGATGGAATTCCTGGAAAGCCGTTCTCAAGCGTTGTTTGAGTTAGTTCATGTTTGCTTGTTCAAAATTATGCTGTTGCCAATAAACTTATTTGATAGCTGAGTAGTGTCTCTACTGTTTGCAGAATACTGGATGCATCATTGGGTGCAACAACATCACAAGATTGTTCTCTTAAAATGGCTTTGTTCTTGACTCAGGTACGTACAGGTTTGTTAGTTCTTACTGTTTTAGTTATTCAGAATACAAATTATTTGAACACAAACAAATTGCATATCAAATTTATTTGTTCCATCTTGTGTAACTGACCTTGCTTGATTGTCTGCTCCTACTTTTTTCAGCTGTTGCTTACCTAATAGATGTTCACATATGCTGTCTTTCTGTTATTTTTGAGCATTGGCAGTATGAAAGAATATATTGGAAGGGTGGTTGTTATGTCACATGGAGACAATTTCTCTTACATCAATTTTTGAAAATTTTGTATGAAGATATGAGGACAGCAAGAAATGACCCTAGGACGATGCATGCATATCTGTACTCTTTTTAGTGAAGAAAATCTAGTGTTCTGATATTGATTGTTGCTTTAATGCTCTAGAGTGAGAGAGGATGGTTTGGTGCGTGAGAGTGATAGATAATGCAATTGAATACTAAGACATAGCACTAAATCATGCAAACATGTTCTTAATGCACATACGTGAAGGGCAGTTGTCAGCCAAATTTGAATCATAAATTATAGAAAGGTTCAAGTCCATGACTAAACAAATGATAATATCACATCATATATTAGCTAGATGGAACTCGGTGTACGGATAAGTGTGATAAATGTGTAATGAATAGGTGATGCAGGAGCAACCAAGTCCACAGGTGATCCTGCATTGTTAAAAACATATTTTAGCTATAATTTCAAAATTTGTGTTTGTATTGATTAAATAACCATCTCTCAACATCAAGAAACCTCTTTCTTATATGTTCAATATTGCAAAACTAAGTTTTTTGCCCAAATGCAATTTTTGTGCACCACAGGCAGTTTACGAAAGCAATGGTTTCTTGAAATCTATGAGGGCTGTTTAGAAATTTTTTTTGCATAGATATTCGTGAAGGTAGTTCACCGACATCGGGAAATGTTTTATGGTTCAATTCCTCATAGTTTTTGAGAAATTAATTTTCTAATTTTTGTCGATAATTTTACGAGAATCCAAAAATTTCAAATTCTGTAAAGGCTGGAGCAAAATGGCTTTGGATGGGACTATTGTAATGTCATTCCAAATGTCTTTTCTAATTTTTAGACAAAAATGAGACCTCATTTAGAAGATATGTGGAGTGTCATTTTTTTGTCGTCTGGGTGCATCTTGTCGCAGTCACATTTGAAACTTTCTCTGTTTAATTAAGAAATTTGTTTGTGCTTATATCGAAAAAGAGTATAGTTAAAATGCAGATTTCATTATTATAATTTATTTTCTGTTTGAAAAGAGGCATCAGTATGCTGGAAGATTAAGTTGTTAAATAAAATGAATTCAACCATCATTCAAGAGGGGAAGAGATGTTAAGTTTGGAGAGAGTGAGGCACATTTAATAATGAGTTTTCTTGAACAAGAAACAGAGGAAGAAGAAAGGACACTAGGGCTGGAAACGATATGTTAAGTGAGGTGCTACACATTTAAATTATATATGCAGGTTTGAGGAAAAAGATATTACAGGGAAGGGTTTTAAGGAGTAAATGATATCAATTTACTACAGAAGATATAGGTGCCTTGTTAAGGAGCTTTGAATGTGGATTTCTTCAACAAGTGATAGAGGGAAGAGGGAATATCTTGGCTGGGAGAACAAAAGTATAGATTAAATAGAAGTTTTAAAGACCTGAGCTGGAGAATATTTGAGATAAGAGAGAATGCAAGGACATTTTTTGTATGGATTTGAAGAAGTCTTCAACATTGTAATTTCATTGATGTAAACATGTGTAAGGAGTATTCTAGTAATGTAATCAATTTTGTTACGATTTCAATAAATCACATTGAATTTTGTTGAGACTATTTTATTTCAAGTATGTGGAATTGTGAAATGTGTTGATTTGGCTTCATGATTGGGTAGTTTGATAAGACCTCCTAATCTTGTCTGCATCAAATGGTCTTCAAGCCAGTTGGTTGGTTGGTATGTGTTGGGGTTGAGATTGTGAAATTTATTTTTTTCACTTGGAATGTGTGAATTTTGTTGCTTGGAATGAAATGATGTTATTTTCCAAGAGAAAATTTTACAGAAACTAGAGGAGAAAGCTTGTGGAAAAGAGGTGTTGAAGCTGAGAAATAGATGGTGTATGAGATCATGTTGGCTATTCTACAATAGAGATAATATTTGGCAGAAGGTGTGCATACATCCTGCACTATGTGAAAGTTGGTAGAGGGGGTATTGAAAGGTACTTATTACAGAGTTTTTGTTGGGTAGAGAATAATTGTCGAGTGTGAGTTTGTTGCAAGGAGAATTTGTAACTGCAGAGGGACTTGCAAGTCTTGAAGATTTCTTCAAAACCGATGATGAGAAGGCTTGTGTGAATTTTATTTTGCTGAAGGCTAGATTTGATGTGATAGAGATTGAATAAAGGAAAGAAGTTGATGTAATAAAAAAATGTGAATAGAAAATTCTCTTGAAGAAGATAAAAAGTGATAAAGAGAGTAGACTGGTGAGTGAAAATAATAAAGCAATGTAGCAATAATGTCCAGAAAAGGAGAAGACTGGAGGAGTAGAGTTTGAGAGTGTTGAACCTAGAAGACATTAGATTTCCACATTCCATAGCAAGTAGAATGTATGTTGCTGGATTCAACTGTGTCAATTTTATTTGCATCAACGTTTTGGATCATACTCAATGATCCATCATCAAGATGTAAGAGAGCTGTAAGATTATATGATCCATCATCAGGATGCAAGAGAACTGTATGAAGATAATCTTACAACTCTCTTACAACCTGATGATGGATCATTAAGTATGATCCAAAACATTGATGCAAATAAAATTGACACAGTTGAATCCAGCAACATACGTTTTAAATGTTGAACCTACAGTGGCTGTGGATGAAGAGGAAGAGAAAATAGTTGAATTTTTTTGTGATATTTATAATAATGTGTATGTTGATTTGTTTGTAGGAAATGAAAATAAGCGGATAAAGTAAAGGTATAAGATGGAGGAATTTCAAAAATAGATGTGGGTAGTCCCATATTTGATAAGAAGATTGATAAATTTGAGGATGATATCTTGTTGAAAGTAGAGTTATTAAAAAATAGAAAGATTATTTTGAAAGAGAAATGGCAGAAGAAATTGAGGAGGCAACAGAGTTTCATGCAGATGGCATTGAAGGTAAAGAAGGAATTAATGAAAAGGAACATGTTACAACTGACTTATGTCTTTTGGGAGGCACAAAAGTTGATAATAAGAAGATTACGTGAAGAGGAATAGCTTGCATCAGCAGTAACAAAAGGGGAAAAAGAGGTAAATATTATTTTTTATGAATTTTGTAATGAAGTTGATGTTGATATGTACTACTTTATGTTGAGAGAGAAAGGGAAGGTAGAAAAGTTGAAAACTGTGAAATGATGAATATAGAAGAGAAGACGGATTTTTTAAATTTCCATGGAATTTATAATCTTGAGCTATGCATCAATAAATCCGAGTGGATTAAAAGATTTTCTTGGAGGAGGATGAGTTATGATGGGTTGAATCCCATGAAAGAAGAGAAAAAAGAGAATATTTGGAGGTCGGTCTATGGTGGAAAAAATTCCACAAATAAAAAAAAATGATGGTGGTCAAAAACTCAAAAATAAAGAAAGAAGTTTGGCGAAGGAAGATATGAAGAATTTAGGAATAGTTTACTATCTAGAAGAGTAGTTCAACTACTTAACTTCATTTTGCAAGCCATGCTTTGTAATGTCCCCAAATTTTTGCAAAATAAAAAACAAAAATTAAGTATTTTTAAGTCATCCGAATAAATAAAAAATTAAAAGAATGACCTTATTTTAATTACTTTAATTAAAAAGTGACTAAAATAAAATTATCTAAGTATTTTTAAATTTTAAGTCATCCGAATAAATAAAAAATTAAAAGGATGAGTTTATTTTTATTACTTTAATTAAAAAGTGACTACAATGAAATTATGCTATAAAGTCACTTTAATTAATAAAGTCCTCCAGCTTATTGCAGAAGCTACTTCATGTGGGAATATTCTAGAGGGCTCATGAATTGTTATAAAAGAGAGGGTTGCAATACATTTGTCATGTTTAGATGTTAGTTTGATTTAATAAAATTGTTTGATGCTTTGCATTAGCCAAATCTCTCAGGATGCAAACCTTCAACAGATTGATTGAAGAGTTGGATGAAACCCTATAGAGTTCACACTTGTGCCAAATTTATAAGATTTGAAATTTGTTTCAAAGATAAAGGTATTTACAAATTCTGAAATATTTAATTCTGTTAATGAATATTGCTTGGTAAACAAAGGATACAATAGTTCCAGCTTACAAAATATTTTACTGCCAATAACTTCATGAAGATTTGAAACTATTTAGTTTTGCCATGAATATATGTGTTCAATGGCTGAGATTTCTAGTTAATTGACAAATTGGGAGAATCAATGCCTGGGCGGTTAATTGTGAATGTTTTATTATCTCATTCTTTAATATTTTCTGTTGATTGTTAACACTACCGAAACTTTAATTCTTGGTGTTGAGAGAATAAATTATAGTTGGGTCCCAAGACTTGGTTTGAGGCAAGGTTTGACATATTTAAATATTTTGAAGAATAATATTTATCGGCATCTATGTATTTAGAATATTTTATATTGCCAAGTGTCTAATGGTGGAAAGATTGTATAATCTAAAATCCATTTCATATATTGCCATTGTGTGAATAATATGGTAGGAGCAATTAATATTTGTGCTGTGTGCATAAGGTAAATCTGAAGATTATTAACAATCGACCTGGGGGTAATATTTGTGTGGGGCCAGCGACATATTGTGGTTCCTTGGTTTTCCAAAGTTGGCGCTACAAATCTTTGAGAGAGAATTGCTGTAAATAATATTTTGGGTGAATATAATGCTTGGCACTAGATAATAATTTAAGCTTCTTTGGAATAAAGGAGCAGATTAATATTGCTGTATTATCTTTGGGTGTGAATACTTTTGTGGGTTTCCATTCTGTCTGAACTCTGAAGTGTGGGAATTCCTCTGAAGATATTGGGACAATAAACTTGGTTGCATGCGAGGGTGTCTAATAGCGTGCCTCCTTTTTCTGCCGATTGCCAGAGTGTGATCACTTATTTGTATGTATATACAAACTTGGGACTTTTATAGTGCTGCTGTCTTATTTGTATGCATATACAAACTTGGAATTTTGACAATGCTGCCGTGAAGGCTTAAGGAATCAGGGTACTTTTCATTGCCGCAACTCATCTATTTGTAGAGAAGTGGGTGCAACTTCCCATTCTAGCAGCTGACACCAGCCTTTGTTCTAGTGTGTGGAGTTTCAATAGCTTATGGAGGTTAATCATTCCCATAATATTGGAGACAACATGTTCCCCTGTGCGTGAAGTTTGTTTCTGCTGTACGTGGGCTTCTGGGAGGATGTACTTGGGATTCTCTGCTGACATCTGTGTATAGCAATCTTTCTTATCGAGAGCCAAGCAATGAATTATGTCACCAACACGAGCAGCATTAATTATACTCAAATCTATATAGGTTTGAAAGATGCCGACTAGGGATGTTTACTGAAAATACTGAGTTTTGTTTGCAAATCTGTCTTTGGCCAGCGTATGCAATGTATTTTTTTGGTATTTTCTATTTGCTGTTTTTTTTGTATTTTGTTGTTTTTTGATGCCAAACAGTAATACAATGCTTGAAATGGAAAATAAAACAACAATGACACTTTTTTGGACTTTTCTACTATAAAATAATAGACTGATCAGGAAATCAGAATTCTGACTTTTATTGCAGCAAACACCAAGATCAAGAAATGAACAATATATAACATCCACAGTCAAGATGGGCATACCAGGAGTCCAGCGTTGACCTGGAGGTGTACTTTTTATTGATTAAGTGGATAAATAATGCAATATAGGAGCTTCTAGAGGGTAACAACTGCTCCAATGTGATTTATTCTTATCAACTATAATTATCTTAAACTTTCATTGCTGAATTAGGTAGATCTGGAACAAATCCCAAAAAGCTGCCAGGCAAGATCTCTGGATTTTGACTAATTCTTCCACTGAATTGCTGAATCTTCCACACATGCTTGTAGAAACCTATTTAATCCACTAATTTGCTAATTACTATGCCTTACAATGATTTTGAACACTTATTTAAACCCTAAATACTGCTGTGTTATTTATTTGCAACTCCAACAGCTCTAGAAGTTGTACAACCAGCCTAGGGAAGCCACGTGGGGCTTGGAAAGGAGGGAAGCCATGTGGGGCTTGGAAAGGATAATTGCTGCTTTCAATTACCTCCACTAACTGATTTTCTTGCTGTTGCAAGCCTGTAAATGCTGATAAAGATTGAATTTTGAAGCCCAAATATGAATTCTAAGTGAATGTAGATGACAAATATGCCATTAGTAATTAAATAATACTTTTGTTAGTTAAAATTGGAAGTATAATAAAACATTTGTTCCAAAGGGGTGTCAATTGTTGATGGTTGACAGACTTAACCAACCGTCAAGCACTATTTGTATTCGGGTCGGAACAAGTCATGTGGTTGTTGATTGTACAAACATGCTATGCTATGAAAAGATTTATCTTTCTGCCAAAGTTATTTGCATTGTGTTATTTTTGAGTTATAAGTTGGTGCCTCTAAGCTATAAGTTATTGAATGTTCCTTTTTCTCTGTATGAACCAATACACTCGTAGACAGTAAACATTTTGGCGTCATTGCCTGTTTGGACCTGGAGATTAGATAAACAAAAGGCGTGATGCCTAAGTAATGGGCCGATTGTTCGAACAAGTGCTCATAATTGACAGTGACATAGAAGAGGAGGAAGCAACACATGAAGATCAATTGACGCAAGGCCTTATGCGTATGTGGGACGTGTTGGTCGACCAATACATGCAAAGGGAAGCCAACATGAGAGCGGTTCTTGAAGGCACGGTACGTGACAACCCCGGGCCCTACTATTCTATATCGTAATGGCACCTGTCGGTGCCATTAGCTGTGTATGATCTTCTTAGAAGCATACCAAGGTTGCTGACACGAAACTTGGTTGAAATAGAACAACGTGCAAAGAGGCAACAGGAACAACGTCAGCAATAGATATTGCAACAGTATGAAGATTGGAATCGGAGGGAGGAGCGCAACACAAGTAGGCATCGTACTTCTGACAACTCAAATAATTGATGCTCCTTCTACCAAACAAGGACAGGAGGCGACATATTGGGATGGAGAGAAAAGAAAAAAGGGGAGAAGAAATCTCGGTAAGGTCTTTGCGCATCCAAGAGAAAAGTGATAGGCGACTACCGTTGCAGAGAATCCTCGAGGAATCTCTAAGTCCCCCACGAAGCAAGAACCGGAGTGTAAGCCGAAGCTAGAGTGGTGGACAACCAAGGCTGATTGGTGGTGAGGGTAGAATGCAACCTACAAGGCAGGAGTGGGAACAGATCACAAGGAACCTACCACTACCAAACGAATTAGAGGAAAACCTTGCTGAACAGGCGAACATTCCTTTAGTATGGAAGGTGACGGACGAGGAGAGCTCAGAGTGTGACTCCGTACCAACTGAATTGTCAGTGCACTTTGAAGGTGACGAGGAAAGAATCTTTGAAGCGGAGGTAGCAAAATTATTTGAAAATACCTTATGGGGCATTGGAAATCTGGTCATATCGGAGGAGCCTAGAATAGGGGGACCAGAACTAGAAACTCTTAGGTGGAGGGAGTGCTAGTACAAGGAAGGTAACCGAGGCATGAACAATGTAGGCGGAAGGGTTGAGAGATTGTGCGTGGTCGAAGGTGCAAGTGAATGTAAGAACCCTAATAGGTTCTAACTCCAACAAACACTGGAATGTTTCAATTTTAGATGTTTTACATTTTGTCAAATACTTTGCATGCAAACTAATATGGCTGGTTTCACCAATAATCTGATTTTAAATGTGATAGACTTGCAAACAACTATTCAATTATAACCCCTCTTTTTGGTGCACAATATAAAGTATACTTTATTAACGCTAAAATCTCCCTTTTCAATAAAGTGCACTTAATTTATAATGATATGCACTTAATAATCAATTATTATTAAAGTATAACTTTAATAATAAATATAACATTATAACTCCATCATTGATTATTATTTCTCAATTCTGACTGAACCTGGGAGTTAACCGTTGTATCCATTGTGCATCCAACTGCCTTACTAAAAATAGTAAAGGTCCCTCTCTAACATCCAGTAGCTTACTATAATTAGTAAGTCCTTGAAACTGAGCTAACTGACGAATGATTTAATCACTGTGCATACCATGAGTCCAGGTACCCCTACCAGAAATAGTTCTGACCATAATTTGACTTACTATAAATAGTAAGTCCCAAATTGGAAGCTCCGTCAATGTCACCACAACTCCATACTGCTAGCATACTACGCAGGTGCCCTGCTAAAGATATAAACTTTGACTTACCCAAAATAGACACTTACTATAAATAGTAAGTGTGCCAATTTGACTCAAACAAAGAGCAATCCTGAGCATCCCTGACCTCGGGAGGGGAAATTGGCCTCCAACTCTGCCAATTGGATTCTCTGAACAACTCCATTAGCCTATGAGGGTTAGGAAATGGGCTAATCCTTTGAGAGATGAACCTCACGAAAAGGGGACATTACAATGAAGCATAGGGAGACGGAGAAAGAATTGACCCACCCGAGTCCAACAATGTGCATGGTCCTGACCGAACCAAGAAAATGGTAAACACCTCGGAGAAGCAAAAACTCCTTAAATTCAGCAGGGATGGATCAGAGGACCTTGCCCGCCATTGCAAAACATGCATAATTATATGGGAGGCTAATGGCCAAGACGACCATGACTATTGGTTGAAGGCCTTCCTTGCCACCTTGCGAGGAGTCGCCATTGATTGGCACACAAACCTCTCAGGTCTATACAAAACGACATGGGATGACTCGAGAAGGGTGTTTTGGGAAAATTTCAATTAGCTCCGTGACGATGATGTAGTAGTGGAGATCTACAATACAAGACAAGGGAAGAATGAAACTGTACGAGCCTACCATCGTAGGCTGAAGGAACTCATTGGTAAACTGGAAAACCAGCCAACAGATAGCTTGAAAAAAAGGTGGTTCATTGAAGGATTGAATCCATCCTTACGGAAAAAAATGAAAGTGGTACTTACATTTCCTACACGGATGCCTATAACTCTGCAATGGACATTGAAAGTCAAAATAAAACAGCTAGAGGGAAGAAAAAAATGAGTGATAAAAGCACGAAGGACGAGAGTGAAGGAGACTCCAAGACCATACAAGCTTTCCAGAAGGATATGATGTGAATGATGGAGATGAGAGCCGAGAAAGAAGCTACAGAAGATGGCAATGGATTATGGTGTATAAATTGTAAAGTGGAAGGTCACACGAAGGCTAACCACCCAAAGAAGTCATTTTGCGACATCGACCAAGTACTAGGATACTCTATTAAGGAGTGCTCGTACAATTTTAAGGCGAGAAGCTCCCAAGTGCTCTTCAGCCAAGGAGAATAGGCAACTCCGCCTACCACACCATTGACACGTACAAACTCTAATGCGTCGCCAGGTGGGTACCGCAACAGTCGGCGAGAAGGCAACAATAGCAATAACAATACACGAAGAAACCACATCTAGTACGATGTGAAGGGGAAGGCTGTGATACAATGCCGCAGATGCAATGAGTGGGGCCACTTTGTGTAGGACTGTCAGAGAAGGCAAGGAGGCGGAAGCATGTTGTGCAAGTGGTGTGGTTCAGGGAATCACAAGGACATTGACTGTCCCAAACAAAAGGGAGTAAACACAATAGATATCACAGACTTGGAGGAGGAAGTACTGGCAATCATGAGGTTGCAAGCGAAAAAATGCACGTACCCTGATCCCTGTACGAAGTAAGAAAGGTTGAAGGAAGCTAAAACTAATATTGAATAGGTAATGGAGGAGGAATGAAAACTGTTACATGGCTCTGCTAGTACTCTCCTATGATTAGTGTTTGAAGTAAATATTATACAACGGATGTTGTAAGCTACCATACCGGTATGGGTGGCAGACCTTCTAGAGACTACCACAATTAAAGGTGACAATCACCAATGTGGGTGGTAACAAGAATGGCAACCGGGATAATGGTAGGCCGAATGACAATGGCCTGACGACTGTGGCACAAAAGGATAATTCCACTAATGTCACCATAGATCCAATGTTGTTGGTGGTTGGTGTAGGAAGGACATCGACGGTGGTTGAGATGGAAATTATGGGACGCAAATTGACAAACACCATTGTGGATGGTGGATCTGGCATAAATGTACTACTGGAGGAAACATGGAAAGCTCTCGACAAGCCAACACTCTAATCGCTAACTTTCCATTTGGTGGGTGTCGACCAACACGACATCAAATCAATTGGAACACTTATGGCAGAAAAGGTAGTCATTGGTACCCAACAGTTCTTCTTGAACTTCATAGTCATCTCATTGCAAAAGAAGGGGTATGATGCTTTCCATGGAAGGGGTTGGCTGATCACAACAGAGGTCAAGAACAATTGGAAGAAAAACGTGTTCTCCATTGAGAGCGACGACAAGAATTACAATATTGACATGTGGAACTAGGTAGTTAGCCGAGAGTTGGCATCAGACTTTGAGTTTGAAGGAGGACAATTTGACATGGATAGAGGGATAGAACCCAATGACAAAGGGATACTGAAGCTAGGTAACTGTTCAGAAGATGAAGCCAGTTCCCTCAATGGGTTGTTCCACTGGAAAATGGAAGTCTATGAAGTCTTCCACCTGAGATGCAATATGTTGGGAATTGAAGAAATTGATGTGGAGAGTGACAATTTCCCTCCTGAGTACAGAGAATGCAAAGGTGTGGCGAGAGTTGATGACGCACCGACCCAACAGTTCGAGAGAGATAAAGCAACAAGTACAAATAACAAAGGGGTATAAAAAGGAATAGGGAAGACAAAGGTGGCGACGAAGTAAAAAGCACAAAAGTACCCAAAAGGTAAGTAAGAAAAGAAAAGAATCAAAAGTTAAGTTTTATTTGAAAGATATGAATGTCAAGAAATTAAAATTTTAAAAATAAAAAATAGGGAAAATAAATGGCAAAAAACATTTTTTGGAAAAATGGGATTTGGAGAATAAGGACAACAAGAAAGAAAAAAACACACATGAAAAGTCAGAAAAAAAAAAGAAACTTCATATAATAAAGAAACAAAGGTTACAAAAAGAGGTGGGAATTCAATTGGTAGAAACAATAATAAAACATCGGGAAAGCGACGAATTGAAGGACTAAAGGTCTGGCAAGCCACGAAGCATATCTTGACCACTGTTGTATGGTTTGTGCCAAATTGTTTGCAATTGTACAAGGTCCGCGAAACTCCTAAGCCACCATACATTTATTGTGGTTCCACCCTGCCATCGTATGTGCCATATCCATTTGCCGCACAAGGTCTCTTAAATCTCCTTGCCACCGTACGAGTGTTACAAGTTCACTTTGCCATCGTACGGGCGTCTCATTTAGCCTCTGCCATCGTACGACTGCCCTCTTTCACATATTGTCTTGCCATTGTATGGAAGATTTGTGCTGCCTCAATTCATTTCGCCAAAGCCAACATTGTATGGATTCCAACCTGACTCTAGCACCATATTGGATTCACCTCTGGGCCTCTTGTACCGTATGGCTACCTCTTTGCATTGCCATCGTACGGATTGTGTGAGTACTGTTTTCCACTATACAACCACTTTTTGAGTGTGTTGCCACTGTACAAATTGGAAACCGTTAAGATTATTTGTCACTGCCACTGTACGATTCATCTAGAAAGCTGCCTATGTACTATTTGGACCCCTATAGACTACCTGCTCTACTTACAACGTTTGGTATACTCATCCCTTTGGCACCTTGTTGGCTACATCCGTAGTAGTATTTCAGCTGGCACTACCAGCTGAGGTTGTTGAGAGTGAGCCACTGCTAGCTAAGGGTGAAACGCTATTGGTCGAGGGTGAGATACTGCCAGTCGAGGGTGAGACACTACTAGTTGAGGGCAAGACATTTCTAGCTGAGGGTGTTGAGGGTGAGCCATTGCCACTTGAAGGTGCTGAGGGTGAGCCACTGCTAGTTGAGGGAGAGGCACTGCCAATCGAGGGCAAGACATTGCCAACCGAGGTTGAGACACTGCCAGCCAAGGGAAAGACAGTGCCAACCAAGGGTGCCAAGGATGAGCCACTGCTAGTCGAGGTTATTGAGGGTGAGCCATTGCCAACCAAGGGTGAGACACTGCTAGCCGAGGGCAAGACATTTCCAGTCAAGGCCAAGACATTTCCAACCGAGGGTGTGAAGGGCAAGACACTGCCAGTCAAGGGAAAGACATTGTTAGCCGAGGGTGCCAAGGGCGACCCACTGCCAATCGAGGTTGTTGAGGGTGAGCCATTACCAGTCGAGGGTGTTGAGGGTGAGCCATTGCTAGCCGAGGGTGAGACACTGCCAACTGAGGCAAGACACTACTAGTCGAGGGTGCTAAGGGTGAGCCATCCGAGGGTGAAACACTGCGACCCGAGTGTGCTGATGGTGAGCCACTGCTAGTTGAGGGTGTTGAAGGTAAGACACTTCCAGCTGAGGGTCCCGAGGGTAAGATGGTGCCAATTGATGGTGCCAAGGGTGAGATCCATGCCAACATGACTCATGGTTATTGGTAATTCCACCAAAGGTCCCACAACGACTAGTTGAGTCTCTGCGGCTCCTTTCGAAATCCACAAGGATATCATTGGGGGATTGAGATATGGTGCTACGACTTGGCAAGCCAAACCACCACCCCTTAGTTGCTCATGTGGCAAGGAAATTCCTCATGTTCATGCAGGGTAAATGCCAAAATGAGTTTTGTAGATGTTTCGCAATTAAAGGATGGCCACAGGTGGAGGCAAAGGAGATGGTAACTGCTTGACAACCTCCATGGCCATAATTCCGGGGTTGCCATGACCAAGTTTTCTATGTGCTTCAGGGCATGGAAACTTTCTTTAGGGAGATGTTATTATGCCACAACCACCTCACCGTGGCAGTGGAGGAGACTAGTACAACCAAAGATAAGGCCACTCAAAAAATCAAATAAGAACATAAGGCATATTCAGAGCTAACTGAGAAGAGTTGGCCACTGTTGGCACATGAACACTCTAGGGTGCCTACTCTCGAGAGTACAATAGCAGAGCTTCGTGAGCAATCGACGTAGAGGGACTAACAGTTGGCAGAGAAAGAATTGGCGATTCTCGACGAGGGAATCAAGGGAAAGGACAAGGAGGTTGAAAAATTGAAGAACCAAGTGATGGGGGCCGCTAACATGGTCTATGCAGCGAGACAAGTGGAGATGACAAGCACTCAACGCCTACATCGCCTGCAACAACAATCCACTCCTACAACTTTCCAATTCTAGGGACGTCCCCTCGCACCTCTTCATAGTTTTGTTATATGCATTTTGCCCCATTTTGGTTTCTGTCATCTGGAAGATGACAATTTTTTTGGGGGGATGATGTAGACAGTAAATATGCCATTAGTAATTAAATACTACTTTTGTTAGTTAAACATGGAAGCATAATAAAACATTTGTTCAAAAGGGGTGTTAGTTGCTGACGATTGGCATACTTAACCAACCATCGAGCACTATTGTATTTGGGTCAGAACAAGTCATGTGGTTGTTGATTGTGCAGACATGCTATGCTATGAAAAGCTTTATCTTTCTACCAAAGTTATTTGCATTGTGTTATTTATGAGTTATAAGTTGTTCATATTGTGTTGCCTCTGACTTATAAGTTATTCATGTTCGATTGAATGTTCCTTTTTCTCTATATGAACCAATACACTCGTAGGTATTAGCCAGTGAATTCCTCTGAAATGTGTCTTGGGGTTTTGTCCAAGCTTGCCTGGAATTGAAGAGTTTTTATTCTCCAACACCTATATGCTACTGATTGTTAGCCAGTTTAAGTTGTCATTAGTGAAGATTGATGCAAACACCATTCCCACCGGTATAAGGTAGACCGATAGTTCACTCACTTTACTTTATAGGCACTGGTAGACTAAAATGGAGTATATACATCGACAGACTAAACAAAGGAGATGCACCGGTAGACCGAACATAGTACATAGTACCGGTCTTTTAGTGCATACAGGGGATGAACCGGGTATAAGATGCATACCGGTCGACAGCACGTCAATCCGCACCGGTGAATGTGGAGCTGTTTAAGTTAAAACCGGAATATGCGGAGCATCCACCGTTTAGAACTGGAGTTAGCCTTCTAACAGGAGTTAGTTTTATTTCTACGCGGATGTTTCAATGTAATCTCAAGATCAGAACACAAAGCTTTTTCTTTGTTGCATGATTTAAATATGAGTTTATAGCCTGGCGGTTCTATGAGTTAGGGTTTCATTAAGATGAATTTTGCATCAATACAGGTTATAGGACGCAAGAAAATAGTTGTTGATTATATAGAGCAGGAGAGAGACATCTTCTGAGAGAAGAGCTATAGTCAGAGAGGTGAAAGGCAAAAAGCATCAACAACCAGGTAGAACAGGAAGATCAATAGGTATGATCTAATCAGACAAAGAGTGTCAATTAAGATCATTGCTTTTTTACTGTGAAAGCATATTCAAATCCCTCTATCAGGGTGAACCCTAACAGGTTTTTTGTATAAATCCTTTATCCGGGTAGCATCTTGATTGATGTTGAAAGTCCTTTAACAAGGCGGCGCCTAATAGAGTCAAGATCTTAACCGGTCTTCTACCAAATCCCTTTACCGGGTAGCACTCTTGCAAGTGCTTTGTAAGCTCTTAACTGGGCACCTTTATTACTGCAGTAGTGGAGTTGTGAGCTATGTCTCACCATGGTTTTTTCCTTCTAACCGAGGGTTTCCACGTACATATGATGTGTTGATCTAAGCATTTCTATTTTTGTGTGTGAATGGTTATTTACATTCTGTTTATCTTGCAAGAATCTTTATGCAAGTTTTAATTGGAAATAGAAATAGTATTTACTAATTCACCCCCCCTCTCAGTAACCGGTTAGGATTAACATTTGGTATTAGAGGCAAGTTCTCTAAGATATAAAGCTTAACCGCTTGAGAAAAAGATCATCGAGGGTTATAGGTATTAGAAACAGCTTGAGGAAGCCAACGCCATCATTGCCTCTCTGGAGAATAGGCTGAGAAGATCCCTTGTTAAAAGAAAGGAGCTGGCTTTGCAGTTGAGTGAGAGCAATGAAAGAATTGATGAACTCTCTGGGCAAAGTGGATCAGATGAAGTTGAGGAGGCAGTCTCCGAGCTCATGGAGAGGAACCAGATCCTAACCGATTAGATCTCCAACCTAAAGAGGAAGAAGGAAGATAATGCCCTAAGAATGACTTAATTGATTGAGAAAAAGAGGAAAGCTGAAGATGAAAGAAACACTGTAGTTAAGTCATTAACAGCCTCTGAGAGAGCAAGGAATCTGGTTGAGGAAGCTGTAAGGGAAAATGATCTCGTTGTTCTACAACTGCAAGAAGACATGCAAATAGTCACTCAAGAGAATGCCAACATGCAAAAGATTTGGCATGACAAAGATGATGCATGCAAGAGGCTAGCAATTGAGTTGTATGAACTGAAGGAACAAATGAAAGAACTCGAAGGAAGGATTGAAACCCTTAGTAGATACAACGAAAGCTTGGTCAAGCTTGACGAGCAAGTCAGAGCTCAAAGAAAGCACAAGGACCCCACAAAACTTGGGTTCACTGGACAAGACATTGAGGAAACCGGCGAATCATCTGGAGCCAACACAAGCAAGAAGGAAAAGAAGAAATTGGTAAAACAAAAGGGTAAAAAGTCCTTCAACTCCTCTTGCAATCATTGTGGAAAACCGGAGAATAAAACAAGCAACTGCAGAAATGCATCGGTAAAGCCAACCAACAATTACTGCAAAAACTGTTGCAAGAATGGCCACAAGACCACTGAATGCTGGTATCGTCCCACGAGTGCTTCCAGTGGAAGCAGGGTAAGCTTTAAGGGGTATTGCTATGCATGCAACAAGTTTGGACACAAAGATGATGAATGCAGATCCAAAACAATGGCATTTAGATCCTCACCGAGACAGGTGTTCCCCAAAAGAATCAAGAACCGGAGCACAACCTATTGTGCTAACTGTGGCATGTACAGTCATAATGACTCCTGGTGCAAATCACCTAACAAGAGAATGGTAAATCCATGGAAAGCAATCGGGATAGTCTGTTACACCTGCAACAGAGTAGGACACCTAGCTAAAGACTGCAGGAACCGGTCAATGAAAAAAAGAAAATGATCGGTCAAAACGGTGAAGACCTCGGCTTCCAATAAGAACATTAGAGAAAAGGAGACCGAGAAGGAAGTAAAGAAGATTTGGTTTAAAAAGGAATCAAAGAGCTCTGCTAAGGAGAAGACAGGGGGAAGATCATCATCGGCCGATGGTGATATCTCTTCAGCAAACTGAGCCTACAGGGCTTAGAGGGAACAGGTAGCTCGTTTACTGTTCCCAGTGGAACTAGGGAGTATCAAACTCACTCAGTCTGCAAGAAAGACCAGACAGGTAAGCGTTGATCAACCGGGGTTTTCTCAACTGTAAAAGCTTGAATACCGGTTGGCGAAAAAGGAAAGAAAGGGTAGGTATGGTAATTAATGCTATAGCCGTTAATCAAATAGTTACCGTTTGGTAATTACCATTATGCCTTAAATCTATATAAAGAAAAGAAGATTACTCATTTTCTTTTACTTCACGATTTGTGATTTACAATATTTTATGCTTGAGTAATACTCTCGTGCCCTGATCAACGATAAGATTTCTCTGAAAGACCGATCAAGCCATTTATTGTGTTAACCGGTTGATAACAATGACATCTTCATCTGTCACCAAGTTGATTCAAGTGAATCAAATTGACCGACTTGTCTATGACATAATGGCGGTTCAAAACAGGGCAAACGACATGTTTGGTGCACTATCATCCGTGCCTGGCGGTGTTCTCATGATGGAAGACGTGACCGCTTTCATTTGCGCCAAGCAGGAAGAAGTGGGTGAGACCTTCATCCTTAGCGAGTACCTCTCGCTATGTGAGGACGGAAAGTTTCCATATAGATACGCAAAGTTGGTGTCATCCAGTCTCATCAATGGAGTCTGCTATCCAACTATCTTCTGACCGGATTGGATTCGACTGGTTCTCAATCGTGTGCACGATCCAGGTTTTTGCCTTGCGAAAGGAGCAGGTACACAAATTACCAAGGAGGACTTGCATCGAGTGACCGGGTAGAGTCAGGAAGGGGAAGCACTAACCCTAAGAACCATCTCCAAGGCTGTGGTCGCAAAGCTGACGAATTCGAAATTTGATAGTCGGCTTATGACTGTCAATGACATTGAAGACGAAGGAGTCAGGTTCGCATTTGCTGTAATAGGCTACAAGATCTATCAATCTAGCAACCTGAATAGCATATCGGGTGGAGCCATTCATGCCGCTCACCGGATCATGCATGACAATGCGAAGAATGATCTTTGCTCCATGCTCCGAGGTCAAATATTTGAAAATCTGAAGAAGCTTGGCTTTGTCAAAAAAAATCCCTAAAGTATGGGACCCTACTGGTATGCCTCTACTTCTACCATTCAAATTTCTTCTCGGGAATAGGAAAGGTGACTTGGGGAATTGATCGGCCAGTTATGATGCAGATAAGCGATATGGCCAACCAACTGGGAGACCAGTTCGGTAAAGTAATGACCGAGTACTTTGAGGCACCCCAACTGAGAATGCACACCAGGGAGAGAGTGCCCTTAACTATTGTTGACTCCTATAAAAATGATGTATGTTTTTTGGTTTCCACTGATTACTGCATTATTCAAGCAGTGGAACCAAGAACCGGGTATGCTCCTGAATTGGGATACAAGATCACGTCCAAAATAGCTAAGGCATATGCAGATGCCCTGATCGAAGCTGACCTAGATCTCTCTGCCTAGGGGTTTGGTACCTTGGAAGAAATTCAAGAAAATCTGAAGAAAAGGGCACCAATAAAGAATGTCTACACCAAAAGGACCCCCACACCAAAGAAGAAACCGGTGACAGAACAACCCAAGGCTCAAAGGAAGAGAGCACAACCGGTACCCAACACTCAAGGGGAAGAACAAGAGGAAACAAAAACTGAAGAAACAGTTCCTCTAGTCAGAAAGAAGAAAATTGGTAAATTGGTAAAGGAAGATGCACCAAGAGCCAGAAAGCCCACAATTGATGAATTTGTGGCAGGATTGAAAGAAACCGGTGGAATGGGATCAGTCTACACAAGATATCAAATGGCCAATGAAGAAGATAGGAGAAAAATAAAAGAAGCAGCAGTTCACTGTATCTACAAATTCAACCTCTCTCCTACTGAAATTTATATAGTTGTACCTAATGATCTCCGAGAAATTCTTGAAGCTAGAAGGAAAGCTCCAATGGACAGAGAAAAGGAGCTGAGGATTCGAGCTCCGCTTGAGGTTCAGAACCATCTTACCCTGGACGGGACCACTCACAAAGCCGAACTGCATAAGCAAAATTTCTTGACAAAGAGGAGGATCGGTCAAATGCTTATTGGAGAAGCTGAGAAGGTCCATGAGGAAGGAGTGGCAATATGGACCAAACTTCTTCAAACCCAAAAACAGGCAGAAGAAGCACACCAAAGGACCATTGAGCCATCGGTCATTGATACCGGAAACGGAAAAGGAGTACTTGGAGCAGAAGTACCGATTAAACAGAAGAATCCTACCAGACCGATCATCGTTGACATTACTGATGATAAAGGTAGTGATCAGGCTCGCCCAACCGTTCTTGTCTCTCCAGAAAAAAGGTAAGACTCGTACCATGACTGCTAATGATATAGTTGATGAGGTGATGGATTTTGGAGAAGTAGATAATGCAGCTAGATGGTATAGTGTGCTAGGAGAGGAAGATGAATAGGCAGTAATAGTAGCTCCAGTGGAAACATTTATGGATTACAATAGAACTTCTAGGGACTATAGGTCCAAGTTTCCCCCTGAACTAAACACAAGACTAATGACAAAATGGAGAACCGGTTTAGGCACCAATACCAGAATCTCTAAGGAGACATTGTCACTGGTCAGACCTGGTCTTAGTGAAGAGTCTATCAAACTATTGTTAGAGGAAGCATCAATGAACTTGGATACCAAGCATAGAGTTGCTAAGATACTCAACAGGTATGAAAATGAAGTCTATCAAGAGACTCTAGATTTCTGGCAACAATATGACTTCAGTGGTCTCAAGGCAACATGTCCGCAAGATCAACCCGAACCAGGATTGGTACCATCGGTTCAGTTCACTAGTCTTGGAAAACCCACCACCGGTGAACAAGTGAATTTGTAAAAAGGAGCTCTGCCAGAGGAACAAGTGCTAGGAAACGATATACCTATGGGTGAGTTACATACAACCAAAGAACAACACACAGGGGAAGCCACTATAGCAGAGCAAATGGAATAGGAACAGGATGCACAATGGGAAGCAGAGATACTATCGGAAGGGGAAGTACAAAATGAGGAAGAAGTACTAGCAGCAAAAGTCCTACCAGAAGAGGAGGCACAATCAGAAAATGTGGCATTATCGGAAGAGTTAGTCCAACTGGAAAATGATGACAAACAAGAATAGTAGAATGAACATGAACAAGAGTTACCTGTACATATTGAGTAAGCGCTACCGGTACAAGAGCCTAGACACAAGGAACAGGTAGATGTTCCAAGCTCGTCCTCATCCAAGAGAGAGCTATCTTTTGCAGTTGACACAGAAGTCAAAAGGAGCAAGGCTACCGAGACCGTAGTTGACATAAGCAAAATGTCAACTAGGCAATTAAAGGAGTTAACTAAAAGGAAATAGGACATGGTCCTAACAAGTGTAAAAAATATCCTGAGCAATTTTGTACCAGATGCTAACAGTGATGAAGATGAACCTGTAATAGATTAATTGGAGATATTAACACAAGCAATTGGAGAAGATCTAACAGGTCCAGAGACAGTAGCTATTGATCACTATGAGAAGAAGAGAATAGAAATTCTCCACAAATAGGTTGAGGAAATAAAAGTCACAATATTTGATGCAATGGCATCCTGGCTTATTGCTCGATGCTTGAAGTTTCTGGCAGTCTCGGTAACTATCTGGTGGAGTTCGGTTACTTGGCTGGTGATCTTGGTAGAAGACTGGTGTTTCTCGGTCTTGGTTGTGATTCTCAGTTGGAAGTTCCGTTGGATCTCGGTGGATGATGGTCACTCGGTGACTATGTGTTTTGTTGCTCGGTGCTCGGTTATCGACGGGGTCTTGGTGTTTATGCCTGTTGCTCGGTTGCTGAAGTGGCTCGGTTGTTGGAAGGCTCGGTCGCTGAACGGAGCTTGGTCATTGAAGGAGACTTAGCATTTCTGGTGCTCATTAATGCTTGAGGAGCTCGGTTGGTATGGTTGCTCGGTATGTTTCCTGATGCTCGGTAGTTTGGCTTACCGATGGTTGTTCTTGGAGATTCGGCTTGGCCGACTGGTGCATTTAATTTGGGTCGCATTCCTCGTGTTATGGATTGACCGTTGGATGTGTGGGGACCTAGATCTGACGTGTTGCATTATCCTATGTGGATCTGGAGGCTGACTGATGTTTGGCATTTAATATTTGTATATTTGGGAGCCGATTGGCTTTTGGGATTTAATTGTTTGTAAAGCCAACTTGTGGCTGGGTTTTACTATTTAAGGAGATGTTTGGGTAGTTGTTTAGGGCAGTAGCAGATGTGTGGATCTGTGAAAGCAAAGTTAGTAGCTTGCGGGCTTAGGTAGCAGAAAGATTGCTTGGAAGTTTGAGTACAGGTTCAGATCTTTCTTGGAGTGCCTACCAGTGTCTTGCTGTGTTACAGACCTAGGCTAGCTGAGGAGAAGTGTGTTGGATCCTGCGTGATCTTGTAGAACTGTTTCTTGCATTGTAATTGGGCGTAACCGGGAAGGCCTTACAGCCCGACACATTGCATGTAATCAGTTATTTGATGAAACAAAGACATCTGTTTTCTTTCAGATTTGGTTTCTTGTTGTGTTTTCCGCTGTGTTGGTGTTTGGCTACAAGGTCGGACAGTCCTTAATTGGATTCTCCATCCTTGACTGCATCAGGTGGTATCAGAGCGAGAGTTTGATCTTGTTGGAGTAGAAGGTTGACCTAGCAAGGCTGATCTTGCGAAGTTGATCTTGTTGGTGAGGAGATTGTGCGCAATTTGAGTTGTAGATCCGTGACATTGAACTTTTGAAATCGTGCCCTAGTTGTTCATGCGAGGTGGCTGGTTCCGATCTGACTTGCATACAACTTGAAGGTTGTCACAAGGTGGTCGGTGTTAGGGTTTGTTGCAGAAGGTTTTCGAAGATCTTTGGAGATGTCTCTGAGAGGATTGGACCTTGGTGATGTGATTTCTGAGAGGTTTGCTCGATTGGAAGCAGATTTGCTGAACCGCGTGGAGAACCGAGTTAAGAACCTTTTGAGGGAAGGTATTGTTGAGCTTTGTAGAGCTTACCGGAGTTGGAGTATGCTGATCCAGAGGAAAGTTGTTTGGTCGGTTCATAGACTGGTTCATGAGAGAAGATATCTTGGCAAGAATTCTTATAACAGTTCAAAGGTTGAAGAGGTATGTGAAATTGGTTTTGATGGTCAGTTGGTGGATTCTGCCACGAAACCTGCAGAGCAACCTGTGGCTGTTGTTGAGTTACCTGTGCTTACCGACGATGTTGTGGACCTTATTGGAGCTGGTGAGAAGATTGGTTTTCATGTTCAGTTGGTTGTACCTGACATGGAAATTGCAGAGCATTTGGTTGTGCTTGATCAGGCTGCTGTAGATGAGGAGACACCTGCTGTTGAACACCTTTGTGATGATGGTGTTACCGAATTGCTTTTGTTCGGTGTCGAAGTGCAGATGCTGTTTGCTGGTTGCGGACTTGAGTTGGTGTTTTTTAGATGTTCCCTTTGGTGAGAAAGTGTGGGACACTTTTCTTTGTACCCCGGGAGTCTGATGCAGTGGCATCCTGGCTTATTGCTCGGTGCTTGAAGTTTTTGGCAGTCTCGGTAACTATTTGGTGGAGTTCGGTTACTTGGTTGGTGATCTCGGTAGAAGACTGGTGTTTCTCGGTCTTGGTTGTGATTCTTAGTTGGAAGTTCCATTGGATCTCGGTGGATGATGGTCACTCGGTGAAAATGTGTTTTGTTGCTCGGTGCTCGGTTATCGACGAGTTCTTGGTGTTTATGCCTGTTGCTCGGTCGCTGAAGTGGCTCGGTCATTGGAAGGCTTGGTTGCTGAAAGAGCTCAGTCATTGAAGGAGACTTGGCATTTCTGGTGCTTGGTAATGCTTGAGGAGCTCGGTTGGTATGGTTGCTTAGTATGTTTCTTGATGCTCGGTAGTTTGGCTTACCGACGGTTGTTCTTGGAGATTCGGCTTGGCCGACTAGTGCATTTAATTTGGGTTGCGTTCCTCGTGTTATGGATTGACCGTTGGATCTGTGGGGATCTAGATCTGGCGTGTTGCATTATCTTATGTGGATTTGGAGGCCGACATGGAGAATTAAATATTGGTGAAGTTATTTGTGAGCCGATTGATGTTTGGCATTTAATATTTATATATTTGGGAGCCGACTGGCTTTTGGGATTTAATTGTTTGTAAAGCCGACTTGTGGTTGGGTTTTAGTATTTAAGGAGATGTTTGGGTAGTTGTTTAGGGCAGTAGTAGATGTGTGGATTTGTGAAAGCAGAGTTAGTAGCTTGCGGGCTTAGGTAGCAAAAAGATTGCTCGGAAGTTTGAGTACAGGTTCAGATCTTTCTTGGAGTGCCTACCAGTGTCCTGTTGTGTTACAAACCTGGGCTAGCTGGGGAGAAGTGTGTTGGATCCTGCGTGATCTTGTAGAATTGTTTCTTGCATTGTAATTGGGCGTAACTGGGAAGGCCTTACAGCCCGACACATTGCATGTAATCAGTTATTTGATGAAATAAAGACATCTATTTTCTTTCAGATCTGGTTTCTTGTTGTGTTTTCCGCTGTGTTGGTGTTTGGCTGCAATGTCGGACAATCCGTAATTGGATTCTCCATCCTTGACTGCATCAGTATCTACCAACTTAAGGGTACTTCAACAACAGTTACAAGTTGCAGCAAGTCTGATGACAAGGACTTCAAATTTTGATTCCTTTATTCAAGATCTCGGTGAAAAGTCATCGAAGACTTCAGAAGACATAAGAGCTGTGTCTTCCCAGTTTGACATAAAGAACTAGTCTGCACCAGATTTCAGCAGGGAAATGACAAGTCTAACTCTCATACTGAGAAAAACCTTTGAAGAAAAGACCAAGGGAATCCAAGATATTATTGGATTTCAATTATTTCTGGCCCCAACATTTGATTCCATGCAACAGATAGCAACATATGCTGAAAATTTGATCAGTGAACCGGATTAAAAAACTGTAGAGGACATGGAAAATATTATTGTCTCTCTAAAAGCAACGCAGAAAAATATAGAATATCTAACTGGTCAATGGAATCCTTTTCTTCATTCAGCGAAGAAAATTTACAAGGATATCTTCACCAAGCTACAAATGTAGAAAACTAAATGAAGCATAACCCTTTGTCTTATGGAGGCAAAAAGGGGAAGATATTGAAGAAAAGAGAAAAGAGAAGAAGAAGCTACAGAAGTCAGAAGGTCCAAGAAGAAGACACCTACGGACAGGGGAAGTCTCAGAATGTCGAAGAAGAAGATCCCTACCGACAGGGGAAGTCTACAGATAGTAGAGATGAAGCTAAAAGGTAAAGTCTACAAATCAAGGAATTAATTGTGATGAGTGAGTAATGGTTTTGCCACCAATGACAAAGGGGAAGATTGTTAGCCAATTTAAGTTGTCATTAGTGAAGATTGATGCAAACAACATTCCCACCAGTATAAGGTACACTGGTAGTTCACTCACTTTACTTTATAGGCACCGGTAGACTAAAACATAGTATATACACCGATAGACTAAACAGAGGAGATGCAGCGGTAGACCGAACATAGTACATAGTACCGGTCTTTTAGTGCATACAGGGGATGAACCGGGTATAAGATGGATACCGGTCGACAACACGTCAATCCGCACCGGTGAATGCGGAGCTGTTTAAGTTAAAACCGGAATATGCAAAGCATCCACCGTTTAGAACTGGAGTTAGCTTTTTAACATGAGTTAGTTTTATTTCTACGCGGATGTTTCAAGGTAAACTCAAGATCAGAATGCAAAGCTTTTTCGTTGTTGCATGATTTATGGACGAGTTTACAGCCTGGCGATTCTATGAGTTAGGGTTTCATTAAGATGAATTTTGCATAAATACAGGTCATAGGACGCAAGAAAATAGTTGTTGATTATACAGAGCAGGAGAGAGACATCTTCTGAGAGAAGAGCTACAGTCAGAGAGGTGAAAGGCAAAAAGCATCAACAACCAGGTAGAACAGGAATATCAATAGGTATGATCTAATCAGACAAAGAATGTCAATTAAGATCATTGCTTTTTTACTCTGAAAGCATATTCAAATCCCTCTATTAGGGTGGACCCTAACAGGTTCTTTGTATAAATCTTTTAACCAGGTAGCTTCTTGATTGATGTTGAAAGTCCTTTAACAAGGTGGCTCCTAATATTGTCAAGATCTTAACCGGTCTTCTATCTAATCGCTTTTTATGTTAGCACTCTTGCAAGTGCTTTGTAAGCTCTTAATCGGGCACCTTTATTACTGTAGTAGTGGAGTTGTGAGCTCTGTCTCACCGTGGTTTTTTCCTTCTAACTGAGGGTTTCCACGTACATATGATGTGTTGATCTGAGCATTTCTATTCCTGTGTTTGAATGGTTATTTTCATTCTGTTTATCTTGCAAGAATATTTATACAAATTTTAATTGGAAATAAAAATAGTATTTATTGATTCACCTCCCCTCTTAACACTGATATGATCTCAGAGCTGCAATTTCCCAAAGAGAGATGAAAACTGAATAATTGAATGTGTAAAATGACCCCTCAATGCCTTTTTTAAAAGGCTCAAAACCCGAGGTCATCACTTTTAGGGTTTTTATAATTCCCCTTATTTTTTTTAATAGAATATAAGCCTATACTTAAAATTTGACCCCTCATGCATTATATTTTATCATTATAATGCCCCCCCCCTTTACTACACCATTTTATGCCTCAAACGCCTAGAAAAAGGGGGCCAACTTATTATAAGTTATTTTATTATAAAGTGATTATAATATCACTTTAATATAATTTATTTAAATCCATAACTTAGGAATTATTAAAATATTTTCTTATTTACTCATAAAATACAATATTGGACTTAGATTTGAATTCCGTCTAAAGCATTGTGATCACTGATGCTGCTTGTATCCTACAGGCTAACTGATAGTTCCACTGAAAAATAGGATCTTGCTCGAGAAAATAGGAACCTCACTCTAAACTCTAGAAATGGCTCAAAAGGCTACTGCTCTGCTCCATGGTCCCCTGAGTGGTCATCCAGACAATTGCAAGTTCTCCCTATAAAATAGGAGACTTTCCTAAAAAGTAGGAAGTGCCATGTAAATGCTCAAAATGGCTCATAGAGTTCTTGCGAAGCTCTATGCCCCTCAAAATGAGTCTCGTAACTACTCGATTGACCTATAGGAACTCAAGTGATAGGTCAACCCTCTGCTCATTTCCTGTCGCCTAGAAAGGGGACTTTACAAGGTTAGACCATAAGATGATTTCTTTGTATTTACATGTGGATCAGCTGCTGTGAATTTGTTGAAGCATCTACTTGGCAGATCTCTTTCAAATATAATTGCTGTTATTAGGTATGAACAATTTATTATTTTAGTGTATTTCCTATTAAGTATTGTGAATCCTGTTCTCTTTGTAAAGCAACATCATTCTTAGTTGAAACTGAAACCACAATTACATCATCATGACAATTGTTTGAGAAAATACATTAAAGAGAAACAATACAAAATTGGTGAAGAATAGCAGGGGATCTTACATGCTTGTAAAATTCTTCTTACCCAATGTGGTCTATGTAGGAGCATTTGGGTCTATAGGCAATCTTGCATTGCAAAAAATATTGCATCTGTCAACATCAAAAAACCTCTTATATTGTCACAAGTGCAAAACTAAGATTTTTGTCCGAATGAAATTTTGTGCACAATAGGCTGTTAATGAAAATAATTGTTTCTTGAAATCTATGAGAGCTGTTAAGAAAGCCTCTTACAAATATATCCTTGAAGGCATTTCACCGACATTGCCGAAGGTTTTGTTGTTGAATTTTTCATATTTTGTGAGAAGTTAATTTTCTTATTTTTAATGAGATTTATATGGGAACTTAAACATTTCAAATTGTATAAAGGCTGGAGCAAAATGGTTTGGACGGAACCATTGCAATGTCATTCCACATGTACTCCTATTTTTATCTGAAAATTGGTCTTCGTTTTGAAGATATGCAGAAAGTTTTTGGTATCCCAATGCATCTCGTCTCAATCACATTTGAAAATTTCTCTCTATTTCATTATCAAATTTGTTTGTGGTTATATCAAAAAAGAATATAATGCAAATTTCATTATTATTTGCTGGTTGAAAATAGGCATCAATATGCTGGAGGAGTAAGTAGATTAAAGAAATGAATTCAAGTCTCCTTTTGGAGGGAGGAGGTGCTAAGTTTGGAGAGAATGAGGCACGTTTTAAATGATATGTTAAAACAGCTGCTAGATACATTTAAAAATATACATGCAAATTTTAGAAGAAATGATGGGATGCCAGGCAGAGGTTTTAACGAGAAAATGATGTCAATTTGCTAGAACAGATATGGGTCCCTTGGTTGGGAGCTTTGAATGCAGCTTTCTCTAACAAATGGCAAAGAGAAGTTGTGTATGAGAATCCTGGGTGAATCAGCAATTGGCAATCGACATCACCCCAAAAGAATATCTGATTTCTTTTGTTTCAGTTTTGGTTTTTGTTTCTTAGTTTGAAGTTGGAAGTCAGTAAAAGGCAGTGCTTAAATTTGTCTTCTTTTCAGCACTCATGGTTGATAGCAATTGTATCCTTGTTCATGACGTGAAGGGTTTAGCAAACATAACTGATTCTTTGTGTGAGATTAATATTTGAAGTTGTGGTTCTTTTATGGTTTCTTAATATGACTTCTATTACTGTGGATGATGTAAGCCCTACAGCATGACTTACCTCTGAATTCAATATTGGCATGATCAATGTTTTACAGAAGACATGAATGTTTAATCTCTCTTTATATGTAGATGCACACACAAAAGGTATTATGGGTAATGCAAAGGCATTCAGTCATATAAGGTTCTAGTATTGCTTGGAAGACACAAGAGTAAACTTTGTTGCGTTGGCGTATGCAAAATATGGAAGTATATAGACAGGTGATTGGAAAATGCTGACAAAATGCCTCCAAGAGATGTCATCCCATGGATTGCAAGATTGCATGATATGTACAAAATGTAATTGTTTAGAAGGACTTAGAAACTTCCTAGCAAATCCAGTGGTAGGTGTAATGCCAAATTCGACAACCTCTGCAAACAAACTTCCAGTCTGTACCAAATGGGAGCTTTGAAACAGAGTTTGAACATCCATCAAAGCATAACGGAGTGGGAATCTTGTTAGATGTTGTAATTGCAAGTTGCAACTACCCTGCAGTATATGGAAGCACAGACACTGCCTGTGAATTGTTTGACAAAATGCCTCGAAGAACTGTTGAATTGTGGTTTGGAAAGATTAGGGGATATGTACATGTGAATTTGTTGAAAAGGCTTAATAAACTTTCAAGCAAAAGAAGTGGCAGGCATTACTGAATTTCGCAACCTTTGCCAACAGCCCAAAATGAAAGATCCCTAATTGGACTTCTATGGCAAATGGCTGTTTGCTGGTCTATCTTTTGTCTTTGACCAGTGTATGAAGAATGAAATCTTCTTTTTTTTTTTGGGTTTTTGGCTGTATATGATTTTTTTTGTGATTTTTCTTATTTTCTGATTTTTTTTTTGCGATTTTATAATAATTGGAAATACAATGCTAAAAAAATGAAAGAATTTCCTTGAAATAAACCAACAGCAAGAACAAACACTAATGGAGGAGGTATTTCTGATTTTTATTTCAACAAATAAGACAAAATCATATTAGTACCAGGTATGTACGGCCTGCTCCAGACTTGCTTAGCAATTCTACTATCAATAATTAATACTTTTTCTCTAATTTATTTCTGCAGTTCAATTCTGGGCAATTTGATTCAATCTCTTGCTCTGAATTTGGCTTGTAATTGCTGACATCGGCCCTGGGATGAGGTGGTTACAGCCTGGAGATGGTATGACTGAGTCTGGTGGCCCACAAAATGGTAGAAACTTCTGGCAAATGTTCTGATCTGCAACTATTAATTTGATTCTGTCCTGATCCAAATCGGAAACCATGGAATTCCCAGCTGTAGGTGATGTCAGCTTCTTTCCTCGGTATGTATGGCTAAGCTGGTTTGTAATACCACAATTCCACTGCAACTATTCTGATCTTCCAATATGATGAACAATAATTGATCTCTTCCTGTCTGATCTGCAAATTCAGCTTTGAGAAGTCTCCAATAATGCCCAATTGATGACCATGTATATATCTCCCTCAACTGTAAATTGGGTTTTCGTCCAATTTACTCTCTCTGCTAGCGTTTTCCTCCACAAAGAATCTGATACGATGCTGCAAATAGCTCCACTATTCAAAACCACAATTGCTGATGAAGAAAAATAACTGAATGAATGAGAAATTGAGGTCCAAATCCTTATTTTATCTTTTCCCTCTTCCCTCCATTTCCGTCGAACTTTTTAGGGTTTTATTTATTTATATTTAAAATGACTTTGGAATCTTATTTTTTATTAAAATTCCCCTCTAGGGGTTTGAACCAAGAAGGGGTCTTATTTATATCATAAAAGTGGCCCCATTTTAAGAATAACTTATAACTATCACCCCTAGGGAATGGCCAAGGCATTATTATATCTTATTATAATATAAAGTGATTATAATACTCACTTTATTATTAATTTTTTTTAATCCCAACTTAGGAAATATTTAAATATTTCATAATTTATTCATAAAATACTCATCTAGACTCAGAACTCGAATTTGACTAATGCCACATGATGCTTGAGTCTTGTAGGCTAACTGACAGTTCCCCCTTAACAATATGATCCTCTTTAAAAAGTAGGAATTGCCACCAAAGTATCCAGAGTGATCTTTGGAGTCCTTTGATGCGTTCTAGTCAACTCCCAGTCAACCCCTAAAAATAGGGATCCCTCCTAAAATCTAGGAAAACTATCTCAACCTGCTCAAAACACAAAGCCCTTGCAATGGTCCATAAGTCTCAGATTGAGTCCCCTGTACAAACTGTTGATCTTCGGGAACTCGAGTAATAGGTCAACTATCTGCAATCTGCTAATTAGTCCAAGGAGGGGACATTACACAAAACTCCTAAGGGCATTATTTCTCATGGAGCAGGGAGAAGCTAAAAGTGGTATTGGGGAAATTAAAAGAGGCTGGCCATGTATGAGGTGGGGCTTTTCTATTGAAAAAGGAACACAAAGAAAGTTATAAAAATTGGGGTGCCAGGGGGTTTAAAAGGAAGTTGAATAGAGTTGTATGAGTTGGAGATGTAATGTCCCCTTTTTGGCTAGCTTGGAATGCTAGGACGATTACTCCAACTTCTCACACTTACTCTATCAAATACTTGCACTTAGACTATGTAATGGACATTAGTAGGATATCAATTGCTATTTGAGATGTAATTACAATATATGTATGCAAGATGATATGAATATTAATATGTTTAATAGCAATGCCTTATATACCGATATGAAATATGCTATGAATATGATAACCTTATCACTTATAGTGATAATATTATGATGCTATGTCTGATATAAACAATATGAATATGGAATCGATAAGTATTGCTTGCAGCAATGCGTTTTCTGTATCTGATATGACAATATAATTATGAAAAGTATAGTATCGCTATGAGTGATATGTTGCCGTCTCTTATCCACAATGTATACTTGCAATCAAAATGCTTAAGGCATATGCTCTTAGCGAGCAGTTCCAAATATAGTATAACAAAAGAGATAAGTTTCCAATGATGCTTGCTTGAGAGATTGCTAATGCCTTCTTATATCTTGGAAGACGAATGATAAGTCATGTCACCAAAGAAAATGTCTAATGACCATTCATTATCATTTCCATTATGATTACCAATTAGACTTAATTGCATCCTTTCAATATGACGATTTTCAACTATCAGAGCTATTAAATTTCCACAATCCATAGGAATGCAGTGCAAGTTTTTGGATTTGACTGTGTGAATAAATTTTTATCATCAATGTTTCGAATCAGACTTCGTCATCCATCATCAGGATGCAAGAGAATGTTGATGATGGATCATGGAGCATGATTCAAAATGTTGATGATAAAAATTTGTTCACACAATCACATCCAGAAACTTGCTGTGCATTCTGATTTTCAACTAGTAATCTTTGTTTACTTATCATCCCTCTTTTATCTCTTCATAACATTTCGGTTGTTTCAATTGAACCCT
The DNA here is from genome assembly GCA_027943335.1 of Chamaecyparis obtusa. Taxonomy (NCBI): domain Eukaryota; kingdom Viridiplantae; phylum Streptophyta; class Pinopsida; order Cupressales; family Cupressaceae; genus Chamaecyparis; species Chamaecyparis obtusa. The sequence continues at coordinate 3,037,614 of BSBK01000433.1, forward strand.
TCCTCTACTTAGTGTTTGCTGACAACTAATAAATCTTCTTAATTAAATTGATACTTAATGCTGACTTCCTTAGTTGGTACATATAATCACTCCTTGTCATATACATATAGTTGGTGTGTTGTAACATACAATTATTCCTCTTACTAATCAATGCGGAATCATCGCCATGGTTCATATCATTGATTAATAATCTCTCCAATTGTTCAACAATATAATTAATGTTTGTTGATATTGTGGTAATGAGCACAACATCTTTTCTTGCTCGTCTGCACTCTAATATTTATTAGTAAATAAGGACAATATGCTTGGAGACTTTGACCTCCATTTCGGATATAGAATTTCTTGAACACTGTACTTTGATTGCTGTCATCCTAATCATTGTTAATCTTTTCAGATTGCTATTTCTTTCTTGATGGCATTAATTGGTGTTTCTTACATCTAGAAAGACATTCGTTTAGTGCGACAAGGTTGACTTGAGGACAAGTCAAAGTTTTGAAGAGGGGATGATGTTGGCAATGAAAAGAGCACAAACAAATATCTGAAGAATTTGCCACATCTTGCTGCATGAAGTCCATGGAGAATGACCTTTGGAACATAGAATGTAATCTAGGGTACTATGTAAGGGTCACACCCCATGCAATAGATATAGCGAGAAAAAGGAGAATATGAAAGAGTAGATATATATGAAGAAGGATATGTAAAGGAATGTATGTATAAATAAAGGGAGTTATAAGGATATATATTTGATGTACCAATTGAATACGAATGTTTACAAATACTTTTGAAGTCTTGATACATATTTTGTTCTTATTATGATTTATAACTAATCTTTAGTCTGGATATAATTCCTTGTTTTTCTCAATAGGATTCAGAACTCCACTTTGTATCCCTTAGATTTCTTGCTGACAAGCATGACTGCGATCCCTGAGTGGAATCACTAGCAACGAAACAAATGATTTTTGTTTTCCAAATTTATGCATGTTAGCCGTAGTTTAGTTAGTGGGAATAACACTTATGTTTTATGTTTTGATTAGTGATGGTAATGCAATGATAGTTGGTTCTTAGGTAGTTGTAGGAGGTTGGCGATAATTGGTGTACTCAACCAACCATCGAGCACTTTATATGTAGCTTGATGGCTTCGAGAATGGACTACTATTGGTATGACATTACAAGGAATAAAGCTTATCATTCTACCAATGTTATGTGTATGATTTCTATTTTAAATTATTATGTTTCCTTTGATACTTTGTGCAAAGTAAATAAACATAGCCTGTAGGGAGTAAAGAATGCACTAAATGGGCTTTCATGCTTGAGTGTATAGATGAACAAAGTGCTGAAGTTTTGAAATATGATTTGATAAATACCAACCTTTTTTTGTGCTCAACTCCTTATAGGCACTTGAGGGAATGATATTTAAATATTATCTTTTCCTCTCCAAAAATTTATTTCATAAATTGTGTAGAAACTTCATTTAATTAAAGTTTACTTTTGTGTTGCAATCTTAGAGGCCCTTAACTAACCTTGTTTTAGACACAAGTTTTTGACAATAAAACAACATAACAAGTTCATTTATTAATTATTTCCTTAGCTCCACAATGGGAAATGACAAAGGATGTCAAAGCGTGTGCCACACAAGGAGACCAAAAGAGTAATAGATGCCTCCCTTGAAGAAGTTTTCTAGTTTTATGTACGTCGTTGCATTGGAAGTGATTATTGTTGAAAATTTGAACCAGAAAGATAAATAAAACAAGATACAAAGGACACAGTCTGATTACCCTGGGAAAAACGCTCTTAGCAGAGGGAAACAACCCAGCCTCCAAAGTAGTACTCCTTTATTAATATATGAAATATGGAATGCAATACAAGAAGTCCTCCGCAGAGATGATAGGCACTAACACAAGTAGATCACAAGGATAAAACAAACAAAAGACACAGTTCATAAGATGAACATGCAGGAAGTCTGGCTCACTGATTGAGCATACATGCGAATACACAGATCGCTCTGATTATGCTAGAATCCGTCAGAGACTGATAATGCTGAAGTCTATTGGAGATTGATAATATTTGAATCTGTTCAAGCTAGAGAACACGTTCAAGCCGTGAGATAATTCACGCATCCGAGAGCACACATACAGTAATACTATCTCGGTTTCAAGCACCGTGTGCACACACAGGATGCATACACAGTAGATACAAAAATTGTGTCACGCACAGACCAGGTGAATAATAACTCACACCTGAAACTTCCTTTCTTCACAATGCAATGATCACTCACTATGATAGAACAAGAGAAGACACAGAAACGAAAGAGAGTGAATGCGAAATGGGGCGTCGAGTAAGGTGACGCTTCACCTTGCTTGGCGTTACAGCCAGCAAGGTGAAATGTCACCGCTGTAGCCATTAAGGAAGGCCCGTGCTAGTAAATGCTCGCCAGAGTGGAAGCATGAAGTAAGACACCGTGCGGGAATTAAAGCACATGATGTTAATGATCCAGCGCTAAGGCATGAAGCAACCCGACAGTTGGTGGAAGGTCACAGCTGACATCAACCGGTAATATGGTTAAAGTCTCTGTCGCTGCTACCAAAGTTCAACAATTATTTTCTCTACATTCATTTTGCCTACCTCCAATACAACTTGATTTAACATTAGGCTCAAAGGTTTTGTATTTTTTTAACTTTTTTTGAGGTATGAATTGACTTCAAGAAAACTATCTGATCATTCAAAGTTGTCAAAACATTGATAAGAGTGTGCTTCTATTCATTCATCCACACATTTGAAAGAACAACACATCCAAAATTTTGCAATTTCCTCTTTTGTTTCTCTAGAAGTAACTTTGCATCTTCAAGAATATTTTGTAGCAAAATCCCACTAAAGTCTCTTGGAGAGGATGTATTGTACTTTTTTCTTACAACTATTAATGCTGTCACCAAATTCTCCTTGTATGGTCTCCTTGCCACATTGAAGGGAGGTTTTTGTAAGTGTAAAAGTCACACAAGTGGTACCTATTTTTTGGTGCATCTCTTTTTTCCACCCTATACATTGCAATGAAGGTTGTGCTCCAAATACCATGTGTTAACACTCTGCTTAAACTAGATGGGTTGGATATGCTTTGTACATGTGGACCACAACTAGGGTTTACAAAGTCTTGCCAAATCTTTGTCAGCTCCTATTTACATGTTAGGATTTATGGTTGCATCTATGATTGCTTGTGTTCTTGCTCTGTTTAGGTTTTTATCGTCTAACAATGCAAGGAGTGCTTGAATCTTTTACTCTTTTTTAGCATTTGGACATGGATTGGTACCATGATTAGTAATGTTCTTAATGTGGCATTTCAGGCACTTAATTCCTTCATTAAACTTTTGAATACACGAGATGTAAATCACTCTCCGTGATACTTGTCACATAATGACAGATTTCCAAGTGGGTTTTTTTACTAGTAGGATGACTTCTACTAATTGATGTTTAGCCTAATGTGGAGCGAGATGCCCTTGTATCAGACCTACAACATGTTCAAATGCCAAACAAAAAGATTTTGATACGAAAAATGAAATAATTCATAATAAGATGCATTATACATCTAATATAGTGTTTGAATAGCAATGTGCCATGCTATTTATTAATTCATTTTTCGGAAAGACAAGTTTTTCAACTTAAAAGTGTAAAACTGTTTGTTAAGGGAGAAAAACAGTGATTTCATTCAAGAAACTACTACAAATCAGCAATAATCTTCTAAAATTCAAATTTATTGCAAGTAAGATTATAAATATTGTTGATAACTCTATTATTAATATGCTATAAGTAACTTAGTACTTGGGGAAAAAACAGAAAAAATGTATTATTTGGAAACTGAAATTCATTCAATTGGCCTCTGAAATCCACAAGATCCTCTCAAATTGCTCTTAGGGATGAAGAATAGCTATCTGAGCTTTAGCTATGGGCATCTAAAGTTAAATTGTAGAAAGCCCAAGTTGGCTCTCTCTGAATATTCGATATTAACTTTGAATTTATTTGTAATTACTTCATAATATGGCTTCAAAGTTCAAACAATAATTATGACAATTATTTTTGCTCAACATGAAATATCAATTTTCAATTTTATTATGACCTCCGAACATATCTTGAACTATTAAACAATTACAAAGGAACAATCACATAATATTTTACTATCAAGACCAAACAAATGAGCACCTACAGATTGAATATATAACCCAGCTGGATTGACGATCTTTAATGAAACTTACACCTGTGACAATCAACTCACGTGCCTGTGCATTCACCAAGTGTGCCTTCCCTTCTCACTTCCAGCACCTGCGGTTCCTCTTCCTTATGTTAGTGACGCCTTAGTATTGTTGCAGCCTCCACCAAATGTAATGATCACGTCACTGTTAGCAGAGCATGACTAGCTGAAAATACAATGCCGTCCTCTACAAATTATTTACGGCCCTGCTGTAATGTCCAATGAATCCGCCCATGAAATTAATGTGGCCCCTTGTCACAAGAACCAAACTGAATACAAGTGTGCCGTCCAGAATATAGACGCTGAATTCTTGATTCAGCTGGAATCGCAAGTCCAGAGTATGCTGCGGTTCAATTACTTTCTCACGTGCCCAGAATTTATGATCTTCGTATTTGCAATGCAAGGAAGTGAGCCATTAACACGGAATTGCAGAATAGTTCTAATTTCGCATCTCCCAAATCTTATTCGGATACAAACAATTTGTAACTTCCTCTCATTCCTTCTTTCAAAATCAGAATTAAGAATAAACCCTCTCTAGAACAGTTTCAAACCAAATTGAATGGTATTAATAATACAACTGCATTAGTAATAACCAGCTTCAAGATCAATTACCTCAGATTCGATATAGCTCAGCATCGAATTCCATAATTAAATTCTTACACTCAATCCGATATATATCAGCATCGAATTGCGAACTCAGTAATAACCAGCTGTGAAATTCACCATTAACAGACAATGGCTCAAATCACCAAAAAAAAGGAATCCGTCCTTGAAACCCTAGCCAGGGCAATTCTCCACAAACTCCAATAAAATAATGATTGCATAATGAATGAATGAAAGTGCTTTTTCGAGCAAAATATATAGCTTTTTTGAAAAAGCACATTTTTAATATTTCACTTAATTGGTTTTATTAAATACTCCCACTTTATAATATAATATTATAAAGTTAAAAGTTATTAAATTAAACCAAAATAATTTAATTTAATAACATCATTTAAACTTCAAAGCCACTGCACTGACAGACTGCAATCAAGAAATTCTGGCAAAGCACCAGGACCAACTGCCCAGCCGAGAATAGACACTGCCCTGCCAGAAATAGCCACTGCTAAAAATAGACTTACTAAAAATAGTAAGTCACACAAATTGGTAATTCTCTGAAACTCAATCCTGAGATGTCTGACGCTCCGTGCAGACACCTTGCCAATCCTGGCCATACCAGAAACCCCACTTACTAAAAATAGTAAGTTGGCCAAAATGACCCGAATGAAGAGCAGAACTGATAATCTGAATCTCCAGAATGGAATCCCAACGTTGGCTCCACAATCTGACCCCCTTTGAACACCCGATTAGCTTGCGAGGGTCCACAAACCAAGCTAATCCCGAAGTCTGAAAAACAGGGACATTACATAAATAGGCAAACAATACGCATTTTTCGATGTTTTTCCTACTCGAAATTGCAATTTTGGTCTTTTGTGTGTTGGGTCATTTCTTGCTCAGACTTGTTGAGTTTTGGTGAGTGCTTGCTGTGGCTTGATGCTCTGACATTTTGAAATCTGAGAAAATAGATTCACAAGTTTTCCTTGGGAGTACCTGGCTACAAAAATCATCTGCCGACTTGCCAAGTACTGAGTGAGTTTGTATATTATGGTAGGAACAGTATTATTAAAAATATATCAAGAAAGAGAATAAATTAATATGTTATGCTTATATGATTTAATAATTAGAAAAAGGAGAGCCTGCTTAACTTATTGCATAACAGTGAAATGGAATTGAAATAGTTTTGCTATGGGCAATGGAAATCTTACTCAATAAAAGCTTACCATTTTTAAGGCACAATTTTTTTAATATTTATTTGCTTTAGTTCAATTAAAAATCTCTCTATGTAAAAGCTTCAAAACACATGAAAATATTTAGAACAGACAAACAAAACATTCCTTGAAGATTTTCTAGATTTTTTTACAAACCCATTGGTGTGCCTATTGAGCCTTTGAGTGCAATTGCTAGTTTGTTTTCTTATTTAAATTGATGACGGTTATTGCTTCTTTATGTAATGGTGCAGGTGGTGTTAACTTCCATGGCAAAACTGCAAGAACAGAGTTTCCTGTCACCTGGAGGTGAAAGCACAGATAATGTCACATATATTGATATTCTCGCATCAGCACACATGTCAAATAGTGCTTGTCATTCGATATTATTAAAGCTTGTTACTGCAATTCTCCGGAGGGAGTCCTCTGAAGTATTGCGGAGACGGTACTGATGTTTATGCTTAAAAAATGTTTGTTTTGTTTTCTCTGAGGAATATATAGTTCGCCCTAATATTTGATAAAACTTGTTTTTGTAGCCAATATGCGATCATGTTGAGTTATTTCCAGTATTGTCGTGGCATGCTTGATCCAGATGTGTCTTTAGGCACAATGCGTGATTTGCTGATTGAAGGGCAGGATGGAGAAGATGATGCGGATCTTCAAAAGGTAGTCTTCATTTAACATGTATACTGTCTGGTTTTACTGTTAAAATTATTTGTCATGTGGGAGATGCCCTGTTTTTGAGGTTTTGTTTGGGATTATGATAAGGTGATTGTTTCAGATTGACAAGGACCAGGCAGAACTGACCAAAATGAACTTCTCAATATTGAAACGAGAAGCCACAGCTCTTGTTGATGTGGTAAAGCTTCATCTAATTGATCCCTTGGACATTAATTTCATTTTATTTTGCTTTTCAGTTTTTGTGAAATGAATGTTTAAAGAAGAAACAATTAAGGTGTTTGCATACATGAAGTCTATAAAGCTAATGATTATCAGTTTGGAAAGTTAGTGAAAGAGATTTTAATGTTAAGGTTAACAAAGAAATGTGTAATTAATGAAAGCTTCTACTGGGAGACAATATTCTTTTGTGAATTCAGTATAGTTTGGTAACAATTGGTAGAGTCCATAAATTTTAATTCTGATGTTCTTTTTTCAAGAATGGCAGTATGACTATGAATGATTGACATGTATCTTAAACATACCTGCTTGATGGATGATATTAGTAGAATTTGGTAGGGAATCCTTCTACTTTACTTCTGTTTGTTGAAAATGGTTGCAGTTGTATTCCATAATTCAATTTGGTGTATTCTAGTCTTGCTTTTTTAATTGTGGATCCATTAATAAGTTAATTGTTGATCATATCATTTGAAATATTCTTTTAGTCAAATAAGGAAATCATATTTATTATTGCCCCAAGAAGCATGATGAAATAAATCAGACTTGTGGAAATTTACAAAGGGATGTTAGAACTCTTTCGAATCCTAGCTACATCGAATCATCGAAATTAAGCTTCACCATTGCATTTAACATTAAAGGGCAATGACAAGGGTATCTTTGTATTACATATCCAAGTCAACATTGCACCTTGCTATAGCAATATGAATATCAATTACCTCAAGCAGTATATGCTTGCAGTACTTATAGGAAGCAGTTGGTAAGTCTGAAATGGTAATTACTGGATAAACTTCACAACTGTTAAGGTTTTAGGATCATTGCAAATGTAATAGCACTATCCGATTGTATGTGTTTTCCAAATGTATCAATCTCTTTGTATTTATACATGACAAGGGCAAGAAGAGACATGGCCCTTCATGGGACATGTCTATTCATTAATTTATTTTATCAATTTAACTATTTAGTTATTATGAGAATAATTATAATCTAACTTTATATATATATATATATATATCAATGTATATAGTAATATCAATTATTATATATATTGATATATATGTATATATATAATAAATAATTTCTCATAATAATCATATAGTCAGCATTATTTATCTGACCGATGCTACAAACATCAACACTCCCTCTTAGCTAGGGAGGATAAATCAATCTAATGTCAACACTTACAGTAATATCAAACCTAAGATGTAAGCAATAGAAGCATCATCCTCATAATGTGTTCAATAGAAACATAGTCTCAAGATGTGGATTGCCTCCATCGACGATTCTATCCACAAGCTCTTGTGTGGATTGCCTCCATCGGTGATTCTATCCACAAGATCTCAGGTGGATTGCCTCCATCGGCGATTCTATCCACAAGCTCTCGTGTGGATTGCCTCCATCGACAATTCTATCCACAAGCTCTTAGGTCGATTGCCTGCATTGGCGATTCTATCCACAATCTCTCGTGTGGATTGCCTCCATTGGCGATTCTATCCACAAGCTCTTAGGTGGATTGTCTCGATCGACGATCCTATCCACAAGCTCTCAGGTGGATTGCCTCCATCGGCGATTCTATTCACAAGCTCTTTGGTGGATTGCCTCCATCGGCGATTCTATCTACAAGCTTTCATGTGGATTGCCTCTATCGACGATTCTATCCACAAGCTCTCGTGTGGATTGCCTCCATCGACAATTCTATCCACAAGCTCTCTGGTGGATTTCCTCCATCGATGATTCTATCCACAAGCTCTCGTGTGGATTGCCTCCATCGACGATTCTATCCACAAGTTCCTGGGTGGATTGCCTCAATCGGCGATTTTGTCCACAATTTTTATCTATTATGATCTATTTCAGCCATCACAAGATGTCTATCACAATAGAAGGTCAAGTTATTGTAATTATTTACTGTCTGGTTGGGCCTGCCGGCGTGAACTGGGTCGTTGCCCCATCACCTTTCTTGGTATGGCTTTAATTTGGACCCATTTATTGTATTGGGGACGTACTTGCCATCGAGCATCCATAATTTGATTGCCCCATTGCCGGTTTGTCGGACTCGGTATGGCCCCAACCACTTTATTTTAAACATGTTGGTCTTGATCTCATTCTTTCCATTGTATTTTAATACTAGTTGTCCCGAGGTGAAGCAGACTTGCTTGAGATGCTTGTCGTGTCAGGCGTTCCGCCGCACTTGCACAACCTTTGTAGCCCACTGCGCCATCATGCGGTGCTCATCCAGCTTGTTTAGATTGTACAATCTTTCCTGAAGGCTTTTTGTATCCCTGAGTCTATTCTCCACCGCTATCCTTAAACTTGTTACGATGAACTCGACAAGAACAACTGCTTCCTATCCGTACATCAATTGAAGGTGTGTTTGCGCAGTGGTCACCTTGTACGTTGTTCTATAAGCCCACAACACGGAAGGCAATTTCTCTTCCCAGTCCTCGTGCTCCACGCTGCAAGACTTGTAAATGACAGACACCAAAATCTTATTTGTTGCCTTAGCTTGGTCATTGGTGTGAGGGTAGTATGGAATGGAAAGAGAATGGAAAATCTGAAATTGCGTTGTGAGCAGTCGAATTACATGATTCACAAAGTGACATCCTTTGTCACTTGTCAACTAGATCGGAATGCTGTAACAGGTGATAATTTGTTCATAAATGAACTTTGCTGTGCTGAGGGCCGAGTTGTCCGGTAGGGCCCGTGCTTTTACCCACTTCTTTAGGTATTTGGTAGCAACCACAATGTATCAACACCGATGAGCTCTGCTTGTCCTCAGGGGCCCAATAAAATGGAATCCCCATCACTCAAAAAGTTCTTGTGCATGTGAGGGGTTTAAGGGCTTAAAATCCCTTTTCAATGGTTTCCCCGCTCTTTGGCATGTAATGCAGCTTATGACACATTCCCTGGCGTCATTGTATAGTGTGGGCCACCGTAGCCCTACCAAGAGTACTTTCCATGCCATAGTGTGTGGCACCATATGCCTCGTTGTCGGGCCTTAATGAGCTTCCCTCAAGACTCTTTGTACTTATTCCTCCATAACACGCCTTTGCAACACTTGGTCTGGGCCCATCTTATACAAAAGTCCATTGATCAATTGAAACGTTCTACTTCTCAGTAGTAGCTTTTGTCGCTCACCTAGTGACATTTCTCTTGGAAATTGAGATGTCGATAGATATTTACTAATGCTTTTGTACCATTTCAGAAGGACATCACTATGAAATAGTTGTGCATCTGGAAAATCATCGATAATTCCTTCTGGTGGTTCTCTCGACTTGATTTGAGAGAGTTGATCCGCAATGACGTGACTCTTCCCTGGCCACAGAATAATAAAGGTGACTTCTTGAAGTAGCAACAACCATCTACTCACCCTCTCTTGTTTGATTGGTTTGTTCACTAGGTACATCAGTGCCTGGTGGTCAATGTAAAATCTGAACGGTGTTGCCAACAGATAGTGCCTGAACTTCTACATCGCATATACCATTTCAAAGGCCTCGTGCTCCGTCGTGCTATAGTTCTTCTCAGTTTCGACAATAGTCTGTTGGCAAAATAGATGGGATGGTCCAGGCCATGATCACTAGTTTTTGCCAAAGTTGCACCGATTGCAAAGTTAGAAGCATCCACATGTACATGGAATTCCTTATCCCAGTTGGGATATGCCAGGATTGGTGCTCCGACCAACCTCACCTTTAGTTCTCTGAATGCAACCTCCTGTTCCGTACCCCACAGTTTTGGTTCCCCCTTCCATGTCAGCTTGTTGAGGGCACAAGAGACTTGTGCCAAGTTCTTGATGAATCACCTATAATAGCCGATGTGTCCTAAGAATGACTTCACTCCCATAACGTCCCCGGGGGCCTCCATTTCAACTATTACTCGGACCTTGTTGGGATCAGTTTTCAATCCTATCTTACATATGATGTGACCTAAAAGCTTGCCCTACGGGACCATAAATGTGCACTTCTTCGTATTGAGTGCTAAACTTGCCCATCGACACCTTTCCATACATTCTCCTAACGCCGACAAGTGTGTGTCCTGCCTACTAAAGATAGACCAATCATCAAGAAAAGCTCGGAAGTTCCCCACTGACATTTTATCAAAAATGTGAAGAATTATTCTCTGAAATGTGGTAGGTGCGTTGCATAGACTGAAGGGTATCCAATTATATTCGCACACCCCATCCTCCACCATGAGCGTGGTTTTCAACTTATCTTCTTCTGCAATTGAAATCTAGTTATATCCCGAGAATTTGTCCATGAACGAATACGTTTCATGTCCGACAACTTCTTCAAGTATTGTGCCTGTAAATGGAATGGGGAAGGGATCCTTTATGGTGATGGCATTTAAGCATTCGAAGTCGACACAAATTTTGATCTGGTTTGCCTCCTTTAATGATATTACTATGGGTGATACTTAGTCGCTTGTTTGTACTTTGAAGATAATCCCTGCCTCAAGCATGCGTTGAATTTCTTCATCTACCTTGGTGGCATAATTCTTGTTCACTCTGTATGGTTTTTTCCATACCGGTACGGCTCCAGGTACCAAGGGTATACGATGCACACACAACTCTGGTGGTACACCCTTAAGGTCCTTGTAAGTTTAGGCAAACACGTCCTTATATTCCATGAATATTTTGAATGCTACAGCTTTCACTACTGGATTCCAGTCATCCCCAACCAATATGTTGCGCGAGCTTTGCTCATCCCCGAGGTTGGTAATTTGTAGGGACGATTCTTCATATTGGATTTGGTCCTTCGACGTCAAATTTGTGGGTTGGGTTCTCATTCACGCGGGCCTCTCCTTCTCTGTATTCCCCATACTCTGGTGGGAACACTTCTGTTGATTTTTTTAGCTTCAGTTGGATAAACACTACGAATCAATACTAGTAAAGATATGTATATATTTATATATTTAGTATATATGAGATGTATATATCTACTAATATATATATATATATATATATATATATATATATATATACAAATATTCTTATGTAAATATTAGAGAAATTAATATAATACTCAAGAGATATTATATATATGTATTTATATATATATATATGTGTGTGTGTGTGTATAATCATAATTGTCATTATATTAATTACATATTAATGAATAGACATGTCTCATGAAGGGACATGTCTCTTCTTGGCTCATTCTCAATATAAATGTAAGAGATTGTTGCATTTGGAAAACACATACAATGAGATAGTGCTATTACATTTGCAATGATCCTAAAACCTTAACATGGTATCAGAGCCAAGTTGCAAATGTAAAAGAGTAGTTTGTTAATGGTGAATGTGTGACTGTCTCAGAAAATTACAGTCTTAGTACGAGGACCATATCTCACAAATGCACCACTGGATTTTGCTAAATTTTGGATATGTTTGTGGAAACCAAATTTAGAAGAATCTCACTGAATCGATTGGAAAGAAAATGTCTGGTTCAAAAGTTATGACCGAATGTGTACAGGTCTATGCAGATTTCTGAACAAAGAGAGTTCTTTGATTAAAAGCTACAAACACTTTTTATAGTGCAAATAAGAAAATGATCATTACATTAATCAAGAGATAAGTATTCCATGTTGATTAATTTTAATAAATTTTTTATGTAGTTATTAATTCATACTATAACATTGGGATAGCAAATCTTGTATGCTTTTATCATTAATATTTCTTTGGGATAATTTAGTTTTATGAACTATTTGTAATCCCTCTCTGACATAACTCGAGGACAGAAGCACAAGCTAATTGCATTCAAGGGAGAAAGAACTTGATGCTTGCAAATGAATTGATGATTGAGACTAGATGCAAAGGGAGTTTGACATTTGAAAAGAGGTCAAGAAGCTGATAAACTTGAGCTTCAGAGGGAGCAGATGGTTTAGTCAACTTGTGACAATCTTAATCATGTTGATTGAGAGGGAGTTCACTATTGAAGGTGAAACACTTCTGAGGTAAACTTGATATAATTGATTATTATACTAATGAATCATGAATGTTTTTAATGGGCCTTCCCCTTGTGTAAATCATGAGGAAGTGACGACTTCCAAATGATTATCACTTGTATTTGTAGAAGTTATTGGAAAGTGACGATCTTACAATAACTTAAATCATGATATACATTATCTATAATGTTGAAACAGATCATGATGAATGCAACAACTAAGTGTTAGATGTCATTAAGTTGACGGTCTATAAGTTGTTTGCATAAATATATCTTGTAAAGCAACAACTAAGTGTTAGATGTCAAATTGACGGTCTATAAGTTTCTTGTACAGATACATCTTGTAAAAGCAACAACTAAGTGTTAGATGTCATTAAGTTGACGGTCTATAAGTTGTTTGCATAGATATATCTTGTAAATCAACAACTAAGTGTTAGATGTCATTGACGGTCTATGAGTTGTTTGTATAGATATATGATAGGTATTTGGTGAATATCATGTGTTGATATTTTGCAGGCCAATACCTTATTGAGTACTTGGTGAATATCATATGTTGATATTCTGATAGGCCAATACTCAAGAGCTTGTGGATAGAATCGACGATTCAGGCAATCCACCCAAGAACTTGTGGTTAGAATCGCCGATGGAGGCAATCCACATATTGAGACTATGTTTCTATTGATTACATCTTGAGGATGATTCCTTTATTTCTTACATCATATGATTGATGTTGTCAAGTGTCTTAAGTGTTTACATTGGATTGATTTATCCTCCCTAGCTAAGAGGGAGTGTTGATTTTTGTAGCTTCAGTCGGATAAACACTACGAATCAATACTAGTAAAGATATGTATATATTTATATATTTAGTATATATATATATATATATATATATATATACAAATATTCTTATGTAAATATTAGAGAAATTAATATAATACTCAAGAGATATTATATATATGTATGTATATATATATGTGTGTGTGTGTGTGTGTGTATATAATCATAATTGTCATTATATTAATTACATATTAATGAATAGACATGTCTCATGAAGGGACATGTCTCTTCTTGGCTCATTCTCAATATAAATGTAGGAGATTGTTGCATTTGGAAAACACATACAATGATAGTGCTATTACATTTGCAATGATCCTAAAACCTTAACAACTTCCTTTTTCGACTCTTGTTCTATCTCTTCCACCCCCAACATGTAACTGTGGAAAAGTTCATAGTCTTCCATCTGCCAATGGAAGAATCTGTTCATTGAATCTATGTCATCCTCCGAACATTCCTCGAGTTCTAGTACACCCTCTTCATTGGATTCCATTCGGTTCCTCCCCTCATCCATTCCACCATGCTCCCCATCGGACTTAGACTCTGAAGATGATGTGATTTTTTCACTTACCATTTGTGTACGGAGGTCAATGACAAATTTTCTCCCGCCACTTTCCATGGAGAATGTTCTTCATCCAATTGTGAGTGGCTTTTGTTGCAATTAGGCAGCCTCAGCCAAGGATAGCATCATACCCCTTTTTCTCCAGTGGAATGACCACAAAGTCTTTCACAAAGGGTTGCCTGCCGATGGTAACTTAATGATTCCTAGGATGCCCATTTCAACGATTGTTGGGTACCGGCCATTATTCACCGCCAAGAGCATAGGGTTCATTGTCGATCCACCCAGAACAAATGTTTGTTGCATGGTTGTAATGACCCTGCTCAAATCTGACCTCAAAATGCTGATTGGAGGCTCAAGGAATTTCATCAAACAACTCACATGCAAGGGTCAGATGACTGATATAACATTTCAGTTTGCTACAATGACTGTTTTCTTCAATTAGCATCAATGAGAATGCTTACAAATGACTCTAAATAGACTAAACAATGTCCTAGCACGAATGTGCAACTTAATTTGACAATAACCAATGCTTATATATGATCTAAACATGAGAAATGAACACCTACAGCCAACTGGTATATTCACAAACAGTTGGTATGCATACTAAATCTGAGTGTGAATAATAATATGGAAATGCTTATTGACAACTTATCAACAACCAGCAACCTATATCTCCAACTTGCAATACAAAGACTTAATACAATACTTATTAAATGATTTCTACATGTGAAATATCCACCTACAGCCAAGTGACTTTTTATCAAACACTTGGAATGCATCCATCTAGAAGACTATGAATAATGTTGCTAATCCAAACTAAACTCCAGTATCTGTTTTATAAACCAAAATGCAAAACATTGCCAAGACTCTTGGCAATTTACAACTTTTCTGAAGTTTGCTAATTTCTGAGTACAAAATCAGACTTCAAACATATACAAATATGACATGTAAATGAGCTCCAAACAATGCAAAGAAACCTGGAATGGAGTTGCCTTGGATTGGGGATGAAGTAGCAAACAAGAACAAGGGAGAGTGCACCTTATCAGTGATGGAAGTTGTCTCAGCCCTAGCCGCCTCTGCTGGATATTTCAGACTGCAAAAAATATAATAATAGCAGCTGCAACCTCTAATTTTAATCACCAAACATCATTGTCCATCCTCTAGAAATTGATTGCTCCAATACCCATAAACCAAAAACAAGTGTATGAATTTTAATGAATTTATTTGTGCTTCCCAGCCAAATACGCCCCTGTTCTAGCAGACCTCAGAAAATAAATATAAATCAGCCTCTAAAGATCTCCTCCAGCTCCAATAATGATCTCCATCTCTTTAGAAGTCAAGCACTACTAATCAAGACCAAGATCAATGGATGTTGTGGCTGCAATTAGCTAAATCATGGCTCCCTCAAACTGATATATATATGACTGTAATTTATTCCAGAATTGATAAAGATGCAGGTTGAACCTTGAATAACAATTTTGATGAAGTCTCAATACACCAACATGACTCCAGCAATGCACCAATTTATCTCTTCAAATTGATACCACCAAAAATTTGGCCAAAGGCCATAAAATTTGCTTTAAAGTACAAGTAGAAAGTCTGAAGCAACTTCCTCAACTTTGCAATAATTCAAGTGATATTTCACACCGTCAAAATTGCGTACCAATTGAGAGTTTCGTTCTCAATGGCCAAAGACAACTGCAGAAACCTTAGGTCCCACAACCATCAAACATCAACATCAACAACAACAAATCTGGATGATGAGAATGAAGCCCAGGATGCCTATTTATTCTTTTTCTCCACTTTCTCCAGAAACTTCTAGAACATTATTTTATTTTATTTATTAAGTGACTTTATAAGATATTTTATAATTCAAGTCACTTTATTAAATTAATTAAATATAAAGTTACCTTTTAATATTTATTTATTTGATAACTTTATAAATAATTAACTTAATACCACTTATTTATTTAATTAAAATAATTAATTAGTCATCCTCATAAAATATTCATTATTTTGGACAACTTAATTAATTAAATTAATTAAATCAAATTACCTCCAAAACGGGGACATTACAATGGTACTGGATTGTGACGTGGTACTAGGTTGTGTGGGACAAGCATTTAATAATGCCGTCTTCAATTAAGGCATGGTATGGAGGAGATCTGGATTTTGACTGGCACCTCCATCTGTAACATCTGCCGTAGTATATTGTTTTTTGCCTCTGTCCACCTAGAAGTGCCCGCTCTCTCGTGCGTGTCCTTCCTTGCCTTCATGGCTTTCTTTATTTTTTCCTTTGCCTCTCGTGCTCTCTGCTTCTTGGTACAGGGATCTAGATACATTGCTTGTTTCGCTTGGTTTCAGGTGACAACAAGTACCCTTTCTTCTTCAATGTTAAGGAGGTTCACGCTAGCCTTCAGACAGTTAGCATCTTCATGATCTTTGGGGCCACACCATCGACACAAATTTTGTGGTGTCACTCTTTGTGCAGTCTCGGACGAAGTGGCCCCACTGACTGCACGCTCGACATTGAATCATCAGTCATCCCTTCGATTCGTATTGTATTCATCTTCTGTTATCGTTACCTCCCCTTCCTTCACGCCGGTTGTTTCGGAACCCGCCGGATGATGCATTATTATTCGTCTGTTGGTTAGGGTTTGCTGCCTCAGAGGTAGACGGTTGCTCTTGTGTGAAAAGCACCTGTTGTCTTCTTGTCTTCATATTGTATGGACATTCCTTAGTGGAATGATCCATCACTTGGCAGATGTCGCAAAATGCTTTTTTTGGGCATGATCCCTTCGTGTGGCCGCTCTCCTTGCACTCCTTACATGACATCTTTCCTTCATCACTGCATCTTGTGTTCCCCTTCATTGTTTTAAACTCCTTCATCATCCTCTCCATGTCTTTTTGGAGGGCTTGCACCTTCTTATTGGATTCATCCTCACCGGTGCTGCTCTCGTTTGATGATTCATCACTTTCAGATGAGACTTACTTTTCTTCTTCTTCTTTGACTTCTTATCTTCGCTTTCCAGGTTCATGGCCCTATCGTAAGCGTCTGTGTATGACGTAGGTGACACTATTTTCATCTTCTTCTTGAGAGAGGCATTTAATCCCTCTAGGAACCATCTTTTCTTTAGTTCATCGGGTGGCTGGGTTGCCATCCTCCCCAACAACTCCTTAAGTCTTTGATTATAGGCTCTTATAGTTTCTTTCTTTCCTTGCTTCGAGCTATATATTTCTGCAACTACTTCATTGTCATCCTGAAGGAGTCTAAATTCTACTTGGAATTCCTTCTTCAGCTCGTCCCATGAACTTATCTTTGTCTTGTCCATGTCCGAGTACCAATCCATGACAACTCCTCGAAGGGTCGTTGGGAATTGGAGGACCCATTCATCTTTATCTGTAACTCCGTTTGCTGCCCAAATAGTCTCGTAGGTCTGACAATGTCTCACGGGATCCTCCTTCCCGTTGCCCGTGAACTTTGGTAATTTCTGTTTTTGAGACATATTTATGTTTTCTTTGGTTGGTTGACTGGAGCTCGTTGGTTGTGCTCCCGAATTGGTTGGGTTCGATCTTGACAGGTTGCTTTCACCACTGTGTGGTGTCCCTCCGAAACTCCTTGCCCCGATATTGTCAACTTCCCTCTCTTCTTCTCCCCCTACCCTTCGGTCACTCCGGCCTCAGATTTCCTCCTTCTGTGGTTTGAGAGATAGGTTTATAAATTGCTGTGTTTCCTCAACCCAGTTTAGCCTTTTCCATGTCTCCTCAAGTAACTCCTCGCTACTTCTTACATGTCGATGCTCTGGCGAGTGTTCCCCTTCGCTTGTTGCACCTCCTGTAAGAACCCCGTGGTCACCTTCCGTGACACATTTGTGGTCCTTTTCAGACAACCCTTTGGTCAGTTTTCCTTCGGCGAGTTGCCTTAACCTTCGTCGGTGCTCTACTTGTTGTGCGAGAATTAACGCTTCATGTGTGGCTTCCAAGGCATCCAGTTTGTCCTTATTCCTATCTTTATTCAATAAATTGGGCATAAATTCTCTACTAACACATCATGTTTAAATAAAGCAATTTTATTTATTCATATCTCCGTACAACGTGAGTCAACTATGTGACCTTGTCATTATGGATTTACTTCTTTATTTTCCCTCCTTGAGGGTTTACAGTTCATGGGTTTGTACTTTGCCGGGTTCCAACACGTTCTTCTTCTTCTTCCCGATGGTCATTCTCAGCAAAATTTCGCAAGAGCTGTTGTCGTTGTTGTTCCCGCTCAACTTCCTTCCTTTGATTCGTCTGTGCGAGGGATGCTTGGGCTAGGAGATGGGGCAGGTTATGCAACGACCTATTTGTGACGAGGCTGACATTCAACGTGTCCCAAACAGTATCTTCAGCAACTTCCGCCCGTACAGCCTACCTTCGTACAAAAGTTTCTATGGCTGCCCGAAACAAAATGTGGAAGTTTGTGGTTAGTGCATGTTCCCTTTGGAAGAGCTCTGTAAATCCTTCGTCGTTGGTGAGGACATTTTCTTTAACAGGGAGTCCCATTTATTCACCATAGTCCATGACATTCGTCACTTCCCAGATTAGGTCAGCAACGGCGCCAAATGTTTACCGTCACGGGTAAATTAGTTTAATACATGCTACAGAGGAAATGTAAAAGCATAACACAAAAATGAATATAACACAATACTTTAGGAAACCAGAATATTTTTCCATTAACGTTTATAGCTTAGAACATAAGACCGCACATTAGATCTATATTCATTGATTCCTTTTTCCTATTCATGACAAGCATACATATAATGTCCGAAGTGTTGTGACTCAACCGTTGCCACATAATGCCTTTGGTAACTGACTTCCTAACACAGTTAATTATCCCGAAACATATAACTATTCCCGAAACGTAATTTATCCGACAACAATATGTAGGTTTTGTTTTCCAATTTAATAGTCTTATTTACCTCCCTTCCTCTAATTAATACTTCTGAATGTAAATTGAATTTGTTTTGAGCTTCTGGAAGTATTGGTCCTTTTAAGTGGACAGGGAGTGGTGAAGAGACTCTTTTAATACATATAAAGTTACTCAATTCAAGCTTATAGAACTGCAGAAACTCGAGGAATATCCTGAATATATAAAGAACCCCTTGCTTCTCAAATTATATTCCTATAATGCAGCTGTTTATATATATGGTAATTTGGTATATTATAAGTTAGGAACATGTATCAAGTCAGTGATTAAGTAGCTACTCATTGTGACTTTTCCCTTGTGAGATGAAGTAGTGAAAGTACAGGTGACTGTTTTCTGTATGATGTATCTTGACAAACGTAATGAATGCTATTTGAAATTAGTTGAAGTGATATCTTTCAGTTGCATACGTCATACAGAGTAGAAATTCACATATACACTATGTTCTATAGCTGTTGTTTATAGGTCTTGAATTTCATATTAAAAATTAATCATGTCTTTTAGTTGTTTTATTTCACTAAAGCAAACCATACTTTTTGAATCAGGGTCTTCATTCCTCAATCTTGGTTTTGTGGTGAATATATTTGGAAATAGTTTAGGAACTTGGTATAAATTTATCTTCACTTATTTTTTTGCATTGTTTGTTTCATAGTCACTGCCCACTTTGTGATGCTTGATGCTATAGTTCATTTATTAGATACAGACAAAATGTAAGTGTTTGTTTGTGTTATACCTACAGAAGGCTGGGCTTGTGTTTTTCAAATGTTCTGTTTAAAAGTATATTTATTAGTTCAAGGTACAATGCTTTGTAGGTCGCAAAGGATGCAACCCAGGGAAGTGAGGTTGGTAAAGCAATGGCATTTTATGTGCTCGAGGCCTTGTTGGGTTTTGACCAGGATCAATTATTCCTAAACCAGATTCAGAGCAGAGGTTTATTACATGGGTGCATTTCGGACATTAACAACAATTCATACCAGGTGAGGGATTAAAAGTGCCAGTAATGATCATTTGGAGTTTTGATTGTTGCAATAAATCTAATATATTCTTTCATATTCTTAAATTATAAACCAGCATATAAATCTTACAAAGCATATAAACCAGCCCCTGTATTGTAAATGTCCAACTATAAATATATATGTAATTATATTTAGACGTATTAGTTATTATTTAAGAAACTATATCATATCTTAAAAACTCATCTATATGGCATTTAGGTTGACCAAGTTGTCACATATCATTTAATATTAGAAATCAAATTGTGGAATATTGTATATTTTCTCGGAATCTGCTTGTGTGATCATTAATTTCTAGTCTCTTAATTCATGATGGCTTGCACACTGCAATTTCCACATTTATCCTTTTGGTTACTTGAATCTATCAGGCTGATAGATATCTGTCCTGGTGAATGCAATCATTAGCTATGCTCATTGGAAGGTTTTACTCCTAAATATTAATAATGAAGTTGATTTGCTTCTCATATACAAAGCCTCATCAGGGACTATGTTATTGATGTGCCGGGAAGTGTAGAACATACTAAACAACACATGTTTGCCTTCTAATTAGTTACTGCTATGTAAAATATATTAACAACAATAGTTTTCTGGGTTCTAGAGTTCTGTTTTATTTGTATTGTCTTTTTAATGTAATTTTAGTTTGGTTTTAGATTTTCTGGGGTAGTTTTTGGTGTCCTTTTCACATTCCTGTGTTTCCCTGCGCTGCCTAAGAGAAACATGTTGATCACAATTATTTCTGGTTTTCTAGCATGCTTCCAACAGTAATAATATTAATGTATGCGAGAACTTTTTGTTTTCTGTTTTTTTCTCTAGATGCACTTTTTTCCTGAATTTAATTATGATCTTTTTTTTTTCATTTTGTTTGCTAGAAAGTAATTGGTAAGAAAGTGTATGTTCTTTCAGGCAGTATTGCTTCCGTCAGCAGCTAGTATTCGTCGCCTATATACCCTTGAAGCAGAGCTTGCACTACTTTTAAGAGTTGGTTATGCATATAAGAAAAGAGGAGCACAAATTTTATTTGCAATGGGTATTTTGGAACGCCTTTCGTCATGTAAAGCTGTGGATGTTTATCTAACGGTACAAATTAACTAGTAGTTTATCTTAACTGAATATTATTCTGGCATTTGCAATTCAAGTGATAAAATAAAAGAAGTTTGCTATCAACTTGATGTCTACTTTGTTTTGACTGCTGTCGGAGTTGTTTAACACTTGTTGCACCCAGGAAGATTCAAAGCGGGCACATGCATTCAAGATGGGATTTGGTTTGCCATCCCAACATGACAGACAACATCAAATTGTGTCCCCAGTGCTAAGATTGGTCTTTTGCATTTCACAATTGGTTGACATGTCGGAATATCTTGAGGTTTGTATTTCTGTTCAAGCTTACATTTGTAGATGGTTATTTTAAATGGGTGTATACTATATTGTAGTCTGGTACTTGCTATTATAATGAATATCTATGTTTGAATGACCAATTTTACACTTTAAAACATATATATTTTTATTTATGCAATGTGATCTACTTATTCATGAGTAAGTATTTGATTCATTATGTCATGCTTTTGGCTGTGTTTTGTGTTTTATGCTTTGCCAATAAATTCTTTAGACTTAAGTTGGTTTTTTTTGAAGGCACATCTCAACCCTTGCTTTTTTTTCTCTGGATTTAATGCGAGCTTGGCATCATTATTCCACTTATATCTTCCATGGCGTTTCTCTCTTGTTGGCATTTGTTCCGTGTCAAGTATTAAATACTGTTTATGATTGCAACAATATTCCATGTTTTGAATTCAATGGGTGACAATTGACATTATTGGATTGCATGAGACTTGGATGATATGTGCACATCTTTAGTTTTTTGGTCTCATCTAGTATGAAGTTTTAGTCTTGTACTTTACAGAAGGTGGCTGCTTTCCTGGGTTCTATTACCCTGAATATCTGTTCTACATAAGTATTCCACATTTGAAGGATGTATTATGTTTAGCTGTGAATGCATCAGTTTATGAGAAGCATGTTTGCATGCACTGTTTTTCTAATTTGAGGCAAGAATAGCTTATTCATGCTTTTATGAATCTCAATATTATGATAGTTTATTACTTATGAGTGACATGTTAAAGCTATCGAATTGGGCCATTTATTTTACCTGGACAAATCCATTATAGGTTACCCTTCTTGCAAATAAAAGAGTAATTTATATTTTCTTTTTAAAATGTTGAAGTGATGCCTTGCAGGGTTTTGTAGTCGGTTTCTGAGTGCTTCCAGCGATTAGCATCCCTTCTAAGGACAGTTGTTAGTCTCATATTCCCTTCATATCGAGTGTTTTGTATATTGAAATATTGTTGGTGGTCTAGATGGCATTGTCAATTACTGCTAGAATTACCTATGTGTACATTCACTGTCTAGTAATCCAACTTTATGACTAAACCCATAGAAAGACCGATTTAAGTAGTCTACATTGTTGGTGCCTTCTTTCCTACTGCCTATTACCTTGAATTATCTATATCAATAACCTATGTACTTTTCTTTCAATTAGTTTTCATATATTTTTGTGGCTTCTTGACTTCTGTACATGTTGAAATATAATTTGTATCAATGTTGTACACATTCTTTTTGTTTAAAGAGTAAATTTATTCAGCTATTGGCTTTTGTCTCAAGGATTGGAAAGTTTCCAATGGCTATTCATACCATAGTGTGGATATCTGGATTCACAAGAATCAGAAGCTGTTTTGTTACCTGGATTTGGATTTAATGGAAAGTTTTATTTAAAATCAGATGTCTGTGTGTATGCAAATAGAGAGAGGGAGGCAGGCATACAATCATGAACGATACACTAACAATTGTATAAAGCATATTTTTATAGTGTATTTACTTGAAAATATATCTATAATGAAGTGAACACAAGGACTAAAAGTTACAGCTGCAGGCTAGAATGAAATTAATAATAGACAATGGCTTTCTGTGATTATGATTTTTTTTCTTTTTGTATTCTAGGAATCCAATAAGTTCATCCGTGAGATCATAGAGTTTGTTCTATCACATCAAGGTCTTTTTGCTCGTATTCTCAGAGATGAAGATCCTCAAATACACATTCAATCACTGGAAGAGCTGGAAATTGCCATCGCTATCCTATCTAAGGTGGGTTTCATATCTAATTATGTTAGGCAAAAGTCTTTGGCATAGTGTTCTATTTCATTAGGTGATCAGAGAATGGCCATTGTAGTTCTATGTATGTATTGAGACTACTAAATAAGTTGTTGTTTACAGGTGTGGCCTTTTGAAGAAAGGGATGAGTGTGGAATAGTTCAAGCTCTTTTCAATCTCATGTGTGTTTTCTTTTCTGAGGATACAGAGTCTAGTAGCAAATATGTACTGTATATTCGAAATTCAGAAAGAGCTGTAGATCAGTCTTATGGAACTCGTGAGGTATGGTTTACTGTTAAATTTTAATTTGTGTACTTTTTTGTTTATTTACTGTAACTTTTTGACATTATTTAAAAATCGTGTCAACAGAATGTCAGGAAAATGGAATTGTTTGTAAAACGTTTGCAATGCAACTTAGTGTCTTATCTGTACTGCTTGGTAACAAGGAGGAACTTAAGACTACCCATCGCCAGGCCAAATGTAAGTACTGCAATAGAGTAGCATAATGATGCCATATCAATTTCTGTCAACACTATCAGGTGCTATCTTCTGTTAGCGATGCTCCCTTTGCACATTGTACAGCAATTTCAACTGAGATAATTATTTAAATAAGATTGAAACATACTTTAAATGTGGTAGTTTTTATTGTGTAGTTTGTTTTTGTTATGTATTTGAAATTATTTTCATTTTGTTATTTCATTCACAAAGTTGATATTTTCATATCTTCTATTATTAATGAAATAGTTATTGATTTACGAGTATGGAAGATTTGTATGTGTTTTGTGGACAAGTTATCAATCTGACAAGCAGGGAAGATGATATGCAGTAGTTTATTAAATTGTTTCTTGGAAAGGGTTTATTTTAATTATGATTTAGCTGCCATCGCATGATTGAACCTTAAATCTTGTTGATGATTATTTAATGCTAGTACAACGACAAACATACATTGAACTTTAAATTCAACATGACTAATAAAGTGAGATCTATAATGTTTTATGTAAAGACTCTGGACAATAATGCTCTTTTTTTGTGCTTTCTGTAATCTGAAGAATAAAAAAAATTGCTTTTTAAGTTTTTAAAGAAGCCTTGGAAGCCGTTTGTTGTGATAAAGCTAAGAAGCGATAGTCTTTCGACCCTTAGCCTCTATCACTGTGTTCCCCCCATCTCCATAACTTATTCGAGTAATGTCTAAGTGAAATTTTTTAGAAATTGAGAAATGGAAGAGAGGTGTCATTACTTGTATCATAAATTTTTCAAAGTCTATTTAAGTCTTTGTGTGTTCATTTTATTAACTAGAATTTTTATTAATTCAGTTGATTATACAAAGTTATGAAAACGGGGGAAAAACAGTGATAGAGGCTCGAAATAACAATTAACTTAGTCAACAATTCTAGTAATTAGCCTAGAATGTACTTACAATTTGAAAAAAATCAGTTTCAAAAAGAGTGGAAGTTAGAAAAATCTAGTAAGTCATAAGTAGACTCATTAACAAATTAAAAAAAAAGCAAAATGGTTTTGACCTAAGTTACCATATTCGCTCTGCCAACTGCAAATTCACCATTCGGTTCGATCCACATTCGAATTCGAACTTTCTTTGTGTAATTCGCAGAAAATTCGAAAAATGAACCCTGGATGAATTTTGGTCAGATTTTAAAGAATTTCGAAAAACCTGCGCGAGCCCTGATTGAATTTGGGCGAATTTCACCGAATTTCGAGCGAATTTGTATGAAACTTCGAATCTGTTTTATGGAAAACCATAGTTACGAAGACATATAGGGTTATTGGTACTCGTACTGATACGAGGATGCCAATCAGGTGACCCTACACAATTATATGAGCATGTGAGTCATGTCTCTTTTGCTCTCACTAATACTTGAACCACATTTCAATTGCTCATCAATGATATGGCTTTCTAATGCTTTTGGAAACTGATAACATATTTTGATGACGTGCTGATCATTAAACAGTTCTGACGATCGTGTAAAAATTGTTCATGTTGCTCTTGATCTTCTATAGCGTCATAAAGTACACTCCAAAATGAAGATGTCCTACTTTGTGCAAGCTTCTTTGATATATGTTTATTTATTAAGCGACACAGTTCATGCAGTTATAGACAAATCCAAGTTCCTCAATGATTAGTCTTCTCTATAGAAGCAGGTGGGATAATCATGTAAACAATATTCATATTATTCTTGATATCTTCCAACAAGTCAAAGGATATCCCAAAATGAAAAATTCCTCCTTTAGGTAAACTTCTATTCAGTACATGTTTCATCATGAACCAACATGGCTTCCATGCAGATCTAGAAAATACAAGGTCCTCATGATTGGCTTAGTCTATCATATACTACATAGTTAGAAAGTTTCCTTGTTTCAATGAATTTCTGCAGCAGATCAATTCAGTGCTCCTCTCATATTGTTAGATGACTTAATTAACTCTACAATTGTAAACATTTCTCCTGGAATGGAGCAGGCATATATGAATTATAGCAGCTGAAGGATTCCATTTTCTTTGTTCTAGTGCTTGCTCTTCCTTGAGATGCAGTAGCCTTTTGAGAAAGAGTCGAACTCTTCAGATTATTTTAGATATTTTGATCCTAAAGAGAGAGGTGACTCAATTGCATGCCATTCAGAAACTCTTTCTAGATCGATACAGAAGTAGATCACATGTGACAACAAATTTTGTGCATTGGTTCAAGTGCTGAAGCAGCGAGCATGATAGATTCTTTGTAAGGAAGCAATCTTCCATATTAATTATCAGCCCCATATTCTTTCTTGTTCACAATCCATTATTCAAGAACAATGTCAGCTTATATGTGATTTTATCAGTTGACAATTTTGTCTTGTCATTAGGCACGAAAACTGGATTGATTTTGTGCTAAATTTACTCCTTTCAAGGTTTTGTGTATTCTTCATACTAGCTTGTTGCATATGAAGGTTGGAAATCAATTTGTTCTCCATGTTTACATTTTAGACCATTTTTTAGATCCTTATGATAACCCACATTGGGAAATCACCCCCTTTTCTCAATTATAAATTGTAATGTCCGTTTTTTAGGCCACTCCCGTTTAATGATGGTTGGCCTATCATTGGCCTTCATATAGTCTAAGGAAAATGGTTAAAGGGTCTCTGGTAGTAGAGCAGGAGGCTTATTCCCCATTCTAGAGGTCAAAAGAGTTTAGGGTTAGCCTTCGTCTGACTCAAATTCACACACTATTTATAGTAAGTGACTATTTTAGGAAAGTTAGGGTTACTATTTATAGAAGTGCACTGGAACAGGCTTTGATTGCAACGCACAACTGGTTTAATCAGATAATGAGGGATTTACTATTTATAGTAAATCAGTGGTTGATAGAGAGGGACCCTTACTATTTTGAGTAAGGCAGTTGGGTGCACAGTGGACACAGTGGTTAAATCCTAGGCTTAGACGAAGTTAATTGTGGAGTTATGTTATTTTAATTATCAATAAAGTGTTTACTTTATTAATAACTATTTATAAAGTTGAAAAAGTCACTTTATATTCAATGGGGCCATGACCCTTCATTTAAGTGACTTAAAGTGCAATTAATGGTTTATATTTTGGAGGCTAAAATATTAAAGTATTTTATAAGGTCAATTTGCACACACGTTATATTATTTTAAATGATATTAAATTGCATTTATAATCGATGAATATGAGCGCCCAGGTTTGAAGACTTATTATAAGGTTTTATAAAAACTTAAAAGTGGATTTGAAAGAGGATTTATATGCTATTAAGGAGATTGGGATTATAAAAGCTCAAATAGCAAATCAACCTCATTATTGATGATCCTTTGTCTTTGCAAATTTGGTGTCTTTGGAGTTTGTGCAATTGAACAAGGGTTTCAGTTGTACTAGGGCACTGTAGATTGTTCAATCTTCATTGTTTTTGTAGTTTTGAGGTTGTGAGAGATCAACGGAATGATTGCTTTCAAGGACTTCATATGTGAGTTCTATTTGCGCTTCAGTTGGAGAAATAAATCAATGGTTTGAAGGTATCTGAAGGCTCATTAATCGCAGACCCAAATATTCATCATTGACTGCCATTTATACCAGATTTCAAGCATAAAATTGCAGCTACAATCCAGTGTCTCACCAATATTTCTAAGGAAGGACTTTCTTTGCTAGGCGGCTACATACAGGAGCTTTTTTAACATTTAATATTATTCTGAATTTACTCCAGCAGTACCATGTGTTCACTCAGTAGTTTAGACGTTGGAATTTGTTGGATCATTTGCTGCTGTCTCAAAATTCTGGAGTGCTGATAATCATTTCCAGATTTTGCCGAAGTCTTCTATATTGCTTCTAAGTATGAACATTGATTTTGGAAAGATTATTTGATTATGTATTGAGCATTTAATAATATTGCAGCCATTGTTTTGCCAATCATTGTTTTTAAATTGCAAATTCTATATATTATTCTTGCGTAGCAACTTCTTCATTTTATTTATTAAAATTGCAAAACATCACAAAAGCAAGAAAAAACACAAACATTTGCAAGTTGTTTAATTGGATAAACCGAGGGGTTATTACTCTAATTAAGAGAACCACCTATTGTTTTCTTAATTGTACATTAAATATTAACTATAGAATCATAGACGCTTTGAAAAAAATGGAGTTGTTTTTCCAATATGTATGTTGCATGTGCGTTTTTGGATTTGATTGTGTGTTTTTTAGCATGAACGTTTCGGATCACACTCCGTGATCCATCTTCATTTTTACAATTCTTGCACTCTCTCTTCTTGATGATGGATCACGGAGTGTGATCCGAAACTTTGATGCTAAAAAACACACACAATCAAATCCAGAAACGCACATGTAGTTGAAATGGATTGTTGAAATCTGATATTATTAATATCTATGTTGTCACTTTTTCTATTCATCACTGTTGTTTTGGATCATGATTCCAACTTTTTAGTCACTTTTGAAAACCTTAGTGGAAAAGATTTTCTACATTCTTTCATTTATAAATTGACGATCTATTCAAAGTAGTAAACCACATCTTGGTTCCTGCACTCCACATCTATCAAGCTGAAATAAGTAGAGTAACTTAGTTCTATGTGCTGCAGTATAGCTATAATAGCTATGTCCACGTGACTTTAACACTACCGCATCCTCCTGTATCAAACCCATACTCCACATAAGATTCCAGTAGCTCTTTCCACAGCTTATGCATCTAATCAACAAAATGATCAAGATAGTGCATGTTCTTTTGTTTAATATTTGATTAAAATCAATTACAAGTTCATGATGCTTTATTGAAGACTTGAGCAGAATCACAAGGTCAAGCTATTTATAATTGACATAAGAGTTTCTTGTCTTTTTCAAGAAAGATTTATGTCTCCTCATAAGATGTGATGTAGATTTGTTTATGATTGATCATCCAAAGGGGTGCAAACAGTAAGAGGTGCGATGTATTGAAGATTATGAATGGTTGCGACCTTTGTTTTCACCACGTACTAAAGGGAGTTTGAAACATCGTTCCAGCATCATTAACTATTTCTTATCTATTCATCCTTATTTGATCGCTCAAGTGAGCACTTGCCTTTGGCAAATCAGGTTGCATGTATTTAAACTTTAAAGAGAGTAATCAGGAAGAGCACCACCATCTTGCATATTTCTAAAAACAAATCAGAGTATTGTTGCTATAAGCGATATTGAAAGTACTTGCATACTTATAAAGACAGGTCAGAAACAGCAATAACATCATTATAAGCAATATTGAATATATATTATATTTGCATACTTACAAAGATAAATCAGGAACAGCAAGATACATCATCACTATAAGTGATAGAAGCAGATTTTAGCATTTTCCTTAGTGCCTGCCATGTCAGAGACAGCTATCGGCAACACTAATTGTACAATTCATATTGTTATAGGAGAAGTGCAAATCAGATATATAGAGCAGAGGTCATCCTTGCATAATACTAATCAATAGATCAGAGATAGTAGTGATTCTCTATCCTATTGATCAATAATATATCTTATAGCATCATATTATAAGTGGTATAAATTGTGAATCACAATCTATTATCCTTGCATTGAGTAGTATCAATTATCATCATTTTCAGTGTTATTAGAATCTTTTTGGAATTGATTTTGTAAGGTAATAGTCCCTAATTTCCTAAGAATTAACATAATGGGGCATTATATAAGGGTACCACTCTAATTTTCAGACACCTTTAGATGAATTTAGTCTTTTTGATTTCTGCACATAACTTCTCTGTGTGATGTCCCTCCGTAATTAATCAGACTAATGTTATAATTTTTATTTAAGTGCTAAGTTGCCCAATGTTAGCATTTAATTAAATATAAATATTTCACTTGCTCTTATATAATTCATTTAAAATTTGTGAAATATTCTTTTTTTTCTCGTATCAATTAAAGGGAATTAAAATTATAGGAATTTAGAGAATTTTGTGGTAGTTACTTTGGAGGTCAGTTAAAAAGGAAACGGGGAGTTTCAGTTGGGGCAGTCTGGGAAATCTGATTTTTGGAATAGGAATATTGTCAACTTCGGTGAATTCAGCTTCTGAAGAACACAAACTCTTTAGGAGGTCATTATCTTCAGAGATTAAAGAAACTCTCAAGATAATTTAGTGTTATCATTTTTGCTCTGGGAGATTTCAGATTTGTAATATAAATTAAATTTAACAATCTTAGCTCTTTTCTTTTTCTGAATTAAGTGAAGTTCTCATCGATTATGAGAAGTTTGCAGTGTGTCTTATTAGACGTGTTTATCATGTTACCAGACTTTGTCAGTATCTGGGCATTATTATGAACAGCTGGACTATTGAACTGTTACTTGCCAAGTTTGGGTGAATTGGAGTTTTTTCTATTTTCCCAGAGAAAATACCTTCAGAATACCAACCATGTTTTCGATTTCCTTGGAATTGGAAAAAGATTCGAACTCAAACATATGATCAAGTGTTCAAAATGACTATGGTATGTGAAGGTCAATGTTGTCTAGGTACCATTCTGTAAAGTTATCTTTCTAAAGGAACTTTGATATTTGGAGTGCTGTATCTGAAGTCTTTCAACTGCAATAATTGAATTTCAACTGCAGTGTTGTATCTAAAGTCTTTCAACGTCTTATTTCCTAGGTTATACAGAATTGCGTCCAGCTCATTTGTGGAGGACTGGTGTTTGCCATGCTCATGACTCTAATAGTTTCTTGAGAGTGTTTTCTTGTATTGAATGCAGAAAGGAATGTGCAAGACTTGAAAATTATTTTCCCGGAGACCGTTCGAGAAAACAATACAAACCCATGAAGCTGTATATACTTTTCTTATTGGGCTTAGCTGTTTCTGGTGCTGCAGTAGTGGCTGTTCCTAGCTCTTATGAGTATGTAGCCAATTTGACGGAACATCTGAGAAAATAGAAACAACAAAAGGGGGTTTGGTTGCAAATTTATAATAACAATTTGAGAGTGGTTGTCAGACCTATTTAGGAGGTTCGACAACTGCAGATATAGAAGACATTGGAGCAACATTGTGGGCAAATGAAGTTAAGAGGCTGTTGTTTGCAGTTTTGAAGAGCTTCTTAGGCACTCTGGAACAAACTAGCTGCTAAACAAGAACACATGTGGTGACTGAAAAGTAGTATGCTTGTCAATTTTTTTTCTTAGACTGCTGTATCAAAATGCAATAGGTCAGGAAATACGATCACTATTTCTATTAATTTGGAGTTGAAATTTAAGAAGAGGAAAGATACTGTTTGTTGTTGTTTACCTGTTGGGGTAAACTTAGTATTGCACATACATAGTACAGGAAATATAATAAACATAGAATATATCATAGAATAATAAATACTTTCATTAATCATTCTAGACTGGCAAGTACATTTACATCATGATGATCTTACAATCATATCTCCCCCTGTCCAACCTCCGAGAGAGTATATAAAGTACCCGAAGGGCCACGACCGAAACGTCGTGACGTAACTGTCTAACCTCTCGGTCGCTAACGACCGAGAGTAACATAATACTTTACTAATATAATAGCTTGTACATACAATTATCCCGACAACATCATCCCCCCCAAAAAAACAAGTCGTCTCCGACGACTTACAACAACAGGGAGATGAAATACACCACATAAAAGAAGAAAATCACTGAGAAGGGGCAGAGGGGCGTCCCTGAAAAGACGAAGTACCGCCCTCCCCATCAATGCTGCGTCCAGTAGGTCTTTTCCGTCACATCCCATTCCTCCCGTGCCTGCACCAAACTTGTCTCCAAAACATATTGTGCAGCTATAGCCTCCGCTAACACCATACTGTCTCCCTAGCCAATCTGACCTTGATAGCCACCCGTGCCAACTTCTCTGCTTCCAACTCTTGGGTACGCTGAGCCAAGTGTTGCTCTACTGCCTCCAACTGGGTGGTCAGCTCCTCCCGAGCTCTCTATGCATCCACCAAGATAGTCTCACGTCCAGCCAACACCTACTCCAAGTGCCTCAAAGCGTAGTACCCCTCGTGAAAGACTTGCTCCAGTGCTCTCTTCACCTCCGGCATGCAGACACTCCATGCCTGTAGCAGCTTCGATCTCATCAACAGGTCACACTCTCCAAGGGCTGATAACTGAACCGACTGGGGGTCTAGGGGGCAACGCCCCCAGCGGGGTCGAGGGGCAGCGCCCCCTCGGGGTCCTGGGGCACTCTCAAACCCATACAAAAGTCTATGGAACACACCATTTTGTGATTTTCTTTTGATCCCACACTCTTTTCTGTAAAGCGCTTATGTTTTCCTTACTACCTCATTATGTCCTACCCTTCGGTACCATACGTTATTCATTTTGAATTGTTTTGATTTGTCGTCGTTTTTTTTTTTTTAAAACTTCTCCTTGCTCTGCTGCCAGTCCTTGTTCTTATTTATTTTCCCTTTTCTCTGTCGTACGACGATGTTGCTATTGTTGAACAATCTCTTCTAACTGTACGGTTGCTGATGCTGGACGAAATGTTGCTCATGATCCTTAGGGTACGGTTTATCCTCTGACCGTACGAAAATGTGTCCGTATTGGGAGCAGCGTACGTATTTCAAATCCCTCCAAAGACTTACTTGCCATACAACTCCGTACGGTGCCTTCTCGCTCCCTCCGCCATACGGACATATCTACAATAATTGCCGTACTGACATGAGTGTACGTTGCAATTTCAACTCGTCCTGCTGGCGCCGTACGACCCTTGATTGCGTACCGCCGTACGACCCTTGATTGCGTACCGCCGTACGACCCTTGATTGCGTACGGTCTTAATTGCCGTACGGTGCGCTTAACTTGCAATGCCGTGTCTTGCCGTACTGTACGGTGTGATTGTTGTGCGATAGTTTTAAACTCAAGCTTTTGTTTGATAGCCGTACGACACCTTATAACGCCGTACGGTGGTTTTGACTTGCACTTTTTAGTTGCTGTACGGTGTCGTACGGTAGTTGATAATGTCATGTAGTGTGCGGTGTCGTACGGTTCCGTACAATGACAATTGCTTTTTTTTCCAATTTTTTTTTATATTTTTTTTTTTCCTTTTTTTTTTTTTTAAAATTTTTTTTTTAATATATTTTTTTTCATTTTTTTTTTCCATCGTACGGTCATGCATAGCCGTGCGGGTGTTTTTCAATTTTCTGTCTGGAGGCTTCTCTGGTCACCCGTACCGACGCCTGTCGAGTCCCTCTTGGTTTCTCTGTCCCTCCTTTCGGATCCATCCTCTCCGGGTAAAGTTTCAATTTGGTCCCATTGCTGCCGTCATGTATCCGTTCGTCGAGAGTCCACAGAGTGTGTAGTCGTTCCCTCTCCTTGTCGCCGAGTTTGTTTTCAATGGCGATCCAAAAGCTTGGAACCATAAATTCTACAAGGACCACAGTCTCCTTCCCGTACATAATAAAAAGAAGGAGAATAAAGAGTTTGACGGTTACAGTCTTCCACACAGGATTCCAGTCGTCTCCCGTGGCGATGGTTTTTAGATTTCTCTCATCCGTCTTCGTACCCAGATTCAAAGGTTTCACCGTCGGTTCTTCATACTTCATAGCCTCCTTGTTTTTAAACTGATGTGCGGGTACGGTATCCATTGTAGCTTCTCCTTCCTTATACTCCCCGTACTCTGGAGGATATTGATCTGGCTCTTCTTCTTCGACGCTTAATACGTTACAGGAGGGTGAGAACATCTCATAATCCTCCTGCTGCCAATGGAACAATCCATTTAGTGAATCCGTGTCATCCTCCGAACAGCATCCTCCGAGTTTTAGAATGCCTTCGGTATCCGGATCCATCCCCTCTTTGCCTTCGTCTCGTGGGTCATTCTCCCCTTCGGATTCGGATCCCGAGGAAGAGGCAAGTTCCCCGCTCACCAACTGGGTCCGAAGATCAATAGTAAATTTCTTGCCTCCACTCTCCATCGAGAGTGTATTCCGTTTCCAATTGTGGTTTGCTTTCGCTGCCACCAGCCATCCTCTTCCGAGTATGGCATCATACCCTTTCTGTTTCAACGGAATGACCACAAAGTCGAGCACAAAAGGTTGTGCACCCACGGTGACTTTTTGCGCCATCAACGTGCCGAGGGGTTTGATCCCGTGTTGGTCGGCACCTAGCAGATTAAACGTAGGTGGCCACAGAGTGGGCTTTCCTAGCTTTTTCCATGTCTCCTTTGGGAGGACGTTTACCCCGGAACCGCCGTCTACTATAGTATTCGTCAGGATGGTGCCCAGGATGCCCATCTCCACCACGGCTGGATGTCTGCCATTGTTGACGGCGAGCAACATTGGATTTGTCACCAAGTTTCCCGGTATGGAAGCATCCGTGTGTCTCGGTTTGGGTTTATCAACCTTTGTAACCAACAACACTGTCCCCAATTGAGGCATGGTGTATAGGAGGTCCTCCAGCTTGACAAGCACCTCCAGTTGAAGCATCTGCCGTACAATGTTCCTCTCTGCGTCTGTGCAGTAGGGTCTGGATGATTCGTGTGTCTCTCCCCGTTGGGCTTTCATTGCCCTTTCTATTTCCTCCCTTGCTTCCGCCATTCTCTGCTTCTCCGTACGAGGATAGGGGTATCGGGCTTCCTTTGCTTGCCCTCGGGTAAGAGCAAGGATGGCTTCTTTAACTCGTGTGTTGCCTTCGATATCAATCAAATTGGCCCCTACGCCAGACTTCGGACAATTAGCATCTTCATGGTCCCCAGGGCCGCACCACCGACACAGCTACTGAGGGGCATCATTATTGTTACACTCGCTTGCGTAATGACCCCATTGGTTGCATGCCCTACATTGGATCATTGGGCATCCCTTCGCGTCATATTGGACCTTGTTACGGGTGGAATTATTATTGTTCCCTCCTCCACCTCGCCGGTTGCCACGGTAACCTCCTGAAGATGCATTATTGTTTGGTTCCGTCCCCCCTGATGTGGATGGTTGTTCTTGTGTATAGAGCACTTGCTGGTTACGCGCCTTCAGATTGTATGGGCATTCCTTTGTAGAATGTCCCATAATCTGGCAGATGTCACAGAATGCCTTCTTGGGACAGGCACCCTTCGTGTGGCCGCTCTCCTTACAATCCGTGCACCACAGTTCATCATCCTTGCTTGTTGTCCCCTTCAGTGTCTTAAACTCTTTTAACATCCGTTCTATATCCTTCTGAAGGGCCGTGACTTTCTTCTTCGGCTTCTCGTCGCTGCTACTCTCCTCTTCAGACGTATCGTCTTCGGATGACGAAGATCTATTCTTCTTCTTTTTGGTCGTCTTATTTTCGTTTTCCAGGTCCATGGCCCGGTTGTATGCATCATTGTAGGATGTCGGAGGCACAATTTTCATCTTCTGTCGTAGCTTAGGATTCAAGCCCTCGACAAACCACCTCTTCTTTAGGCCGTCAGCCGGTTGGCTTTCCATCTTTCCGACTAATTCCTTTAGCCGGCGGCCGTACGCTCGTACGGTCTCCCTCTTCCCTTGCTTCGTTCCATAAATCTCTGAGACTATCTCATTATCATCTCGTAGTAGTCGGAATTCCTTCTCGAATCCCCCCTTCAGGTCATCCCATGTAGTTATGTTCGTTCTATCCAGATCCGCGTACCAGTCAATAGCCACACCTCTCAATGTGGCGGGGAACTGCCTCATCCATTCGTTCTGGTCAGTCACCCCGTTGGCTGCCCAGATGGTTTCACACGTACGGCAATGTTGTACTGGATCGTCCTTTCCATCATCGTGGAATTTTGGTAACTTCTCCTTATGTGCCGCCATGGTTGGTCGGGCTGATTTTGGTTGTTGCATGCGCGGTGGATTTTGTGCTCCTGCATCGCTTGTGCTAGAACTGGCGCCCACGTTCCCTTGGTTGATTACTAATGGTACTTGTATTTGTGTAGCAGGTGGAACCGTATTGTGTGGAGTCGTTGGCTCCAATGGCAGGTTTGCCTGCGCGTCCTGTGTGTCTTCGGTCGTACGTTCCCGTGTGCCTTCGGTTGTGCTTCCCTGTGTGCCTTCGGCAATGCGCTCACCTTCGTAGTTCCCTTCCTCCGCACGCCACGTGCGGTTCAAGTCTTCAAACTGGTCTCGCTCTTGCTGAAGCAAGACTTGTCTAAGTCGTGTTTCTTCGAGTAGTTCTTCTCTACTCCGCACTCTCCAATGTTCCGGCGAGATGAACGATTCCCAGTCGGCCCTTGCACCTTCCGTACCACTTCCGGGGTTCCCTTCGGGCAACCCTTCGGCAAGCTGGTCTTTGGCAAGTTGCCTCAGCCTACACCGACGTTCACGCTGTTGCGCGGAGATCAAAGCCTTCTGTGCAGCTTCCACTTCGTCATCTCGTGCCTTTTTATTTCTATCTTTATTTAAGACATTGGGCATAAATCCTTCCCTCAACTCTCTTCCCGAGTACGTCTAGGCAACATCACCAGATGTTTACCTGTTGGGGTAAACTTAGTATTGCACAGACATAGTACAGGAAATATAATAAACATAGAATATATCGTAGAATAATAAATACTTTCATTAATCATTCCAGACTGGCAAGTACATTTACATCGTGATGATCATACAATCATATCTCCCCCTGTCCAACCTCCGAGAGAGTATATAAAGTACCCGAAGGGCCACGACCGAAACGTCATGACGTAACTGTCTAACCTCTCGGTCGCTAACGACCGAGAGTAACATAATACTTTACTAATATAATAACTTGTACATACAATTATCCCGACAACAGTTGTGTTATTGCAGTCTCAATATGATGGTAGTCTTTGTGAATCTTTCAAACCCATGGTTAGAATAACTTAAACCTCCCCAAAACAAACATTGTCTTTCAAAATTAGTATAATACAGTCTGGAATTGATATTCAAAAAAAAGGAAAAAAATTGGGAATAGATTTGGTGTAGCTTTTTTATAGTGGTATTAGAGCTCAGAAAGTGAACCTTGCAGCCTGTCTGGGATAAGGTGATGCGTCCTAATAGTCATAATAATTATCTCAGTAGGAAGAAATGAAATCCAAACTTAGAACACTAACTAATGCTTGAACAAATTGGAATTATTGGAGGAACAATGGGAGATAGGGATACACATAATAGCAGAGATCCTTTTGGAGGTGGTGGAAGAAGAACAAAGACTAGTGGTATTGAAAATATGTTAGCTGTATTGGCTAGAGCTCAAAGAGAGATGCTGAACATAATGATTCAGTCCCATCAACAAATGACACAAATGTTTACTCAATTGATACCAAACAGTGGAAACAATGGCAACAATGGGAATGTAGGGCAAAACAAAAAAAGTGGTAATAATGGGAATAATGGACAGAGTTCAACAAACAATAGGGATGGACAGCCAAGAGCTTCTGGTTTTATAGCAAACTGAAGACCACTTATGCCAACTTTTAACCAAGTGAACAATCCCCTAGCTGTAAATGAACCCACTGAACAAGAATTTCATAGGCAGGTTTGGGCAGATTGGCAAGGCTTGGGTGCGAACTTTCAGCTTGAAATGCCTTTTTTGTGTTATCTAGCTTCCCGAGAAAGGAATAGACCATGAAGTGTAGGTAGAGGTAGGCTTCAAAATCAGGAATTGTAAAAAAAGGTGTGCAAGCTAGCAATTCCTTATTTTGATGGTTCAGGGAAAGTCACTGCAAGATCACAGGTTGAGAAATTAGACATTTTCAGCTGAAACCCATGGCTGACAGCGGAGCTATTAAGTATGCAACCTTGCATTTAGAGGGTAGTGCTCATGAGTGGTGGTACCATGAGCTGATTACTCTAGGCCATGTTTAGATTGTCATATGCAGAGTTTACAAAAATGCTTATTGGTAGATTTGATAAGAAAGACCCAGAATTAAAATTTAAGGAATTGGCCCAACTTAAACAATGGGGTTCAGTGGAGTCATTCATTGCAGATTTACTTTCAGTGGCGGTGATTGATATATGAGAAAGAAGATTGGTTGTTCTCTTTGTTGATAGATTATTAGAACCTTTGAGGGGTTGGGTTAAAACTTTCAACCCAGGCACCTTGCAGGAAAAGATTAAAAGATCTAAGACCATGAAAACTTCTACCCCTAGGAGTAAATTTCAGTCAAGGGGTTTTCACCTTAAAAAGGAAAAAGATAAAAAAAAATTCTCATAAAGATACAAATCAGAACAAGAAGGTACTACCAAGGCTTGATGATGACTAACTACATGGTCTTAGAAGGAAGAAATTGTGCTTCCTAGTGTAGAGAACAATGGATCCAACTCACAAGTGTGCAATCCAGGCCAAAGCAAAACAAATTGATTACTTTACATCCCCTGAATCAGGTTCAATAAATTTAGAACAAGAAATTGACTCAAAGACAAGCGAGGAAGAAACTTCATCAGAAGAGTCTGAAAAAGAATAAGGGGTAGTGCCTTGGCTTAATTATCTAGCTTGCAGAAAATAGGATCTTTTAGAGTTAGAGGAGTGTTGTATGGGCAGCAAATAGTCACTCTCATTGACATAGGTGCAACACAATTTTATTGATCAGGGTGTTGTGACAAGAAGGGGCCTGAAAACAAAAGAATTTGAAGGCCTGAAGGTAATGGTTGCATATGGTTTGACTCACACTTGCACTAGGAAGATCCCAAATTTATGTATTCAGCTACTTAAGTATGAGTTGAGAGATGATTTTTATGTTGTGAGCATTGGTGATATAAATATAATGCTTGGTATCCAATGGTTGTGTTCTCTTGGTGAGTTCTAGGTGAACTTACAAACTATGGAGATGAAATTTGAAGTGGATGGTAAGATCTTCTTAGGGGCATGACAAATGGTGGACCTAGGGTGGTATCCTTCAAAGGGATGGAGAGATTGGTTAGACATGACCAAGTAGAGTGGGCAGTTGAATGTATTATTATGCATTTTGATTTGGTACAACAAAAGATGACTTATCATCTAGATGTTGAGGTGTTGTCGACTAAGTATACAGTGTGCTTAGTGATATTCGACAAGGGAAATTGTTGTGACCATTTCACGCCATCACCCATTGCAAATGGGGACCCCATTTCTTTGCTTGTAGTTGTAGGGTTTTGGTAGTAGAAGTGTCATCTCGAACCTCAAATAGTTAGGGAGTGGTTAAGTGATCAAGTTGTCAAGTTGCAACTATAGGTAGGAATGTCAAGGTTATGGTTTCACTAGGACAAGTTGTGGTGGTTGAGTTAAAATTCCTAAGTGCATTAATATTTTGGCTAGTCAAGTAGTCCAAAATCTTAGTTACCAGTGCACTGGGTAAAGGGGCAGAGGCGGATGCGGATACTGATCTGCTTGGGAAGCGCATAGGGAGTGTTAAATCTCCCTGTGTATGTGCATCCAATCGCATCCATAGGGAGATTTAACGCTTCTTGTGCACTTCCGAAAATTATTGACAAAAAAGAAAGGAATTCGTGCACAGAAGAAATTTAATATTTCCTGGCATAAATATTAAACTTTACATCTCATTTGAAACTTATTCACGGCTTCAATACGATATTTTGTACTTGGACTATATACAGGAAAATATATTCCGGGCAAATGTTAAACCAATAAAATAGCTACTTCTCAATTATTTTGCACAGATTATATATCAA
Source organism: Chamaecyparis obtusa (assembly GCA_027943335.1). Classification (NCBI taxonomy): domain Eukaryota; kingdom Viridiplantae; phylum Streptophyta; class Pinopsida; order Cupressales; family Cupressaceae; genus Chamaecyparis; species Chamaecyparis obtusa. Next base: position 3,077,043 of record BSBK01000433.1, read on the forward strand.
ACTTAATACAAACTATAAATGTTTCTGTAGACTTAAGAGAAAACCCCGATATTTTATTTGCAATGTATTTCCCGGGCCCAGTCTATTGATCATTGATAATATAGTCATTGTGAAATATGGTTCTAATAATGTTATATAATATTTTAATAAAAACACCCATCCTTAAATCCTTAAAACATGAATTAGTAATTTATTATATTCAAAATATATATGTGCAAGGAAATATATATGTGCAAGTAATATATTTCCATGTGTCAATATTATATATCTTGAAGTATCATACTATCAAATGATTTAATTCTGTATGTTTCTTGTATTTTTTGTATATATATAACTTTATAATATGTATCAAAATCCCGATGGGAATAGAATTTTCTCTTCTAAAATGATCAAAATCCGGATGGACATAGAATTTACATTCTCAAAATGCATAGAATCCCGATGGATGAAGAGTTGCCCCTTGAAAATCATGAAAATTCAGATAGGGATCGATTTTGCACTCATGAGGAGGTATTTGCAGAAAAAAACGATGTGTTGGATCAATTTGTCCAAATGAAGGTTGATTTTCCCCTTCTAGATATCAAGAACAAGGAACAATGTAAAGGGTTGAGATGTAGATCAATTTTCCATGTAATGTCCCCTTCATATCACTTATCCTAGTTTCTTGTTATAATCGTGTATTGGTTGATTTCAAGAATACATGCATTGCACATGGTCTTAATAGATTGTGTTTGTCCACCTATGTGGTTGAAAGGTTACGCCTTTTTATCAAAATCGGAAGGAGTTGTGACCCTTCATAATTGACCCTCTTAGCAAAAGTCACAACACTTCATAATCATAGTCCTTTCAAAAAATCACAACCCTTCACAATCAAAATCCTTTTTAAATGTCGCAACCCTTCATAATCACAATCCTTTCGAAAAGTCAGAACCCTTCATAATTAAAACCCTTCCAAAAAGTCACAACCCTTCATAATAATAATCCTTTCAGAAAGTCACAACACTACATATTTACAACTATTTTTGAAGAGTCACAACCATTCATAATTAAAATAATTTCAAAGAGTCACATCCTTTCATCATTGCTACCTTTTGAAAAGGTAACTTCCTTATTTTCTTCACATTCCTTTCCTCTTCCATTAATCCTTCTTTAACTCCCTCCTCCTTTTCCTTTCTTTCTTTTAAAATGAACTCTCCTCCCTTTTATATCTTATTTTGAAGGAGTCACATCTCTTTATTACATATCTCTTGACCTTTCATTAGATTTAGTTAATTTATATTGTTTTATATCATATTATTTATTTATTTAGTTTATGTTTTTTAATCATTTATTACTAAATCCTATTTAGAAAGGTAGCATACTTTGTCCAATATTGTCTCTTGTAGTTAATTTTATTTATTTATTCATTCATTGTAATTTTATTATTATTTAATTTTTTTTATTTAAAATCTTATTTTATTGATAATAGATTATATCATATTATTATTATTTATGTTTCATTTAATGATTACTTATATTATAATAATATTTTATTATTATTTCTTATTTATTATATTTTAATACCAAGGTTGCACGGGTACGGGGGTACTTGGGTACTTTAGGTATAGGTACGGGTATGGGTATGTGTATTTTTCAAAACAGGGGACAGGGGTACGTGTAAATATTTTTTAATATTTATATAAAATCTGAAAAATATGAGTCAGGAGTAATGACAATGAGCTTTCAAAACAAGAAATCTGAAAAATCTGAAATTGAATGTTTAAACTTTAGATGCATAACAAAGAAGGCAAACTTTAAATATGAACAAGAAGATCATAAATCGTATAACGGCATATTGCAAATGATAAACTTCTAATTCTAACTTGAACAGTGAAAATCAGAAAAAGTTTAGGAGTTTGTACTCTTAATCAATATTGTATCAAAGTTTCAAACTGATTACATATTGAATTAAGCTTAATAAACAACAAGGTGATATGCATATGAAAAACTGAAACAAAAATCAGACATCTTAATCTACTATCTAGTCTTCTACGCCTTGTTCATCCATATCAAGGTCCTCAGTTGTGATGCTGTCCAAATAGTCATCGCTCTCGAGCTCAGGTTCCTCTGTTGGTAGAATAACAGGGGGTAAGTCAATAAGGCCATCTACTTCAACCTCTCCATCCACGAGGGCAACAAGTTCTCCTTCAGGTGAATTTTGATCCCACTTTGATGAAGGACCCTCATTGTATCCAGGATCTATACGAGAGAGAAGATGAAGTGAGCTATGAATGTACACCAATTTCTTTGCTTTCTTTGATCCTGACCGTTTCCTCATTAGTGAATGAATGAACCCATAAGTACTTCAATTTCTCTCACAAGATGAAGAGCTAGCTACTTGTGAGAGCAATCTTATTGCAAATGATTGCAATCTAGGAGCTTCACCTCCATGGTTCATGTTGACATAAAGTTAGTTGTCATTGGCAAACATCAATCACACCGGAACACTAGTACATCACACCGGTACTCATGATAGGTAATGATTGTGAACTGGTAGAATGAGCAAGTGAGTAGTGTACGTTAACCGGTCACACTTATACCGGTCCAGATTTTGTCCAACCGGTCCTGACAAACACACAGGGTGTAGATGACTAATCGGATACATATCACACACCGGTTAAGTGCATGATAATCCGAACTAGATTATGTGGAGCGTTTTTTTGTGAAACTGGAGTTAGCTTTTTTAGTTGATCTAGAGTTAGCTTTGTTTTTTTTGCGAGCATTTCGAGGTCATAAGGCATGAGAATGTTGTTGTTGAAACTCAAGAGCATAGAGCGAGAGAGAGAAGAAGAGCAGAATCTTCTAAGAGGAAACACAGTCACAGAAGGTGAAAGGGTGAGAGAAAGATTCAACAGCCAAGCAGAGGAAAGAGTGAATAGGTATGATCTAAATCGACAGATATAGTGTCATCATAAGATCATTGCTTTTGTTGTGAAGCATATTTAAATCCGTCAATCAGGGTGAACTCTAACAGGTTCCATTGTAAAAATCCCTTTACTGGGTAACATCTTTGTTGGTGTTTTAAGTCCTTTGATAAGGCGACTCCTCATAGGGTCAAGGTCCTAACAGGTTTTCTATTAAATCCCTTAATCGGTTAGCACTCTCACCAGTGCTTTGTAAGCCTCTAACAGGGCAACTTAATTACTGCAGTAGTGGAGTTTCGTGGGTTCAGTCCCACTGTGGTTTTTTCCTTCTAACTGAGGGTTTCCAAGTATAAATTCTAAGTTGACCTGTGCATTTAATTTTTGTTTATGATTGTTAAAATATTCTTTTGATTTCAGTATTGTCAAGAATATCTAATTGCAAAGAGGAATAGAAATTCAAATTACTGATTCACCCCCCCTCTCAGTAACCGTTTAGGAATAACTGTTCCACCACCACTCTATAGGCTCTTTCTTTTCTTTCACATCATATAAAGCTTCCACATAACCAAAATCACCTTGCCCACGTGAAAACTTATTCCATTGACTCCTCAAAACTGAAGCATCCTCACCTCAGCCATAAATCTTTTTTACCACAGCCCAAAATCCTTTCATTACCTCTTTATCCTGATGTGGAGCCCTCTTCCGAGTCACCTGTATATTATACCATTTAGGATTAAGAGCATATGCAGCATCATGAAGATGTGTGTTAAGCTTATTCCATCTTCCATGTAACTTCTCCTCTATCAAAGGATATAGATAAGGATCTTTTGCATCAGTTATTGTCTTGACTCTTTAACACATGGAATCTGTTGCTTCATAGATTTCTCCCAAACATGCCTTATATGAATCTGCAAATCTGATCAGCTCACATATGGGCTTAATAAAATCCACAAAAAGTTTTACATCAGCCCAAAAATGCTCATCAAGAACCATGCCTCTCACCTCAATTGCAATATCTGATGTAGATTGTTTCCAAGATGCCCATGCATCACTAACAACTGTGGAACACAAAGCTCCTTTGACTCACAAAGGCGGTCAAAAAGAATGAAGTAAGAACCAAAACGTGTATCAGCAGGTTTGTGTAGCTCCATCTTGGCAAATTTACGATAGATGGCTTGTGTGTGGTGGTGATTGCATATAAACATTTGCATTTTCCTCCCCTTCTCTATGAGATCTGTAATCCATTGAAACTTACAAATGTCTTTGAGTGCATTATGCAACGAATGCACACAACACGGTGTCCAAAATATATGCTTGTACTTTTTTTGCACCAACATACTTGCTGCTTTACAAACAGGGGCAACATCAGTAACAACATGGACCACATGTGTAGCCCCCACCTCCTCAATGCCCTCTCATAGCTGGGTATGTAGAATTCTATATTCTTTTCTTGCCCTGAACAGTCTATTGCCTTAAAAAATTAAGGCCCTTTGTTGCATGTTACCATGATATTAAGCAGTGGACGATTTCTAGCATCTATCCACCCATCCATCACAATACTGCAGCCCTTTGTAGTCCACACTCTTTTCATTGGTGTAGTTTGTTCATCTAATCGTGTTTTTTCTTTATCGAGTAAAGTAGTGCGGAGCTTTTCATATCCAGGTCGTTTATACCCTATTGGTGCATTATGGATAGCTTGGACCATCTCAGTGTAGAAAGGGGAGTGAGCAACATTAAATGCTATTCCATTTGCATAAAAGAATCGTGCAATTGCTGCATCAACTACACCTCGACCTTGCACATCAAACAATCTTCCAATGGTGTTTGAGCTGCTAATGTTTGGTCTCTTGCGAGCATGTTCTGCTATTACATTTGTAGATGAGACATCCACATTTGAATCTCTATTAAGACTATGACTGGGCCCTGTTGTTGATGCATGAGAGCTCCTATTAGCAACTTTCCCCTTAGCCCTTTCTTGTACCCTCACAACATCATACTGTTCCACCTCATTTAAACAAGGCTCAACACCTACCCCACTTATGTGAAGGAAATGAGCTTTCACCCTTGTATAAGAACCTATCCATCGCAATGGACAAAGCTTACATTTGACCTCAACTGATCCACCTGAACCCTTCAGACCTTCAACACGATCAACATACTTCCATAGTGGATACAACCCTTGCTTTCCTCCACCCGAGATTCTAAGAATCTACATGGAAAAATAAAAAAATATTAGAGCATTAGTGTCAAACAATAAACTAAATAGAGAGCATATTGTATTTTTTAAATATGCAAAGAAAAAAAATTAAATAACTTTGTATTGTTGCTATTGCACAGTCAGTTCATAATTTCTCACTGTGTAAATTTGTCTTAAAAATTAAAAAATATATGTATTCTGTCTAAACTTGAAGTATTTAAAAAAATGCCTACAGCCTGAACTATTCTGTAAATATTAAAAATTAAAATTTATTATAATATCAATATAAATTATAATATTTCTCAATATAAAATTTAAATAATAAATATTTATACTATATAGTATATCATTTGCATTTTGTCTATTTCAATGATATTTTTAATTTTAAATACTTATAGTTTCTGGACAACATATTTTATTATTTAATTTTATATCTAAACAGTATATAATTAACAATTATATTTATAAAATTTTATCTAAAAGTAAATACTCGATAGACTAATAATACAATTAAAATTGTAATATTATAAGTAATTAAAAAATGAAAATGATAATAGACAGTATATTAAAATTTTTAAAAAACTATTAAAAATTTAAACAGTATATTAAAAAATCATTAAACAATATATAACATATTAAAATTTAAAACAAAACGAAACAATAAATCATTTAAAAAATTAAAACGAAACAATTAAAAAAATTATTGCAAAACCAGAACACGAAACAATGCAAGAAATTTATAAAAACCTTGGCAAAGTATTGTAAATTATAAACATTATAGTTTATAACTTTAAACTTTAGGAAAATATTTAAATAAATCATTATTTGCGTGAAATGATGAAAAGGCAAAGATAGGGAAAATACCTTGTTTTTGCAGGCTCGGAATGGCGTCGCCTTTGCAAATACCTTCGTGCGCTTCTTCAAACACCTTCGTGCGTGGTTCCCAACAAACATTGTCTCTGCCCTACACGATTTACTTCTAGTTCCGCATCGTTTTTTGCATTTGCTAATGCCTTACGCGTTTTACAATGTGTTTGATGATTTGTTTTGGTTAATGATATTATGGCGTTAGGGTTTTTTTGCCAGCGTGACATTTTTTTAAACTTGTTGTCTATTTTTTTCTGGAGGATGCTGAGGTGGCGTTTCCAACTAATGGGAACGTCCCCCAGCAATTACCTAGTACAGGATACTTGTCCCAGTACCCGAGACATGTACCAGGGGTCTGGGTATGCATACCCTAAGTCACAAGGTTTGAGTTCGAGTTCAACAACTATGAAGTTCGGATGAAGTTCGATAAGTTCCAAAAAATTCGAAAAAAAATTCGCCTTATATAATTTTCAAAAAAATATAAGTATATGATCTTAGCTATAGGAAGGTTTGTGGAGATGATTTTTATATTATTTTCATATAATTTTTATATGTTTATGAGTTTCAAGCAAAGAACTTTTCAATCCAAACCTACAAAACAAAACATCTCTCCAAGTTTCAACTGTATATCCAATAAATTATCAAAATAGTTTGACATTACAAATTAGATTTGAAATCATTTCAAAAAGATATCACATTTAAAAGATATAAACCATAAGAAACATGTGAAATCACGATTACAAAGATGTTTTTTTGTCAAAAAGATATGATCTGCGTTTTAGAGTTTAGAACTTCAAAACAGCTCCAAATCACCAAGAGTACGAAGATGGTGTTCTGTCAAAAAGTTACAATCAAAAGTCAATACTATAAAACTTAAAAAAAGCTCCAAGTCATCAAGAGCACTTGGCTGATCTGTTGTAGAATCATCATCAGTATCACTACTCAGTTCATCATCCAAGAAGTCGGGCTCCTCTAGAACTCCAATTGCTATGTCTTCTGAAATTCTTTGTTGTGAAGAAGATGTGGAGTCATTTGCTGATTTGTTCATGAGCAATTTCAAATTTCTGCGAACATAGACAAGATCTCCCAATTTTCCGGACAACAACTTGTTCCTCTTTTTGGAATGGATGTGGTCGAAGCAACTCTAGTTCCTCTCACAAGCTGATGAACTTGCTCCGTGACTCAATAGTCGAATGGCAAAGCGTTGTAGTTCAGGAGTTTGTGCTCCATAGCTCATCAACCATCTATAGCCAGTTGCCTCAGCTCTTGTCAAATCATATTGTGTTGCTTCTATTCCAAACATCCCTTCTGCTTTCTTGTATCTACAACATTGGTCTCTGATTAGAGCTACAATGTCTCGATCTGGCTCATACTTGCTAATGGCATCATAAAGCCTTGCCATAATTTCACAATCAATCTGTCTATCAATGCGTAATAATTTAGCTCCAAATAACAAGTTGCTGCATGTAAAGGTGTGTGCATCATTTTCCATCTGGAATGAACTGTCTCTCATATCTCCATGTACTATGCTTCTACATTTTTCAGTGGTCTCTGAATAGACTCTTTACAACGGTCCATGCTTTCATAAAGCATGCCAAGGTAAGGAGTGTCACCATCCACCATACGAAGAACATCAACAATTGGACAACATATGTTCAAAACCTTCCCTCCACTTTCCCAAAAATTGCTGTTCAAAATGATTTGCTCTATGTTTTTCCCCTTAGCACTTTTAGAAAGTGTTGAGTTTTCCCACTCATTAGAACAAATCACAGATCTCAAAGCTGCTTTCTCTTCAATCACTCTTTTCAAAGTGATATAAAATTAGGCAAACCTTGTCTCACATGGCCTCAACAACTCCCTGGATGCATGTTGCCTATAAAGACTCAAGGTGAGACAATGATTTCTAATGAAATTTGCAACTGCTCTCGCTCTATGAATTGCTTCGTGTATCCATGGGAACTTTGCCAAGTCATGAAGCAATAAATCTTAACAATGTGCTGCACATGGGCTCCAATAAATCTGTGGGTACTTCTCTACAATCAGCTTCTCAGCTCCCACACAATTTTTTGCACTATCAGTAACCACCTGAACCACATTTTCCACTCCTACCTCAAGAATGGCTTCCTCTAATATTTGAAAAATATACTCTGAAGTTTTCTTTTGGTTCATCATTTCAATCACTTTCAAGAACACAACACCTTCAGGGGAAGCCACTAAAACATTAATCAATGGCCTCTGACATATATCTGACCATCCATCACTCAATATAGTGCAACCTGGTTACCTTCCAAGAGGCTTTGATCTCAGCTAATTTTCCTGTCACTCTATCTTTGGACCTCTCTAAAAAAGTTGTCATGAAAGCCTCTGAAGATGGAGGTGTGTACCCTTTGCCAAACTCTGCAACTTTCATAATTACATTACGGAAATGAGGATTTCTTCCTCTATTGAATGGAACAGCCCTTGTATAAAAATAATTAGCCAATGCATCATCCACTTGTTGTCTCTCCAGTGGTTTCCAAAAGCTGTTTAGTGTTCCACTTTGTTTTGTTTGACTTGTAGGCTTGGATAAACTAGATGAAGACATCATAGATGTGAACCTGGACACATCCTCTTCAATTCTTTGTTTTTTTTGTCTTTTTCTGCTTTCCTGCATCCAAAAGGGCTAGTTCTCTCTCTATATCACCTCTCATTTCTTCAGTCACTTGTGGACATGCTTTAACACCTCCTCCTGCACCCCCAACAATACCAAGCAAGTGGTCTCTTGCCCTTGTTAAACTTCCTGTAAAATCTTTCTTACATTTGGTACAATAAAGACTAGCACCTTGTTTGTCACATATTTCCATAATTCAAAATTTGATCTTTTCAGGGCCATTCAATTACAACCTGCATGATGTAAATGAAAATTAATATTTTTATTTTAAATCATTCAATGTCTATTTTAAAAACATTAAAACAAAATATAGGAAATAATTATTTTAAATAACAGATTCTATTTTAATAAACAGATGCATAAATGACCTTTTTTTAGACTCTTAAAAAAAAAAAATTCCTATTTTATAGAGCATTAAACTTTAAAAAGAAAATAAAACCATTAAATTATATGTTTTAAAACTTAACAAAATAAAACCACTAAACTATATGTTTTAAAACATAAAATAAAAGTATAATAATTTTTTATTTTTTCTTTACTAATAAACAAAATTAAAATAAAAATATAATAATTTTTCTATTATTTTACTAAGGAAATATACGAATTAAAAATAATAAACAAAATAATATATAATAAATAAATTAATAATACTAAATAAACATATAAAATATTAATGTTTTGCAGTTTACAAATTAAAAAATACATAATAAAAAATATAATATTTACAGTTTACAAAAATAAATATAATATTTTAATATAAATAATTACAGTTTAAAAACGTATATAATGTTTTAATATACAACAAAAGTATAATGTTCAATAGTTATTTATAGTTTAAAAATGTAGGTAACGTTTTAAATTTAATATAAATTAAACTATAATTAAAATATTTAATAAACTATATTCAAACCTAAAAGACGAAACAGTAAAAAAATTTAAACATAAAAATGAAACATACACATACGTTTTTAAATTTAATATAAATTAAACGATAATTAAAATATTTAATAAACTATTTCAAACCTAAAAAACGAAACAAAAAAACTTATTAAACATAAAAACGAAACCTACCTCTGAGTCTGGAGTTGCAGAGTCACTGTCTTTGCTAGAGTCGTAGAGTGTCTATCACTCTTCCAAATCACTTTGTTGGAGTCGTTGACTGTCTTGCTAGAGTTGCAGACTTTGCCGTGAGTGATTGTCTTGCCGCGACTTTGCCATAGCCGTCTATGTGAAAAAGTGAAAACCCTATGCATTTTTTTGGTTGATGTATTCTAAACAACCGGACACCTTTAATTATAAATTTTTTTTGGCCGAAAACCCTGAAAAACGCGGAATAAAGTATTGTGTTTTTGCAAAACGTTAGCCGTACGGATTGAGGCTGAATTTCAACGAATTTTTTTTAATTATTTTGAGTTCGCCGAATTTCAAACCTAAAGCCGAAAACTCGGCAAACCTTGTGACTTAGCGCGTACCTCTACAACCTTGTTTAATACTAATTATAATATATCATCATTTATTGAATAACATTCTATTATTTAATTATTATTAAAATTTTATCTTAAAATGGGGACATGACAGCCCACCCTTCCTCAAATTGCTTGTCCTCAAGCAATGATGGTTTTACATAATTCCTTGTAAGTGAGTAGCTTTTGTTGTGTAAGTTGAGTATAACTTGTTTCACTTTATGATTTCCAATATAGATGCATACCTTAGATTCATTAAAACTTATATTTTAAAATGGTCAACGTAGAACCCATGGAACATATACTTGAAAATATGAGATCTAAACACATGAATATATGAATGTACAATGCATGAAGACACGGAGAATACAGGAAGTAGACACATGATGCGTGACAACACAAAGAATACACAATGTATACACATTAATGCATGAAGACACAAAGCATACACAATGTAGACATGTCGTCTTTGCTGGAGTCGTAGAGTGTCTATCACTCTTCCAAATCACTTTGCTGGAGTCGCTGACTATCTTGCTGGAGTTGCAAACTTTGCCGTGAGTGACTATCTTGCCGCGACTTTGCCCTAGCCGTCTATGCGGAAAATTGAAAACCCTACGCGTTTTTTTGGTTGATGTATTCTAAACAACCGGATGCCTTTAATTATAAACTTTTTTTGGCCGAAAACCCTAAAAAACGTAGAATAAAATATTGTGTTTTGCAAAACAACAGCCGTATGGATTTAGGCCGAATTTCAACGAATTCTTTTTAAATTTTTTGAGTTCGCCGAATTTCAAACCTGAAGCCAAAAATTCGGCGAACCTTGTGACTTAGCGCATACCTCTACAACCTTGTTTAATACTAATTATAATATATCATCATTTATTGAATAATATTCTATTATTTAATTATTATTAAAATTTTATCTTAAAATGGGGACATGACAGCCCACCCTTCGTCAAATTGCTTGTCCTCAAGCAATGATGGTTTTACATAACTCCTTGTAAGTGAGTAGCTTTTGTTGTGTAAGTTGAGTATAACTTGTTTCACTTTATGATTTCCAATATAGATTCATACCTCAGATTCATTAAAACTTATATTCTAAAATGGTCAACGTAGAACCCATGGAACATATACTTGAAAATATGAGATCTGTACACATGAATATATGAATGTACAATGCATGAAGACACAAAGAATACTCGAAGTAGACACATGATGCGTGAAAACACAAAGAATACACAATGTATACACATTAATGCATGAAGACACAAAGCATACACAATGTAGACATGTATTACACACATTCTTGATTAAAACCTAGAATTTACAATTTTCAATGAGCTACGATTAGGGAAATGATTTACAAAATTTATTTCTTAATGATGCTTTTGATTGTGAAACCTGCAACCACCAAGTGAACATAAGTGCATACACATATGTATATATAAGATTCAAAGAAAATTTGATTCATGAGTCCAAGCCAATCCCATACTAAGCCCAAAGGTGGAACTTTGGCCTCTTGGTCTCGATGGCAGGTGTTAGGCATCCACATGAGGTGGTCTACTTAGTGGAATGATTGTTTTTCTTATCTATTTATGTCTCACCTCCTTTGTCTAAAAGTCAAAAGGTTCTTGCAAAAAGGTTCTCTTAGTGTCTTTCCCTTAACTAGTACTGCAATAGGTTCCCCTAGTGATTCTCCCTTGATTGCAGACTCCATAGGAAAGGTACTTACAGTTGGGTACCTTTACCGTCTTTCCCTTAACTAGTATTGTAATAGGGTGTCGTAGCAGTTCTCCCTTAATTGCAGACTCTGTAGGAAAGCTACTTATAGTAGGGTGCCCTTAACTCTTTTCCTACCCACAATGGCCGGTAGAATTACTGCCCTTGGGATGGAAACAACCTACCATAGGCTCCCATTATTGCCTTGCCTTAGGGTGGTTGAATTACTCCTATCCACAACAAACTCTTAGTCCATTATGCCTACCTACAATGGACGGTAGAATGACTGCCCTTGGGATGGAAACAACCTACCATAGGCTTCCATTATGGCCTTGCCTTAGGGTTGTTGAATTACTCCTATCCACGACAAATTTCTAGTCCATTATGGTTTTAAAGGACAAATTAGAAAAAAAACAAACTTATAAACAATTTAGCAAGTAGACTATCTATATATTGAGATTGAATTAATTTTATATATATATATATATATATATATATGTATATCTTATATTCTTTCCGCACAATGTGTTTAGAAATGTTTCATCATTTCCAATGACATTCTCTTGACATTAAACATAAATAAAAACTGAGACTCAACCTTAATATTGCACAGGTATGCGTACCTGTGCCCTGCAAAATATCTCCATGATACGTTGCTAGTACTCGGCGGTGTGTCTTGTTTGCGACTTCCTTGTTATTCGTTTTATAAGTTGACCTATTCCATTCCTCCTTTTAGATTATACTCGTCTTATCTTTACCCTGCAGGATGGTAGGATCATGCTCTGATACCACTTGTAATGCCCCCTTCATATCACTTATCCTAGTTTCTTGTTATAATCGTGTATTGGTTGATTCCAAGAATAGAGGCATTGCACATGGTCTTAATAGATTGTGTTTGTCCACCTATATGATTGAAAGGTCACGCCTTTTTGTTAAATTCGGGAGTTGTGACCCTTCATAACTGACCCTCTTTCCAAAAGTCACAACACTTAATAATCATAGTCCTTTCAAAAAATCACAACCCTTCATAATCACAATCCTTTCCAAAAGTCACAACCCTTCATAATCACAATCCTTTCGAAAAGTCACAACCCTTCGTAATCAAAACCCTTCCAAAAAGTCATAATCCTTTTAGAAAGTCACAACACTACATAATTACAACTATTTTTGAAGAGTCACAACCATTCATAATTAAAACAATTTCAAGAGTCACATCCTTTCATCATTGCTACCTTTTGAAAATGTAACTTCCTTATTTTCTTCACAGTTCTCTCCTCTTCCATTAATCCTTCTTTAACTCCCTCCTCCTTTTCCTTCCTTTCTTTTGAAATGAACTCTCCTCCCTTTTATATCTTATTTCGAAGGAGTCACATCTCTTTATTTATTTATTCATTCATTATAATTTTATTATTATTTAATTTTTATTTATTTTAAATCTTATTTTATTGTTAATAGATTATATCCTATTATTATTATTATTATTTATATTTCATTTAATGATTATTTATATTATAATAATATTTTTTTATTATTTCCTATTTATTATATTTTAATGCTAATTATAATATATCATCATTTATTGAATAGTATTCCATTATTAAAATTTTATCTTAAAATGGGGGACTTGATATTCCACTCGACTTTATACTTGAATTTTTTGATGGAATTACCTTGTCTAGATGGATATGGATTTTCCTCTTTGTCCCGTTAAAGATTATTTTTCCACAATCCAACATAGAAAATTCTTGAGCTACAAAGTCAGGAAAATCTCGATGGTAGAGGAATTTCCCTTTGTCTAGATGGACCTGAAATCTCCCCAAGTCCAGATGGGGATTGATTTTCCCTTGAAGGCTATTATGGATGAATGAAAAATGTTGACTATGAGGGTAAACTTATCCCTATAGGGGTTGATTTTCCCCTAATGGATAATGAAAAAGGAACAAGCAAGTGTTTGTTAATCCTAACCAGTTACTGAGAGGGGCGGCGAATCTGTAAATTCAATTTCTTTTAATCTTTTTCTGTTTCTTGTCCTGTTTATACTGAAAATGTAAAGAATGCTTATATACTAAAAAACATAAAACACATGCACAAGCCAACACAAGATATATACGTGGAAACCCTCGGTTAGAAGGAAAAAACCACGGTGGGACAAAACCCACGAAACTCCACTACTGTAGTAATAAAGCTGTCTGGTTAAAGGCTTACAAAGCACTGGTTAGAATGCTACCCGGTAAAGGGATTTGATAGAGATCGGTTAAGATCTTGACCTTGTAAGGAGTCACCTTGTCAAAGGACTTAAAAACACCAATAAACATGTCACCTGGTAAAGGGATTTATACAACAGAACTTGTTAGGGTTCACCCTGATTAAGGGATTTACATGTGCTTCACACAATAAAAGAAGTGATCTTCTTTGACACTTGATTTGTCGATCATATCATACTTGTTCTCTTCTTGCTCTGCTTGGTTGTTTAATCTTTCCCTCTTTCACTCTCGGTGACTATATCCCTTCTCAGAAGACTCTGCTCTTCTGCTCTGCTCTCTCTTTGCGCTCTTGATTTTCAACAACGCCTCTAATGCATGATGACCTATATTTATAAGAATTTTCTTATTATTACACCAAACGGTGCCGCCAAGCTGTAACTCATCCAAAATGCTGCTTTTCTGGAAAGCGATTCGAAAATTTTGCACGTAGAACTCTTGATCAAAAAGCTTGCAAACGGATCTTTTGTTTACCTCGAAACAGTCGCAGAAAAAATTAACTCCAATTTTTCTCAAAAACGCTCCGTAAAATCTGGATTGGATTGTAAAGCACAGACTGGTAAATTTGCAATTTTAAAGCAAGTCGGTGTGCAACCTGTTGAGTCATCTGCCTCCTATGGTGTTCTACTAGACCAGTTGGACAAGACTGGACCGGTATAGACGTGACCGGTTTAGGTACACTGTTTACCTAGTAAGTCTATTGGTTCACCATTGTTGCTCTAATCTTGAGTACCGGTGTGTTTGATCATGATGTTTGCCAATGATGACAACTAAGCTTTATACCAACAAAGTCTAGATGAAGATCAAAATCCCCCTTTTGAAGATGGATTAAAGAAAAAATGCTAAGTGTTGAGGATCTCAATTGTCTACATGAGGATCGATTTTCCCTCTTGTGGAATGATATTTGATTGACTTGGAAGGAGAAATAACAATTGATAATCCCCTTACCAATCGATTTTCCTTCATGGATGCTTAGACAAATTCAAAGGGGGAAGTATTAAGGATTTTTAGTTATCCCCATTTGGGTCATTTTTCCACCAGCTTCATAAAGTTGAATGTCTGAAGACAAAAATCCATGAAATGCAAACAATTCTCCTTCAAATTGAAAATTCACCTCTAGAATTGAATGAAAAACAAAGATGAATCTAAAGGAAATTAAAAAGTTGAAGGATTGGAGGTAGAAGTCGAATAATCAATGGATTGTCAATTTTACACAAATCCCAAGGGGCCACATTCAACTTTGCACGAGTCTCAAAATCAATTTTTACAATGCAATGTCAATCCCACATTGGCTGTGTGGAGGAGATGCAAGCCAAAAACTCCTTTAAAAGAACTCCTACAACAACAAATATAATAAGGAAACCAACTTGAGATTGGGAGTCAAGGCAAGAATCCAAGAGGAAGGGAAAGTTGCTAAGTCTGAAGTAAGCAACAACCATCTTGAAACTGGTTGGTAAGAGGAAAGGAGGTCTGAAACTTCAAAAGCAATGGATGAAAATTGTTGTCAACAAGAGAGGCAACCCAAATAACATCAAATGAGCATAAGCATTGATGCAGAGGGGTTTGAAGACTCAAAATCTGAAAAATACCAGGGGGCGCTGATTTTTATTAAAAAAAAAAAAGGAAATGCACATGGTGGCAACAAAGTATAAGGGACCAAGTCCAACCTAAATCGCTGCATGTTGGAAGGAATCCAACCATATCCAAGGGGTGGTAGGTACAAAGTCTGCATATTAATATCTGAAATTTTCCTATAGGGTTTAAGTTTTTGCAAGAAATTGTTAGAATTTTCATATCCACCAAATTAGATGATGTAAACTTATTGCAAGCTGTTTGGATGATAAAATCTGAGTTTTAAGACCAAGCTGGAGCATTCAAGAGAGCTGAAAGTGCATTAATTTTCAGACTTAGGTCTGAAAATGTAATGTCCCCTTTTTCACGAGCATCGGAGTTTGAGGGATTAGCCTATGTTGTGTCCCTCGTAGGCTAATTATTGTGGATAGATGGTCTTATGAGGCAGAGACTTAGTTAATGGAGGTTCTTATCTTCTCCAGAATTCAGTATGTTCCAGTTTGGTCTTCGTTTGGGCTTAGTTTCATATACTTACTATTCATAGTAAGTCAGAGGTTGATCGAGAAGGACCCTTACTATTTTTGGTAAGTCAGTGGGTTGGACAAAGAATAAAATGGTAAACTTTCCGGAACAGACATAATGAAGAAAAATCGATTATTCACTGAGTTATGCTTATTTGATTATTATTATTAAAGTGATAACTTTATTAATAATTTTTATTATGAGGCCATTTAATGTTATGTTAGAAGTTATTATTATTTCATAAAGAAAGGGGCATTTTCATCATTAAAGTGGAGGGAAATATAATAAGCTATTATATTTCAAATGTGCATCAAAAGCAAATATAATTTGAAATCATCTGAACTATGAAGGAGAAGCTGCAGGTCGAGTTGTAATAAGAAATAATAAATGCCTTCCATGAGAAATTTGAAGCAGCCATTTGAGCATTTGATTTTTTGGTGAATTGGTGTTGCAGTTTGGAACCAAGGGTTTCAACATTTTAATCTGAAGGATTGTGAATTCTATCAAATTTCATTGCACTTTGAATCTATGAAACACCAGGTGATATTGTGCGATCAGATTGGCTTCATCCAGAGGTCAACTTTGTGCTGATATTGTGAAGATTTGATTAAGGTTATTGAGTAGGGTTTATTGGGGAAGTAAATACCATAAGGGCTGCGTGGTTTATTGCTGGGCATATTTTCCAAGGCCGTACCTGCTGAGAAACATGGTGTGATTCTTCTAGGGCTGAACGTATGGTCTTTTTGAGGCCTTCATTTCATCATATGAGGTGTCTAACATATTGAGGGCTATTGGCGAGTTTACCTAGAGGAGAAATACCATACTTGCAACGGTCCTTCCATTGAAGGGTTTAGCGTATTTGATGACAGAAATTTCCAGAACTACATAATTATTATTATCTCCCAATTCCGGGTATGCATTTGGATGTGAAACTCTTTGATGATTAAGTTAATCATGTCTATATCAGCCTTATACTTGTTTTGGATCTTACGAAGAAGATTGAAGGTTGCATGCCAAATGTTTGTGTAAATGTCTATTGGCTGTAAGTGTCTTTTATTGTACCTTCATATTGGATTGATGCATGCCAAGTGTAATGTCCCCATTTTGAGCGAGCATTGGAGTTAGTGGATTTAGCCTATCATTGGGTCATTGTAGGCTAATTCTGGTGATTAGAGGACCCTGTTGTGGGTTTTGACCCTGTTTTGAGGGACTTACTATTAATAGTAAGTTGTGATATGGTTCTACTGAGCTCAGATGATTTAGAGGAGTTATATGATGCTTTCAGATTTTATTTCCGGCTTTCGGTTTGGACTCCAAAATTCTTGGAGGGAGCGTCTATTTTTAGTAAGTCAGGATCACTCTTGTGCTGTCAGATTTTGATTCTGATGCTTCTTCAATCGTTTTCACAAGATGGGTGAATTATGTTTATTATTTAATTAAAATGGCTAAGGTTGCCATTATTATTGGGAATTTATTTTGGACATCTTAGTGTTATAGCTCGTTGGAACCGGGTTGAGAAGTTTTAAATCTTGAGCTCTCAAAACAGGGACCCTATGTGTCAAAATATGGTTATTTTAATGAAAGGGTCTTTTTTTTCTTCATTAAAGTGGAAAGAAATATAGTTGTTTATTATATTTCAAATGTGCAACCATAAAACAAGTGGCTTTTAAGTGAAAAGTATCATTGAGAAGCTATGGAAAATATTATATATACAACTTTATGAGAATTCGAACCTCATTCTTGACTTATGCAATTTTTATGAAGTTTTTGCTTGTGGATAAGTTGGCAAGGGTTTGAGGACTGATTCCTCACTTCTGCAATTTGAATCATCATTAATTGGTGGTGAATTTTGCTACTAAATTCTGAAAATCTAATTCTGATTCCGTGGATGCAAATTTGGTGCTGTTGTATACCAAATTTGAGGAGAATTGCTAATTTGTTGCTGTTATTGAAGTATTCATAATTCTGGTTCGATTATCTTCAGAAGATTATATTGATACTAGAAGGTTGTTGTATCTTCTAGTGTGGATACGAATTGTTAGCAAGGATATGATATTTTCCAAAGGAGCTGCATTTCAAATCAGAGAACCAAATAATTAATTATTGGCTGTGAATTACACCTGGATGTTGCGTTTTGTCTTCCAGCAGCTATACGTTCAAGTTAAGAGACTGCTTTGCATTGGAGAGAGCTGCGTAAGCATTTGGGAGGTCTGCAATTCATCATTGTGGGCTTGCGTTCCATATTCTCAAGGCTTCTTTCAGACTTTGGAGTCTTATGTTCCTTTTGGTGGCTGTGTTTTCTTCCAGGTTGGCCACGTTTTGCAATTAAGGTGCCAATTTGAATTTATAATTTGATATGTGGTTTTGTAATTAGCAAATTTGTAAATTTAATCCATTTTGGCGAGCTTAGAAGTTTAGAATTAATTGATATTAAACATTATTCAATTCTGGAAATATTTTTGAAGTCAAATATTATCATATAAAAAACAAAACATTGCAAGCAAATTCAAAAATAATTATTGCCTACATCAAAGAGCCAGGCAGGTTCGTTACACCAAGTGTTTGATAATTTGTTAGGTAGCTGTAGTCAATACTTTCAGCCACTTATATGCATGTAAAAGTCATAAATCAGTCAGCATATCATTTTATGACATTGTTAGTCAATCTTGCACTATAAGAAGCATTCAAAAACATCAATTGTAGCATACAAAACCCAAACTATACAACTGAAACAAAGGACAGCAGGTAAAGACTTTGCTGGACAACTATTTGACAGAATGCCAAACATCTAAAATTGAAATAAATCAGTAGTTTGGCAGAGTTAGAGCCATTGGGGCTCTTACAAAAAATTTCCTTGGAGGGGCTATTTTCTTTAAAAAATTATAAAAAATTCAAAAGCCCTCCAATCACACCAAGGATCATTGCTGAGTGTTAAGAAGTTGCCTTTGCACAAAAACCTGAAGTTTTGAGGGCAAAATCATCCAAGGAAGGTATGTTTCAGAATTTGTCTTCAGAAAATCAGAATGTCACATATTGGTAAAAGGTGATTTTTTGCTCATGTTTGTCTCATAATATGCTTTGAAACTCATGTTAGAACCTTTGTTCATTAATTGAAATGCATTGGTCATGGTGTTAGGACAGATCTAGGGATGTTTTCAGACTTATTATATGCAGTCCTCAAAAAATCAGAATTTATATTTTTATGTCAAAGTCTGATATTTTCCATTTTAAGGTTAATTTTTGGTCATCTGAAGGTATAGTTTGCAAGAACTTGAAGTCTGATTTTACCTAGTTGCAGACTTAGTCTGCAGACTAAGTCCTCAGATTTAGTTTTTAAATTGTCTTCAGAATTTTGTTAAACTTTATGGCTTCAAAGATTCTGATTTTCTTTATAAGATTAAGATAATTGGGAGTTAATTTGCTCATTAGTGCATTCTCTTCGAACTTTGTTCAATTCTATGTTTCTTTCGAAGCCTATTATAAGTGTAAATTTTCTAAGTCTTGGAATTTATTTAAGGGTGAAATTAAAGGTTGGAAAGGTCTGAAATTAGTCCCTTCATTTAATCCATTACAAGGTGCTAACTTCGAGCTTTGTACCAAGAATCATGTCTAGATCAAAGGCAGGGATAGTTTCAAGGAAGTAAATAAAAGAAGGTGGAAGACAAGTCCAAGTTCAAATTCAAGGACATTTATGTGTTCCTATGCAAGTCAACTTTCCACTTGATTAAATGCTCGAATAATAAGCACTATTTTTGAGGGAAATCAACCTATTCTTACTCACATCAATTTTCCTTGAGGATCAAACAAGATTCAATTCAAGGACAAGTTATTGTTAGCAATTTAAGTTGTCATTAGTGAAGATTAGATGCAAACACCATTCCCACTGGTATAGGTACATCAGAAGATCACTCATATTACTTTATAGGCACCGGTACACTATAACAGAGTGTATGCACCAGTAGATAGACTCATCAGAGGAGATACACCGGTAGACCGAACATAGTACATTCTATTGGTCTTATATTGCACATAGGGATGGACCGGGTATAAGATTGATACCGGTCAACAACATGTCTATCCGCACCGGTAAATACGGAGCTGTTTAAGTTAAAACCGGAATATGTAGAGCATCCACCTTTTAGAACTGAAGTTAGCTTTTTCACATGAGTTAGTTTTATTTCTACGCGGATGTTTCAAGGCCATAGGACGCAAGAAAAGAGTTGTTGAATATACAGAGTTGGAGAGAGTTATCTTTAGAGAAGAGCTACAGTCACAAAGGTGAAAGGCAGAAAGATTCAACAGCTAGGCAGAATCGGGAGAGATCAACAGGTATGATCTAATCAGACAGAGAGTGTCAAGTTAAGATCATTGCTTTTGTATTGAGAAACCATTTGTGAAATCCCTCAATCAAGGTGAACCCTAATAGGTTCTTTGTAAAAATCCTTTAACCGGGTAACATCTTTGTTGGTGTTGAAAGTCCTCTAACAAGGCAGCTCGTAACAGAGTTAAGGTTTTTACCGATCTTCTACCAAATCCCTTAACCGGGTAGCACTCTTGCAAGTGCTTTGTAAGCTCCTAACAGAGCGTCTTTATTACTGCAGTAGTGAAGTTGTGAGCTCTGTCTCACCGTGGTTTTTTCCTTCTAACCGAGGGTTTCCACGTATACATGATGTGTTGATCTGTGTATTTCTATTTCTGCTTGTGGATGATTATTTTCATTCTGTTTATCTTGCAAGAATATTTACACAAGTTTTAAATTGCAATAGAAATAGTATTTACTGATTCACCCCCCCCCCCCTCTTCCCAGTAACCGGTTAGGAATAACAATTATTTGTCCCTATGAGGATCAAGGCTAAAAAATTTCAAGCCAAGGAGGTAATTGATAAAGGTATCAAGGATGTCCTAGACATTGGGAGATTGTCATCATCAAACATTATGTCCCAGAAATTATGCATGGATGGAAAGGTCTACAAATAAGGAAAATTGTCATCATCAAACATATAAGGACATGAAAATTTACAAGTCTATGATCAACATGGAGAAACTAATCGCTCCAAGTTGGCTAAGATGTCAGGACTAGGTTTAGGGATAGATACAAATTAAGAGGATCCCCATGAAGATGGAGATGACTAGGAATCCCAAGCAATGAAGGGGGATTGGCTCAAAGAGATAAAGTTTGAAGGAGGTTTAACTACTTGAGAAGGATCAAGAAAATGGATAAGCTCCACAAATCAAAAGGATCAAGTCAGAAGATAGAGAAGACAAATAATTCCAAACAATGAAGGTCCAAGTGCAAAGAATTCAGCTACCACAAGTTTGAGACATCTAGGCGAAAAAATTCTAAGAACATTAAAGAATTCCTAAGGATAAGGAAGTGGAATTAAAATAAAGTTTGCAAGAGAAAGAGGCATACATGTTCATAAGGATGAGTTGTATGACTAAGCGTCCTCCTATTGGCTCGTGTATTTTTGAGTTTTCTCATTGGCCCACAAGGTGGTGCCTCATTGTCATTGGGCGTGCATTTAATGTTTGTAGCGACCCTAATTAGGGTTTTCTATGAGTTAATCTATGTTATTGATTTCAAATTGATCCTGGCCGTTCGTTGTATTTGGGGCTCCTGTATAAACCCCACTCCTCTCATTTATAAAGGGAGAGATTATTGAAGAATTGTTGCAAATATACTGCCAAATTAGTTCTATATTCATTGTTGTGTTTTGCATGGTGAATAATTGTGATCAGTTTTTGCAGTATGCATAGTGATCTACATTCCTCAATTAGAATAGATTTGATTTCACGCATTTAGTTATAATTTTCTTTGAGTAATTTAGTGGGATAAGAGTAATTGTGAATGCACCCTTGCTTGACTCGATCTTAGGCCAAACCACTAGCGGCTTACTGATTGTAAGTCTTGCCTGGCGTGGTCGAATACCATCATTATATTAATATTTTTTTCAATTGGTACTTGCTCATTGATTTGCATCCATAGATGAGATTAATTAAATGGTAGTAATTTGAATATCTTTCAAATACACATTAAAAGATTGCACTAGGTGGGTGGAGTTGATGACAAGACTGCATCTAGTAGAGCCCAAGGATATTGACTCTTTCTTGCATCATCAAGTAGAAGTAGCTTAGATTCGTAGGTTTAATTTCATTGCAAGTTGGAATATATTTTCATTGCACATTGTGAAGCCATATCCTATAAAGCCCAGAGGACAAATTCCTAGTGAACTAGTGTGAGTCCCCTCGTGATACCAACATATCACATTATTGTCACTGAGTATCCACCATTAAGAAGGAACCTTGGAGTCACCTTTATGATCTTTCATTGCAATCTTTAGCATAAGTGGTGTCTTTATTCAAGAGAGGATTTACTATTCGTTGTTTCATACTGAAACCATGAGTATTCTATCTTGCATGTTGTAAGGGTATAAAACTCAAATTCACAAAAACCATCAAATAGGGGAATTGGACATATTATAGAACTTGAGGAGGGAGGAAGACTAGTTATTACTACTCCCCATAGACAGTCCAAAAGACATAAAGATGAAGTTGAAAAGGCTATCAAAGAATTGTTGGAAGATACATAAGGCCAAGTAAGAGTTCCTTTGCTTCTTTAGTGGTCTTGGTTAAAAAGAAAGATGGGACAATGCGCACGTGCATTGACTATAGAGTGCTAAATAAAAAGACGATAAAAACAGATATCCAGTTGCACCCATTGATGAGTTAATTGATGAGCTACATGGTGCTTGTAATGTTTTCAAGATTGATTTGGGATCAAGCTGCCATCAAAGTAGAGTATGTGAGGAAGATGTTGAGGAAATTGCCGGTTGTCGCCACTTCAAGTTTTTAGTTATGCCATTTGGATTGACTAATGCTCCAGCTACCTTTCAGTCTTGTATGAATAGGGTATTCGATAAACAGCTTCGTAAGTTTGTTCTTATATGCTTTGAAAATTTCTTGATTTATAACAGAATCTCAGAGGAGTACTTGAGGCATTTGGAAGAAGTGCTAAGTATTCTTGAGAGGTAATCTTTGTTTGCAAAAGAATAAAAATGTGAATTTGGATTAACATAATTTTTTTATCTTGGCCATATAATCAGCTCCAAAGGTGTTAGTGTTGACCTTGACAAAAATAAAGCAATCATTATTGGCCTCCACATACCAACTTATCATAGCTTAAAGGTTTTTTTGGGGTTGTGTGGATTCTACAGAAGATTTGTGAAGGGGTTTTCACAGGTTGCTGCCCCACTTACTATTGTGGTGAAAAAGGGAGCTTTTGTATGGTCTTATTCAACAAAGAAATGTTTTGATCACTTCAAGCAAATAATGAGTACATGTGTTGTGTTATCTATTCTTGAATTCCCCAAGCCTTTTTAGGTTGAGTGTGATGCATCTAGTGAAGGAATAGGTTTTGTTTAATGAAAAACAAACATCCTATGCCTAAGAAAGCAAGAAGTTGAGAGGAGTAGAAAAAAGTTATTCAATATATGATTGCATGCATTAGCCAAATATATACCTTATCTTGTGGGACATAAATTCCCTGTCAAAACGGATCATAATAGCCTTAAATATTTTCTAAATCAGCAGGACTTGAGTGAAACAAAACAAAGGTGGGTAGGCAAGCTACAAGCTTACTATTTTGATATAGTTTATTTTAAAGGGAAAAAGAAAATAGTGGCTGAAGCATTGTGTAGAAGACCTCATTTATGTTCTTTAGTTGAAATTATAACAAATTGGAAGGAGTTAACATCAGCTAAGCATGCAAAAGATTCTTGGGCTTCCAACATTCTTGAGGGTGCTACGCATGATGGTAGATATACAGTTGAGAATGAGCTCATCTTTTATAAAGGTAGAATATTTTTGGTGCCCAATTCTAAATTCAGAATGGTGGTCATAAGGTCTTTTCATGACATTCCAATGGCCGATCATCTTGGTTTATTTAAAACATACAAGCAAATCAAGGAGAGGTGTAGTTTGAATGGGTTTAAAAATGAAGTCCTAAAGTTTGTTCAAGACTGTCCATCGTGTCAACAGAATAAATATTAACACACATATCTTTCTGGTCTATTGCAGCCCCTGCCAATTCCCAATAAAAAATGGGAAAGTATTTCAATGGGTTTTATTGGCAGATTAACCAACATGTAAGGGAAGAATTGTATTTATGTTTTTGTTGACAGGTAAACTAAATTTGCCCATTCCTTTGCAATTTCAACAATGTTTACAGCAACTCAAGTGACTGATTTAGTCTTTAAGGAGGTTTTCAAACTACATTGGTTACCCCAGATATAGTTAGTGACGGGGATAACAAGTTTATGAGTTTCCTTTGGCTGGAATTGTTCAGGTTTAGTGGAACATAACTCACTTCAAGCACTAGGTACCATCCCCAAACCAATGGCCAAACAAAAATTGTTAACAAGTTGGTGGAAGGTTATTTGAGAAATTACATTTCAGGGCAGTAGAAAGTGTGGGTCAAATGGTTGCACTTGAGTGAGTATTGCTATAATTCTACATATCATATGTCAATCAAAACGTCTCCATTTATGCCTCTCGATGGGTATGAACCTCCAAGTTTCATGGATTTATTGTTTGGGCCCTAGGGATATTAGGGTACCTAAAGGGAAGGATTCGTTGCAACAAAGCCAAATATCATGGAATCCTTGAAAGGAAATCTCCAACAAGCCCAAAACCAATATAAGAAATATGTAGATCAACCTAGAGTTGAAACGATTTTGAGGTTGGTGATTTGGTTTATTTGCGACTTTAGCTCTACAAGCAATCTTCACTAAAAAAGAGCAGTTTAGAGAAGCTAAAGCCTAGATTTTATGGTTCTTTTTGGATTGCTAAGAGAATTGAAGAAGTGGCATATGAATCAGAATTACGAGCAAGCATTAAGGTACACAATGTCTTCAATGTTTCTCGTTTGAAGAAAGCTTTGGGTCACAATGTAATTCCCTCTTCCATGTTGCCACCTTTGGATGAAGATAGAAAACCAATTTTAATTCAAGAAGCAATTATTGATACCAGAGAACGTATGCTTATGAAACAAAGGATTATAGAGAACTCGGTGAAGTGGAAAAACCTACCAGTTGAAGATGCAACTTGGGAGAATGAACAAATTTGTTGCTTCTAGAGCTGAAATTGCTTGAGGACAAACAATTTTGGGAAGGGAGGACTAAGAGACCAATGTTATAATTTTTAATCAAGTGCTAAGTTGTAATGTCCCCATTTTAGCAAGTTCCTGTAGCTGGGCATGGTCAGTTCATCATTGCGACCCTCGTGAGATGACAGTTGGATTTGAGGATTTTTGTTGATAGACTTACTATTTATAATAAGTCAATGGATGGTTCCGATGAGCTCAGATGAGTTAGAGGAATTGAATGATGCTCTCAATTTTTACTTTTGGCTTCCGGTTTGGGCTCCAAGAATCTTGGAGGGAGCATCTATTTTTAGTAAGTCACCTCGTTAGATTCATTCATTTCCTTTCTCCATCAGGATCACGCCTGTGTTGTTTGATTTTGATGCTTCTTCAGCCATTTTCGCAAGACGGGTGAATTATGATTATTATTTAATTAAATACGCTAAGGTTGCTATTTTTGCTAGGATTCTATATTGGTCACCTTAGTGTCATAGCTCATTTGAACTAGGTTGAAAAGTTTTAAGTTTTGGGCATAGGAAACAATGACCTTGTGTGTCAGAATATCATGATATTGATGAAAAGGTCGTTTTTGGAGCCAAAGGGAGTTAATAAATTATGTTATTCAAATATTTGTCTATGTATAAAGAAAAGGACATTTAAGTAAGAAGTGTGTGAGAGAGGCTATTTGCCTTTGGTGTCTTGAAGAAGATATCTTTTATTATAAAAGCAATGCTTTGTGCGTAAGAACATTTTTTCTTGCCTATTGTTTTAATTACATGGAGAATTTGCTGAAGAGTTTCAACAAGGGTTTTGTGAGGACTGACTCCTCTTTTTCTGCACTCTGAATCACTAAAAGATGTGGTGAATTGTGCTCTGATTATCAAAGAATTAATTCTGATTATGTTGGTTACAATTTTGGTGCTGCTGTATATGAAAATTGTTCACTATTTGCTGCGTTTCACGTGCTAAGGGTCTGCTTCTGGTTTATAAGGAGGTGCGATCAGATTTGTGGACTCTGCCATCTCCAGAATTGAGCAGCGTCAATCTTTAAATGGGCTGGGATTTTTACATTGGAAGTGGTGTTGACTTTCAGAGCTTGCGTCAATACCAGAGTTCCGAGAATCGCTAGTGAATCGCGTGAATCGCGATCCGGTTCATTGGAAACGATTTTTTTGGAGCCGGAAATCATTTCGGCCGATTTTTCACATGAATCGCTTGAATCGCCGAATCGGCAATTCATGTGAAAAAATCGTCTGAATCAGCTTGGGAAATCGGCGTGAATCGGCGGGTAGCTAAAAAGTCAAGTCAAATTTTAAAAAAACACAAATATTTTCAATGTTTTTTTTTGCCTTTCCTATTTGTTGTAAGTTTATACAAATATAACATTTAAGTATAAGTTTGATTTATTTAATTTCTTATACTTTAAGTTATATTTGTATAAATTATAAAATATATATACTTCAAGATGTTTGAGATAGGTTCCAGCTTCATAGGAGTTAAGATTCAGATTCTAGATTTCGAAAATTCCACACTTAACCAAATTTTAGGATTCAACAAGCCTTTAGCAGGGCTACCTCCCACAATCCATCATGGCTTTCTAAGGTCAAACTGAACCTGGCAAAAGGATTCTCAAAGGGTTTTAACTCGTTTTATCACAAATCACTTGGTTTCGACCCCATCTCTATGACAAACTTAGCTTAGCTTTCGCCCAAATCCCAGACAGACATGACTTCCCAACAGGCCAAAATCATTCAAACCTCATTTGCCGGACCTAAGGACTTGAAAACAGCCACCAACAAAGACTACCTAAGATCTAGTTATGAAGACTTCGACATTTGGCATTGATCAATGATCAAGCATCACAGATTCATACTATGAAATGATTTAGTTTTATGGATCTTACAGATACTGATAGACATATGTTTCATGGATCTTCATCTTACATACATTTATGATTTGATGTCTTATGGATCTTCATCTTACATACATTCTATGATTTGAATCATTACAATCCTATGATTTCTATTTACTTTAGCTACAATTTACATTTTACGTGTAATGTATGTGATGGATTTATCATTTATGTTCCTTGGTTATGTATATTAGCTTCTATTTGATGATGTTATAGTGTGTTTAAGTTATATTCAGTAAAGGGTGCATAAAATAAGTTTGAAATTGTTAAAATCTCTAAATTTCATGGGTTTTTTAAATTTGCCGATTTGTGGCCGATTCGATTCCGATTCATGGCCGATTCACGATTCAATTCGGCCTTGCCGTTTCCGATCCGATTCCGATTCTCGGATCTTTGGTCAATACCAATAGAGGCTGCGTTTTTTCTTCAGGAAAGCTGTGATTTGTAATTTTCTGGTGGCAGTAGTTTGCATATATGCTAAGGTGCACATTTGATATTGGAATTATTAATAATCAAACAATATTATATATGTATATTCGCAAAATTGAATTGTTTGCAAATAATATTATGGAATTGGAATTGTGCTTTTAAAATTTAGAGTCCAGTTGCATTTCTTATATCTCAAAAACCAAAACAAATTGCAAAACTTTAAAAAACAACCGAAAAATATAAATTCTTCAGCATAGAGCCAGCAGGGATCTTTACATAAGTTGCCCCTTAATTAAATATAAATATTTCACTTGCTCTTATATAATTCATTGAAAAAGATGAAATATTATTTTTATGTCTCATATCAGTTAAAGGGAATAAAAGAATTTTCTGGTAGTTACTTTGGAGGTTGGGTAAAAAGGAAATGAGGAGTTTCAATTGGGGCATACTGGAAATCTGACTTTTGGAATAGGAATATTGCAAAGTGCAGTGAATTCAGCTTCTGGAGAACACAGACTCTTCAGGAGCTCATTATCTTAAGAGTTAAAAGATTCTCACGTAATGCTATGATTTTTTCTTTGGGAGATTTGTAATACAAATTAAGTTTAGTAATCTTAGCTCCATTCTTTCTCTGAATTAAGTAATTGAAGCTCTCAATTGATTATGAGAAGTTTGTGGTCAGTCCCATTAGATGTGTTTATCATGTTACCAGACTTTGTCAGTCTCTGGGTGTTATTATGAACAGCTGGACTATCGAACTGTTGGTTGCGGAGTTTAGGTGAACAAGAGTGTTTTCTATTTTCTCTGAGTCGATACCGTAGGATATCGGCCACAATCTCTATTTCCTTGGAATTGGAAAAAGATTCAGACCTAAACATATGATTAGGAGTTCAAAACAACTATCGTATAGGGAGTTTAGTGTTGTCTAGCCATGAGCTTTCTAAAGGAACTTTGATATTTGGAATAGCGAGTAGCTGAGTAATTGAATTTCAACTGCAATGCCGAATCCGAAGCCTTTCAACACATTTCCTGGATTACACAAAACTGCGTCCAGCTCATTGTGGAGTAGTGGTATTAGCCGCGTTCATGACTGTAATAATTTCCTGAGAGTGTCTTCTTGTATTGAGGGCAGAAAGGAATTATTGTCTTTTCAATTCTCAGTGCAAGACTTGGAAATTATTTTCCTACAGACCATTCAAGAAAACAAGACTAGAAAATTATTTTCCTATAGATCATTCAAGAAAACAATACAAACCTTCTGAAGCTTAACGATATATACTTTTCTATGTTTTCTTATGAGGCCTGGCTATTTCTGATGCCAAGGTAGTGGCTAGTCCTAGCTCTCATGAGTGTGTAACCAATCTGATGGAAGATCTGAGAAAACAGCAACAGCAAAAGGGGGTTTGGTTGCAAATTTTATAATAACAATCTGAGAGTGGTTATCAGATTTTTTTGGGAGGTTCAACATTTGCAGGTATAGAAGACATTGGACCAACGTTGTTGGCACATGGAGTCAAGAAGCTTTTGTTCATAGTTTTGAAGAGCTTCGTGGGCAATGTGGAACAAACTAGCTGCTAAACAAGAATACATCTGGTGACTGAAAACTTACTGTGCTTTTGAAGTTTTTTCTCAGGCCACTGTATCAAAATGTAACAGATCAGGAAATCTGATCATTATTTCTATTAATTTGCAGTAGAAGTTTAAGAAGAGGAAGATACTGTGTGCTCTGTTATTGCAATCTCAATATGATGTGAGTCTTAGTGAATCTTTCAAACCATGGTTAGAATAACTTAAACCTTTCACAAAACAAACAGTCTCTCAAAATTAGTACAATACAGTCTGGAACTGATTTTTTAAAAAACAGGAAAAAATTTGGGAACAAATTTGGGGTAGCTTTTTACACTCTGCCACTTACATAGTTGGCCACAAGGAATCCTGTCCAAATCAAGCTAAGTGGATGTCCCCATCATCTTCTTAGCAGGACTTATCATATTTACAGCACAAATTGGTATTATTTACTCTGAAGCAGGGAGAAAATAATGAGACATAATCATATGGTGTATGGTGTAATTTAATTGTATATTCTTGATACTTTTACATATCTTTATATATCTGCCTCATGTTTGAAGTTTTGTTGTTATATAATATACAAGCATATTGTAGATGAATCTTCTTGTTGTTCTCTATATACACCTTATACACCAAATACAATAGAATGGATATAATTGATTGTTGCTATTAATTCCTTAGTGTTTTTAACTTGTAGTTGCATTCATATCACTTAAATCTGTGATTTTAACTGTATCTTTAGCTCTCAAAATTTTCATATGATATTTTTTTCCGAAGCCTAGTTACATATTTATTATCAACTATATATTTCTGTTATATTCGATTTTATATATGTTGTTTTAATAGCTAGTTGTGGTAAGAAGCTGATTCTCTTCTTTAAGAAAGGTTATGGTTTGTCTTTACTAAGATTATAATGCTTGATTGATATTATGGAGAATCCTATTTTCTGATAATTAGAATTCTGCAATGGCAGATTATGGATGGAGTTTTTGTTGGTAATTATACATTTGGTAGACATAGACAACCAACACTAAAGCTGGTTGCTAGCCTTCTTCACCAGGCAACAATAGATTTGGAACGTGCTGTAGAAGAGAAGTGTCTCCTCTTAACTAAGGTCTAGATGGTTGCAATTTTATTTATTTATTGGGTCTTAGTTTGGAGAGTGGTGTTTCATATTTCATTATGCCATAATTTTGCTAAATCGTGTCATTTTTATTGGTATTTGAAGATTCAAGATGTAAATGAGCTTTCAAGACACGAGGTTGATGAAATACTTGAGGCATATGGCCGCCAGGAGTATTTATCAGCATCTGATAGTATTCGTAAAAGGTAAAGACTAAATGAATCAGGTAGTATGGAGTGCTACCATAGCATACTTTGCATATGATCTTTTAGAAACATAAATTGCAACCAGTCATAATACCTCTTATATGATTGGATAAGCATAAATTCTCTGTGCTGTGTAATCTTTTTTGATGCTTTTACATTGTATTAAGATGTGAAGATTTACTACAAGATGGAAACAGTCAACAACAAGATCATGTTCTTCCATTACATAAGTCAGGACCTTTTTTGCTTCCTCTCTCAACTTTGCCATTGCTTTGTTTTATTCCTTTGCTTATTTGCTTCTATTATTGCTTTAATTAATGAAAAATATTGTTTATATTTTGTAGAGAAATGTGAGTTTTTATCTTTGATAAATAAAACATTGATGCAGCGGTATCTTGGGTTCATGACAATCTTGCATCAACCAAAATAGAGTTGTTTTTTATTTTGTTCTTCTTTACCGGTTGGAGGGATTATGTTGTCTGATCGTCATTTGTTCGAGATAGCATGTGTGATCGTAAAGTCTTATTCTGGACCTATTTGGGATCATCTTCCTATGATCACACCTCGTGTTGTTCGTGGTTGTTCGAGATATGATCCATTTTCTGTCCATGGGTAATGTGTTCGTTGCTTGCTTGGACCTATTTAGACATTCGATGTGCGGTCGCTGATCTTTGGCTTTCAACCATTGCGATCGTAACATGTGTTTCATGGATCTCCCGTGGATTGTTCCCTATGATCGCACATCTTGTTGTTTCCTTTCGTGGATCTTTTGATTCATCTTGGGTCGGACCTATTTGTTGCACACGTTTCCCTCTTGGCAAATGTAATTCTCTCTTGGCCGACCTTTAGAGGCGTTGCCTATATGTAATAACTCGATGTATCTTAAAAAGGGGGGTTGTTGGTTAGAGGAACCTAGATCTGAGAATTTTGCAGATCAGAATTAGGACTTGAGTTTCATTTCATTGTATATGGTCGTAACTGGGAAGGCCTGACAGCCCGACATGTATGTTGTTTGATCTCTGAATAAATATATTGGATTGTGCATTCTCTCTATAAATTTGTGTTGTTGCTTCCCTGTGTTACTTTTAGCTGCGAGGTTGGGCATCTCCTTTGGGGATTCTCCCTCCTTGGCACTGCGTCAAAAATTGCTTATAGTAATTTTTTTCTTAATCAAGAAGGAAAGTATTTTTATTATTAAATATAGTACGGTGGTTGTCAAGTGTTAAAGGTTCAAATAAGCTGGTAGATTGCTGTACTCGGAACTGGTAGAGCTAGGACTGACATAATCACCATGACCATATGGGAAACATATAATATTAATGCTCAAGAGGCCTATTCAATTGTCTCACACAATCTTATCATAACTATCATGACCTGGAAACATATACCAGTAAACAAAATGTATACAGTTCTCAATAATAATCAGGATTTGGGAGTACCCATTAACAATGAAGAAAACCATAAGGTAAAGCTAACACCCAAAACATAAAAGATGTTATAACTCTAGTACTGAACATGCTTATTGAGTATATGTTGTGGAACACAGTCAGGTATGTGCTTCAATATTTCTGTCATTGGAACACTCGTATATATGAGCTGGTAGAATCTGCAACTTATGTGCTTCTTCAACACTTTTGTCATTGGAACACTCGTATACATGAGCTGGTAGAATCTGTGTTAGCTGTAGTTTAGAGGGCGGGAGTAATGCTTATGTTTTAATTAAGAATTACAATGTAATGATACTTGGTTCTCGGGTTGTTGTAGGTTGGGGATTGTTGGTGTACTCAACGAATTGTCGAGCACTTTATATACCCGGATGCCTCCAATAATGGATTACTGTTGTTATGACATTACATAGGAATAAAGTTTATCATTTTGCCAACATTATGTTTATGACTTCCATTTTTATTATTATGTTTTGTGTGTTACTCTACGAATATTTCTATTTACTCTATGCAGGTATAAACATACCCAATAGGGAGTAAACATTTTAGTGCTGTTGTTCGAGCTAGGAGATCAAATAGACAAAAGGCGTGATGGCGGAGTAATGGGCCGATTGTTCGAACAACAAGTGCTTATAACTGATAACCACGTAGACGAAGAGGAAGTAACAAGGGAAGATCAATTGACGCAAGACCTAGTGCGTGCGTGGGAAGTGTGGGTTGACAAGTACGTACGGAGGGAAGCCGGCGAGAGAGTGGTCCTTGAAGGCATCGTACGGGATGAACTCTTTGTGCAACCAGCAGTCTATGATCTTCTTGGAAGCATCCCAAGGTCACTAGCACGAAACTTGATTGAAATAGAAGAACAATGTGCGGCAAGGCAAGGGGAACAATGTCGCTAATAGATATTGCAATGATATGAAGAGAGGAGGAACCATATGACATAAGTAGACAGCATACCTCTGACAAATCGAATAATTAATCCCCCTTCTGTCGAACAAGGATAGAAGGTGATGTACTAGTGGAGAGACAAAAGTAGAAAAGGAAACAAAAATTGTGGTAAGGTCTTTGCGAACCCAAGAATAGAATGAGAGGCAACAACGATTGTAGAGACTAGTGTGCCCCACCTATCTGGAGAATAAACAAAAACACATTTTTCAAGAAGGTTTATTGCAACCCCTACCCATTCTGAGTAGGAAGCAGGATTGTATCTCGATGGATTTTATCACCACCTTGCCCAAAGCCCAAGGCAAAAATTGCATCTATGTTATGGTGGACATGCTTACCAAGTTTGCATACTTCTTCTCGATCACCACTACATATGTAGCAGTACATGTGGTGAATTTGTTCTTCAGGGAGGTATTCAAACTTCATGGGTTCTTGAGAAGCATAGTCAGTGATAAGGACAAGTTCAAGAGTCATTTTTGGCAGGAGTTGTATAGGCTCAGTGACATTGAGCCCACCTTGAGCACTAGTTACCACTGCCAAGTGGACAAACAAACAAAAATTGTTAATAAGTGGGTGGAGGGATACCTTCTGAATTACATATTGGGGCAGCAGAAGGCACGGGTCAGGTGGTTATATTTGTGTGAGTACTGCTATAACTCAACTTACTACATGTCCATCTAAATGTCACCTTTCATGACATTATACAAGTATGACACGCTCGAATTTATGGATTTGCTTTTTGGCGACAGTAGAATGCCTAGTGCCAAGGACCTATTATAGGGCAACCAGGATATTATGAGGTCCTTGAAGGAGAACATCCAGGAAACACAAAATCAACAAATAGTATGTCGATCATCGTAGGGTTGAGAGTTCATTTGAGGTGGGTGGTATGGTATACCTTATGCTACAACACTATCGACAGTCCACTCTCAGGAAGAGTGGAGCCAATAAACTCAAGCCACGTGATTATGGACCATTCAGGGTCATCAGGCGAATCAGTGAGGTGGCTTACATGTTGGAGATGCCAATGGGCAGTTGGGTACATAATGTCATCCATGGGTCTCGCCTCAAGAAGGCGATTGGGCATAATGTAATCCCTTCTACACTGCTACCACCTCTTGATGAGGAGGGGAAATTCATTCTTGTCCCTGAGACTATTATTGATACTTGAGTGTCATGTCCCCTTCTGATTAAAATTGGGTTTGGGTGAACATGAATCCATGTATTCTCCCATGGGTTTCTTGGACAAACTTAAGGAAAATAATTAATTTAATATTTAGAAATGTCCAAATATTCGATATACCAAAAGGACATTCAAATATTAAATTCAATTTTTAGAATCATTTAGTTGGGTGTCAGAATTTGTGTCATTTTGGGAAAATTGTTGCATGATGAATTTTTTAAAGTTTTTGACATTACAACTGGAGAAGTTTTGTTAACTCAATGACAAGTTTTGGCAATTGTCATAATTAAATTAGAAGGAATTCTGAGGGAGTTTGATTTTGAATTTGTGCCAGTTTTGGAAAGTTGCCACAAGATGAATTTTAGAAAGTTTTCTTTGTTACAAGTGGAGGAGAATCTTTGATTACTCAATGAAAGTTTTGGCAATTTTCATTAATGACAACTTTTGGCAACTTTTGTTAGGACAACTTTTGGCAATTTTCATTATTAAATTAGCAGAAATTCTAAAGGAGACGGTTTGAATTTGGGCGCCAAAACCATGCATGCATGAGGGATACAAATATTGGGATTTTGGCATAGTTTGGGGATGTTGATTATCATTTTCTTCTTTACATTTGCAGATTTGCAAGAAGCTTCTTCAGTAGGCGAAACCCTGTTGAAGGAGTAAGCTTGTGAATGGAAACCCATGGGCATTGTATGAGCAAAGGAGAAAAACTTTTCTTTCATAGAGGGCATTCTCACTCAGAGATTGCATTTGGCCTGAAGGAAGTTTGATGGATTGTTGGTTGCTTCGTTTCCAGTTTCTAAATTTACTTTGGGTGTTGTTTGGAGTGTTTTTTAAGCATAGTTTTGTGATTTTTCTATTGTATGAGGCTTATGAACGTGTTACAGCAGTATGCTGCTGTTATTGAGTCTGTTATCAGTCCTATGTATTATTATTTTCATTTGATGAACAAACTATTTCAGTTGGAGAAGTTTGGAGTAGATTGAGTAGCATTATTTTGGCATAGTTTGGTGTTTTGGGTATAGAAGTTTGGTGTGTGAATCCATAGTCAGGTTTCCTGTTATAAATCTGGTTTTCAGACCTGTTATGTGTTGTTCCATGTCAGAAAATCAATGCAATAATTTTTATGGAAAGTTCACTCAATGGTTGTCTATTTTGTTACAAGATTAGTTAGCTAGTTTGGATGTTTTCATTGCATGGAATAACTATTTACAAATCAATTTTTCAGATATGAATTATATTTCTGATATTTTAAGGATAAGGACATTACACCCAGAGAGGAGATTGAGGAGGGTTATCGGGGAGTATTTGGTGAAGTGGAAGGATCTGCTAGTAGAGGATGCGACATAGGAGAGTGAGCAGATTTTGCAGTACCCAGAGTTGAGATTGCTTGAGAACAAGCAATCTCAAGGAGGGCCCTTCCTTAGGCAATTAGTCTACAACAAAGATTGGCTCACAATTAGGGCTTCCCGCAGGTCAAATGAGTGGTTAGGGGATCCAACAAAGGGTTGTGGAGCCTGGCGGGGCTTTATGAGCCATTCCAAATATTCTGAAGCAATCTCCTATTTTTTTTAGTTGGATCCCTATCTTTTAGGAGTCTAAGAGATGACTTGTGATACATTTTGAAACATTTTGGATGGTCTGATACGATTTCCTATTTTGTAGGAGGGGGTTCTATTTTTTTGGAGAGGATTGGCAGTTGACTTGCTATATGTAGACATCACCTAGGGGCCTGGTGCAACATCAATTTCCAGTTGGAGAAGCCACATGATGAGTTTCAGGAATAAAATTAAATATTAAAGTTTTAAACTTTCATATTTAAAATAAAAAAAGTACTTTATGAGTGACTTTATATTAATTTAATAAAGTGGCTAATGAAGGGGCCCACCATGGACCACATGTCCCTAGGTAGAATTAATGTTGTTTTTGAAAAAAGACGATAAACTTAAGAAAGGGGTCATGAAGTGGCCGATCAGCTTAGAGGAGGAATAGTTTATTTAAAAATCAAATAAAACTTTATTAAAATAAAATGAAAAGCCTAAAAGGGATTGATGAGGATTTGGAGCCAATAAAGAGACATTGAGGGCAGCAAAATAATTATTCCAAAGATCATTTTTACAAGTGAGGGTGCATATTGGAGCTCTGGAGAAAAGGGATTCAACAGATCAGGTTGTGGAGATGAGAACCTTCACTATTTTGGAGGCCTACAGGAGTTCAATACCTCCCAAAGGCTGTTTATTCACAAAACTCAATGGGACAGCAAAGGAAATCCATAATCGGGTTGCTTCAGCTGATAGGGTTTCAACATCAAATTATAGTCAAAGGGGCAGATCTGGACATCTCAGAGGTTATATTTTGTATCAATCAATTTCTAAAGCAACTGTACCATCTCCCCATGAGAAAAAGTCTAAGTAGCTAATCCTGGTTCTGGTTTGGATTCGGATTCAGAGAGTCGACAAAATTTTTTTTTTGGGTGGGTTCCGGTACTGCTGGTATATATATAGACATTTTCATATATATATATATATCTGAAAAGGTCAAACAAAATAGAAGTAGTTAGGCTCAAAAGAACAGCTCAATTAGTCCAACTAGTCATGGGAAGGTCGCTGGACAGGTGGTGAATGAAGGAAAACAAAGAAGTGAAGGATGGAATCCCCTTTGCATGCATCAAATGTTGCAGTTCAGGATGGAACCCCTGAGCAGTTCAGGCTTAATCCGTGTAGGAACTGCTGAACACCTACTGAGCGAAGGTCTAGGCTCTGAATTCAAAGAATAACCCATTGGGGCAACCCAGCACTAACGTTACTGCCAGTTGGAAGAAGGCGAATGTGAAGGCTACTTGGAACC
The DNA here is from genome assembly GCA_027943335.1 of Chamaecyparis obtusa. NCBI lineage: Eukaryota > Viridiplantae > Streptophyta > Pinopsida > Cupressales > Cupressaceae > Chamaecyparis > Chamaecyparis obtusa. Next base: position 3,113,998 of record BSBK01000433.1, read on the forward strand.
AGCACCTCTACTCTTAATATTGGATTATCTCTCTTTACTGCCACCTGAAGAGAGGGAAATATACTTATAACCCGCAAAGAGAAGGCGAGAGACTTACTCACCTGAAGATATATATATATATGCATGCATGTATGTATGTATGTAGATTCATACATGTAACATGTCAATGTTCATTCATCATTGGCTCAAAACTTCAAACATATAATAATCATAAGAAGTTAGAAATGTGATACTCATAAAATGATAAATGATAAATCCATAATTGCCAATCAAGTACTCCTTAGATAATCACTAATAAAAATCAGATTATAGGGCTAAGTTTCTGACCTCAACCAACAATTTAAAGTTTGAGCAAATAGAAAGATTTGCATTATGCAATTACCAGTGAGTATAGCGGAAATGTTTTCTGTCATTACACTAGAGGTAAATCAAGTACTCCTTAGACAATCACTAATAAAAATCAGATTACAGGACTAAGTCTCTGACCTTAACTAACAACTTAAAGCTTGAGCAAATAGAAAGATTTGGCTTCAGCAATTACCAGCGAGTATAGTGGAAATGTTTGATGTCATTAAATCTGATACAAATGAAGTCACAACCTAATAGCTCGAAATAGAGTTTTACAACAGCACTCTAATTTGTAAACAGACAATCCAATAGTAAAAATGTGGGACCCGTTTTGGGCACCCACAGCTGTGGATTCTCACGGATCCCTCTGGATCCTGCCTGGATTCCAAATGGGAGTCCTGATTTTGCAATGATTCTGCACTGCAGAATCCACAGAGAATTCGGATTCCTATCCGGAATCCAAACAGAATCGGAATCCATGCAGAACAACCAAGATCTGAGGCAAAACAAGGGGGTTCGGTAACTTAGGAAAAAATGATCAAGGAAACTATGATGGGGCTTGGTACAGAAAAATAATCAGATGAGAGGAAGTCACATTTCATCTAGATCGTTAGGGCTTTCAATTATTCTCTCTACTTGGTGTTAGGGCTTTAGGTTGCTTGGCAACCCTAGATGTTGAGGAATTAGGGATTTGTTTGTGATTACAGAGTTATGTTTCTTCTAGTTGATGCTATTGGAATGTTATCAGAATTTGAAGATCATGATCAGACTTGCTGCTATTACTTTTCTGTTGTATCTAGGCCTGGTATGTTTCCAATTACATTGACCACAATAAAGAGGTCCTGAGTTTCTTGCTTATTCATTAATTTGCATTATAATTGCGTCTTGTTATCATTCCGTTTTTAATCATTATTATCAAAAAATCAGAAAAATTGCATAACACCAAAAGCATTCAGGATACTTCAAAAAACCCCCAAAAAATCAGAATTCAGAAAACTCAGAAAAAAATCAGAAATAGATTTCTCAGACCAGGGGTGGTCATTACAGATTTTGGGCTGTATGGAAAAGATTTATGGTTGAGGTGAGGATGGCTCAATTATGAAGACTCGTTTGAGCAGGGCGATCTTTCTTTTGTGGAAGCTTTATAATATACATGTAAAGAAAGATCCTATAGAGTGGTGGTGTAACCATAGGGGTGAAACTTATGATGATATAATAGTTTTATGTATATTTATATCCTGGCAATTTAACAATCTAGGGTTCTAGGCAGTATCCTGCGGCTTCTCTTCTTCTTTTCAATGTTTATTGGCCACACCTTGAAGACCACTTTGAGTAAACATGTATATACCATCTAATGGAATGACTTTGAGATGTATCAACTAAATGGAACAGTAGACCTTTGTTGATTTCGTAATTAAAAATGAGCTTGGAACTGTTACTTCAAATCTGTGTATTCTGTGATGTATTTGCCAGAGATTAATAACACCATTCCCTTTTTGACAGGAGATATTTGGCTATGATTGAGATGTGTTCTGCTGCGGGATATAGGGAGCAATTAACAACACTCATGTTGCATGTTGTGGAGCATGCACTTAACATATTTTATATTCATTTTGAAAATCGGTAATGCTCAGCATCTATTATATACTTTTTAAATTCAGGAGGTTCTCAATTAATTTTGGCTATGATTAATCTTCATAGACTTTGGAAGTATGATTATTAGAAATAACTCTAGTAGACTTTATGCATACAGATTACAAGTGCCTGCTCATTTGAACCAAGACATGACAAGTTATCTAGATGCAGAAGAAAACATTGGATCCACAGAAGATATAATGTCATTAAATGAAAGGATAGTTCCTATTCTAGAAAGACTAGAAGCTTTGAATGAGGTAACTATATTTATTCTCAAATAATCTCTTTTTAACTTTTGGTTTCTAGACTCTTTGATATGTTTTGATGACTAAATAATGTCACTTTAAGTTTTAATTGTGAAGGTTGCCTGGAAGGTTTGCTCTCTGTATTGTTATGTAATGCATTTATCTTTGTTTTGACTTGTAATTGTTGTGTGGAAAGTATGGGAAATAGCCAAATCCGTTCTTCTTTAGAAACTGTTTAGCTAGAGGCTTTGGGGATTTTTATTCTTAGCTATTTTTTCTAATTAATAAATCTGGGACACCATTCGGCCCAGGAAGATTTGTAACACAGATGGGGGACTTGTTCCCAAGTGTGTAGCATGCATGTCTTTTTGTTCTGCTGCTGCACTCTTATGGGTAATTGTGCACACACAGCACTATAAACACTAGAGAAGCCATAAACAGAGAATTAGAAAGAGAAAAAAACTATAAACATGTTCTTTTGCAGCTTGTTATTAAAAAAATCTTAACTTGAGTTAATAGTGTCTAGTCTTATTTCGAATACTTTTGTTTTCAAATAGTGTGACTATTAATCATAAGGATGCCCTTTATATTAGATTGTAATGCATCTTTTCCTTATATATATATATAGCTATGTTACCTCGAGTTCCGGGGATGGGGGGACAGGGAATGGGTTTCTGGGTTTTTTTTTTGCCAGAGCAGGGGACGGCTATATATATATATATATTAAAGTTCCCAGGCTCGGACTCGGCAAGGCTGACTGGGCTATGACTTGACAATGACTTAGAAAAATGAAAAAACCCTTGAAATTTAGAGATTTTTAATGATTTAAAACTTGTTTCTTGCACCCATTATTGAATAAAGCTTAAAGACACTATAACATCATCAAATAGAAGCTAATTTGATCACATACATAAACATACATCCGTCACATAAGTACAAACACAAATTGTAGTTGAAGGAAATTGAAAACATAGATATATAGAATTATAAATATTGTCAAATGTATATAAAATCCATGAAATCCATGACATGAAATGTTCCCAAACATATGTGTAAACAAAAAAAAGTCTATAGCTTAGGCTCTAGCTTAGCCTTAGCCTTATAGTAGTCCGTCTACCTCCTACAAAAGCGTCTAAGCTAGGTCCTGGATGACCGAGTAGCCAAAGTCTCCGCCTGTGAGGTGCCACAATGATCAACATTAGTTGTGCCTATGATGGATCGTGCTCTATCCTCCTCTGCCATAGCCACAGCCTCAGCCTCTCTGTCTCCTTGGTCAACCTACTCATGGTCCTCAGTGAAGATGGGATCGGTAGACTCAATGAGTCACATAGACCCAGGATCGATCTCTGTTAGTGAGATTGGAGAGGAGTAAGTGTCCAAAATTTATTTGGTCCTAAGGCAGAAGTTGTAATGAACAAAGGCAAGATTATTCAACCTCTCCACAGGCAATCTATTATGCCTCTTCGAGTGGATGTGCTCGAACATGGACCAATTGCGTTCACTTCCAGAAGCATTGCCTGACTGACTCAAAATACGGATGACAATTTTTTGAAGGTTTGGGGTTGAGGGCCCAAACATTTGCCACCATCTCTTTGAAATAAAGAAAAGAAAAAAATTAGTCTCAGTTCCAACTTTAAGGCTAAATTAAAAAGTCAAAAATTAAAATGCATAAGCCATAAACTTAATAATATATTTCTACCTAGCTGCAAATCTGTCTGAGCGTTTGTGCACATCTTGCTTGAGAAAATCACCCCTTCATTATTATATTTATCCAGCTCAATCATTGTAGTTGAGGTTCTGCCATCATTACACATCTTTTGTACCACTGTATATAGGCCACTAAGAACCTCCTCATCCGCCTTGAAGTCATGACGGAAACAAAATGTCGTATTGAGATAATAAACTACTGCATGGATGGGCTTGTGAAGTTGGTTTCTCCATCTCTTATCAATTATCTCCCAAATGGGGCCATACTTATCCTCAACTCCTGCATATATGGGTCTAATGACCTCCTTGCCCTATCCATGCCCTCATATATATATATCTCATAGAGGGCTTCTCCCCATCAACAACTCGTAGAACTACTACGGGCTCAATGACCTATAGATAATGTTAAACAAAAACAGTTAAGTCACAAATTAAAAAAAATAAGCAAAATTGTCAAGTTGCAAACAAAAAAAAAATATGCATATAAATTAAAAGTAAATACTAAATACTAAATGTTAAATTGTAATAAATTTACCTCCATAATTCTCCACAAGGGGTCCAAAAAGTTGGCTTATCAAAAATGCAATCTACCACAGCTTTCCCTACAGTGGTCGTAGCATAGGATGAGGAAGTCCACTTCTCACCAACAAACATGTGCCTCAAAGGTCCCCTTGATTTCATCAAGGATTTTAGTGAGGAAATTTGAGGCAAATCTCATGATACCAAGACGAGCCAACTCGTTTTGCCCCATATATTGCCTCATAATGCTAAGGACCAATGCATGATTGTAGATAAACTTGTAGATATTTTTGGCCCTTTTAATGCATGATTTCACCCATTCAAGCTTACCAATATCATCCAATATGAGGTCAAGGTAATGGGCCGCACATGGAGACCAAAAAAAATTCAGATTCCTCTCCATCAAAAGTTTACCTACAACAATTTTAGATTAATTAAAAATTTATGTGTTAATTTTTTTAAAAATAAATTCATAGATGCCTCTCCATCAGAATTTAAAAACTTAAAAGTTTACTTGCAGCAACATAACTTGCTGCATTATCCCTTACCACCTGCACCACGTTTTCTTCCCCCACCTCGCGTATGACTTCCTCAATAGCCTCACATAAGTATGTGACATTTTTTACATGTGAGGAAGCATCAATGAACTTCAAGAACATGGTCGCTCCTGAAAATAAAGAAAAATAATTATCAATTATCATGGATTAATTAACAAATCTAAATCTAAATTATTCAATGCATTTAGGGAAGTAGAATGATCAATCACCTCCGGCGGAAACAAGAAAATTTAGGAGTGTTCTATTCCTCCTATCCGTCCAACCATTTGTCATAATGGTGCAACCCTTTTGGCTCCAAGACTGTCGGTGGTCCTCTAGCTCAACTTTCATATCCTCAACCATTTCTAACAAGAGGGGGCCACTTAACTCAACATCAGTAGGGGCTTTAAACCCCACCCCACAAATGGTTACGACATCTACCATGCCTTGCCAATAAGGAGACCTATCACAAATAGATTATGATTAGACAAAGTAGAGTTCAACTTCAAAGTTTCAAACTATAAATTTTAAAATTTACTTTTAAACTTATAGCAATCAAATCAAAACGAATTACCTGGCTGCAATAAATGGAATGTTGTAAAAGTACCAAAACTTGCAAATTTGTTTTCTCGCAACATCATGAACCTCCTTGTTCCAACCCATGCTCTCAACAGAGGGTTGTGTGCTAGGAGTACTGCATGGAACAAAAAAACTGTCCAACTTGGATCTCTGGCTAAGTTACCAGGGTTCGCCCCTAACCCCTCCGAACTGGACCAAGTTTGAATTGGTCCGTGGTTTAGGTCCAGTTCGCCTGTGGGTCTGGGCAGGGTCCGGATTTTCGGACCCAGTTCGAACTTGTGGTCCAACAATTCGAACCCGGGCGAACCAGGAAGACAAACGGCGAACCCCGTACGAACTTCGGCGAACTTTGGGGCACAAACGTCACTTTAGTGACATTTTTTTGCAAATTTTATAAATTTTTGACATCCGGAACCCTAAAAGATGGATATGAAAGGATAAGTTTTTTTTTGTTCATGGGCGGGAGAATTTATACAAATATAACATTTAAGTATAAGTTTGGTTTATTTAATTTCTTATACTTTAAGTTATATTTGTATAAATTATAAAATATAATACTTCCAGGATGTTTGGGATAGGTTCCAACTTCATAGGAGTTAAGATGTAGATTCTAGATTTTAAAAATTCCAGACTTAGACAAATTTTAGGATTCAGCAAGTGTAATGTCCCCGTTTTTAGACTTATGGGATTAGCTTGGTTTGGCGACCCTCACAGGCTAATCAGGTGATCAGAGGGGGTCAAATGGTGGAGCCAGCGTTGGGATTCCATTTTGGAGGTTCAGATTATCAAGTTTGCTCTTCGTTCAGATCATTTTGGTCAACTTACTATTTTTAGTAAGTGGTATTTTGGGTATGGCCAGGATTAGCAGGGTGTCTACTTGGAGTGTCAGATATCTTAGGATCAAGTTTCAGATAATCTCCAGTTTGAAAGACTTACTATTTTTAGTAAGTCTATTTTTAGCAGTTGGCTATTTTTGGCAGTGGGTTATTTCCGGCAGGGCAGTTTGCATTTGAGGCTCTAGTGTTGGAAATAAGTTTGTTTCAGTTGGTGGGATTCAGAGGCTTTTGGTTTTTAAAGTTATCGTTATTAAATTAAATTATTTTAATTTAATAACTTTAACACTTTATAACTTTAATGTTATAAAGTCAAGAGGTCATTTAAAAGCCTTTTTAATGAAAAAAGTGAAATTGTGCTTTTTCCGAAAAAGCTATATATTCTACTCGAGAAAACACTTTCATTCATCTATTGTTGAATTATGAATTGATTGAAGTTGTGAGAGAAACTACTTGGCTAGGGTTTTGAGGACTGATTCCTCTTTTGGCAATTTGAGCCATTATAGGTTGATGGTGAATTTTGCACCTGTATTTGAGATCGTAATTCAGTGCTGAGGTATACTGGAATTCTGAGAAGTTTTATTCTACAAGCAAATCAATTTATTCATTCTGGGGTTTAATTTGTCTTCCTGCTGAAATTCTGAAATTGTTTGGAGGAGTTACTGTGATTCTTTAGTTGGTAATTGAATTTCGAATGTGCTGAGGGTTTTCCAGTTGTCAAGAGATATTGAATAGACTTGGCTGCATTTCATTGGAGGACCTGCGAAATTGTTCCAAAGCATTCTCAGCTCTCACGTGAGTGCTGTGTGGAGTCTTGGCAGGTTGCGTGGAGTTTTGTTGGCAACAACACTCCTTCCTTTCAGCTCACGTGACTGCCTATGCAGTCGTTCTATGCTGCAAGGAGGCTGTGTAAATATCAGGACAGTCACGACTACATTAAAAGATGCCACGTGACTGTTATATGTTGACGTTTTTATAATCTGGGCTGAGTCATGACATTGGTGAAGGGTATCATACTTAGTCAAGAATGCAGCATTTGCCAGGTGCCTTAAATTCCATGTTAAATAATTCTGAAATTATACAATTTGCAGCTAGTGTAATAAATGTGTAAAATTTGATGTGTAATAGAGTTTATGCAGAGTTTTGTATTGTTCTAGTTGGATATCTGAATTTGAAGAAAGTTATTTTAAAATTGCAAATTAAAAGTAAGTTCAAACAAGTGTTTGGAAATATTTTGAATTCAAATTAAGAGGATTCAGAAGAGCCAGCCAAGGTTCTTTACAGCAAGCCTTCAGCAGGTTACCTCCCACAATCCATCATGGCTTTCTAAGGTCAAACCGAAGTTGGGAAAATGATTCTCAAAGGGTTTTAACTCGGTTTATCACAAATCAATTGGTTTCGACCCCATCTCTATGACAGACTTAGCTTAGCTCTCACCCAAATCCCATACAGACATGACTTCCCAACAGACCAAAATCACTCAAACCTCATTTGCCAGACCCAAGGACTTGAAAACAGCCACCAACAAAGATATAAATGTTAGATATTGGTCCTTTTGTGTTGGATATATCATATACATGTTAGATATAACTTATATGAATATCTAACATTTATATCCAACACAAAAGGACCAATACTTCAACACAATACTTTTACATCTTTATGTCTTATATACCCCCATCCCCTCGTCACCTCGTCCCCTAGGGTGGTGTAACTATGACTTGAAGTATATGATGGTATGATCATGATTCATGATGCTATGATTACAAGTTTATGGTGTTTTTGTTGTTTAAATGCTGTTTTTATGATACTATGTGACATTCTTATTTTTACTCTTGCTTCTAGGCTTCATAAATATGTATATATATAATTTTAAAATTTTTACATGTATTTTCAAACTCGAACCCAAACCCCTTTTCAAAATTTTGTCGAACTTGCGAACCGGTTCTTCGTACCCGAACTTTGAACCGAACTCGAACTGGTAACTTAGATCTCCGGACTCTGGCACAAAAGGTAATAGTGCCACTAGGAGGAGTAGAAGTAGAAGCACTAGCACTAGCAGAAGCACTAGGACAAAAGGGAGGCATGGCAAAACCCTCTCCACTTGATGCATTCATGGTCAAAGAATCCCCATAGGAGATGTCCAAGCATGTAGCCAACACTAACAAAACGGAAATACAACACAACAATATATGACAAAATTTAACTTTTTATTATCATCAAAAACCAATTACATGCAACATGCCGAGTTGTAAGGCCTTCTCGGTTATGGCCAAATACATCAGGATATACACAAGATCCCTCAGGATTCAACTGCCTCCTAAACTAGTCGAGATCTACAACACAACAACTATCTGGTAGGAACACTGTAAGAACCCTTCAAGGCTCTAACTGTTGAACTGACTATGCTTGTTTTGGGGTTTTATTGTTTTCCATTTTTTTTGTGTTTCTGAGGTGGTTTGACATAAAAAGCAATACATATGCTGAAATAAAACTTCTCAAAATTAACACTAACAATACTTTGGGCATAGAAGACAATCTTTATCATTCTTCCTTCAATACATAGCACTAGAATGTTTTACATTAAAAAGAATACCCATTTTCATTGTAGAAATTACTTTGAAACCCTTGTTGGCCAAAAAAGAAAGCATACAGTAGCTCGTATCTCCTTCTATCAGCAACCAATCTCCAAATTGATGGTATCAATCACTGTGGTTCAGCTAGGCGTCCCTCTTAGGAATTCTTACTGATTTTTTTTTGTGCCTCCAACAAAATCAAACCAGATGTGGAAGAGAGGGTAGGGCAAATGAATAACCAACAAAAAATAATGTTTCGAACAACCATGAACAACCAATAACTCTTCAATTTGATGCCCTCAATCAGCTATGAGAATATGCCTCCAATCTATCAATAACATCTACGAATAATCCTTCCAATCAGCACAATAATGACTCTTGAATGAAGCCAACCCGATTAGCAATATCAGGCGAATATTTCACATCCTTTGACTGCTGTTACAAAGAATATGCAACGCTCTCCAATGTCGATAAGCTTGAAAGACTGCAGAAACCCTTGGTTTCTCACAAACTCCAATGCTCTAGAGAAGAAATTTCAATCAAAGCATAAACATATTATATCCCGTGAGAATGAGCTCTTAAGTCCCTTTTATTCTTTTCTTGTGAGAGGTCAAACACTTTCCTGACCAATGTCGGATAAAGGATATATTCCCACATTTAATTTTTTCACTTAAAACTCCATAGTTGGTGCACAAATAATTCTTTTAAAATTAATTGTTCACTTGGCCCCATCTATGATAACTTGACCCATCACTTAAGTGACTTAAGTTATAATACAAAATTATATTATAACTTAATAATATAAGCCCAAAATTATTAATATTTATTTTAGTCAAATAAATATTAATATCTCCATTATTACTCATCATCTTTGCACGTCATCTGAACTGGGAGCTAACATGATCAAGCCGCATATGGCCATACCCCATTTCTAAAAATAGTAGGGATCCCTCTCTGAGCCTCTCAAAACTTACTATAAATAGAAAGACGTGCTATAAATAGCAACTACTGCATATGGAGTCCTGGAGACCTCGAACAAAAGCCAAATCTACAAAATTCCGACCACTGGAGAAGCTACATCCCTCAAAGGACCCTCTAACCAACTGTACTAACCTACGAGGGTAAATTAATAGGCTAATCCATTGAACTCTAATGCTCACAAAAATGGGGACATTACAAACACCAAGACAAGAGCTAAACTTGTGCTCGCAAGCTACCCAAGCAATCTTCTTGTTTCCTAAGCCACACTCAGCTGCTAGCTTCTTAGTTCCACACTTTCCTTGCTCCCTCCTTTTTCTCCCTTTTTTTTAATCGTACCCATACCCTCCTTTTATACAACATAGCCACAAGTTGGCTTTACAAATAATAAATCATAAAACATCAGTCGGCTTCAAGAACACAAGACCAAACATGTTATCCTTCAAGTCATCTTGCAACAGTCATTAAATTTGCATAGGAGAAAGAACCAATCCAAATTTAGGTCCTCACACATCCTAATGGTCGATCCTCATCACGAGGAATGTGACCCAAATTAAATGCACATGTCGGCCAACCCAAACAATCCAAGTAAACCAGTTGGTGAACCAGACCACTGAGCTTGTCAGAATATCAACCGAGCAACATAGAACAACAACCGATGCCACTCGGTAAAGAACACCAAAACTGAGTTCGAGCTTGTCGGTGAACCCAAAGTAGGAACATCCACCGAGCACTCCAATGCAGCTATTGAGCACACATCGAATCACTGAGTCCGTCGGAGAAGCAACACAACTTCTAATTGAGAACTACTACCAAATGACCAAGAATCTCAGGTCTCCAACCGAGTTCACCACTTTAAATAAAATCAAACTCTTAACATGTTATTTGGTTGATATAGGATTGCCAACTACCCAAGAATGCACCTGTATCACCAACACAGCCTACAGATGCGGCTAGGGATGCAGATGAATGGGAGCCAATAGCACTTAACTCTTCCAATTGCCTCTTTCTAGTCTCCTTTTCTTGTTCATGTGTTTCTAACTGGACATAACAAAAGTGTTTTGCCTTGGCAATTTGTTTTTTTACATACCTCAATATCATGACTAGGTATGCTGACAATATGGCATTTAAATCTATTGATGCCACTATGATTAATTTCTTTACAAAAACAACATTTTGTTTGAGTTTTTTGTCTACCAAGAAAGTTTTCAATATATTTTCAAGCTTCATCTTTTCGAAGGCATTAGGAAAAATTAATGTTTTTAAAATGTGAAGGATGTTGCAATAAGATAATTTTTTAAAGTTATAAGCTAGTAGAAAAAATCAGCAAACCCTACATTTTTTCAGAAAAAATTGTAAATACATGTTTACAATTTTTTTCTAAAAAAATGTGGGGTTTGCACTTTGCTATTATTCTACTTCTCTCATTGAAGTATGCATTTTATATTTTAATAGAAAACATTCAAGGTTTGGAAATTTAAATTAAAAAAAATTAACAAACAAATGAAAAATCCATAAACAACCCCCAAAAACCAACAAAATCTACAAAATTCAAAACTTACCTCTTTCAAATGAGTTGTGAAGTCTTGCTATGGACTCCTTGATGCTCTCAATGCAAACCTATGACCTCCTCAATGTGATTTGTGGACTCCTTGATGCTCTTCTTTCCCGTTGGTTGCAAACCTATGGTCTCTTGTTTTCCTTCCTCTCTCACTTTTCCTTTTTTCTTCTCACAACTAGCAAATAGATCACCTTTTAGGGTAAAATGAAAAAGATATGCAAAAAAAAGAATGGAAAAAAGTTTTGTTTTTTATGTTTTTTTCTTGGCAAAAACGCTGGCTGATGTGCGCAAGTCATAAGACAGACTTTGCGCGTCATGCTATGACTCGTTAGCTCGGTGAGCCATGCGAGTTATGAGCCATGGCTCATGACTCGCCGGGTCGTGCCGGCAGGTCATTATGATTCCTTTTCCTCTCCACAGCTCACTGACTCGGAAAACTCGCACAACTTGCAGCAAGTTCATGAACTTTGATATATATATATATATATATATATCTGAATTTTCAAATATATTCATGAATTTCAGAATTACATAACATTGTAACATTCATCATAGCAACATAATTGTCAATGCCATTCATCAAATCATCATAAAAGATAGCATCGAATTGAATCATCATAGAATAGGAACATAGGATGACATCAAATGAATCAAATGAGAGTTCAATTTTCAATTTCATACGTTCATAGATATAATTTCAATTTCAATTTCATACATTCATAGATATGATTTAAATTGACACAGTGATTAAAATAGTAAACTATGATCTTAAAACCATTTATTAATGATTCAATGGTTTTGTTAACCATTGATTGTCACTTTGTCAGTGACAATCAATGATTAACAAAACCATTGAATCATTAATCAATGGATATTTTAAAATTTTTACCTCTGAGAATGATTGTTGAAGCTTGAAAGTGAAAACGGGCTGAGAAACTTCTTATTTCGCTGCAAGTGCAAAATCCTCCATTGCAAGTTGTGCAACTGCAACTTCCTTCTTTCCTTCCAAATGCAGTAACAAAGGGGCAAAAGAAGCTTCAAACTCTTGAGGTTTCTCTGCAAATGCAACTTCAAACTCCTATTTCTCTCCTGTAATTTTTTTGTTGCAAACCTAGCGTGCAAATGTGCATGTAGACGACGAGAGATTTCAATGTTTTAAAAGTTAAAACTTTATAAGTTTATGTCATAAAACTTATATTTATATATCAACATATTACTATTAGGGTTGCATTATGTGGGGTCTACAGAATTATAATTTTTTTTTCAAATTATTATAAATAGTCGTTGGAAACTCCAATCCGTCCTCGAGACGGTCAAGGGATGGCTTTGTTGTCCCTAGTCGTTCAGGGGACGGTCAACGCCACTAGGAAATGGTTGATGACATTTATGAGTTTTGGAAATGGTTTCCAATTTTTTTGACCGATCAGGGATGGCTTGGAAACGTCACCGACTGTCCCCTGTCCTAGAAATGGTTTCCGTTTCTGAAACTTGGCCATTAGGGGTGGAAACACGTTTCCAGGACAGATATATAGTTGGGTTAATTGTATGAGAAGTACCAATGGCCATTCCAATGTGAACTTTTTGTCTTGTGCTTGTGAATTTGCTTCATCCAATTCCTATCATTGTTTATTATTGGCTGTTTAGAAATGATAAAAAAAAAAATTTGAAAGAAGAAACAAAGCTATAAATTTGTTGTTTTGCTATGAAGTCACTTTCTGCCAATCATTACTTCAAATTTTTCTCGTTTTCAAGTTTAACAAGTCTAGTATCCTTTTAATGCATTGGAAAATTCCAAAGATTGAAATCGTCTAGAATCCCAAGCATGGTTGATTGAATATGTAAATGCTGTTTTAAGAATGTTTATATGGGCATGGGACTTGATGAAATATTGAAAGAAAATAATATTTGGAGGTTTCTTGTTATGCTCTTGCTCTAAAATCATCTAATATCAGTTTTTTGAAACAACTGAGAATCTCATCTATGGTTCACAAATAGAAAAGAAAAAATGGTTGTATGGAGATTAATTGCCCATATGCATCAATCAATTTTTTGTCATGACTAAAGCGATGCATAACATTAGAGTATTTTTCTAAATGGCTATAGGTTATTTGTTACTAGTACTTTCCAAACCACAAAAAAGTAAATCTGAGTAGCTCAAAAAAATGTTCCCAACTTTATAAAAATTGCAAAATGAGATTGCAAAAACATACCAAACAGACTTAAATAGTTGTTTCTTTGGGCCAATTCGCCCATAAAAGCAGATATCGAGAATAAAGCACGCCATGAGAAATTTCCCAAATTTTTCAGTAGAAAGCACGTTTTGATAAATCACCGAAATGATTTTTGACCACAAAAATTATGAGAAAATTGAAGATAGGGATTCTTTTGTCTTTTTGAATTTTCCATTACTTTTGGGTTAAAAGAATTTTGCATTTCTAGGTTTCTTTCAATTTCTATGGTGATTTATTCCTCAACCCTATTCCAATCTTTTTGCTGAATAAAATCCCAAAATTTTCTAAACTAATTCCCTATTGATTGAAAAAGCATTTTTGTTTTGGTTCGCCTAGTTATTCCCTAGAGTGCTTTTCTATTATAGAATCCATAGTCTTTAAAAATTTATCTCTTGTTGCCTCACACACTAACTTTCTCCTTGACTAAATTGTAATAATTAGAATCTGTCAAATGAGATTGTGACTCATAAAATGTTGAATTAATCTTAATAAAATTGCTACCTGAAATTTTCTATTATTTTTAGGTGATTAATTTTATTTTTTGGTAAAAAATACTAGGTTGCTTGGCTGAATTTTTTTGGAGGTTTGGGTTCGTTAGTACAAAAAAATGTAAAAATCATATATATATATATATATATATATATATATATGTATATATATATATATATATATGTATGTATGTATGTATGTATGTATGTATGTATGTTTACTTCTACTTGAGAAGCAAAGTTCTCAAACAAAGGAAATAAAAATGTGTAATATTGATTTTAATCATGTTAAAAGTTTCATTAATGAGTTGGAAAAATATAACTATGTGAGCAGATCTTGATCTTGGTAATATTTGGGCCAAACCAAGACTAGAACCCAAGCCTGCAGGGAAGAACTTGGTTAGAAATAAATATTTAATGTTTCATGGTTAATTTTTTCAGTGTTTCTTTTTGCTTTTTCTCTATTTCAGACCTATTTTTTCCTCAACCCAAATTAATCCCGATAAAAAAAAAAAAAAAAAAAAGTTTTGGTGCTGAGTTGTTTCCATCAAAGATTTCTGCTAGTACATTTTTTGTTATTATGGTTTCCCCTTCCCAAAGATACGTTTTTGAATTGGTACAAATTTTCTGAATTGGTGCAAAGAAATTCCATGCTTGAGATCATTTGAAAGCTTTCAAAGCTAGTTATCCACTCAGAAAGGCACTGTTATAGACAAGGCATTTAGATGAAATGTGAAAATTTAAGTGGGGAAGCATGTCTCATAATTATATATCCCACATTGGTGAAAGAGGAAATTTTTTATTGTGTTTATAAACAAGCCAACTGGCCATACATAATGTGTTAGTAATAGTGCATGCTTTCCATGGCGAATTCGTATAGTCTCTCTTCTCTTGTGTTCCCTTCTCCTACATTCATATCATTTGTCCACGGGCTCCATGACATGTACCTTTTGACCAACCTCTAAATTCTCCTTAAAAAATGCTCCAGTAAGCAAAAAATTGATCACTTTTTGCTGGGCTCCATAGGGATTGAGATGGATCGTCTCCCTCCCTTTCAGTACTCTCTTGATGCTCCTCACTTTCTTCTCCCATTTAGATAGGAGCTACATAGGTGCATTAGGACCGACATCTGAAGCCATTTCATTCACACTACTTGGGTTAAACCCCACAGGGGTCTTTGCCCAAAGATGGTGTTCTATGTTGAGCACTTGGAGCTGAAGGACGGATTGATTGTCTGTCCTTTTACTTATCCCACCATTGGGCGCATACCCTCCAGAGCCCTCTTGGTTCCTTCCAGTGGGCTCTTGTCGTCTTTGCATTGAGACTAACTATCAACTGGCTAGGGAGTATAGGATTTGCCAGTTATGCTGCATGGACGAGGCTAAGATAGAGGATCACTTTATTTTCCGCTGCCCTATATAGTATGAGATCAGAGGTATATTTTGTTGCCTTCTCAGGGGAGTTTAGTTCTGTTGATGTGAGTTTTGTTCCACTACATGTAGAATCAAACACTCAATGTTTCAAAGTGAAACACTAAATACTCAATCCTCTCTTGAATAAGGTCACTTCTCATGCTAAGCATGCAAAGTAAGATGATGAATGACTTTAAGGTTCCTTCAATTGTGGATACTTGCTTAGTGAGGTAATGTGATTTGCTGGTAATCACTTAGGGGACTTACGCTAGTTCATTCAAGACTTATCAACTGCTTCTATAGATTTGGCTTTACAATGTGCAATGAAAATATAGTTTTTGATTTTCCAACTCTTGAACTTTCAACTTAAACTTAAACTAGACTTCTACTTCTACTTCTTACTACGAATGTAAGGAAGTATGGATGATCTTGGACTCTACCAGGTACAATCTTGTCAGCGACTCCAACCATTCAGTCCAAGCTTCTAAGGGTATACTCAAATGGTTTTCAAATCAATATCTCCTCTTCAATCCCATCAATGGATGCAAACTAAAGATTGAATATCAATTGAAGTTAAGTACAATCACTAGTTCACCACACAAGGCACACTTACAATCAACAAGAGGCTAGTGGCCTAGTTTATAATTGAGTCAAGCAAGTAAACATCCACAATTTCTTTCACCAACTAAACTACTTCAACATGAAATGAAATCTACTCCAAGTGAGGGGTTGAAGAAACCATGCAACACTTCAAAGCAACATTAAGTAATTCACTACGAAGACCAACGACGAATCATCAATCACTTTGATAACATTATGACAATAGTTTCTACAAGTCTCTCCCTTAGCTAACCTAATCTAATCTCCTAAGCTTATATGTTACAAATGAGAAAGCCTCAGCCTTTTATAGTTGTTCTATTACAATGAAGGGCCAAGATCGATTCAAGATCAAGAGCCAGGATTTATCCCTACAAACCCTAATTAGTGTTGCCACCCTATCAGCCAATTACATGACGGCACCAACCTGTGGGCCAATAAGAAAATTACAATGCTTTTGACAGCTAATGAGAAAATTGTACACTTGGCATAATATGATTGGAACATGTGTAACTAGAATTTTCTGATTAGTAGAAGACAAGTAGGCACCACCTCAACACTTATCTTGTAGACTTGATCAATCTTTTGGTGAAGAGAAAATATCTCTTGATACTCGACATTATCAAGCCTTTGATTGTGATGGCATATTCCCAAATTGCTTCATCTTCTCAAATCTTCTTTTTCTTGGAAATTTTCTCATTATCATGACTTGAACTTGCATTTTGAACTTGTAAACTTGGTGTCTTTTTCAATTCTTCTTGAACTCTGATGAAATCCTCCATGTAGCTGGATCCTTCAAAGCAAACTTGGATTTCCAGAGGAAATTCAAGTTGATGAAAATTTCTTCTCTAATTCTTCTTCGTTCTTGGATTCCTTCCTGATCTTGAACTTGAATTGCACTTTGATAACTTGATGTTGAATTTCCTTCTTACTTGAAGCCTTCGACAAGCCCTCTTGCTTGAAATCCTTAGTTTGAGCCATCTCCTTGCATCCACTTGAAGTGTTGAAATTTTAAGCTTGATCTCGCCACAAGCTCCTTGCCCTCCTCGTATCTCCTAAGCTTCTCCTCCATCAATGATCATGTTGCAAAACCACAAAAGAGGCCTCATTAATCTCAAGAAGTGACGAACATAAACAAAATGAGGAAATCTGAAAGTTTTTTTTAAAGAAAATACATCAACATCATGAAAATCTTGAAAATAGAAGAGGATTGTTGTAGGCAAGAACTCATTCTGGGGTTCACGAATCGAGAATGGCTAGAAGGGGGGTGCTCAAGTTGATGCTTTGAACCATGCCTAGAGTGAACCCCAATGAAGGAGGAGGTAATAAGCTGACAGGGCTACGTGGTGGCATGATTCTAGTGTTGATGTTGATGTTGGAATGGTCCCAAAGCTTGGTGGCCTCCTGAATGTAAAGATCAAGGCACCTCTAATTGTTGAATCTGAAAAATGTCACAGAGGGACTTGTTGTCAGGTTTCCACACCATCTCCCCATTACAAATGGGGACCCCCGAAAGTTATATAAGACAAGGGATGGCACTCCCTCTTCATTGCAGAGGGGATTCAAATGTTATATAAGTGATTTATAATGTTTGTGGCATTATTTTGTTGCTGTCTGTTGAGGGAAAATCAACAAAATTGGTGAAAGTTGACAAATTTGTAAGCTATCAAGCTGTTCTGTATCCAAGTACCCAAAATGTTTTGTTAATGTGTAAGTGTACTCATGACTTACTAAAGGATTTTCTATGTTTGCATTCTAGACCATACTCAAATGGTACTGTTTGTTTCCTTGATACCTGCAGATTTTCCATTTATAGCAGTACTTTCCCATTTTGTTACTGGAAATGAAATCTTTCCATGATTCTGACGATTTTCTTGACCTTCAACATTTGCATTCTTCTTTCAAGTATTTGTGTTTTTCTCCAAGGATTATTAGCTGGCTTCATTGTTAAATTGTTTACAAAGGTAGATGCAACTCTTTTGATTGCGTGTATGCATCAACGAAATTTAGACGAGTACCAAATGTTTTAAAGAATTCCATAAGTAAGTAGAATTTTAACTTATATGTGTGATTGTGGGAAGATAATTTCAAGTCAATATGTTGTTAATGGTACAGCTACAGATAATGAAAGAGTATGGTTAATTTTATATCTATTATGGACTATAGAGGACCTAAGTAGCTGGTCAATAGTCCATGAACTGCTCAGCAATAAGCTATTGTCACTAGAAAATGTCTGACCCATGGTAGCAAAAATCTATCTTGGGAGTGACTTAGTACACCAATTTTTTTTTCACCAAGTAGACAATCAGAAACATTGAAAAACTCAAAAATAGAGGGAAAATGGTGTATCATGCCATATTAAGGAAATGTTCTAAAAAAGGTTGCTTTTCATCTGGTGGAGGTGAAAAACGTTTTAACCTTTTATGTTTTCAAACTAGAGTGGGGGTCTAAGGTTGGAAGCTCCCAACAGAGTTGGGGGGCAGTGGTCCTCATGGAGTTTTTGGGTCAGCACCATTGGTTCATTCATTGTAGGCTTTGAGGCCAAATGAATCTTCATGGTGCATTGCATTTTTCATAATTTTATCACTTTTAACCAAAGTTCCCAGACTCAGACTCCGCAAGAATGACTTGACTTGTGACTTAACAAAATGAAAAACCCTTGGAATTTAGAGAGTTTTAAAGATTCAAAACTTGTTTCATGCATCCATTGTTGACTAAAGCCTAACGACACTATATCATCATCAAATAGAAGCTAATTTGATCACACATAAACATCCATCACATAAGTACAAACGTAAATTGTAGCTAAAGAAAATAGCAAACTTAGATATATAGAATTATAAATATTGTCAAATGTATATAAAATCCATGAAATCCATGACATCAAATGTTCCAAACATGTGTAAACAAAAACAAGTCTATGGCTTAGGCTCAGCCTTAGCCTTAGAGTAGCCTGTATCTGTCCTACAAAGGCGTATAAGGTAGGTCCTGGATGATTGAACAGCCATAGTCTATGCCTGTGAGGTGCCACTCAGACCAACATCAACTATGTGTGATCGTGCTCTATCCTCCTTTGCCATGGCCACAACCTTAGCCTCTCTATCTACTTGGTCAACCCACTCAAGGTCCTCATCATTGAAGACAAGATCGATAGACTCAGTGAGCCACTCGAATTCTAGATCGACCTCTAGTGTGATCGGGGTGGAGTCACTATCGAAAATCTGTCTGGTTCTAAGACAAAGGTTGTAATGAACAAAGACTAGATCATTCAACCTCTCCACATATAGTTTATTACATCTCTTTGAATGAATGTGTTCGAACATACTCTAGTTGCGCTCACATCCTGAAGTGTTGCGTGGCTGGCTCAATATGCGGATGATAATTTTTTGAAGGTGTGGGGTAGTAGGCTCAAACATTTGCCACCATCTATTTGAAATAAGGAAAAGAAAAAAAATTAGTCTCCTTTCCAATTTTAAGCCTAGATTTTAAAATCAAAGTGCATGAACTTGAAAATCTTAACATATATTTCTACCTAGCTGCAATTTTGTCCAAGCGTCTTTGCACATTTGGCTTCCAAAAATCGCCCCTATTGCATTATCAAATTTGTTCATCTCGTACAGTATAGTTGTGGTATCAGTAGACATCCGCTGTACCACTAAATATAGGCCACCTCAGCCACCTCGAAATCATTGTGGAAATGCAATGCCGGATTGAGGTAATAAATTGCTGCATGGATGGGCCTGTAAAGCTGGTTATGCCAACTCCTATCAATTATCTCCCAAATAGGATCACACTTATCCTCAATTCCTCCATGTATAGATCTAATGGCCTCCTTGGCCCTATCCATGCCCTCATATGTAGCCCATAGAGGGCTTCTACCCATCAACAACACGTAGGAGAGTGATCTACAAATATTGTTAAACAAAAATAGTTAAGTCACAAGTGTGCATGAAAATAAGAGAAATTGCAAAGTTGCAAACAAAACAAAAATATGTATAGAAAATTATAAAAAGTAAATACTAAATATTAAATTGTAATAAATTTACCTGCATATTCTCTACACAAGGGGTCCAAAAACCTACCTCATCAAAATGCAATTTGTCACATCTGTCCCTATAGTGGTCGGAGCATAGGATGAGAAACTCCACTCCTCACCAACAAACATGCGCTTCAAAGATGCCTTTGATTGCATCAAGGATTTTAATATGATAGAATTTGAGGCAAATCTTGTGATACTGGAATGAGCCAACTCCTTTTGCCTCCTGTACTATCTCATTATGCTAAGGAACAGTGCATGAGTTTAGATAAATTTACAGATGTTTTTGGCCCTATCAATGAATTCTTTCACCCATTCAAGCTTACCAATATCCTCCAATATGAGGTCAAGAGAATTGGTCGCACATACAGATGAAAATGTTTTTGGGTGCCTCTCCATCAAAAGTCTACCTGCATCAACATAACCTATTGCATTATTCGTCACCACCTGCACCACATTTTCTTCCCCCACCTCGCATATGACTTCTTCAATAGCCTCACATAAGTATGTGTCATTTTTCGCATGTGAGGAAGCATCAATGGACTTCAAAAACATGGTGGATCCTGAAAATAAGGCAAAATTATGATCAATTATCAATCAATAAATCATAAATTACAAATTCAAATAGTAATCACTAAATCAAAATTTAAATTATTCAATGTATTTAGGAAAGTAGAATGATCAATCACCTCCACAGGAAACAAGAAAATTTAAGAGTGTCAAATTCATCCTATTGGTGCAACCATCTGTCATGATGGTGCAACTCTTTTTGTTTCAAGACCCTCGTTGGTCCTCTAGCTCAACTTTTATATCATCAACCGTTTCTAACAAGAGGGGGCCACTTAACTCAACATCAGTTGGGGCTTTAAACCCCTCCCCACAAATGGTTACGACATCTACCATGCCTTGCTAGTAAGGAGACCTATCACAAATATATTAAATAAGTATGTGTGAGAAAATTATAACAATTCATTGCGATTAATCATCAGACAAAACAAAGTTCAACTTCAAACTATAAATTTAAAATTTAAATTTTAGGCAATCAAATAAAAAGGAATTACTTGGCGGCAATAAATGAAATGTTGCAAAAGTACCAAAACTTGCAAATTGATTTCCTTGCAGCATCATGGACCTCCTTGTTCCAACTCATGCTCTCAAGCGAGGGTTGTGCACCAGGAGTAGTGCGTGGCAAAAAATAATTGTCCAACCTGGATTTCCAGACTCTAGGACCAAAGCTAATAATGCCACTAGAAGGAACAAAAGTAGAAACACTAACACTAGCAGAAACACTAGGATGAAAGGGAGGCATGGAAAAACCCTCTCCATCACAACCTACGGATACGGATGCAAATGCGGATGCGGTGTGGATGCGAGCGGACTGGAACCAATATGAGCTAACTCCTCCAATTGCCTCTTCTTTGTTACCTTATTGTGTTCAAATGTTTTTATTTGGACATAATAGAAATGAACTGCCTCAGGAGTTGATTTTGTACATGGCTCATTATCATGGCTACGTATGCCGACAATATAGTATTTAAATTTATTTATGCCACTATGATTAATTTCTTTACAAAACATACATTTTGTTTGCAATCTTGTTCTACTAGGAAATTCTTCAGTATATTTCCAAGCCTCATCCTTCTGACCGTGTCTCTTAGGCTTAGGTTGTTGAAGATTAGGAGCCATTGGGAAAAAATATTGTTTCCAAAACATGAAGGCTGCTGCAATAAGAAAATTTTACAAACAAATTGCTATTTGTGCATTGTAATTTATAAAGTTATAAACTTATAGAAATAAATCAACAATCTCTACATTTGTGCATTGTTTTTTTTTTCTTGAAATTTTTCAAATTTCAAAGAAAGAAATTAGAAAAATCAGCAAACCCTATATTTTTTTAAAGAAAAATTTGTTAACACATGTTTACATTTTTTTCTTAAAAAAATCTAGGTTTTGCTATTGTTCTACCCTCATTGAAGTATGCAATTTAGATTTGAATAGAAAACATTCATATTCAAGATTTGGAAAGTTGAATTTAAAAAAATTAACAAAATGAAGAATCCATAAACATACAAGAAAAAACTAACAAAAAATATAAAATTTAACACTCACCTCTTTGAAATGAGTTGAGAAGTCTTTGGAACAGCTGCTATTAACTCTTTGATGCTCTCAATGCAAGTTTAGTGCTGCCCCAATGTGATTTGTGGAAGCTTTTTAGCTCTTCCTCATTGCTGGTTGCAAACCTATGGCCTCTTATTTTTCTTCATATCTCTCACTTTTCCTCTCTTCTTCCCATAACAATGAAATAGGACACATTTTAGGGTTAGAAGGAAGAGATAAACAAAAAAAAAGTTTAAGAAGTTTAAGTATTTTTTTTTTTTTTTTCATTTCTAACTTGGCTGCCGCCAGCCAAGTCAAGAGGCTCGGACTCAGCGAGTCAGCTAGTTGACTCGATGACTCGACAAGTTAGGCGAGTCAGGTGTTTGACTTGGCCGAGTCTGAGTCTGAGTCCATCCGATTTGTCAAGAATGACTCGGCTCACTGACTCGGCGGACTCACCCAACTCACCGCGAGTCTGTGAACTCTGCTTTTAACTAAGCTCTAAGCCCTTTAAAAATTGCAGATGACGAGGCCATAAAAGCAGTAATTATGCCCTAACTGAATGAGAATGGAAGGGTATACATTGAAGAATCAATTCCCTTGAGTGTGCCCTATTTGATCTGATTTTTATTTTCTTCAGCAAAATCTGAATCTGCAATGTAAACATGAGGATTTGACATAAAATTCGAAAACAATTATTTTACAGGGAAATTGAAAAAATTGGATGAAATAACCAGAATTAATTTATGACTGACAACCCTTGGGAATCATAACAAAATCACCGCAAAAAACTGATGGCTTTGGGAATTGTGACAGTGATCAGGGGAATAAACTGGCAATACAATTTGGATTAGATTGCAAACTCGGCCAGGCAGCAATTTATTGTGCCAAGTCTTGTGTTGAATAATTTACTAGGGTTTGAAAAATTGATGGCTTTTAGCTTTTATTGAAATGATCTTTTGGTATACGTGCATTTTAGTGGATTGTAATATAATATTTGAAGAACATAGTGTGGGTGACCTTGTTTTGTGTTTTGCAGGATAGGGTATGCCATAGCCTAAAACTCTTGCACAGGTTGGTTCACTCCTTGAAGTCGAGAATTCTTCTTAGATATGCATCATGATTTGGTTCTTGGTCAAAGTGGTTTCTAGATATTTAACTCTCACAAATTTGAAGCAGAAAGAGGTATATTCTTCTACTGGATCTCATTAGAAATGGAAGTCTATGCCTCCTATAGCTGTAGAACGAAGGGCAGCCAAGTCTCTTGTATACTGTTGTATTTATGTCCATACTCATGGCTATGTATTAAACCTAGACTTCCACTTTCAAAGTGATATCTGGTTCTTTGTTATAATGTTAAGCTCCTTGGATGTTATTAACCTCAACAGGTTATAGCATTGTACACTAAAGTTTGAAGGCTGTATAGCAATGTGAAATGTAATCGTTGGCCCTTTTAAGACATTTAAAATTCATTAACCCTTTTTGTGGAAACTGATATTGTTAAGAAAGATAAAATGGCTAGGTTTTGTATAATACTATAAACCTATATGAGAATGCAAGTTCTAATAGGATCATCTACTTCATAATATGGTTTTAAAGACTTTCAGCATAAATTTATTTTATAAATGTCTCCGCTTCGTGTTAATGTGTTGTTGTCTCATATGTGGAAAGGTTACCCAGTAATGACTGGGCACAATGCATCACATTTTAGAAAGAATGTTGCCTTTTATTTTTAGGAAAACTCCCTCTATATCATTGCAACTGCTTCTGGATTAGTGTTGGGAGTTTTTTCCATCAATATTTCTGATCACACTCCGTGATTCATCATCAGGATGATAATAGAGAGCTCAAAGAGATCAAAATATTTCGAGCCAACTTATTCAAGACTAGCGTCTCATGCTGATAGAATTTATTAAAAAAATATTTATGAATTGCATTGGAAATTGATAACTTTCTTTTCAAACTTGTGTTAGTGGCCTTGCTTTGCTTACTTTCTGAATTTTTGTACAAGTATAAATAACCAGCACAGGAAGAAATTAGAATTTCCTGCATCGATCCAGTGTAGCTTACAGATGTATTACAATGCAACTAAGTTGTTAATTATATTTCATATTCCATTACAAAAAATCCCATTTTGAATTTAGCTTTGAGGAGATTTTCTTGAGCTAGATGTGAAGATGCATTATGATGAAAACATCCAGATGTGAATAATATGAAATGGACTAGATAACAAGTCCCGGTGTGAAGAATTATAAACAAAGATCGATGTATTTCTAACTTGTCTGAACAAGGAATCTAACTCTTCATCATAAGAATGATCTAGGTAAATTTTTAAAAATGAGCACAAATAAGGCACCAATACAAACGTCTGTTTCAAAATCAATTATAATTTGCAGATATTGAGTTAAAAAACATTGTTCCATTGTCATGAACTGGCAACAATTTCAGCAACATTAATGAAATCTTTTACTTCCTCAGGTTATCAATCACATTAACATCAATTGTACAATATTATTCAAATAAGATGCAACAATTTCATAAGACATACAAGATTTACATGGACACTCCTATGGGAGAAAACCACAACAAAATATTGCTTAAAAAAAATTCTTACGAATTTCATAACAAACACCCAATTTGTAGGAAACACGTATCCCCTCAATCCATAAGCACCCATCAATAAAAGGCACCAACCCCTATTGCTGAGCACCAACTTAGCAAGAGATACCAATCTCTCCTTTAGGACGCATCAACTTCCTTTGCTTTCTCAAGGCAGCTCATTATTTCATCATATGTTTGCTCATAAAATCTTAATACATTTGCCCAACAATTTAATGCATTTGATTAAAAATCCTCTGTAAATATGACCATAAACACTTAATAAAATCTGTCCATATTAGCTTCACAAGTCTGCATATATTCTTCGTCTAGATTTTTAATATTATTCAATTTACACTTGGTGAAGCATCAATTGAGCTAAAAAAAGAATAGCTTGATAGATGGTAGGTACTAATTACATTTTTTTATTATTATCAAAGCTAAGCTTAGAAAGGATACAATATTTGTAGTTGCATCATTCTTATATGCTTATGAAGCAAATTATGCATCCTTTGTTTGCCTATGCCAAGTGTTATGTGCTCGTTACTTGTATGTTATGCTCTCTAATCTCATTATAATAGCCAACCCATCCTAGAAGCTAATGTTTTGATGGTGATATTAGCACAACAAACACATGGTGACTTAGGAGGAATTGCCTCTCATGAAAAGTAATAAAATTACTCCAAGGTTCTTTTATAGTTAGGTTTTGACTGTGGTGAAATGTCTCAATTGGTTGACATAACAATGGACATTTGTTAGTAATCATAGGTTTGTAACTAAATGTGAAGCTTTTCAATCTCCCAAAATGAAATAATATGCAAGATTTAATGTTAGATGAAAAACACACCCATAAGAAGAGCTGCAAGTAAAGCTTCTTCAAAATTGATTCTACTTTATTTAGAACTGGAAGGAAATAACAAAGGGGATAGCATATTAGGAAATGTAAATGAAAGTAACCTAACATACAATAATAACCAAGAATTTACTTCAACATACTAGAAGGTTGGCTTGATCCTATCAAACCAACATTGCATTAACTATAAATCTCACAATTAATAAAACTATTGATTGGATCATCCAAAAAAAATGTTTAAAAAAAAATAGAATTCATCAAATTGGAGTGTCACACCCATGGTCAAAACCAAGAAACTAGAGTGTCACATTCATGTTCAAAACCAAGATAAAACCCAATGAATGTGTATTCAAACAAAGTTCCAACTAGTGTATTGAAAAGGTAGGTAAATAAATCCACAAAAATCAATACTAAATAATTGAACTCATCATTCGCAGCTAACCGAATATCTGATTTCTTGATTAAATTCTCAAAAATAAAATCTTAAGTAAAAAAAACTACTTAACAATATATAATGCTTGTTATAGATTATAACAAATGAATATCTAACCCTAGTTGTGATGTTTAGGTTAGATTATATAGTTTTTTCTAATGAGATTATTAATCTTGTAAGTAGAGCTTTGGGTGTCACTAATTGGGCATTCAAGTCCTTGATTAAAATCTTATAAAAAATCAAACTAATAACTCTGCCCTATTTGAAAACATATATGTGACTTAATGCATACAAGAGTAATCAACTCATTAGGAAATTTAGAAAGAAAAAATAAAAAATAGTGGCCCAACTCACCATTTGTGCCATAGAACACGCATGAGCCCTTTTAAACTGTCAATTCGCTCTAAAAATGGTATTGAATGCATATGACGATGAGGGTGGTGGCCATGACTTCTTGAGTGTGTGGCAAGACATTTGAACTTTAGTTCGAAACTCAAAGCAACTGAAAATGCTAGTGAAAGATGGTATGCTACAATTGTGTCATTAACCAAAACACGAGTGAATCTCTTACACTTGATATCTTCATACTTGAACAAAAATATAACAACTTTATTGAACCTTTTCATCTAGAAACGAATCTCCAAATGTATTTTCAGTGAGATATTTCAAGTTAGGTTTGTTGATATATTTAACCTTGATAGCTTGTGAATAGTTCAAACTCTCAAGCTTTTTCAAATCCTTGTAACTAGCTAAATTTGATTGCATCTTCTATAGCTTTGATCTGATCTAGACCATATCACAATATATTTCTTGGTACATGATTGATGCAAATTGCACTTTAACTATGTAACTATAGTTGAAGGTGATTGTACCTTTACAAAGGTTCCCAAAAATAAGCATGAAAGAGACTCAATGAATTCTACTATTTTCAACACTTTATTAGCACCTTCATTGTTCTACATGAAATTTTCCTTGGATTTATTCAACATTGAGATGACCATCTTGATGGCCTTAAGTCGTTATTCTCATCATCTACAATAGCTTCTTGAAGCAATTCTTTTTAGGAAAGTACATTTTATTTTTTGCTCCCACATCAATGTACTCTCATTTATGCTTGTGTTCTCATTTTTTTCGAACGAGACTTATTGGCCTCCATTATTACCTCCTCTCCTAATGCCTTTGAGTCTTTTTTCCACTTTGCAACAGCTATATCTAAAAGACCACCATTTATTTTAAGTTGATATATTTGTGCTTTTAACTCTTATTTTGGTATTTTAGTTTTTTGCATATGTTTTAACATGATATTTACAACTTGTTGGAGTGATTGCTTTTCTTCAACTGTTGTTTGTACACCCAAATCAACATCTTGCATTTGATAGTCTTTCAATTGCACATCTTCTTCTTGCTTATCCACCACATGATAGCAATTTGATCCCGTCTATGCTCCTACACTACACTACACTACATTGCACTGCACTACACTATAGTATAGTATAGTATAGTATAGTTGTGTGTGTATTTTGTGGTACCTATTAACCTGCAACACAACACTTCAATAAGACATTATATTGTTAGTTTAAATCAAACGAGAAGCAAATAAACTACACAAAATCATCCTATTGTTCTCTAACTAGCAAGAGTGTAATTAAGATCAATTCTTCTCTTAGATTTAAACCTTAACCAGTGACATTACACTACTACAATGAGAGATTCTATACGCAATTTAGCTAAACATGATAAAATGAAGCTAAACTGGGAGATGTCATTAATTCATTACCAATTTAAGATGATTTAAGCTATGAATTGACAATGTATTTAAGTTATGAATTGAAATTGATAGCATGTAAGTATGAATGCAATTAACTAGTTAATTTGAGCTTTGAAAAATCTCTATTATAGAAAGATTAATGAATTCAATAGTTGAGATACAATTTGAGAGGATTGGTTGATATTCATTCTCCCTTGATCCATGTGAGTGATCCATGTGCTTAGCCTCTGATTGGTTGCATTTGTCCTTGTTGTCCCTTGAGAGGTGACATGTATTTTAGGATGATTTATTAATTGATTTTAATTAATTATCTTAGCCGTGTATTTAAGTGGGATTGATTTAATTAATTAGGCTAGAGGTAATTAATAGGATTTTTGATCAGTTGATAATAGTTGGATGCTTGATTTAGGAATTTCATTGATTTGACAGATTATGCTAGTAATCAGGTGATCAGATTAGCATAATTAGGAAATTATTCCGAATTAGGGCAAATAGGGTCTTTGGTTAGACTAGCCTGATTTAGGGTGATTACAATAGTATAGTATAGTATAGTTATTTATAGTATAGTATAATATAATATAATATAATATAGTATAATATAATATAATATAATATAATATAATATAACATTTTTTTTCTTCCTCTTCTTGGTGGGAGTTTTAAATGTTTCATATAAAATAGAAAAATATTCTTATTTAAGTTCTTTGTGCTTCATTTGCCTCTTTTGTATGGTTTAACTTAACCATATGCAGACCTATCCAATTCCACTTTCAAGGGAAAATATTGATCAGGAATTAGATTATCATCTTTGTAATGCTACTCCTTTTGTTCCTTTTGTTGTTCGTGGTCATGTTTTAGATATTCTTCTCCATTTACTTATTTCTCTTTCTCCCGTTGTTGGGCATCTTTGTCTATAGTATATCCTTTTTGTCTTAAATGCAGAACTTCACTCTCCCCATCTCCTCTTTCATCCTTTGTGTCATCTTGGATGCTAATCACATTAGGCATACCCTCATTGGTGGCTGCGTTTTTTTCATTAGCCTAATAAGATGAGGGGATGTTGGTATACTTTGATGGAGGTGAATGTTGGGGTGATGGTGGAGGAGTAAGTGTTGTAGGAGGTGGAGATGGAGATTTTGAATGAGGTGATGGTGATTTTGTAGGTGGATTGGGTGTCATATTTGGTGTTGGGGTATGTTTTTCTTTGTAGAAGGAAAAAGAGGAAAAGAGAATATTTTTATTCTTGAAGGGGATATGTAGGAGTTGTTCTCACCCTCTTTTTTCTCCTCAAAGAGATTTCTTCCTCTTCTTTTTCTTCTAATGAATCCTAAATATGGAGTCTCTACTTCACCACCCTGGCCCTTTGGTATGGATTTGGACCTTAGCAATGCTCTTCCCTTTATCCTTGGCTTTCTGAAATACCACTTCTTCATTTGTATTTTTGCTTGGACTCTACTTTCTAGTTGGGTGATTTTATGATCTACCAACCTTTAAATTTCCCTTTTTTTCACTTGGATGTTTTATATTTGTAGCCCTTTTTATTTGGTTGATGAGGATGACCCTCTAGCTTTAGAAGGCACATTTTGTTTCTTTGATAGTTGTTCTTTTACCTAAAGTAAGGCTAACATAGCATAAGGGGATTTAACACACTCCTTGGTCTATTGGAGCACCTATTTTTCTCTTGCATGTCCATATTTGTAATTTTAGTTATGGTGTGATCAATATTGTATATAGGCTAAATCTATTTTGTATAAGTTTCTCATCTTGACTCCATACTCATCCATGCAATCAAGCCAATGATATTCATCTTTTGTCCCATGCTTGTACAAGGGTGCAATAATTGGATTGATCTTCCCTAGTGGGTCAAATATATCTCTTGTTACGAAGAAGTCATTCGGCATATATGTAGCTATTTCTTCTCTATGGCTTTCATGGTTGGGAAAGCATAGGCACCAATCTTGATAGGAAATGTAAAGCAATACTAGACTGGTCACCAACAAGGTTTTGAGATCCTAACCCATAGTTGAGTCCTAAACAAATATATAAGCTCCTCAAATCAAAAATAAATTTCAAATTAAAAAAGGTAAGTGAAAAATACTTTCAAAATAATTATCACTCTTTGATGGGGTTTTAAATACCAAACCCCTACACTAAAGTACATGATGATGTCAACAGTGAAGGTGGCAACCAAAGTACTACTACATTACTGATTATCAGAGATAGTAAATGAATTTAATGTTACATTGATTAAAGACAAGTATTCATCAAATCATCAATTCAAAGTGATTAAAGTTCATAAGAGACAAGTTTGGAAGTATCAATGATAGAGTTGAAAGTAAAATCATCTTTAGGGTGGGAAGAAAATTCTTAGTAGAGAAGACAATTTTTCATATGTGAATTGGTAGCCATCATTGAGAAAACCTGTGATGATTTCTAATCAATTATTTGTGTTTTGCATATTCAATTTGAGCAATATAAAGAATTAGAATGGTAAAACATCAATATGAGGACTAAATTTATCGCCTAGGAACATTTTCCTAGTTTAGATAGTACATTTCCTAAGATAGGACACACAAAATTAGACTATGTTAACCTAGAAGAATTCAAATGTAGAATAACTAATGCAAACCCTCATCTGATCACTCAGAGATTGAAAGAAAGTGGCCTCTTTAATGCAACATGGCTCCCTATCGTAGTGCAATGTACAAATTTAGTCCTAGAATGTATAAACCATTACATCCCAAATACTAGAGAAACACAAATTAGTAATGATAGGGTTTTGATCACCCTCGACAATGACACCATTAACAATACCCTACAATGTCCCCTACTAGGAGTTTGTCAACCTCCAATGTTTTACATACATTACTATGGATTCCAATCAATTCAATTTAATAAAACAATGAATAATTCATAATACATTAGGTAACTAACATATTTAAGCCCAGTTTCTTACTTCACTCTTAAACTCAACCCTAACGAGGATGGGGATTTACTTGTCATAGGGCACTTGACACCAATCTACAACTAGGATCCCTCAAGGCTTCAATATCCCATTCTTATCCCATCATGGGATTTACGTACCTTGTGAGGTTTTACTTCGCGTCTCCCTACAGAACACCAACCTATCCTCTTAAGGGCCTATGGAGAGTGATTAAGGAACAGGCCATGAATAAACTCACTTCAAATGATTTATGAATAATTAGGAATTATACATATAAAAATAGTAATGTGGAATATTATACTTCCTAAACAATGAGAGACCAATCATAGTCAGCCAATCATTATGCATTATATTAGTATACAAGTCTAATGATTGCCTTATAATAGTCTGATTTGCTACTTATAATCAGATATCTATATCTTATTCTTATTAATTAAATGTCTTATTCTCTCTTATTAAATATTGACCCTTATAGAATTAAAGAAGAGATAAGTTTTCAATTCCATTACATATTTATCCTTCTTCCCCATTTATATCTTTTGTGAGGAAGAGCCACCTCTTCAGCATGTTTTCCCTTTTCAATGGTTGTGCCCTTTCACAATTATGACCCTTTAAAAGAGTCCCAACCCTCCATCATTGTCACACCTTTAGATCTTATTTTCTTCTCATTCCATTAATCCTTCCTTATTCATATGCTCCCTTTATGCAGATCGAAATTGTCTTATATCTCAAAACAAAAATTACTATGATTACTTTCCTTATGATGACCCCTTCTTCCATGCCTTCAAGAAATGATTTTCCCTACTATTTATATCTCCATGATGGGAGGGTCACAACCTTTCTTTATTAAATAATTTCAAGAGATTCACAACCTTTCATACCTACCACCTTTTGAAAGAGTCGGGCAATGGTCCCATGAGGGGGGCTTAAGCTCTATTATTTTAGGAAGAGCGTGGTCCCATGAACAAAATATTGTTTGGCTACGAGATTATTTGGAATCTTCTCCTTCAAAATAGGAGCCCCTACATTTTAGTGTTGCAAATTTAAGTAGGTGAAAAAGGGGCAGGGATAGAAATTGCCGCACCAACTTAGGAATGTTTTTTAACACTTGTCAAAAATTTAATTTCAATTTAAAAATAAATAAATAAATTTGCAGGGAAAATTATTATTTATTTTAACTATTTTTGTATGCACAAAGTATGCAAGATAAATTTATTTATTCATGAGACCACCAACTTCCTTAAGTTTCAGAGCTTAAAAGTTTAAGTTGAACTAGACTATAAAATTCATGGAACTACTAACGTTAAAATATTTATAGAAAATAACAACTCCCACTTTATTTTTTAGGAAGCCTCCTTCCATGCGACCCCAGCCTCACAACCCTTCATCTATTCTTCCCATATCCATCTTATTCCATTACTCCTTCCTTAGTTCTCATGCTCCATTCTTTCTTCCTTTCTCCTTCTCCCCTTCCAAATGAAATTTTATTCACCCATTTATCTCTCTTGTTTGAGGGAGTTACATCTTTTCATGTCATGACTTTTGACCATAAACTTAATTTAAACTTAATTAAATTCTTTTATATTTTAATTTTATTTATATTTAAATTATTATTCATTATTGAAACCCATTTTAGAAAGGGGACATCAAAGTATGCCCTTCCCTAAAATTGTTTGTCCTCAAGCAATGCCTATTAATACAAATTATTCGCTATGAGTAACTTATGATGGGAAACTTTGATATTAACCAATGCATTGAGAATTTGTAAGGTTTGCAATTTTAAAACAAGTTTCTCTCATCTTCTAGAGAAAAAGGATCAAGGCCACCTTTGTAATGGCATGAAGACTTATTTGGAATTGGCCAACCTTGCTAATAAATTCATATATTTGGGTTCACACTGGTTATTTCTTATTCTAGATCAACCAAAGTAGAACTACACATGAAGAATACACTCTAGAATAAAAAATATACACATGAAGACACTAAGCATACATGAAGTATACACTTAAATGTTTGAAAACCCGAAGCATGCATGGAGTATACACACAATATACACATTGTTAAATTTCTTCTTATTGATTACAACGATTCCTCTTTTCACCTTTTACCTTGTAGGATGTGTTGGATTACAGAGAGGGGGAGTGAATAAGTAATCCTGATCACAAAATACCTTTAAAATTTTTCTCTGATTAACTCGATAACTACACAATTCACTATTTACCGACAATAGTAAATAAACTATAACTTTCAGTAAATCAATCACACAAAATATTCACAATGTATAACATCAATATTTAATGTGGAAACCCAACTTTGGGAAAAACCATTGTGGGAATTATCACCTACTAAGAAAATATTATTTTTCAGTACATCCGGTTAAGAGCCAATTCGGTTAAAGATTATAAAACACATTGTTAGGTGTGACCCGGTTAAGGGATTTACCTCATATCTATTAGGATCTTCACCCTTTTAGTAGTGTCCTTGTTAGAGGGATTTAAACACTCTTTAGAATGTCACATTTACTCAAGGATTTACAATAAGACTGTTAAGTCCACTCTGTTAAGAGATTTGACTGTTACAAATGCTAGTAAGAAACAATAATAAAATTGACCTATAGTTTCCAACTATCTTTGCTCAATCAGATCCTTGTGCGCTCTCTTGTCTCAACTTCAATTCTTCATCATCCGCTAGTATCAATACTTCATCAAATCCTTCTTTTCCCACTCAGAATATCTCTATTCCTTCTTCACTGCAATAGTCGGTAACCCTTCAACTATTTAGTTTGCCAGCCTATTGTCCATATAAGATCATCCTTTATATAGACATCTTTCTGCTCTTGATATTATCTATTATGTTTTCCTTTAATCAATCTTGGCCGTTCATTTCATTATA
The DNA here is from genome assembly GCA_027943335.1 of Chamaecyparis obtusa. Taxonomy (NCBI): domain Eukaryota; kingdom Viridiplantae; phylum Streptophyta; class Pinopsida; order Cupressales; family Cupressaceae; genus Chamaecyparis; species Chamaecyparis obtusa. The sequence continues at coordinate 3,147,864 of BSBK01000433.1, forward strand.
CATCAAATCTAGATCTCGGTAACACGTTTCCTTTTCACCTAGAACCTTGAACTTTTTCTAGAAACTTGTTCCATCTCTTTTGCTGCTTAGATCTTGTCGTAGATCTTCATCTTGAATTTTATAACTATATTTTTTTTCTAACTAACTTTCCTCATCATCATGATCATCGAGCTCATTATAGCTAATCATTAAATTTTGATTCTATCCATATTTAATATTGTTCCTCGCTCGGTGTCCTTCATTAGAATTTCGGTTACATTGTTCAGTGCCTAAACCTTTCTGCTTTATTGAGTGACCTTTCTTTTTCATTTTACCTTACCGAGTGACTTTTACATCTTGGTAGCCAAAACAACTTTACGTACCGAATTATCAAAACTCTATCACCATGCTTTACCGACTTAACACAATCATATGTTAGGTCTAGAAAAAAATCATATCAACATAATCAAATCATTGTCCAATCTCTATTAGTTTCCCATTTAAGTTCTTCAACTTCTCATTTCCTCTTCTTGTCAAATCATTCATCTTATATCATTACCGAATGATATGGAAACATAATATAAATCAGAAATCAATTTCTTGACATCAATGACAAGACTAGAACTTATCTAACCTTTCTACTATCATGTATTTCCTCTAATCTTGGTCTGTCTTCATCATCAGCTCCATCAGATAATCAATCTTGAACATTAGTATTAGTTATGGTAACAATCTCCCTCTTTGGCATTGATGGAAAATATAAACAAATTTAGTGTTCAATTGATGATGGTATCCTTTCTCTATCATTCATATTTTGTACTCCCTCTGAATAGTAGCTTCTCTTTTCTAATCTTTCATCTGTAGTCTTCCTCTTTTTGTTAGTAAAACTATCCATTCTGAGATATGTTCAATCTGTCTTACTATATACATCTTCCTCATGATAATCTTTACTATTCTCAACATATTCTGTATACATCTCCCTCTTTGACAAAAATGCGAAAGAAACATAAACAACTCAAATATACCTTTAGTATATAGATTTTCCATTGCAGTCATAAACATCCTTCACACCTTCAGGCTTGACCTAAAGAGTGAACACTAATATCAACTCCAAAGATAGATATTCTATTGAGTCCTTGAATTGATGCAACATGGATCTTTCCTTAATGTACATTGGATAGGTGAAGAACCCCTAACTTACCTCGAAGATACTCAAAATCATCCTTTTGTAATGTTTTTGTAAAGATATCAACTATATGCTCCTTATAATTCTCATACTCATGTCACATGCTTATCTTATACTTTCTCTCTCAAGTAGTGATACTTAATTGATATATGCTTTGTCTTAGGATGCATCACCATATTCTTTGATATGTTAATAACACTAGTATTATCACAATAAATTGTAATAGGATTAGTAACCTCTTCATCCATAACTTCCAGTAGTTGTTGGATCCATACAATGTTAGAATAATTCATAGTGGCTGCCACATATTCAACTTCGGTAGTAGATTGTCAAATATAGATCTATTTCTTGCTTAACCACGTCACTAGTTCTTTTCCTGTCATCAATATTTCCTGCCTAGACAACATCAGTATATACCTTAAGATCAAAATCTCATTTCCTTGTGTATAAAAGACTAAAATCTTCAGTCCCTTTCAAATATCTGAATATCCTCCTAACTGTAGACAAATGTGTATTCTTGGGGTTTTATGAAAACCTTGCAATAATTTCAACTGAATGTGCTATATCAAGTCTACTATGTACCACATATTGTAGTTTACCAATCATAGATCGGTAAAGAGTCTCATTCACTTCCTTAGTGTCATCTTCCTTAGACAATTTACAACCGGTAGCCATCGGTGTTTCAACCGGTTTTGAATCTTCCATATTGAATGTTTTTAGGATCTCCTTGATATACTTAGATTAAGTGATGTAGATCCCATCCTTAACTTGTTGAATTTGAAGTTCAATGAAGAATTTAATCTCTCCTATCATAGACATCTCAAATTCTTTTCTCATCTCCTCAACAAATGACTTAGACATTATCTCATTACCACCAAATATAATGTCATCAAAAAATATTCCAGAAATCAAGATTTCATCAAATTTATCACATTTCAAGTATAAATTGTTGTTATCACTAGTTCTTTCAAATCCAATCTTAACTAAATAAGAGTGTAGTCTTTCATACCATGCTCGGGGAGCCTGCTTCAATCCACATAAAGCTTAGTGTAATTTGCAGACCATGTTCTTATTGTTCTTGTCAACAAATCCATCAGGCTATTGAATGTAGACTTATTCTTCAAGTATTCCATTTAGAAATGAAGATTTAACATTCATTTGATAAACTTTAAATCCTTTGTAAACTGCATAAGCAAGTAGTATCCCATATCCTTCTAATCTAGCAACGGGGGAAAAAGTTTCACCATTGTCAATGCCTTCTTCTTGTGCATACCCTTTGCAAACTAATCTTTCTTTATTTCTAATCACATCTCCTTTTTCATTGAGTTTATTTATGAAAATATAGTTTTTCCTATCACATTCTTTTCTTTAGGTCTCGGTACCAGTGACCATGTATTATTCTTTTCTATTTGATCTATCTCTTCTTTCATAGCATTCATACAATCTTCATGTTCTAGTGCATCCTTTACTAGTCTAGGCTCAAATTCAAAAATCAAATAAGCGTTATCTCTTAACTTACTTCTTGTCATAACTCATACACTCTTGTCTCCAATAATTCTTCTTGGAGTGTGGTGTCTTCTCACATACTTTTCTAATACTAGTTTGGTAGCCTAGTCATCAGTTTTCTCATCTCTCACTAGAGGGTCATCTTGTTAATTAGTTTCTGCTAGCTACTTCTTGGTTTTTTCAACTGAATTACCAACTTGTACATAAACAAATATGTTATAATTCTCGGGTTCCTTTTTTATATGATTTTCATTCTTTTCTGCAAAATCAGCAACTCTTACATTTGCACTTTCAAACTATTTTGTTAGAATCCTTGATTAAACATTTATAGGTCTTACTCTTTGATGAGTAACCAAGAAATATTCCTTCATCACCTTTAGAATCAAACTTTCCATTTCTAAAGTCTTTCAATATATAACAAGTACTTCCAAAATTTTTGAAATAACTTACATTCGGTATTTTTCCAAACCATAGTTCATAGGGTGTCTTGTTTGTACCTTTCTTTAACTGTGTTTAGTTGAAATTGTAAACTGTAGTACTTATAGCTTCTTTCCAAAATGTTTGTGCAACCTTTTTATCAATCAACAAAGTTCTAGCATAGTCAACAATAGATCTATTTCTTCTCTCATCTATCCCATTTTGTTGTGGAGTCCTCAGTGTAGACACTTGTCTTTTAATTTTGTGCTCATTATAGAATACAGTAAATTCATTAGAGATAAATTCATCTCCTCTATTAGATCTCAAACACTTTAGTTGTTTACCTGTTTCCTTCTCATCTCTAGCCTTATACCACCTAAACATTTGAAATGCATCATATTTTCCTTTTAAAAACATAACATACATCATTCTAAAATAATCATCCACAAACAAATAAAGTATCGGTATCCATAATAGCTTTGAACTTTCATAGGACCACAAAGGTTAGTGTGAACCAATTCAAAAATACCATTTGTAGAATAAGACTTTCTTAGAAAACTAGATTTGGTCATCTTACCAATTTGACATTCCTTGTACATAGCTTTCTCTGGTTTACATAATCTCGGTAGTCCTCTAACTCTACTCTTCTTACTCACTTTGATCAAGTTATCAAAATTCACATGACACAATATCTTATGCCATAACCATACATCTTCATTTCTAGAAAACAAGAAACTCTTAGCATCAATATCAAGATAAAATAAATTACCTCTTGATTGTCCTCCAGTTCCAATTAGATCTCCATCAGCACCATAGATCTTAACTTTTTTGTTCTGAAATTCCAATCAGTGGTCAGTATTGTTTAATTGTGCAACACTCAAAAAATTATAGTTAAGTCCTCTAACCCAATATGAATCATTACATTTCATCTTATCATTTAATACAATGGATCACTTTCCTTTCATGGGACATGGAGCATCATTACCAAGTCTGACAAATCCTCCATCATATTCTTCTAGGTTCTCAAATTTATCAATATCACCAGTCATATGGTGTGAACAACCACTATCAATAATCCAAGGGCCTAGTTTACTTACATGAGAAACAAGTGCTTTTTCATCTTCATACTTTTCCTCATCCAATTCTTCTTTTACTGCAAAAAAGACAACTTCATATCCTTCATCAGTATCATCAGATTCATCATTAGTTACACCTTCCTTAGCAAGGTAGAAAGACTTCTTATCTTTGTGCTCAAAGTCTCTAAATCTTCAGTTTCAGTTGTCTCTTTTGTCATTCTTATCATTTATGTCATTGTTAGGACATCTAGATGCAATTTGTCCAATCTTATTACAGCTGAAACATTTCAATGGTAACTTGCCTTTGTACTTTCCTTTGCCTCTAGGTAGTTGGTTAGCCAGGAGTTCTTCCAATTCCTCTTATTCTTTTTCTTCATTCAGAATGTTGTCATACTTATTTCCATATGAATTGTTGTGAATTTCTCTTTCTCTTCTTGATGTTTCAATGCTCATAGATGACTTGAAGGTTGTCTCAATGGTTAGTAGACTATTATCATAATTACTCAACTCAAATGTAGTCAACATACCGATTAGGGATTCATGAGTAACAATATTATTCGGTATAGATATCAATTCTTGAATTGCAGATACTCTAATAGAATATTTAGAAGACAAAGTTCTCAAGGTCTTACTTACAACTTCCTCATTAGTCAGTGATCCACCAACACCTCTAATGGCACTAAAAAATTCCTTGATTCTGTTATTATATTGTGTAATGTTCTCTTCATATTTCATCCACATTTCATGTTATTTACCTCTCACAATGTCAACCTTATATTTTTGCACATGTTGATATCCTCCATAGATAAGTGTGAGTTTGTTCGACATCTCTTTTGCATTGACACAATCCTTGATATCAATAAATTCAACATTGGAGAGGGAAGAAGGAATTTATATCATAACCGAGTTGTGTTCATTCCTTTCTCTCATCTGATCAATTGTCAAAGGTGCACTAGGCGGTGGAGTGTATCCATTATCAATTAGGTTTAATGCGAAGTCTCCAATCCCAAATAGATACAATCTCATTCTTATTTTCCATGTAGAGAAACTTTCCTTGTTCAACTTAGGTACTTCTCTCCTATACATCTTCATATCTTTTACTCAAGTCTTTAAACTTATCCCTTTAGAGTACTCAGCTCTGATACCAATTATTGGATTATGGAGAGGGGGGCGAATCAATAATCTTGAACACAAAATACTTTTAAAAATTTTCTTTGATTAACTTGGTAACAACACAGTTCACTATTTACCGACAACAGTAAATAATCTATAACTTTCAATAAATCATTCACATAAAACATTCACAATGTATAACACCAATATTGAAAGTGGAAACCTAGCTTTGGGAAACACCACTCTAGGAATTTTCACCCACTAAGAAAATACTCTTTTGGAGTACACCCGGTTAAGAGCCAATCTGGTTAAAGATTACAAAACACACTATTAGGTGTGACCTAGTTAAGGGATTTACTTCAGATCTTTTAAGATCTTCTCCCTATTAGGAGTGGCCTTATTAGATGGATTTAAACACCCTTTAGAATGTCACCTTTACTCAAGGATTTACAATAAGACTGTTAAGTCCACTCTGTTAAGATATTTGACTATTACAAAGTCTAGTAAGAAACAATAATAAAAGTGATTTGTAGTTTGCAACTATCTTTGCTCAATCAGATCCTTATGCGCTCTTATGTCTTCACTTCAATTCTTCATCATCCACTAGCATCAAAACATGAAGGGAATGGGGATAAAGGAGGGGGGGAAAGGGGATGAATGGATAAATAGATGTCATTCCAAGAGCAAAGATGCATAATGCAAGATGAATCTAATGCAGCTAACGAGACATGGGGATTTCATTGTGTTATTGTTGGAGAGCACACCCCATTTTGATATAGAAACATTAGAGACCTTCCAAGGTTAATAGGAACTCAAGGCCTTGTCACTAGTGTTGCAAAGGACTAACCCAACAAACACGCAAGGGTTATGCCAACATCACGCATGAATCTAGGAGGAGGCATGGTGGAAACGATGCCGAGGAAACCCACCGACAAACAACATTTCCCAAGTGAACCATGTAACCCAAAATCTCACATGTGGTTCGTGCAAGGGTCACATCCGACTAACTCACATGCAGAAAAAAAATGATCAAAAAAGACTTACCGCATATTTCCCTCATTCATAGTGCACCTTGATATAAAGGATCGTGGTGATCTTGAGGAGAGGAACAATGAGAAGGCTTCAAAAAATATAACCAAGAACCAAAGAAACAATAAAAAATCAATGTGATAAATCCAAGAGACATCCTTTTCCAAAAGAGATCAACTGATTGATTGATGGGGAGATTAGGCCGGACATGAGGAAGGATGCATCCTATAAGGACCTGTTGGTAGGATTTATGCTGAAAAACTATGGCTATCGACAAAGGAGGAATCAGAGACAATCATTGGATCGAGGATGGTGACTGAGGAACTTGTCGAAGTACAAGGCTTGGGGTGATGATTCAATTGATCATATTTCTATAGAACCAGCAAGGATATGTACAATGAGACCCAATGATATAGTACAAAAGGGATGATTGATATATACAACAAATATGTACAAAAACTCAGGGAGTGGGATAGGTCAAAAGGAAAATAGATATATACAAAGCTCAGGATTCAGGAAAGTGGGCTTGCTATATAAGGAATGTACATAGGAAGCTCAGGATGTGGGATAGTAAGTCACATGTTTGTGGCATATTCTTGATAGTAGAACACCTTGGGAATGGGGGTCGGTGATAGGGATTTTGGGAAGTGGGGATGAGTGGGTGGGTGGGAATGATATTTTGAAAGATAATGGCATGGTCCACTATGTATGGCACCTTTTTACCAGGTTTTTACCAACATACTTGCCCAATGCACTTGATTGCCATGTTTTTACTGTTGGATGATTATTTTTTGATTTTTTGATCTTTTTGATTTTTTTTGGATTTTGTTGATATCATCAAGGCACCCATTTACTAGGTTTTCACCAAGACAATGATTTTTTAAGGACTTTTTTGTAATTTTTATGGATTTTTTCAGATTCATATGGGGTAGTTCAAGCATAGAACTGCTTTAGATGGATGATATTGATGGGATAATTCAGGGGCTCCCCTTCAGGTGTAGATAACTGGTAGGCTCCTAAGCCAAAACATGTTGTGACAATGTAAGGACCCAACCATGTAGGTTCAAACTTGCCTTTCTTTTCTCGATCAACTTGCAATTTTTGATTCTCTTTAAGGACCATGCCGCCCACTTGGAACTATCTTGGGTGGACCTTTTTGTTGTAGCTTATTTTGAGTTAGTTCTGGTATACAACTAGGTGATCATAAGCTCACTACCTCTTCTCGTCTAACAAGTCTAGCTGGAGAATGTGTGCCATGCGATAGTCTTCATTAGTGGTGTAGTTCTTCATTGGCACACGTAATGAAGGTAGCTTGACCTCAATTGGTAAGATGACCTCAACACCATATATGAGGGAGTATTGGGTGGTGCCTATGGGAGTGTAGAAGGAAGTGTGGTAGACCCAAAGGGAGGGGTTGATTTGAAGATGCCAGTCATGACCATAATCATTGAAAACCTTTTTAAGGATGGTTTTATTAGTTTTCTCAGCTTGGTCATTTCCTTGGGGAAAGTATGGACTAGAGAAATGATGATGGATGCAGAATCTAGCACATAGATCTGTCATATGCTATTTTCCAAAAGGTGTCCCATGATTAGTGAAGATGCTGCAAGGGATGTCATAGTAGCACATGATGTGGTAAAGGAGGAAATTAGATATCTGAAGGCCAGTGGTAAGGGTGAGAGAAATGGCTTCAACCCATTTCATGAAGTATTTTGTGGTAGTTATGATATACTTATGTCCGCCTGAGAAAAGGGGAGTGATCTTACCAATGGGGTTGAAGCCCCAACATGAGAATGGCCATGGTGGCGCAATGGGATACAAGTCTTACATTGGAGCATGATCATATTGGCATGTTGTTGATATGGTAGACATTTATTTACAAACTCACATGCATCATGTTCCATTATTGGCCAATAGTACCCGAATCTTAGAAACTGCTTTGCTAGGACCATGTCACTCATGTGGGCACCGCATATTCCAACGTGAACCTCTTGTAAAGACAAGATGACTACGTTCAAATCTAAACACCGAGAGAGGATGTTATGATATCCACGATGATATAGGGTATTAGCTACAAGAGTGTAGTGGGAAGCTCTGCGAATAAGGGTTTGGCATTAGGTGTTCATGAGGTGAGGAGATATGATATCATTTTTTAGATAAGCATGGATGTCATGGTACTATGGGGACTAGGGACCAACTAAAATGCAAACCATTTTAGAAACAATGTTTTTGTAAGTGGGTGTATATAGTTGCTCGACTAAGAGTTTATACTACGTTGAATCCCGAGGGATTTCCAATAGAGACCTGATATTTTCCATGGTGTTTGCAACATTTTTTTGTAGCCTAGGGATCTGTGTGAACTGAAGACTTAGGAACTATTATTTAATTTTGTCCACCAATTCCTTGTATGGTAACAACTTTTAGTCCTTGGTTTGGAACTCATCTAGGACATACTTGATGATGAGTTGCGAGTCTCCAAACACTTGTAGTTTTGTGATGTTCCATTGGATAGTCGTCCTGAGGCCTAAGATGAGTGCCTCATATTCTGCAATGTTATTGGTGTAGGGGATTCCCAACTTGAATGTTTTTGGGATATAGTCACCTTGAGGTGTGATGAAGAGGATTCCCACTCCTGATCCATGAGATGTGTATGAGCTATCAAAATATAGCTTCCATATCAGTTGTTCTTCAACCATGCAGATATGTTCATGAGGAAACTCCATTACCAGTGGGTACACATCTACCAAGGATTTCTCAGCTAGTTGATCTGCAATGACCTACCCCTTTATTGCTTTTATGTCTATGTATTGGATGTCAAATTTTCTCAGGAGCATAACCCATTTTTCCATTTGGCCTGTAAGTGTTGTCTTTGAAAGTAGGTACTTGAGTGGGTCCACCTTGGATATGAGCTTTACGGTATGGTTGAGCATGTAATGCATGAGCTTTTGAGTGGTGAAAACCACTGCAAGACATGCCTTCTCCATAGGTAAATAATTTAGCTCATAGCTGACAAGTGTACAAATGATGTAGTAGATGGCTCTTTCCTTCCCATTGTTATCAAGTTGGGATAGGAGTTCCCCCAACATTGTTGTAGTTGCTGAGATGTATACAATGATAGGGGGTCCTGATGTTGGTGGAACAAGAATAGGTGAATTGGCTATGTATTCCTTGAGCTTATCAAAACTCTGTTGACAGATTGGATCCCACTTGAAGCTAGTATCCTTGTGAAGTAGGTGTGTGAATGGTTGACATTTGTGGGCTAGCTATGATATGAATCTGTAGATAGACTATAGTTTTCCTTGTAGGCTCCTTAGTTTCTTGAGTGTGTGGGGAGGGGGTATATCCATCATGGCCTTAACTTTCTTTGGATCAATCTCGATGCCTCATCATGATACAATGAACTCCAGTATCTTACCTGATGTTACACTGAAGAAAAACTTCTTTGGGTTTAGTTTCAAGACATAGTGATGTAGACAATCGAATACACATTCAAGAATGTCAAGTTATTCCCACCATGCCTTTGATTTGGCTATAATTCTGTCCATATAGTATTTGAGTATTTTGTGTATCATATTGTGGAAGATGGTTGTCATAGCTCTTTGATAGGTAGTGTGTGGATTATTTAACATGAATGGCATCATATTGTAACAAAAGGTGGCCCAAAGTGTTGTAAATGTCATTTTATGTTGGTCTTCTTTTTCTATGTGGATCTGATTGTACCCTGAGAAACCGTCCATGAGTGACAACATCTCATGACCAACTGTGAGATTGACGATCATGTCAACATTCGACATGGGAAATCATCCTTTGGACATGCTTTGTTCAGGTCTCTAAAGTCTGTGCAGATCTTGATTTCCCTTGATGGTTTGGTCATGGGTACCATGTTATAGATCTACTCCAAATAATCAATGGCTCTGATGATTTTTTCTTACAGGAGTTTTTCAAGTTCTTCTTTGACTAATAGGGATGCCTTCGGATGCATCTTGTGGAGCTTCTATTTGACTAGTTTTGCATTTGGGTCTACCACAAGGTGATGAATGACTAGATTCGGATCTAGCCTAGGCATGTGAGCATATGACAATGCAAAATTTATGGTTGCCTCTTGGAGGAGTGTTGTAAAAGCTATCTCTTCACCTTCAGTCAAGGATGCTATGATGTACATTATTCTTGGGCATTCCTTAGTAACCAAGTTGATTGGCTTAGTGTCTTCAATGATTATGGGGGACTGCTCAAGTCTATAATTGTGGATAGGAGGAAAAGGCAAGTCTTCATCTTCTATCACCTCAGGGAGGTTTTCATTAGAAGATACACCCTTTTTTTTTACTTTTCTAGAGTCAGAATGTTCCCTAGAGGGGTTTTCAGTAAGAGACTTACTTTTTTATTCTTTATTTTTTATTTTGTGGCTAAATAATTCATCTTCCCCGAAGTATCCCTTGGGTTCCAATTTGTAGACATATGCTCATTCGTGCCCCGAGTCTAGCTATTGATATGATGCGCCCATGAATCTCAGGAGCACTTCCTCGCTTCCAAATTCATAGATGTGTGCCACACTTGATTGGTCCCAGTCTATGAGTTTAGGATGGATGAGGTGAAGGTTGATTAGGTTTATGGTGAGTTGGTGGAGGACAAAATTTCCCATGAAGGTTTCAACATCGAATATAACATCGTAGAACTTCTTCACTTTCACTTCAGGAATGTTTTTGACTTCTATGATTTAATCCTGGATATTCAAGAGGGTAAAGTTGCATGCATTGTTGCCCCCAATTGTGGTATTGGGACCTTGTATATGCAGGAAAGGGGTGTTAAATCAAAGGCCTCAATGTCTCATATTCTGTGTGGCTTCCATTAGATCTTTTGTGCCACCTTCTTCAGGTCCTAGACCTCCACCTTGATAGTTCCATTTTCGGTCACCCACTTATGTGAGGTAGGTTATTAATCTTTGAAATATCTAGGAGCTCAGTGTTAGGAGGTGGGGGATCCTTTTACAACCACCTATTGATATCAAGGTCCATCTCTTGATTGTTTAGAATACCATGTGAGATGAATGTGCATGGTCCCATTTTATTGACTTTTGGCTCTTCTTGAGGGAGTATGATTTGGTGGCATGGACACCCTTTGGTATGTGGATCAAGCGGTAGGGACACTTCTACAAATGCATTGGTTAGGTTGTATTTTCCATAGCCCCTATTATTGATCTTGATAGAGGAGAGAGTGGAGGCTAGGATCATCTCTATATCACAGTGGGATCATGATGAGTTGGAAATGAAAGTGCTAATATCACTTCTAGGACAGTGGGTCTAGTGGGGAAATGATGCTTCCAATGCATGATAGTATGCAAAGGGTTGGGGATCAACATGGATGGTGATTTCAGTTCCCTAATGTGGAAATTTGATGGACTGATGATAGGTGGATAGGACATCTTTGATGGAATGAATCCATGGTCGACCATGGAGGATGTTGTAGGGGAGATCAAGATCAACAACATGGCGGATGGTTTCTTGAATTTTTTGGACTAGCTTAATGGGAAATAAGAGGGTACCTTCTTAGGTATGATTTAAGTTATCATAGGCCTTAATAGTGATGACCTCATGTGATATGTTAGCCTCTGTGTATCCCACTTGCTGGGAGAATTTCAATGTACACAAGTTAAGGGCCAAACCATTATCTATGATGACCCTTTTGACGACGAAGTCATTCACCATAACAAAGATGTAGGGAGGGATATTGTGATTGGGTTTAATAAATGGCATGTCAAATTGTTTGAAGGAGAGGGCACATGATGCAGACAGGTGCCCCATGAGGTTCTCAAATTGGATGGTGTTAATGTTTGTGGGGACATGTGCCTCTTGGAGGGCTTTGTTAAGGATTTCCTAGTGGATGGGTGATGTGTGGAGAAGGTCAATGATGGAGATTTTTGAAGGGGTGTTGTAGGAGGTTATATTGTGCATTAGGTGTGGGCATTGTATTAGCACCGACAACAAAACTTTTACCCATACGGGTGGTGACTGCACAGTGAATTTTTTCTTCCTTGACATGGATAATGTTCACAATGGGTTCGACTTGGGAGATGCAACCAAAAAAAATTCATAATTGATATGAGAAGTAGTATAGTATTTTTCATCAGCGTGGTCAGCTTTCTTTCCTTTTCCTTGGTTCTGGGGTAGTGTGTTAGCATTGGTGGCATTCTTGCCAGCATTGTGTTGAGGAAACACATTTTGATAGATTTGTAGGTTGCGTTGGGAAAAGGCTAGGTAGTGTGTCCATTGTGATCTTTGGACATGTTTGGTGTCTGTGGCTCCATTTGTAACAAAATTTTGGTTCTTATTCCAATAATGATACCAGTCATTACTAGGCTTATCTTGCAAGATTTATTTATAATGTCTGATTGTACCATCATCCAAGAGCCCTCACTCAATATCTATCCCTTTTCCCTTTATGTCCTAATAGGTTTGTATGCAATTCATACACATGAAGTGGGATAACTTTGGGTGTAGATTGTCGATGAAGATTTTTGTGAGATGTTCTTCTATCAATTGTATGATAGCCTCATAGTGAGGTTCTGCCATATTTGTAGATAGTTGGCCAGGCTCTCACCTCCCTTTTGTTTCGAATTGTGTAAGTCCAAAAGGGACAACTCATTTTTAACATTGTGTGTGTATTGGGCTATGAATTTCTCAGAAAGTTCTACAAAGGTTGTGATCGACCCATAGGGTATTTTATAGAACATCTCAATAGCAGTTCCTCCCAAGCTCTTGAGAAAGAGGCGCATAAGGAAATTTCTATTGTAATCCACCTCTTGGAAGGTCACGTAAAATTATTTAACATGGATGATTGGGTCTCCCTTCCTATGATATTTATAAAATTTAGGTGTCTCAAAGTTATTAGGGAAGGGAACCACTATGATAAATTTTTCAAAAGGATAGGGATAGACCTCTTCAAATTTGAAAGTCTTTCTTTCTGTTCTGGCTCTAAGCTCCTCTAGAGCATTCTTTATTTCTTCCCATTTTGAATTAGCATGTCTTGGAGTGGGTACTCCCATTGGGAAAGGATCTGATGGCGCAGGAGAATATGGATGTTTCTACAAGGGATATTGTGGGATTTGGTAAGGGGATTTCCATGTTTTGTAGGAAGACTGGAATGGGTTCTAAGGTGATGGTTGGGCATTGTATAATTTCTTAAATGCAAAGATGTATTATTGTGCTGAGTATGGAATTGCCTATTGTTGTTGGAGAATGAGGGGATGTTGTTTCTATATAGGGAAGTACTTACATTGTGGAGGAGGTTGGTAGAATGGTGTGGATGGTTGATGTGATTCATCCTGTGCTTGGCCAATGTAGGTAGGGTGCATTCCTGCATTGCTGAGCAGTGGAACAGGTCCCTAGATGCTGGTGATAGGAGGGGGTTGTGTGAGATAGCTGGGAAAATTAGAGGAGATTTTCTTCTATGGTGGTGGAACACTTTGAGCAGTGGTGAGTGGCATGGATAAATAGTTGGTGAATAGGAGGAGAGATGAAATCGGAGGGGGTTGCAGTGCTTGTGCTATGAACTAGACAACATATTATTTTCTTATAGGATTATATATGTGGGACTGCATTTTTATTCCTAAGGCATTCATTTGTTCCTTATTAAAGCCCCAAGAAGACCCTACCCTTGGAGTGGGTTGAGATGTGGAGGTAGTTGTAAATGAGGCTATGTTAGTGGGATTTTGTGATGTGAATGGTTGGTTGGAGGGTTTTGTGGATGGCATACCTATCATGAAAGTGGGTTGTTGGGCCTGAGTATTGGCAATGAAAGTTGGGAGAGATACTTGCATAGAGGTTAGCTGGGTGATGGGTGGAAGGGGTGCCTAGGTGAAGGTTTTCTAAGCGGTAGAGGGAGGTACTCATGTTTCCCCTTGGAAGGGTGGTACTGATGCGGAGGCTTGGTTCATTAAAGGTGGAGGTTACACTTGTGTGGAGCTTTGTTCTTGTGTGGTGGTTTGAGAGGTTGTGGTGCTTATGCTACAAATTAGACAACAAGTCATATTCTCATAGGATTATAGATGTGGGACTACATTTGTATGCCTAAGGCATATATTTGTGCCTTATTAAAACCCTAGGAAGACCCTACCCTTGCACCAGATTAAGATGTGGAGGTTGGTGGAAATGAGGCTATGATAGTGAGATGTTGTGATGTGAATGGCTGGTTAGAGGGTCATGTGGATGGCATACCTATTCTTGCATGGTGGTTTGAGATGTTGCAGGTGGGGGTGGTGGTCCCAAGATGGAAAAAGGAGTGGATTGTGTCCTTGTGTGTACTAAGGGGTTTGTGGAACTTTATTGCAATAGGTGAGGGATAGGTGAGGCCACTTGGGATAGTTGTAAGTTGGGGTCGATGATATTTTGGACGACGACGGGGTAAGAGTCAGCGGGGATGTGTATGGTTTTTGTGTGATTGAAGGGTTGGAGTTGTGGTGGAATGTGAGTACCCTCCTGCGCATAGTTTTCCAAGATAGAAAGATGATTTTGAGCTATGATTGCACTAACCATTTTTTTATGTCCAGGATGACTCATAAACCCTTCCATGTAATCCATGGTAGGAACCTCCATTGGATCTACCCACACGTTATCAATTTGTCATGGTTGTGGGTTGTATGTTACCATTGCACTTTTAGGATTGTTGGGGTTAGACAAACTAGTGGCAAGATTAGGGTCCATATTCTTTCTCTTCTTGGATCATGTCTCGATAGGCATGGAAAATGCAATTCCTAGGATGGGGGAATGAAGATGTAGATGGATGAATGCAAGGTGTTCCTAAAGAGGCTAAGGATGAGGATAGGATAGTCCTAAGGAGACTTAAGGATAAATGCAAGATTAAGGATGAACCTGGAGGGTGTTTGGATGGTGGTTTGATTAGGATGATGGGGATGTTCTAAGATCTAAGGATTACTTGGTGCCAAGTGGGACTGAGTTTCCTTTTCCTGATGCTGGATCAAATTGGATGATATTATCAATCTTAGATAGACTTATGATCTTTGAAAGATGGGATCCTTGTCAATACAAGCCAATCTTTGGATCAAGATGATGAGGCTTACAAAGAAAAGTATGAGCTACCCTAGATAATGCTTAGCCAAAGAGTAGAGATATTGGATGGTTTTGATTTAGGATAAGGATTCAAGAAAATCAAAATAGATATGGCAATAGGCGGGGATTTGGATAGTTTGATTAATCTTTTTTTTTGGGTTTTGGATTAAGGGTTTGGATTAGGGGTGATGAGTTTGATCTAAGTGAGATTATCTTAGGGATGACTTAAATGAACCTAAAGGGATGATCTATGATACAAGAATGTGAGGATGCCAAGACAGTCTCATGTGATTCGAAAGGATGTGGCGTGTGATAAGTCAATTAGTCTTCACTTTCCAGGGTAAAAAAATAATGGATTATTTGGAAACGTGCTCCAAATTGCATGATCTTTGCATTGTATGTTACTCTATCGAGTTTTTCTTGATACTTGGTTTCTTCCTTGATTTTAGTTAAGGTAGGTTGATGATCCTTGAGTTTACGTTTTGCAACTTTCTTCTCTTGGTAAACATGAGCGATTGGTAGCTTTTCTTTCTTGTGTTTCACAAAATTGGTCATATCTTGAAAGGATGGCCATTGTGAAAAATCACGTTAAGAGCTTTGGGGCACCAAAATTTGGATGCTATTGCTCAGTTGATCTCTTTAATGACAAAGGAATCACTTTCAAGAATTCAAATAAAAAGTACAACAAGCACATGTTTGAAAACAATCTGGCAAGGGACAAAGCAACCTTGCATGAGACAAGAAATTGTGATGGTGTTGATGAAAATGTTTTTGAAGTGCATACATTTTTTATAGGTTCTTGTTGCAAATAGTCAAGCACACTTTCTACCCTAAGGAGTTTGGTTGAGTATGAAAATCTCGCTTGTTGACCTAGGTACACTTCAAGAGCTAATCAAAATATGGTCATCACCAAACACATAATGGATCCAGTCATGATATTGTATTATCCAACTCCAAATGCTTAAGAAGGCACGGTGTGACAATCTCTTATGGAGATTACTATCCTCTTGGCACTTGGATTATCAAATTTTGGGGGGTGAACCAAGTGCTTCTATTTAATGTCTTTTAGTGAGGGTCTTCGTTCGAACACACTCTTTGTGCTTGTGGAAGCGCGATTTAGGTATATATCCCCACAAAGCACCTTGGCACAGGTAGTCATGTAAATGTGATTTAGATCATGAGGCTGTACTAAAGTGTTAGGTGAGAGCCGAGTATAAGCTCAAATGTTATCCAGCTTCTGAGGTTTTAACCCCAAAAAGAAAATTTGATTAATGTGAGTTGGAGTGGTGGGCTTACACCTCATTCTCATGTGGGTCATTGTTGGGAGCTTTTTACCTCAACTGGTAGGCCTATCTAAAGGATGAAATTGAAAAGCATGGATTGGAAATGAAAGGAGTCTAGATTTTTTATTTTCCCTCAAGGGAAAAAGAACATACGCTCCTATCCAATGTTGTTTTCTCCCAAAAACATCAAGCATACTTGTTCATTCCTAAAGTTATTATTAAAGCATAAAATCAAGTGGGTCTAGGTTTTGAATTGTCTCAAAGAGAAAAGAGAATAATCCCCTATCACTTGACTAGATGCTACAAGTGGACTTTTGTTAAGATTCCTAGAAAAAGATTAATGAACACAAAAAGTTTGTTCGTATCTCCTAGGCAATCTACAAGATAGATATATTTAGTAGTCTTTCAAATGATTCTTTGGAAAGTGTCCTACAACCAAGAATATGTTAGTAGTTTGAGGTGTTGATGACTTTTGAAAGCATTCTTTTTGTGAAATACTCTACAAAAAAATGTTAGAACTTGCAAAAAAAGATGGTCAAGGACAATATAAAGCCATAATAATCACCAAAACCAAAAGACATTAAGATCTAAGGCTCCAAACTTTCTCTCTATTTCTAATACAAGAAAATAAAATAGGGGATTTTTTGTGTAGACTTGTATGAGTATACACATAGAATAGTATGAGAAAAAACCTAATACAAAGTTCCAGTATGAGGATATACCATTCTTAGTACAATAATACAAGGGTTGTAGTACGATAAAACAAGGGCAAAAAGAATGCAGTCAGAATGCAGACAGAGAGGGGAAAAGGCCAATACGAGTATTATCCACATGTAGTAAAAGTATACTTAGCATGTAGTATGAGTAAACATGGATAGGATGAGTTTACTCATACTATTATTCTCACAGGATGATACGAGGATTGTTGGAGTTTTAGAAACAAATGATGAAAATCATCAAAAAAGGAATAAATTGTGTGGTAGGTGTCCCACCGAATGTGCCAAAATGTGGATGTGGTGAACCTAACCTTTCAGGAGCATGCATAGACAAGAAAATTTTATCTCTAAACTAGCATGCAAATCCTATGAAAAAATAATTCATATACACCACCTCTAATTAAGCCAAAATGGGAGCACCCAAGCCCCATTTGATTTTCTCATTTTAGCGAATGTGGATGTGCTCTCCAAACACAATGAGAGGATCCCCAGTGTAAGCTAAGATGATTTAAAATCTAAATGCAAGCCCAAGGAGATCCCAAAATGATGCAAGAAACTAGTATAAGGAACTAGTTTGCATCAATGCATTCCAAATGATAGAATGATGAAGATTATAGCTAGAAATGATATCAAATGCAAGATTGTGATTCATTAGTCTTTAAGCATGATAATGTGATTTACATCAAAGGAAACTAAGATTCATTCACCATTAACATTATGCTATGTGATCTAAGAATTGAAAGAAAGAACAAAGGAAACTAACATGATAAAATGCTACGAAATTCTAGAGATAAACTAACATGATAATAATGCATAAAATGAAAGATGAATTGCTCTTGGAAGGGCCTCTATTTATAGATTTTTGGAGGAAGAGGGATTGAATGAGCTGGAACCTATGTGGAATCCACATGGGAGCCACGTAGGAGATACATAGGCTAGAGGGGATAGATAATTTGAAAGGTAAAATTGAGACAAGGTGGGCATTTAAGGTTTAAGTGGCTCAAGATTGCTTACACATGTGTGAGAAACCTTGAGGAAGAGTGTGGGGGACAAAGGTGTAAGAGAGAGATGGTGCATTTAAGGAAGTTTTGTGGATTCCTTGGGAAGAGTTTCTCACACATGTGCGAACAACTCATTAGCTCTAATGAGGTTAGTAATCACCTTTTAAGTGAGGTTAGGGGAGTGATTAGGTGGGAGGATAGGTTTACCAAGTGAGGTATGTTAGTCAATTTTCCTACCAATGTAAAAAATCTCATGAAAAATTGTTTTACTTGCAAAAGTCCTTTGAAAATTGCCAAAGGTGTGAGGAAAATAGGGTTTATCCATGTTTCAAGGGTTTTAAAAAATTATTTATTTAAGTCCATAAACCCTACCCCATTTTTACTTATTCATTACCTTTTTGTTTCACTTAATTCACCTTTCTGCACATGTTTTAAGTTACCATAAAGTATGGCCTTGTTCTTCATTAAGTTATTTACCTAGCGGGCCCATTATTTCTTTCCTAAGCCTAAGTCCCAACAATAATTTATTTTTCCTCAGTCCTACAGTTTAATTCATTGCATCACCAGAACTCTTTTAGATCACGTCATCAGCATTCAAAAATCTTCTTTTCAAGTTCACGTGATGCCCATTCCTTCCCGATGACCAGCATCACCATATGTGTCATCGATCTATTGTAAACATTATAAATCGGCATAAAGTCCACTGATGATTCTATCGGGCATAAAGAGCTTCAACAAAGACAAATTTCAAGCGCTCTGATCCCCGACCGATGCTTTAGGATATTTTATGGCAATAAAACTATCAGAAACAAAAGGAGATCAATAGGGAATAATTTTGTGCTTCCTGATTATCGATAAGGTTATCAGAAATGATTATTGCAATAGTTTCATCGTGGTTGGTGGGACCGAAGTCAGAGCTTTTGGCAAAGGATAAAGAACAATTAGATCAAGATGATCCAACAGTTGGCACGTTACCACTGTGGGAAATTTCTCGAAAGATATTCATCGCGGGATCACCACTTGGTGACACATGACCTAGATGACATTAGTGGCTGGAGGATAGAGAAAGAGATAAAGGATGGTCAGATCAAAGCTAATCCAATGGTGGTCGTAATACCATTATCTAAAGTTGTTGAATGATTAATGATCATGGGATTGTATTCTTATGACACATGTCCATGATGATGACCGTTTAATGCTTGTCGCCAACTCAGAGATGTTTGGTGTAGTTAAAGAAAGTGTTGGTGATCTAGCGAATAAAGAAGATTAAAGGTTAGTCGCCAGCTCACTAGATGAAGTAGCGGTTAAGTGAAATAGTCTACGAGTGGGTGATAGAAGGAAAATGTTAAAGAAATGAGGTAAGTCATTGGATCGCTGATGAAGAAGCACTTAGAAGTAAATGATAGTGAGCTGGTGATAAAAAGGGTAATAAAGTGTTGCTCGCTAAGTCGCAGGTAAGAAGGTGGTTAAAGTGAAAATGTTGGCAGCTTGGTCAAAATGGTAAAAAATGCTAGTCGTAGACTCACCACGATTAAGAAGGTGAGTTAAAGGAAATGCATATTTAAAATGATCATGTGGTAGAAGCAATGCCTTAGAAGAAAGGTGCTTGATGGTTAGTGAACGTGGGTTTACGCCCACCATCCGATGGAGATTTTAATAGTGGGTCTGATAACTAAGGTAATGTTTTGTTAAGTCTTTCTAATGTAGGAGCATCCTAGGTGTAAGGGGAATCTTGCATCACCCAAAAATATTTTTGGTTTCTTTCAATAAGGGCTATTTTGTGCAGAGATGCTATTTATGGAAACTTACTATTTTTAGTAAGTTGGTTGTACGAGCTCCGAATGTTCTGATTTCATAGGTGGAGGTTTATCTTAGTCATATCAACATACCAGTTGAGTTTCATTTCCATATCATATGTATCGGTGAAGTTATTGAGGTTTTTGGGTATGAAATATTTGAGCTCAATTCTGAAGGCCTTAGAGGCTCCAGATCATGATCGAACCTCAGATGATTGGAGCTTGTACGAGTCAGGTGTTGTAGATCAGGTCCTGCCATTTTTGAAGAGTGGTTTAATATCCAAACATAGCTATGGTTAAAAATTTATGGCCTTCGAAAGCTGGGCCACCTGAAAATAAAATTTGTAATTATTTTGAGCCGACCCTAATGTAATAATTATGAAAAATAAAATAATTCTAGGGGTAGTCAACTTTAATGGCTAAATTTCTGGAACCGTCTCGAGTGGTGGAAAATTTCCTATATAAGGAAGGTCATTAGTATTTTCTAGGGCAGTTTTAGGTAATTATTCAAGGTTTTGTCTTAGAGAATATTGGAAGGAAAATGCCCATGTGGCTTTGTATATTGTAATTCTAAAATTTGTAATTCCACATTTGTGGAGATAATAAGAAGCACATTTTCTATTCTTGCAAATTGTTGTTGTGTCTCTATTCCTACTATGTATTTATGGTATTAAGGGGAGTACCCTTCATCAAGTGGTATCAGAGTAGGAGTTCATGAGTGTGTAGATAGATCACCAACTATGAGATAGTTTGTACTAGGATTGTGCTTTAGGGTTTTAGCGATAAGCGCAAAAATGCCTCCATGAAGGGAATATGGGGGAAGAGTCAGAGGTGTGTCACCTAAGGTTAGAGCCCTCCAGAGACAAGTGCGAGCATTGCAAGAAGAGATTCACAGAGGCATGAATCTTGGCATAAGAGACGAAAGTGAGGATGAAGCCGAAGGAGAAGGAAATTTTGATCAGGAAGGAGAAGGTGAAATTCTGAACTAAGAGGAAGAAAGGCTTTTTGGAGCCATTTCCAAGATTGGGAAAAGACCTAAGATTGACGTTCCCACATTTTTATGAAATCTTAACCTAGAGGAATTGATTGACTAGATCAATGAATTAGAAGAATATTTTGAGTATGAAGATATCGAGGATCCTGATAGGGTCAAGTTTGCAAAGCCCAAACTGAAGGGTCATGCGAAGATCTAGCGACATGAGATTCAATTGGAGGGAAATAGAAGAGGAAAGAAGAAAATCACAAGATGGGATCAGATAGTGGATAAATTGAAGTGAAAATTCATTCTTGTTGATTATGAGCTTGATCTACTAAAAAAAATACAAGGTTTAAAGAAAGAAGAGAGATCTGTTCAATAGTATATGAAGGAGTTCTATCGAATCCAAATCAAAACAGGCCATGCAGAAGCTGACAAGGAGAAATTTTCCTGCTACCTTAATGGGTTGAGGCCAAGCATTCAGGAGGAGTTGAATATGATAACCTACACCTGATTAAATATCTTAATGAAATGAATGGACAAGTGAAAGAAAATGATTAGAGATCACTGAGCTACTAAAGTGATATGTAAGGTAATTAAATCAGTCAATGTATTGTCATTGATGTCAACTAGTTTTGACTGTACTTATCATGATAGTTACAAATATCTAAAGAAGAATAATGGTAAAGTAATGAGATATCTACATGAAGATAAGATGGATGTGGAGGATATGGCTAAGGTATACATTGGGTAACTTATTGATGAGTCTATGGCATCGGTTGTTGACTTGATTGTATTACATGAATTTTTTATGTATTGAAGATCAGAACTGAACAAGTTTATGTGGTTGGTAATTGAAGATTTCTGTATACAGAAAGCCAATGTTGTGTATACTGAGTAATAGTAATAACCAAGTTAGTTATCACCGAAAAATTATGTATTGACCGAATGAGAGAAATTTTTTTTTTAATAACAACTAACTGAATTAATGAGCTAGAAAATTGCTTATGATTCCGAGGTAAAAGATAAAGTTTTTTATGATGATCTAATGGCTGAAAAAATTCAAGATTGATTGAATGGAGAAGGATGAAATGTGTTATAGACACATCAACCGAGGAAGTTTGAAGTGGTAAAAGGAACGATAGATATTAAGAGGCAAAATCTAACAGATGATAAGAAAATGGTTTATGAAGTCTATCTAAAGAGACATGATATTCATTATTGAGTTTGGAGCTTATTTGACAATGCAAGAGAATTTGTGTGAAAGGACTATTTTCATGCATTGTTGATCAAACTAGTTACAGACAGAACCGAGTAGAACTGCAGGCATTATCGAGCGTCAAGGAATTATTCACTGAGCTGAATATGTTGGAGGATATGAAGGATTGAACTGAATATTGATCAGAGGAGGTATTTTGAGCTTATCATAGATCTGAAAATCTGCAATCTAAGTTGTATTTGAATTAGATCACTATTGTATTAGTTTAACCATTGTTACAACAAAATCTCTTAATCAAGTGGACTTAACAGTCTTTTGTATTTCAATATGACATTCAATGAATGTTGTTATTTTTCTTGTTGACCCCATAGTGAATGCTAGTCAAGGGAGAAATGTTAGTGATAAATCCTCTAACTAGATCACACCTCACAGTGTGTTTTGTAACCTTTGACAGGGTTGGATCCTAATCGAGCTCACTTCAAAAGAGTGAATTATTTTGGATTACTGGTCCAGGTGGTTTTTACCTTAACAGGGTTTCCACATTAAAAATCTATGCTTTATGTATATGATGTGATTGGATTTTTATTTTAATTTACACATTTCATATTTAGTCTGGTCGGTAAAGAAAGTATTGAAGTAACTGTCAATCGATCGATGAAGAGAAAGTTATTATTGATAGCTTACTAAGTTGATAATTTATTTGAAAAGTTTGAATGTATACATCTACGAGATTTTGGACTATACGATAACTATAACTAACTGATTCACCCCCTACCCCCCCCCCCCTCTCAGTTATTTAATAATTGGTATTAGGGCTATATTGGTTGCTTGGAAGGAAAGTTTAAAGGACTTAAGCTAAATATCACAAGATGTATAAGAGAGAGGTGCCTAAGCTAAACAGAGATAACTTCTCGACATGGAAAAGGAAAATGAAGTTGCACATATCTGGAATTGGAGAATCTGTAGTATTTTACCTGGATAATGCTTACATCGAACCGATTTGACCTTTGATTGTTGATCAGCTGATAGATAGACATGAACACAACATGAAAATGATAGAGATTGATGTTGCCTTATCTGATGCAAAATTTGAAGACATCAAGACATGCAATAATGCTAAAGCAATGTGGGACAAACTTACACTAGTTCACGAAGGAGCTCAAAATGTGATGAGAGTCTTAGAGGAAAGTTTGATGATATGAAGATGAAAGAAGGTGAGAACATTTCATAGTATAGTAACCCAATCAAGGAGACTGTCAATTCTATCTAAGGAGCAGGAGGTGTTATTGATGAAGACACTATTGTGAGTAAAATTATTAGAACCTTGTTGCCTATCTATACTATTATAATCTCTGCATTTCATGAAATAAGATCTACCTTGGGTAACACTCTTACACTTGATAGCCTAATAAGTAGTTTGACTACTTTTGAGTTGAATAACTATGATAATAGTATTGTAACGAATGTTGAGTTTACATTTTTGTCATCTTTTAAAAATGGAAAATCAAGTAGTAAACACATGATAAGAAATGAAAGTGATAATGACAATGATGAGGATGAACTTGATGAAATTGAAGCACTAATGGTTAGGAGACTGCAAAAAGCTAAAGGAAGATATAAGGAGAAATTACCTTTGGTATGTTTTAACTGTAAAGAGATCAGTCACATTGGAGCTAGGTATCCTAATAGAAAAGATGGTGATAGGGACAATGAACCATCTGGTGAAAGAAAGTTTTATAGAAGAGATAACCAAGATCGCAGAGGAAACTGATAGTATGATAGAAGAAGTAACCAAAACTAAAAAGACAAAGGCAAGAAAGCACATTAAATTTTTGAAGATGATGATGATACTGACATCGACACTGATGAAGACATTGAGGTGGTATTGATAGATTTGAAAGAATATTTAGAAGAAGAAGAAAGGTATGTAGAAACAACACTTATTTCTAAAGTTAGCAAGAATGATACATGGATTATTGATAGTGGTTGTACTCATCATATGACTGGTGATGAAGAAAAATTTGAATACCTTTAACATTATAATGAAGGATCTATTAAAATGGGGAATGATACACCTTGTCTAGTAAAAGGAGAATGATATATCTTGTTGAAGAATAAGATTAGATGTGAGAATGCATATTGGGTGAAGGGACTTAACTATAATTTTTTGAGTGTATCATAACTGAATAACTCAAGTCACCAAGTTTCATTTTAAAATATAAAGGTGAACATCTACAATGAGACTGGAAAGTTGGTTGGTACTGGTGAACAATCAAAAGGTAATCTGTTCTATTCTTGACAATGCTGAAACTTCTTATTTAATGAATAGAAATGAAGATGTGTTGTTGTGGCATAAAAGGTTATGTCATGTGAGTTTTGACAACATGGTTAAGATCAAAAAGAAAAGAAAAGTTAGAGGCTTACCGAGCTTATCTAAACCTGACCATGTCATGTGCAAACAATGTCAAATGGGAAAAATGTCAAAATCTAGTTTCAAGATCAAGACCTATTCATCTAAAGATATTTTGGAGTTGGTTCATACCGACTTATGTGGTCCTATGAGAACTCAGAGTTATTATGGTGATAGATATTTTATTTTATTTGTTGATGACTACTCTAGGACGATGATAATAATGTTTTTTAAAGAAAAATCTAAAGCCTTCAAGATGCTTAAATGGTATAAAGCTAAAGTGGAAAAAGAAAGTGGAAAAGAGTTAAAATGATTAAGATTTGATAAAGGAGGTGAGTTTATTTTTGATGATTTCATTAACTTTTGTAATGAGCATGGAATTAAAAGATAGGTTTCTACATCGAGAACACCACAACATAATGGAATTCCTAAACAGAGGAATAGATCCATAGTTGATTGTGCTAGAACACTGATGATTGAGAAATATGTTGCACAAATGTACTGGAGAGAAGATATTAGCACTACTTTATACACAGTGAACTGAGTACAAATGAAGAAGGATTCAAACAAGACATCTTATGAGTTATGGTTTGGGTACACACCTAATGTAAGTTATTTCAGAATATTTGGAAGTAGATGTTACATTCTGAAAGATGATAGAAATGGAAAAATTGATTCTAAAGGTGATGAAGGTATATTGTTAGGATATTCTACTAAAAGTAAGCTTACAAATGTTTGAATAAGGTTTCTAACAAAATGATTGAAAGTGAAAATGTGAGAGTTGATGATTTTGCTGAGAAAATTGATGAAGAAAGCAAAAAGGAACCAGAAGACTACGATAGATATAGATTCATTGAGCAACCTAACATACTACCCAAGACATAGGTTGAAGCTACCGAGAAATAGGATAAAGATACCGAGCATCAGCCTATAGATACCAAGAACTAGGAAGTGGATATCGAGGAAGATATTGATCCTACGTTGACTGATGAACAAAGAAGAGAACAAGTGTTAGCAAAATTTATGAGAAGACACCATCCACAAAATCAGATTATTGGAGACAAGCAAGATGGCATGATGACACAGAGTAAGTTGAGACAAAATACATGTTTAGTTTATGAATTTGAACCTAAAAATATTAGAGATGAACTTGAGAATGATGAATCGATTGAAGAAATGAATGAGTAAATTGAGAAAATATTGAAGAACAAAACATGGACATTGGTACCTGTGTACTAGGATTAGAAACTTCATAGGGTTATGTTTGTCAAATAAATCAAAATAAGAATTAAATTACCACAAAAGAAATCCAATTAAGCTATTTAAAAGATAAATGAGTACTCTATGGCTCTCTAATTAGGGATGCTAATGAAGAGATCTCAACAAGCTTCCATTAGTGACAGTCCTAATATGAGAAAGTATGATAAAAAAAAAGCTAAAACAAGATAATTCCAAATGAAATAGACTAATTAACTCCTAGATTTGCCTTTCTAGCTTAAAATTTCAAGAGGTTTGATGCTTTTCAGATACTTGTGGATGATTACTGCTTGAATTATGCCTTGCTTTTATATATTTTGGCAAGGGTAGGGCGTGGAGTTGATTTGATCATGGTTTGATTAGGGTTAACTCCATGGTTCCACATTTGGAGACCATTTAAATATTTTCTCCTCAAAGCTTGGGACAAGAGGACAAAATGGGTGGACAAGATTCTTTCTCCTTGTGGGTGGTGGAGATTCGATGTGAGCTTGGTTCTCAAATCCTATTGGTTGATGCATTTTCCTCCCATTTGTTGGTTGAGGGAAAATAGGATTTAACTAATTTAACTTAATTAATATGTTTAGCCATGTGTACCCCTTGAATGGGTTGATTTCATTTAAATGAACTATGTAATTAATAAAATTAACTGCACAATTAATTGATTTATTATGATTTGTTGGATTTAACTTGATTTTATGGATTTTGATTTTCAATTAAATTTGAATTGTGGCTTGATTTCAATTTAGCTTTGATTTTAGCTTGATTTGATTTTATTGCATTGATTTTTTCCTTTATTACTCACTTAATTGATCTTGTCCATTTTTAGGTGATTACGAATGCCCCTCTTTGAATCGATGCATGAAGCATATAGGTTCAAAGAATGTCCTAATCTTTCTGATGTGAAATCTTGATTAAATTTGATGTCTGATTTGATGTTTGATAGAAGATGCAGATTTTGATGATGGGATTGATGTAGTTTCAATTGATTTATAGTCCTTGATGGTCAATTTGATGATAGGTTGTCTGATGTGGTACTTGATTTGTTCTGATTTGATGTTTGATGCCCCTTTTGATTGATAAGAGAAATTTTTTTTGATGAAAGATTAAGCTTTGATTTGATGGTCATGCTCCTGATTGGATGATTATTGATGCCGATCTTGATTTTTCGAGTGTATGCCCCCTCAAAAATGAGATGAAATTTCAGCTCAGTTGAAAATATTACATTTTCGATCAATTTGTGTGAATTAGGTCAATTAATAATGAATTTCAATTTTATTTCTGATAATGTATTCACCATTGTTTGATGACAAATGCCCCTAATTTGGTAGAATGGGGGAAAAATTTGTGTCCCTAGGCATTTTCTGGTCAGAGATGCCATTTTTAGGTCAAAATGGGCTATATATAGGGGTAAAAGTCATTTTTACTATTCATTTTTACCTCTCCTTTTGTATTTTTTCTTTGACCTTCTTTTGCCCTTTTCAATGATGGTGATCCCTATTCACGAGAATAGGTTCAAGGGAGGCCTCTGGTACATGCATCCACCTAGCTACGGACCTCCGATATGTCCTCGTACAACTTGCTCTGTCAGATTTCTATATTTAATTTGAAAAATTTGGATTTTTCTTGCCAAAACCCTATTTGTTTTCTATTTTCAATTTAAACAGCCTGTACAATGCTTTTAGCAGCACGTACAACATTTATATAGTGCATCTGCAGTTTTCCACAATGCTTTCACAATTTTCAATAGCGCGTACAAGCGTATAAACTAGGGCATGATTCATAGTTGCCCTTTTCTACAACGTGTACTAATTTGATTATGCATTTAAATATTTTAGCAAGGTGTACAGGTGTTTCCTATAGAGTGTACTAAGTTCTATAGCGCGTATACATTTTAATAGCACGTTTAAATATTTCTGTAGCTCTTTCACCATTTTAAACTGTGCTTTTGCATTTTAGCACTTTTAAACATTTAAATAGCATGTGTACCCTTTTTGGTCAAATGTGAAAACTTCTAAGCCAGTTTTCTAACCCATCTAGTGTCGTCAATCAGTCGATTGGCTTAGGTATAAATTCCAGTTGGTAGCGATTTGTATGATGTCAGTTCGAGTCATGTTATATTGAATGTTTGATTGTCAATCTTGATTTAGCTGGTGGATGATGATAAATTTTCCATCCTCTCTGAATAGAATTAGGAAAAATGATTGTGGTTTTATTAGATTTTGATTGTGTTGGCAAGTTGACTATACTAGTGTATATGACTAAGATTAGTGTTGTCATTATGGAAAAAAAGTCATATGAAGTTTTGGAGTCAACACAATAACTCAGAAGATCAAAATCTAATTAAGTATGGAAGACAGAATAATCAAGTGAAGCACAGGATGAACAGAGCATCAACGCACGTGTGTATGACCGATTTTTGCTATGCACCCTTGAAGATAAGAATTTGAGTATGTTTTTAATAAATGGTTAAGAACACATGGTCAGATGTGTTTGTATGAAGAAGTTACAATGAGTTGAAGTGACAAAGACAATGAGCGGTAGAATAGAAGAGAGCATGTAGCCGACAGGAAAGATTTTGATTAGTGAGTAGTGATAAGCGCAACATGAAAATTGAGCTGATAGAAGAGAAGGATATAAAGCTAATGTTTATGATACTTAGTTATAAGTTCTATCATGCTAATAGAGTGAATAGTGTGTCTGCGGCAACAATTCTGGTAGCTATCAGAATTGTAAGGGAAAATGGAGAGTTTAACCTATGTGAGATCCTGCGTGCATAGTTGATGGATAACATAAGGGCCCTTAAGCATGACGAGAGCAAGATATTTAGGTTTTGGTCATTGATCATCTATATGTACTTTCACATTGTTGATAAAGTATCAGATCTTTATCTTGATAGAAGTTTACCTACAATGCCACAAATTTCATTCAAGGCATCATCTGAGAGCACCTTGAAGGATTTCATGGACTTATAAATAAAGACATTCAGAATTAAGATGCAGAGAAGGTATAGGATACCTGAGAGTATAGTGGAGAAGTATAAGGACAATATATGTTTCATGGTGGAAACTGATATTACATGCATGGAAGCAATGGAACCTAGGACTAAGTGGATCCATCCACTTGGTTATGAAGTGGAGGAACATATTTTGGAAGCTTATGCACAAGTCCTCTTGTCAGTGCCTAAGGATCCCAATGAACCAAGATGGGGTACTTATGAGGAGAAGACAAGACAAGTAGACTCTGTCTTATACAGTGCAGCAACCAAGAGGAAAGCATCAAAGATCACCTCAGACATTCTGAAAATCCATGGTGTTACACAAGAAGACCTGGATAAAGCTAGGGAAGCCAAGATTGCAATGCAACTTGAGATCGGACCCTCTTTTGATATCAAAATAGAGAAGACTGATGATCCTAAGGAGAAGAAGAAAAAGATAGAAGAAAACACTCCTGCGCCCACATATATTATTGATCTGGAGTCCACTCCACCTCTTGAGCCTAGCAAGATACCTAAGAGGAAGAAGAAGACCGATGCAAGCCACCCATCCTCTAGGACAACAAAAAGAAAAGGTAGAAACACTCAAGCACCTCCTGAGGTAGGATTTAGACTGAATCTTGAAGTATTGAAAACTAGAGTCATTGATGAAAGGATATTAGATCAAATTGAAAAGTTTTATGATATGTATCATGAGATTGATAAATCAAAGATTCACTCTATGATCATAAAGCATATGATTAAGTTCAAGAATATAGTCTTGGAACTTAAGACATTCATTCCTGATCAAGTATAGAACATACTTGACTCTCTGGAAAGGCAAGCCATTGAAGAGGACATGAGAATAAGAGAAAAGACACTGGATGATAATCTCCTAGTATGTTCAGTTGAAGAGAAATCATTATTATTTGATTTGGTGAAGCCTCACCTAAGAACCAAGCTCAGATTTCTGTAGATAATGAATAAGGACTATGAGTTGGTTGCAAAGGAAATAGATAAGGCATTTGCAAAGGTATTCCTAAATCAACACATGTATCCTCCTAGTGCACCTACAATTCAAGTACCCTCTAAGAAAGAAAAAGAAGTTGAGATCCCTAATGTACCTATGACAGGTTCATAGGATTCTGCACCCACATTGACAGCACCTACTAAAGCAATGGAGTCTGCGCCCATGCCTGAAACAAAAGATGACACTATCATGATTGATAATGTTGAAATATCAATGGCGGAAAAAGATAATGAACTGGACAAGTTTGAGGAAGAATTTGTACGTATTGAAGAGGTTGAGATTCTATGTGGTGAAGAATCACCTAAGCAACAAGAAGAAGTCCAAGTTGAAGACTTGACTAGACAAGAAAGTGAGAAGGAAGATGAACTTGTAAGTGAGAAGGAAGAGGAACATAAAGAAGAATCTTCAGTTGAGATTCCAATGAATGTAAAGACTGAGATGATGGAAGTAAGTCAAAGATCACTCCTTACTCCTAAGCCATTAGTCTCATTGTTGTCAAGTTTGACCCTTGATACAACCAGTCTAGACTCCTGGGGAGAAGAATGTTTAATAAAGATTAGTGTGTTGGCAATGGAGAAAGAAAAAGAGAAACAAGTTATGAGAAATACATTGTTAGTTGAATTAGTCAACATATTGAATAATCTATTTCCTAAGGATAAGAAAGTATCAAGTGTACATTCAGTGGATGATGTTAGCACCATCTTGACATGCTTCAAAGAAAATTTCTCAAGTCTTGACGAATCAACATCCAAGATTGTAGAAGAGAAATATATCAAGAAGAGGTTGAGTGAATTGATAGGTAACTTCGCACTTGACCTTAATTCTATTAAGGTTGGTCAAGCTATGCTAAAGGAGATAGTAGCAAAAGTAAGAAAAATAATTGCTGACTATAAAAAAAGATAAACTCACTACAAATCTTTCCAAGAAGATTCAAGAAGCAGAGTCTATGATAGAAGAAGTAGGAAAATTAGTGGAAGATCCATCCCAGGATATTAACATGTGAAACAATGTCTATCAAGGACAAATAGATAAAATTGAAAAGACAGGAAAAGAAATGGATAAGATAAGGGCTAGGCAAACACAATTGATACATGCACTAGTGCCCTCTTTAGATGTGTTGAATCAAAACATTAAGGAGATAGATGCCACTATTGTGACATATGATCAAGGTCCATGTATAGAGTTAGAAAAGATGGAGATGTTAACTTATGCATTATGTGCCCATCTCCAGACAGTAGATGTACTCAAGGCATTTTGGAAACAAGAGATCCAAAACCTTTAGATTGCATACCCAGATGTACTTTCTATGTAAGTACTTGAAGATTTCATTTTTTGAGCACCTTTGTCATTAATGTCAAAAGGGGAGTAGAGTAATATGGAGTAGTAGAGTAGTAGATATAAGGGAGATATAAGATAGATAGTATATGATGTACAATATATAGGAAAAGATAAGAGTATATGATAGAAGTTTTTGTGTAAAGATGTAGTTTAGCAACTTCACCATATTCCTTTGTTTCCATTAATGACAAAGGGGGAGATTGTTGGCAAGTTGAATAGACTAGTGCATATGACTAAGATTAGTGTTGTCATTATGGAAACAAAGTCATGAATTTTTGGAGTCAGCGCAATAACTCAGAAGATGAGAATATGGCTAAGTATGGTAGACATAACAGTCAAGTGAAGCACTTGATGAACAAAGCATCATCGCATGTGCGTATGATCGAGTTTTGGTATGCA
Source organism: Chamaecyparis obtusa (assembly GCA_027943335.1). Lineage (NCBI taxonomy): Eukaryota > Viridiplantae > Streptophyta > Pinopsida > Cupressales > Cupressaceae > Chamaecyparis > Chamaecyparis obtusa. The sequence goes on from BSBK01000433.1 coordinate 3,179,628, forward strand.
CCCTTGAAGATAGGCATTTGAGTATGTTAGTAAGCTATGGTTAAGAACGCATGGTCAAATGTGTTCGTATGAAGAATTTACAATGAGTTGAAGTGACACAGACAGTAAGCGACAGAACAAAATAGAGCATGCAGCCGATGGGAAAGATTTTGATTAGTGAGTATTATTATTTTTGTAAAGGCTATGTTCCTATTGTATTTATGTTATAGAATTGTTAATATCATAATATGTAAACACGCTTGAACCAATTCATTTGGAAGCATTGTATGTAATAGGTAGTAGACCAACTTAGTAAATAGTTTTGGTTGCCCCTATATATGAGACATGTTTTTTTGTATTTGAGAAGGTCATCAAAATAGAAGATGGAATAGCAGAGAAGAATCATGCGAAGTATGTGTTAAGAGAAGAAAGAATGATATAAAGCTTTATAAGAGGTTAAATCATCAGCGCACAAAAGGAACTGATCAGACAAGCAATGTCACAACAATAGTTCACCATTGAAGATATAGTGTATATCTGATATCAAGGAGGTTGTAGCCTTCCTCATTTAGTAGTGAGCACTGGCAGTGAGCCTTCCACCCCTAATAGGGTTTGTTACTTCAAGACTCCTAACAAGGTCTGACCCTTGACAAGGTCATTGTACTAACACATTGTAATGATAGATCCTAATAGGGATAAGGAACATTAACAGGTTCATAATACACAAGTACAATTATTAGTGGGTATTAATTCCCACCAAGTTTTTTCCTTTGGCCAAGGTTTCCCTGTAATCATATCGGGTGTTATGTGTTATGGTTGTTTACTGTATTCAATTTTTTATTTAGTTTAGTATTTAATAAATTGAGTTAAGTTTCAAGGAATTAGAAATTAATTGTAGAACACTGATTCACCCCCCCCATCAGTGTTCCAATTCTTAACAATTGGTATTAGAGCTTTGGTCCTTTGAAGAGAAGTTTAACCACTTGAGAAGATCATGAATACAGGAGAAGTGAAACATCCTAAGAAGAATCTTGAATTAGCTCTTGAAGATCTTGATAGATCTAAAAAAAAATTGAAGAACTAAAATTGAAGGTCAATGGCGCACAAGTATTCATCAAGAAACTTAGAAAAGATTTGAAAGATTGTTCAAACAATGATTTGGGAAAAATGGTCAAAAAGCTAAATGAAGAAAACATGTCTCTAAAGGATCAGATTGAAGAATTGGATGAAAAGCTAATTAATAATCAGGAAGCCTATGAAGAGAAGATCAAAGAGAACAAACAGTTAGATGATGAACTTATGCAAGAAAACATGAGAATCTTGGAGTTAGAAAACATCAAGAAACATATGGAATATGAATTGACTGAAGAAAAGAATCATATTGACAAATTGTACATAAGGATCTAATAGAGTCATAATTGTATGCACAAAAGATTAAAGGAGATACCACTAGTATTAGATTCAATGAAGCAAAAAGTCAAATCAATGATATGCAAGAAAGAATGAAAGCACTAGAAGAATCTGCAGAAGCTAAGAAGACTGAAAAATCATACTGAAGCTAAAGATGAACCATCTAAAGATGAACACAAGCCAATAAACCAAACTTGTTATGCCTGTAACAAGCATGGACATATAACAAGAGATTGTGAAGAGGTAAGACCTTTCAATGGTTATTGTTATTCATGCAATAAGTTTGGTCATAGAGCTATGAATTGTATATCAAATCAAAGAAGTTAGACGCAATACAATCAGAGAAATCAACCACAACAAAATATTAGAAGTCCTTAGAACATTACATGTCAGATATACAATTATAATGGTCACACAACTAGACAATGCAGTATGTTAACTCACATCAATGCATCAAGGAACATAAGGCCTCCAGTCATTTGTCACTCTTGTAACAAGGTTGGACACATCTCAAAGTTTTGTAGATCAAAAGCGCAAAGACAAGAAAGCCCTAATAAGTCTCAAAGATTAATTTTGGACTAATCTGGAGAAGTCAAGTTTGTAAGAGCTATAGAAGATGCAAGCAAGATTTGGATGGAATTAAAGCAAGATAATGTTTATGACTATGTAGTGGATGCATCCGTAATAGATGCACCTTCTACTTTTGGATGAATGACCCTCATGGTCATAGGGGGAGCTTGATAAGCTCTAGACCCTTGCACGACTGGTATACTCCCCTCAGAGTATGCGCCTTTGGTTATAGTTGTTTGGATACTAGTTGATGTTGTATGTAAGATCACACAGCCTGACTGTTAGCAGAAATGAAGTTTGGAATTCTTTGTTACATTTGGTATTATGGTGGAAAGCATTAATTGAAAAAAGTTGTTTTAATAGTCACCGGAGATCCATTATCCACACATTTTTATCAAGTTCAAGCCTTTGGAGAGAATAGGAGATCAAAGCAATTAGTGTTGGAAGATTGCAGTTGGTTTATCAGTGAAGAAGTGTGAAAGTTGGCCATGGAACCCTAGTTTGGATGCGACAGTTCAGAAACCCTTTGGAACCCTATTTGAGCATTGATCAAGTAAGTAATGGCCACTCCAATTGTGTTTGATGTTAATGAAAGGAAGATATACATTTTCAAGAAGTATCCTTTTAAGTCAGTCTTAGATGATTTGGAAGGGGCATTCTCTAGGACTCCGATGGGAGTTATGCACGTAGAAGACATACGCGCATACATATATTGTAAAAAGAAACATGTAGGATTAGACAAGATTAGGTCGCACCTTGAAATAATGATGAAACCAGACATGAAATTCATAGATGAGTTTGCGCACCTTGAAAATCACCCAATTATTGAGTATGATATGGCATATGAGTTCTATGAGTCTGAATGGATCAAAATCCTACTGAGCAGAATTCATGATGTCCTATTTTGTGTAATGCCCAAAAATACAGGACAAAACACAACAACTTTAAAAAAAAAAAAAGAACACTAAAACGAACACTATACGACAACTAGGTTAATCACAAACCCATCAATGCGAAGCATCGAGATCGTGAGATCATATGGGCTAGTCACCCAACGTCACATAAGGGGAATCAAGGCATGCGATGGCGTGCCTACGTCCCTTATTCGGCAGATGACATTAGGTGACAAAGGGAATAATCCATACTAAAGGGAAATCATCTCCCTTAATTTTCCTAAGGTAAGTTTATGTTAATAAAGTGTATCCCTAAGAATTTTAAGGGAATAAAATTAATTCACCCTTTTAAACCCAACTATAAAAGGAGATAATTAGGTCATGAAACATTTAAACTATTCTTAGTTAATACATTAATAAACTATATTCTTACACTTAATTTTCATATATATAAAAATATTTAATTCAATATCTCTTTCAAATTTACATTTACATAACATTTTAAAAGTCTAACTTCACATCTATTTATCATTTAATTATCTAAGTTCAATTAATGACTTAAGTCCAAATATCATTAGGAGGTAGAAACGAACATAAGTAAATAAAATAAATCATATAGTGTACCCATATTAGTTTTGAATTATAATGAGTATCGATTTAATAAGAGAATATAGTCTAAAATTTTAGATCATTATTTACTAAACCACCCTTTTAATATAGTCCTTTTGAATTAAATTGAATTTAATAACTATAACTCTATTCATAAAAATATAAACTTTTCAACTTAATATTCTTTTAATTAAATTTTCCTAAAATAAAAAAATGCCATTTACATTAATATTAATGACAATATTTACGAAACATTTCAAATGGAAAATTAAACTCATCTATATAATTTTCCTAACACTAAACACATTGAGATTGATTTTGACTTTTAAAATTTAATATAAATCTTTAAACAAAGATCACTAACTAATTAAAAACATACATTCTTACCTAGTTAATTTACCACCCTAAGCAAATATAAATTAGGCTAAAGACTAACACATTTATAAGAAAAGAATATAAAGAAATAAATTGATGCATAAAATAAATGGCTCTCCAAACCCTAATTCAAAATTAGGGTTGGGCCATATTATAAACTCCACTGAAACCCTAATTTCCTCATTTGTTCATTGTAGGTTTTAGAGAGGGAGGAAGAAGATTGATTTGTGTGTTCTCATATGAGAACAAGTGCGTATATGCACACATATGGTGTGCATATACTCACTCATTTTTGTATGAGGATACGGGTATGGATCAACAAGATATATTTTTTTAAAAAACCATAAGGGTTTCTACTTTTTTTTTGATATCAGATGGAATCCATCTATTGGTATGAGCTCTATTTTTTTTTAAAAAGTAAACATGTAATCTTCATTCTTTTCATGCTACGAAACTAGCACTAGTACATTTTGCACCATTTTTCGATGCACTATTGGTCGAAGTTTCTACCCAACTCGATCAAATGGTCGACCAACGGGTTCATCGCTATTATTGGTGTCAAAATATTGACCAATTACTGAACTTGTTGAATGATCGACTCCACTATTGGTAAAAAACAAGGGCAACCTAGGCCGAAGATAACATTGGTAAGTGTTTGTGTATTGGTCGATCTTTTGACCAATATGGGTCAAAAGCTTTGGTCGCTCTGACTAGGATGCCAAACTCACGATGGTCATATTTCGACCAAATTTGGTCGAAATATTTAGTGGCTCCGACTAGGATGCCAAACCCGCGACACCACATTTCGACATAGAATGGTCAATTTTAGGCCAGACTTTCGATGAGGGTGGGTCAAAATTTTGATGCACCACAGAGTGTTTAAAAAAAAATTGAAGATAAATATCCAAACTAATCACCAATGACATCTTGATCAGTGATTAGTCTAGAAATTTATCTTCAGGTGTCCACACTCATTCTGTTGCTTGTTGCCAGTAGGTCCTTGCTCGTTCTATTTTCTAGACTTCTTTGGGCTTTAGCAATCCATCTGCTATGCTCTGCATGAAACTATTGGTTTTTTCATTTTGTTTGAACTATTTGAGAGATAGGCTTTGACTGGTGATCCATGAATTGGTAGAGATTCCTCTTAGATGCCCACAACTCTTCAAATATATTGTTGTGAAGCCCCCAAAGGGTATTCTGCTCTATGGGCCTCTTGGTTCTGGGAAAACCTTAATTGCTAGGGCAGTGGCAAATGAAACCGGTGCCTTCTTTTTATGTATCAATGGACCTGAGATCATGTCAAAGTTGGCTCGAGAAAGTGAAAGCAATCTCCGAAAGGCTTTTGAGGAGGCTAAGAAGAATGCCCCGTCCATTGTATTTATTGATGAAATTGATTTAATAGCTCCCAAGAGGGAAAGAACCCATGGTGAAGTTGAGAGGAGAATTGTTTCTCAACTTCTTATGCTTATGGATGGACTTAAATTGCATGTCCATGTTATTGTTATGGGAGCAACTAACTGACCAAATAGTATTGATCCAGCACTGAGAAGGTTTGGAAGGTTCGACAGGGAGATTGATATTGGGGTTCTGGATGAAGTGGGCAGGTTGGAAGTGCTTCGCATCCATACAAAGAATATGAAGCTCTCTGATGATGTACGTATATTGGGGCCTTTCTTTTTGTACTTCTATATCTAATGTTAAACAATTATTGGATTTTGAAAGCATTTATTAATCTTTATGTTTCTTGATCAAGTATCTATTTATCTTTAGTTTTCTTGTTACTGTTAGAATGACTGAGAGGGGGGTGAATCAGTTAATCACTATCCCAATACAAAATGTATAATCCAAAAACAAATACTTAAATTAATGCTGCTCAGTAACTTAAAATATTTTACTGTCTGTGCATTTACCGATTACCAGTCTAAAACTTATAGCAGTTACCGATCAAATCAAATATGCAACATGTAAATATGGCATCAAAATCAAACATCACAATCAACACATAACACAAGAGATTAACGTGGAAACCCTGTGAAGGGAAAAACCACCTGGGACCGGCAACCTAAAATATTCACTCTTCTAAAGTGAGGTCGGTAAAGACCCAACCCCGTTAAAGGTTACAAACACACTGTTAGGTGTGACCTTAGAGGATTTAAGACCAACTGTTATCGTCCAACCAACAGTCACTCTGGGGTTGACAGGATAACAATTCTCATTCTATGAATGATACATAATAAGACTTTCTTAGTCCACTTGGTTAAGAGATTTGACTGTGTATAATGGTTAAATATGTAACAGTAGGTGATCTAACTTAATACAACTTCAATTGCAAATTACAGATCAATGTTCAGCTCATACAAATCTTTCTGATCAATAAATCAATTCTGTTTCAAACATTGTTCAACTTACCGTCTGTCGGTAATCACTCTTTGTCACTCAGTAATGCTCTGTAGTAGGGTTCTCTTTAACCAGTATGATCAGAATGCATGAAAACTTGTTCACGCGATGATTCTACAGTTTCCTTCTCTTCCAACATCACCACCTTGTAGTGAAATCTCCAATTTCTTTATATAGACATGTAAACCATTTTCTTCTGCTCCATCAATTTTTTTTGCTTAATCATATTCATTGATTTTGCCTCTTAAAAATACCTTAGAACTTGTGTCAATAACACATTTGATTCTCATCCTTTAGATCTTTCCTAAATTTTGTTAGCCATTGATCTTTGTAACAAACTTTATCTGTTACCTCGAATTCGTACACTTGCTAGCTCATCAATCTTATCATCTAAACTAGTCATTTAGTTCATTTTGTTCTTCTCAGTTAACAAAGAAATGCATCAGTGAACACAAGCTCGGTTAACACTATGCTCGGTATACACTAAACTCCATCGATGTATACTAAAATGCTTCATCAACCAACAACACTGCTTTGTGTCTTTCAGCTCTTTTCCTCATCATAGATGAATGAAACATAATCAAGTCAATAACATGAAGTCATAGACTCATTAACAAGTTACTTAATGTATTCTCTATTCTCATCTATTATATCCATCTTCCTCATGTAGATATTTATGTTCTTCATCTCTTTCACTCCTTTACTACAGATGTTTCAGTATAGTAACTTACAAGATAAGTACTATCAAGCTAGTTGACATCAATGACAACATAATACTGATTTAATCATATTGGATATCTAATCAATCTTCTCAGTGATCTTAAATCACAGTTCCTTCAATCAGGTTCTAAATCAATTGTAGTTCATCAATCTCTCCCTTTAGCATTGATGGCAACTCAAGAAATATGAAATATACCATACACATACCAAATGTATATTCTACAACTCTGTGAACAAATATTGTACAAGCTCTCCCTAACTTAATATGTTTAATCACTACGTTACTCAACAACATTACAAAATGTAGCTTTGTCAATCTGTAAATATGATATTTTCAGCTCTCGGATTCCTTCTTCTATTCTCAGTAACTGATCTTCAATGCTCTCCCTTAGATACTTCTCATCAGTGCATATTCAGATTATCTCTCCCTTTGACAACAATGCTAAAGAAACAAATAAACAAATAGCTCTGTCTATGTGATCAGTCTTTATACTACTAAAGAGCTCTGTTGTCTGGTGCATACTTTGTATCTCTGTATACTGATATGCCAATCTATTCCAGTACCTTTCACAGCTTTAGACATGATCCAAAGTGTGAACTATGCTGCATCAACATGTAGGATCTTTTGATAAGATTAGGCTGATGCAACATCTGAATCACCTTAGTGACCGGTAGACAGGGGATGAACCCCAAGTCTAGTCCTCAAATACTCAAATGTGTCCTTCGGTAGAGCTTTTATAAATATATCTGCAAGTTGTTCTTTTGATGTAACAAACTCTAGCTTAACTTGCTTCCCTTGTACTTGTTCTCTCAAGTAGTGATACTTTATTGATATATGCTTCATTTTAGAATGCATCACTGGATTCTTTGAAATATTAATTGCATTGGTGTTATCACAGTATATAATCACTGGCTTAGTGATTATCTCATTCATACCTTCTAGAACTTATTTGATATATGCAATGTTTGAATAGTTTGTAGCAGCAGCAACATACTCTGCTTCGGCTGTAGACTGAGAAATGCAAGCCTGCTTCTTACTTGTCTAGGTAACAAGTCTTTCACCAAAGAAGAATGCTCCTCTGGTGGTTCTTTTTCTGTCATCCACATTTCCAGCCCAATTAGCGTCGGTATAGACTCTGAGTTCAAACTTTCCTTCCTTAGGATACCATAATCCATAGTCCTCTATTTTCTTCAGGTATCTTAAGATTCTTTTAGTAGAAATCATGTGTGATTCTCTAGGATTAGTAGAAAATATAGCAACTATTCCCACATCATGTGCTATATCTAGTCTACTGTGAACTACATACATTAGCTTACCAATCATTGATCGGTATAGTGTTTGGTTTACCTCTATAGTTTCATCTTCCTTAGTCAATTTACATCCAATAGCCATCAGTGTTCCCATAGGTTTAGCATCTTCCATGCCAAAGGTTTTCAATACTTCTTTTATGTATTTAGACTGTGTGATGAATATCCCATCACTCTGATGAATCACTTGTAGTCCAAGAAAGAACTTAATCTCTCTGAACATAGACATTTCAAACTCATTCCTCATATCATCAGCAAAGGCTTTACATATTTGATCTTGACCTCCAAATATGATATCATCCACAAAAATCTCAGCAATAAGAATTGTATCATCAGTATCTCCTTTCATATACAGATTGTTGTTTTCAATTGTTCTTACAAATCCTATACTTAACAAATAAGTATGCAACCTTTCATACCAGGCTCTCAGTGCTTGCTTCAAACCATATAAAGCTTTATGCAGTCTACATACCATATTTTTCTTTTCGAGATCAAAAAACCCTTCAGGTTGTTCTATGTAGACTTCTTCAAGTATTCCATTTAGAAACGTTGACTTGACATCGATTTGATATACCTTGAATTTCTTGTGTGCAACATATGCAAGTAGCATTCTGACTCCTTCCAATCTAGCAATAGGTGCAAAGGTTTCACCATAGTCTATGCCTTCCTCCTGTGCATATCCTTTGCATACCAATCTAGCTTTATTTCTTGTCACTTCTCCATTCTCATTCTACTTGTTCTTGAATATCCACTTAGTGTCGATAACATTCTTATCTTTAGGTTGGGGTACTAAGGTCCAAGTTTTGTTCTTTTCTATCTGCTCTATTTCTTCTTTCATTGCATTAACCCATTCATCATTCTCTAATGCAACTTTTACATTTTTCGGCTCATAATCACAAACTAGACATGTACCTTGTCTTGCTTTTCTCCTTGTTTGCATGCCAACTTGCTTGTCTCCAATAATTTGTGATTTAGGATGGTGTCTTCTGACAAAAATTACTAGTATCCTATCTCTCCTTTCCTGTTCATCCTATGTAGATTCATTTGCTTGCTTGATAGGGCCATTCTGCTCGTTGGTTTCTCTTTCCTGCTATTCGGTATTATTTTCCTACTGACTAGTTATCACAGGCTGAGGCTTCAGTAGATACTCTGTTTGTTCAATGTAAGTGAATCTACCATAGTCTTCCAATTCCTTTGTACTTTCCTCTATGTTCTTTTCATCAAACTCATCAACACGGATGTTAGTGTTTTCAATCATTTTATTAGTAGTTTTATTCAGACATTTATATGCTTTGCTTTTACTAGAATATCCTAGGAATATTCCTTCATCACCTTTTGAGTCAAATTTTTCATTTCTCTCATCTTTCAGAATAAAAAAATTGCTTCCAAAAATTCTAAAATAACTTACAGTAGGTTTGTGTCCAAACCACAACTCATAGGGTGTCTTATTGGTGTCCTTTAATTGCACCCGGTTAAGCACATAAACTATTGTACTAACAACTTGCCTCTAGTATGTCTGAGCAACATTCTTTTGCAGCATCAATGTCCTAGCATAGTCAACTATTGACCTGTTCCTTCTTTAAGCAATCCCATTTTGCTGAGATGTCCTCAGTGCAGAGACCTTTCTTTTGATAACATGCTCATTACATAAATTAGTAAATTCATCAGAGATAAATTCACCTCCTCTATCAAATCTTAGGCATTTCAATTCCTTTCCAGTCTCTTTTTCTACCTTAGCCTTATACCACTTAAACATCTTACATGCTTCAAATTTTTCTTTTAAGAACATAATAGTCATCAATCTAGTATAGTCATCAACAAAAAGAATAAAGTACCTATCACCATAATAACTCTGAGTTCTCATAGGACCACATAGGTCAATATGAACCAAATCAAGTATCTTCTTTGTTGAGTAATTGATGCAGGAGCATCCTAGGTGTAAGAGCAATCTTGCATCACCCAAAAACATTTCTATTTTTTTAATTTTCAATAAGGGTTATTTTGTGCAGAGCTGCAATTTATGGAAAGTTACTATTTTTGGTAATTTTTGTATGTGCTCAGAATGATCTGATTTCTTTCTTGGAGGTTCATTTTGGTCATATAAGTCTTCCAGTAAAGTTTCATTGCCAGATCAAGTGTATATTGGAAGATATTGAAGATTTTCGGTATTGGCAGCAGGGTACAAAAACTTTGAACTCAATTTTGAAGGCTTTAGAGGCCCCGGATGAGGTCGAAAATTTGGGTGACAAGCGCTTGCACGGGTCAAGCCTGTAGAGCGCTTCGTGGCATTTCCGAAATGGGGTTATAATAGCCGATCGGGTCAACTGGAGATGATTTATGGTCTTCGGAAGTTGGGCCACCTGAAATGGCAGAAAATAATTTTCTTCAAAATTTCTGTTCGGGTTTCAAAGGTTATCTTGAGCCGACTATGATGTAATGAAATGTAAAATAAAAATAATTTTAAGTTTGGTCGGCCTTATTGGCTAAAATTCTGGAACCTTCCCAGGCGGTGGAAAATTGCCTATATAAGGAAGGCTGTATTATTGTCTTAGGTAGTTCAGAATAGTTCTGGGTAGTAGATCTAGGTATTGATTCGAGGCTTTGTCCTACAGAATATTGAAAGGGAATGCCATGTGGCTTTGCATATTGTAATTCTGAAAGTTTGTAATTCCACATTTGTGGAGATAATAAGAAGCCAATTTTCTGTTCTTGCATATTGTTGTTGTTTCTCTATTTCTGTTATGTGTTTGTGGTATTAAGGGGAGCACCCTTCATCAAGTGGTATCAGAGCAAGAGTTCTTGAGTGTGTAAATAGATCGCCGACTATGAGGTAGTTTGCACCAGGACCATGGCTAGGGTTTCAGTGCGCATCGTGAAAATGCCTCCACGAAGGGAACATGGCGGAAGAGCTGGTGTTGTAACACCTGAGGTTAGAGAGCTGCAGAGACAAGTGTGAGCATTGCAAGAAGAGATTCGCAGAGGAATGAATCTTAATGTCAGAGACGAAAGCGAGGATGAAGCTGAAGAAGAATATCAAGAAGGAGAAGTTGAAATTGTGAACCAGGAGGAAGAAAGACTTTTTCGGGCGATTTCCAAGATTGGGAAAAGACCTAAGATTGAGGTTCCTACATTTTCTGGAAATCTTAACCCAGAGGAATTGATCGACTGGATCAATGAATGTGAAGAATATTTTGAGTATGAAGATGTTGAGGATCCTGATAGGGTCAAATTTGCAAAGGCCAGACTGAAAGGTCATGCGAAGATATGGTGGCAAGAGATTCAGTTGGAGCGAAATAGAAGCGGAAAGGAGAAAATCACGAGATGGGATCGGATGGTGGATAAATTGAAGCGACAGTTCATTCCTGTTGATTATGAGCTTGACCTATTGAAGAAAATGCAGAGTTTGAAGCAAGCGGGAAGATCTGTTCAGGAGTATACAGAGGAGTTCTATCAACTTCTCATCAGAACAGGCCATGCAGAAGCTGATAAGGAGAAAGTTGCCCGATACCTTAATGGGTTAAGGCCAAGCATTCAGGAGGAGCTAAATCTGATTCGAATGAACAGTATTGAAGAGGCATACCAGTTTGCCCTAAAAGTAGAGGAAAAGCTGAACAAGAAGTTTGAGAGCAGACAAAACGGAAGAGGTCGCGGTGGACGATCTGGTGGATGGTCATATGGTGGCCGAAATAAAGATCTGAAAAAGAAGGATGAGGCCAGTAGCAGTCAGAATCAGTGAGGAAATAATTCCAATCGCTTCCAGGATCAAAATAATAGAGATCAAAGAGGAAGAGGAAGAGGACAAGGATCTGGAAGAGGTGGCTTCCGTGGAACATGTTTTCACTGTGGAGAAGAAGGTCATAGGGCATTTGAATGTCCTCAGCGCCAAGGCAGAACAGATAGGAGAAATGAAGGCCAGGCCAGAATTGCACATGTAGATGAAGATGCCAGATCGTCAAATTCTGAAGATGCTGAAAGAGGAGAAACGTTGATTAATAGAAGAGTCCTGTTGAGTGGTGAGAATGAACCTGAGCAAAGGAGGAGCTTGTTTCGCACCAGGTGCAAGTGTGAAGGTAAATGTTGTGATGTCATTATCGATAGTGGAAGCACTGACAATTTGGTGTCAGAAGAGATGGTGACAAAGTTGAAGCTCAAGAGACAGAAACACCCACATCCATATCGGATTGCCTGGGTACAGGATGACCACAAGGTCATGGTCAATGAACAATGCCTGGTGAAGTTCAAGATTGGCGGATACCAAGATGAGGTATTGTGTGATATCATATCTATGGATGCATGTCATATGTTGTTGGGTAGACCATGGCAGTTTGACAGATGTGCTGTACATGATGGCCGTGCGAATGCCTATTCCCTGACAAAGGATGGAGTGCGACATAAGCTAAAACCATTGAAGGAGACTGAAGAAAAGGTATGTGGTAATGCAAGGATAACTTTTGTTGATGGAAGAAATTTCCTAGATGGTATGAGGCATGAGCATGTATGTTTTGCTTTAATTCCAAAAGCTGGTAAAGAGGAAGTAGAAGATGTTCCTGTAGAAGTTGCAGATTTGTTGAATGAGTTTCAAGATATTGTATCCGATAATGTGCCTGATGGATTACCACCAGTCAGGAAGATCAGTCATCAGATGGACTTGATCCCAGGAGTGAGTTTTCTGAACAAGGCAGCACATAGAATGACACCTGCAGAAAGTGAGGAGTTGAACAGATAAGTACATGAGTTGTTACAGAAAGGATTGATCCGTGAGAGTCTAAGTCCCTGTGTTGTACCAGCAGTATTAGCACCAAAAAAGAATGGAGAATGGAGGATGTGTACAGATTCTAGGGCAATAAATAAGATCACAATCAAGTACAGGTTTCCATTGCCACGAATGGATGATATTATGGACTGTTTGAGTGGAGCTGTGTATTTTTCAAAGATAGATCTGAAAAGTGGATATCATCAGATTCGGATCAGAGAAGGAGATAAATGGAAGACTGCCTTCAAAACAAAGGAAGGATTGTATGAGTGGTTAGTCATGCCTTTTGGGCTAACCAATGCACCGAGCACTTTCATGCGGCTCATGAATGAGGTTCTGAAAGAATTTTTGGGTAAGTTTGTCATTGTTTACCTAGATGATATTTTGATCTTTAGTAAGACATTGGAGGAGCATATGATGCATATTCGTATGGTATTTGAGAAGCTGAGAGAAGAGAAATTGTTGATTAATTTGAAGAAGTGCAATTTTGTGAAGAAAGAGTAAGTGTATTTGGGATTTGTAGTTTCAGCAGAAGGTCTAAAAATGGACCCAGAGAAGGTACAGGCTATCCTTGAATGGCCTACTCCAAGGAGTGCTACTAAGGTAAGATCTTTTCATGGTTTAGCTAGCTTTTACAGAAAGTTTATCAGAAATTTTAGCAGTATTTGTGGACCCTTGACTGAAACAATGAGAGGGGATAGAAAAGAGTTTAAGTGGACTAATGGGGCAGAAAAGAGTTTTCAATTGTTGAAACAAAAAGTTACAGAACAACCTGTTTTAGCACTTCCAGATTTTAATAAGGTGTTTCAAGTAGATTGTGATGCTAGTGGTACTGCAGTAGGAGCTGTTATGAGCCAAGAAGGTAAACCTGTTGCTTATTTCAGTGAGAAGTTAAATGATGCCAAGAGGAAATATACTGTTTATGATCAGGAATTTTATGCTATAGTTCAGGCATTAAAGAAGTGGAGAAATTATCTACTTCCTAAGGAGTTTTTTTTGTATACTGATCATCAAGCTTTGCAATATTTGAATAGTCAAGGAAAGTTGAATCAGAGGCATTTGAAATAGGTTGAGTTTTTGCAGAGTTATACATTTGTTTTGAAACACAGGAGTGGAAAGTCTAATAGGGTTGCGGATGCTCTTAGCAGAAGGCAACTATTGATGACAGAAATGCAGATTGAAGTGGTTGGGTTCAAGGAACTCAAGAATTTGTATCCAGAGGATCCTGATTTTGGTGAAGCTCGGAAAGCTTGTACAGAACCTGTTACTCTAGACAGGACGAAATGGTTGGATTTCATCATCCAGGATGATATGCTATTCAGAGGGAGTCAATTGTGCATTCCACGAAGTTCTATGAGGGAGAATCTCATCAAGGAGAAGCATAGTGGAGGATTGGCTGGACATTTTGGTCGTGATAAAACCCTTGGTTTGGTTAGTGAGAATTATTATTGGCCACAGTTGCAGCAAGATGTGAAGAAGTTTGTACAGAGTTGCAGAGTATGTCAGATGGTGAAAGGAGTGAAGTAGAATACAGGATTGTATCAGCCATTACCTGTACCAGAGAAGCCTTGGGAGGATATCAGCATGGACTTTGTTCTTGGTTTACCGAGGACTCAGCGGGGACATGATTCAATTTTTGTGGTAGTTGACAGATTTTTGAAGATGGCACATTTTATTCCCTGCAAGAAGACTAATGATGCTGTTCATGTAGCATAATTGTTTTTCAGAGAAGTAGTGAGACTTCATGGCTTGCCAAAGACCATAGTTTCAGATCGAGACACTAAGTTTGTTGGATATTTCTGGCGTACATTGTGGAAGAAGTTGAAGACAGATTTGAAGTTCAGTTCATCACATCATCCCCAGACTGATGGATAGACAGAGGTGGTGAATAGGAGTTTGGGAAATTTGCTGAGATGCTTGGTTGGAGATAAGCCAACAGGATGGGATTTGATTTTACCACAGGCAGAATTTGCATACAATAATTCTATCAATAGGAGCACTAGTAAATCACCATTCCAGATTGTATATGTAAGTAGTCCAAGAAATGCATCTGAATTGAGGAAGATAGATAAAGGAGAAATAAGTAGTGCTGAAGCTGAGGATTTTGCAGAACACTTGAAGAACATCCATGGGGAGGTGAAGAAGTATATTACCAAGATGAATGCACAGTATAAGGCTAAGGCAAATGAGAAAAGGAGGTATAAGGAATTTTAGGTTGGTGATGAAGTCATGGTTCATTTGCGGAAGGAGCGGTTTCCAGTTGGTACATATAACAAGCTGAAAATGAAGAAGTTTGGACCATGTAGGATATTGAAGAAACATGATTCAGGAAATGCATATGAGGTAGAATTACTTACTGAGCTAAATATTTCACCAGTGTTTAACATTTCAGATCTGACAGAGTATCATGAGGGAGGTGTTGAAGATGAGATCACAGCAGCACAGTGGAGTATTCCAGCAACTAGTTCAGACACTAAGGAGATCGAAGATATACTGGACAGTCGTGTTGGTAGAAGCACAAGGAACAGGATATATGAAGAATATCTGGTCAAGTGGAAAGGATGACCTGTTGAAGATTCATCATGGCTGCCAAAGGAGGAGGTTAGCCATCTTGGTTTTCCTCTGCACACCTGAGTCATGACAGGGTCACTTCTCAAATTACCCCGGGTGTCTGATGCAGGAGCATCCTGGGTGTAAGAGCAATCTTGCATCACCCAAAAACATTTTTGTTTTTTTTATTTTCAATAAGGGTTATTTTGTGCAGAGCTGCTATTTATGGAAAGTTACTATTTTTGGTAATTTTTGTATGTGCTCAGAATGATCTGATTTCTTTCTTGGAGGTTCATTTTGGTCATATAAGTCTGCCAGTAAAGTTTCATTTCCAGATCAAGTGTATATTGGAAGATATTGAAGATTTTCGGTATTGGCAGCAGGGTACAAAAACTTTGAACTCAGTTTTGAAGGCTTTAGAGGCCCTGGATGAGGTCAAAAATTTGGGTGATGGGCGCTTGTGCGGGTCAAGCCTGTAGACCGCTTCGTGGCATTTCTGAAATGGGGTTATAATAGCCGATCGGGTCAACTGGTGATGACTTATGGTCTTCGGAAGTTGGGCCACCTGAAATGGCAGAAAATAATTTTCTTCAAAATTTCTGTTCGGGTTTCAAAGGTTATCTTGAGCCGACTATGATGTAATGAAATGTAAAATAAAAATAATTTTAAGTTTGGTCGGCTTTATTGGCTAAAATTTTGGAACCTTCCCAGGCGGTGGAAAATTGCCTATATAAGGAAGGCTGTATTATTGTCTTAGGCAGTTCAGAATAGTTCTGGGTAGTAGATCTAGGTATTGATTCGAGGCTTTGTCCTACAAAATATTGAAAGGGAATGCCATGTGGCTTTGCATATTGTAATTCTGAAAGTTTGTAATTCCACATTTGTGGAGATAATAAGAAGCCAATTTTCTGTTCTTGCATATTGTTGTTGTTTCTCTATTTCTGTTATGTGTTTGTGGTATTAAGGGGAGCACCCTTCATCAGTAATCCTTACTTTTGAAACTAGATTTAGTCATCTTACCTTTCTAGTATTCATGACACATAACATGATCTAGTTTTGACAAGTTAGGCAACCCTCTAACTCTTTTCCTTTTACTGATCTTAATCATGTTATCAAAGTTCACATGGCATAACCTTTTATGCCACAACCAAGCATCTTCATTTTTCATCATCAAGCAGGAAGACTCATTAGTATCAAGATAAAATAGGTTACCTATTGATTGTGCTCCACTTCTAACTAGTCTTCCTCCATCATCAAAGATTTTCACTTTCTTGTTCTCAAAAGCAACTCGGTGACCTGAATTATTTAGCTGTGCCACACTTAACAAGTTATAGTTCAATCCATCTACCCAATAAGCATTATCATATTTTATCATATCATTTATCATTAAGGTTCCTTTACCTCTTACCATACAAGATGTGTCATTACCCATCTTAACTGAACCTCCATTGTATTCTTCAAGTACATTAAACTTCTCATTACCAGTCATGTGATGTGTACAGCCACTGTCTATGATCCATGTATTATTTTTGTTAACTTTAGAGATCCGTGTTGTTTCTTCATGCTTTTCTTCTTCTTCCTCCGAGTCATCTTTCATAGAAACAAATACAACTTCTACATCATCATCAAAATCAGATTCAGATTCATTATCTTCAACTATGAAACATACCTTTTTCCCTTTGTCATTTTTGTCTCAATTATCTCTGTTGTTTCGGTAGCCTCTGTTGAATCTTCTCCCATAGCTTCCTTCAGATCGGTCTTTGGTTCTATCATCATCTTTCTTATGTGGACATCTAGCATCGATGTGGCCAACCTCTTTACAATTAAAGCATGCCAAAGGTAGCTTACCTCTATACCTTCCTTTACCTTTGGGTAATCTTCCGGCCATAAGAGCTTCAAGTTCATCAAGCTCATCATCGGTATTACTGTCACTATCATTTTTATTATTCCTGCTAGACTCACTAATCTTCAAAGAAGACATGAAAGTAGATTCTATAGATGGTACAACACTGTTATCAAAATTATTTAACTCAAAGGTTGTAAGCTTACCAATCAGATTGTCAAGTGTAAGTACATTAGTAGATGAAGACCTTGTCTCATGGATAGCAGATATTCTGATTGCGTAAACCAGCAATAAAGTTTTGATTACTTTTCTTACCGCAGTTTCTTCACTAATTTGTCCATCAGATGCTCTAATAGCATGTACTACTTCTTTCAGTCTTTGTATATTGCACAATATTCTCACCTTCTTTCATCTTCATATCATCAAATAGGCCTCTTAGACTTTCTGCTCTAGCTCTTTTAACATGCACATCTCCATTGTAAAGTTGAGAAATTTTATCCCACATGGCTTTTGCAGTAGTGCAACTTTTGATATCTTCAAATTCAGCATCGGTGCAGGCAGCAACAAGTTCCATCATAGTAACATTGTGTTCATTCCTGTCTTTTAGTTGATCAAGTGTCAGGGGACCTGGTGTCAGTTCTATATAACCATTCTCCATCAATTCTAGTGTAGCATTCCCAATTCCAGATATGTACAACTTCATCTAGCTCTGCCATACTACAAAGTTCTCTTTGTTCAGATTTGGCACTTCCCTCTTATACATTTTGAGATCTTTTTACTGAAGTTCTTAAAACTCTATTCAAAGAAACCAATGCTCTGATACCAATTGTTAGAATGACTAAGAGGGGGGTGAATCAGTTAATCATTATCCCAATACAAAATGTATAATCCAAAAACAAATACTTCAATTACTGCTGCTCGGTAACTTAAAATACTTTTACTGTCTGTGCATTTACTGATTACCAGTCTAAAACTTATAGTAGTTACAGATCAAATCAAATATGCAACATGTAAATATGACATCAAAATCAACCATCACAATCAACACATAATACAAGAGATTTAACGTGGAAACCCTGTGAAGGGAAAAACCACTTGGGACCAGCAACCTAAAATATTCACTCTTCTGAAGTGAGGTCGGTGAAGACCCAACCTTGTTAAAGGTTACAAACACACTATTAGGTGTGACTTTGTTAGAGGATTTAAGACCAACCATTATCGTCCAACCAGTAGTCACTCTGGGGTTGACAGGATAACAATGCTGATTCTATGAATGATACATAATAAGACTTTCTTAGTCCACTCAGTTAAGAGATTTGACTGTGTACAATGGTTAAATATGTAACAATAGGTGATTTGACTTAATAAAACTTCAATTGCAAATTACAGATTAATGTTCAGCTCATACAAATCTTTCTGATCAATAAATCAATTCTGTTTCAAACATTGTTCAACTTACTGTCTATCGATATTCACTCTCTGTCGCTTGGTAATGCTCTATAGTAGGGTTCTCCTTAACTAGCATGATCAGAATGCATGAAAACTTGTTCACTCAATGATTCTACAGTTTTCTTCTCTTTTGGCATCACCACCTTGTAATGAAATCTCCAGTCTCTTATATAGACATGTAAACCATTTTCTTCTACTCCACCATATTTTGCCGCTTAATCATATTCATTGATTTTGCCTCTTAAACATACCTCGGCACTTGTGTCAATAACATGTTTGATTCTCATCCTTTAGATCTTTCTTGAATTTTGTTAGTCGTCGATCTTTGTAACAAACTTTATCTGTTACCTCGAATTCATACACTTTCCAGCTCATCAATCTTATCGGCTAAACCAGTCATTTAGTTCATTATGTTCTTCTCGGTTAACAAAGAAATGCACCAGTGAACACAAGATCGGTTAACACTATGCTCGGTATACACTAAACTCTGTTGGTGTATACTAAAATGCTTCATCAACCAATAACACTGCTTTGTGTCTTTTAGCTCTTTTCCTCATCATAGATGAATGAAACATAATCAAGTCAATAACATGAAGTCATAGACTCATCAGCAAGTTACTCAATGTATTCTCTATCCTCATCTATTATATCCATCTTCCTCATGTAGATATTTATGTTCTTCATCTCTTTCACTCCTTTACTACAGATGTTTTGGTATAGTAACTTACAAGATAAGTACTATCAAGCTAGTTGACATCAATGACAACATAATATTGATTTAATCATATTACATATCTAATCAATCTTCTCGGTGATCTTAAATCACAGTTCCTTCAATCAGGTTCTAAATCAATTGTAGTTCATCAGTTACAGGTGGATCTTGAAAATATTGCTAAGGATACCCATGGATATGTTGGAGCAGATCTTTCTACTTTGTGTACTAAGGCTGCACTTCAGTGCATTAGGGAAAAGATGGATGTTATAGACTTAGAAGATGAGACAATAGATGCTGAGATTCTAAACTCTGTGGCCGTTAGTAATGAGCACTTACAGACTGCTTTGGGCTCAGCTAGCAATCCATCTGCTAAAGCCATTGCTAACAAATGTCAGGCCAATTTCATCAGTGTGAAGGGCCTTGAATTATTAATAATGTGGTTTGGAGAGAGTGAGGCTAATGTGAGGGAAATTTTTGATAAAGCTAGAGGATCAGCTCCTTGCGTCCTATTTTTTGATGAGCTTGATTCTATTGCTACACAGGTGTGTTGATTTTTTATGAGTGAAGTTCAAGTTGAGGACGGTGAATATATTTGAGTAGGAATTTTGTTTGAACTATTTGAGATAGGCTCTCTGACTGGTGATGCATAACTGGTTTGGATGTTTGCAGGGTGGAAGTAGTGTTGGGGATGTTGGCGGTGCCGTAGACAGAGTCCTTAACCAGTTGTTGACGGAGATGGATGGTATGACAGCCAAGAAAATAGTTTTCATTATTGGTGCTACAAACATACCTGATATATATTACATATAACTTTTAAAATTATAAATATACAAATCTATAAAATACACATATATAACATAAAAGGAAGTGTTGATGCATACTGACAAATAAAATAAGGAAAGATTTTTCTCTCTTGATTTGTAGAATTTTCTCTGCCTCTGCTTTTTCTTGTGTTGCCACCCTCATTCTTGCAGCTGATATAAAAGAATGAAGTGAATGATGGTGAAATTGAGAGAAATTTTGGGTAAATAAACTAAACAGATATAGAACAAAAATATGAACAAAGTTGAGGATAACGAGTTGGGTTTTTCTTAAATAAATAAATACCATCAACCCATTTACAAAATGCAATAGTATATGCTAGCAATCTCCAACAATATCATGGTAAAAAGGACATTTAGTATTGGATGTAAAAGTCTTGCCTGCATTTATTTCATTCATTGCTTTCTTGACATGCACATCAGCCTCTATATCCATAATAAGTGTTTGATCTATCTCATATTCATAGTTTGACATAGCCTGTAAGCATAGAAATGAACGATTGAATCATACTGCATTCAAATTTCATCTTGTTTGATATTGAAGAGATATTTTACAGTAATCAATTGACAATACACATTAATAGATAAATGAAACTGATATGAATATATCAACCTTTTCAAGTTCTTCAACAACTTTAGCAACCTCATTCTTTTGCTCAAAGATATTGTCCAGATTCATCTTTGGAACACTGAAATGAATAATTGTAAATCATACATGGAAACAAGCTAGTTTATAAGAGCAGAGATATTATATGATAATACAAATCACATTAATCTAAAAGACTACTACACCATTTCGAAGATCATATCAATCAAATTAATTTGAATCCTCACAAGGTAAACATAACATTCAGGCATCCAAAAATAATGGATGCAAATTCACAAACTAATTTTCTAAAATCAGCATTTCATCATATAAGAGGAACTTCCAATATTAATATATTATCTCACAAATAGATGCAAATTCACAAATTTATTTTCTAGATTTAGCATTTCATCATATAAGAAGAACTTTTGCAGACCTTCTGTGAGGGTATCAAGCACGCCGCTTGACTCCAAATATTTCCTGAAAGCTTCCTTCTTGGATTTATTTTCCTACCATATAAGGATGATAAGAATTATTATAGAGCCTAAATGTTTAGTTCTTGTTATTGAATTCATGTATACAATCATCTACAATTGCAGCACTAAAACAACTGATTTTTGAGCACATAAGGACTGTTGGTTAAGTAAATCCTAAGGGGACAACAAGTAAATTTATTCACGTGGGTGTATTAGGCTATTAGCTATAGAATATCTATGCTACTTATAGATCCAACTGATATCAGAAAACTAGGAGCCTTCTGATTTATCGATTTGAGTCTTTTTCATCTTGTGTCAAAACCTTGTCAAAATTATCTTCAAATTCAATCTTCTTACTAAAATGGCTAAGTGTTGTGAGCTCGTGTCTGCCACATTTTGGGTGTCTACCCATACTACTAGGGCACAGTATCCTTCATTTACATCCAATCTAATCTTCAATTAATTCAATCTTGACAAGGTTGCATCATTCAATCTTCTTGAATCAAGTCATTCTTCAGTTGTCTTCATCTTGCTCTCTTGCTTCACCCAAGGTTAATGGTGGAAACTAGAGCTTCTTCACACAAGAAATCTGGAGAAGCACTTCATACCTTACCTTTGTCTACTCACGTGGGTCCAACCTTTGATGAACTATACAATCTAGGCCTTTATGAAGACGACGGTCTTGGCAATCGTTGATTAAAAATTGGTTACACACCCCCTCCTCCATCAATTCAAGGAGTCAATCAACAATCTCTACACCAATCTCTCCCAGGGAGTCCTAAAACTCCTAACATGTCTCAAGGAGGGACACATCATGGGTCTCAAGGACATCACTCTCAACATGGTGTGGATAAGGAACCCACACCTTCTGAAATTGCTTGATATCAAAATGATGATGACTTCAAGAAAATGATGAGGTATTTCTTGAAGGAAGACAAAGAAACATACTTCTTAGAGTTAGCTCGTCAAGGGGCTAAACTTCCTCCCAACTTTAATGTTGAAGATATCATTACGCATGAGGAAGAAACTCCAATCACAGCTATGATGAAACAAATGCATGCCACGAAAGTCAAACTTAAAAAACTTGAAAAAGAAAAGGAACCTAAGGAGTTCTCCATGGAGGCTCTATGCCCTTTTCCATTCGACAAAGGCCTGTACATGCCGCCATTTCCTAAGCAAGTGGAGATGCCTAAATATGATAAGTATGATGGAAACTCTAACCCTCAAGATCATGTCAGAGAATTCTGTACTCAATCTATGGAGTTCATGCACAAACCAACCTACTTAATGCATCTTTTCCCTCGATCTTTGGGAGGGTCAGCTATTCATTGGTTATCAAAAATGCCTCCAACTATCAAAAATTTTGACGAGTTAATCAAACTGTTCTATCAACAATACTCCTACAACATTCAACATCCAATCACTATGATCGATATCTTTAATCTAAAATAGAACTCAGGAGAACCATTCCTAAATTTTCTCAAACGATGGAGGAAGAAGTTTTCTCTATATGCTAGACCCATTCTAGAAACTGAGAAGCTAGAAATCTTCATCAACAATGTTGTTCCAGAACTTAACTACCATTTGCAAATGCAAAATCATACATCCTTTGATAATATGGTAGAAAATGCTATCAAAATTG
Organism: Chamaecyparis obtusa; assembly: GCA_027943335.1. Taxonomy (NCBI): domain Eukaryota; kingdom Viridiplantae; phylum Streptophyta; class Pinopsida; order Cupressales; family Cupressaceae; genus Chamaecyparis; species Chamaecyparis obtusa. Next base: position 3,202,724 of record BSBK01000433.1, read on the forward strand.
AGAAAGTACTTGTACAAAAGGGAGACATATCACTTCAAAAGGACAAGTATGAATCTGGATCTAGTTCTAAAGATAAAGGCAAAAACTAGAACAAGAACAAAGGCATTGTCACAGATGGCATTGTTGACACTATCTGTGCCCCATCTAAGGCACCCGCTTTCAATCTCACTATTGGCACCCAAGCCATCAAAGCTTCTGAAGCTAAAATGTCAAAATCTAACAAGAAACCATCTTCTTACAAACCTTGGGCTATAGATCCTAACCGCAAATCCACTCCTCTTGGAGAGTCCTTGTAATCTACCATGAAAACTCTATTGGCTAACAACATCATTTACTTGCCTGAGATAAAAGTCTTTGATCCTAAACCTAAACCAAAATGGTGGAGAGAGAATGATTTCTGTGACTTCCACCATAATAAAGGTCATAAAACTAATAACTGCATTCACTTGAAACGCAACATACAAGACAAAATTGATAATGGATAAATCACGATTGATAATCATAATAGAAATAATGATCATATAGCATTCACAGAACCATTTTCAAAACATGGTAAATAAGATTCTTCTTCTCAACCTAATATGGGTGCTGAAGTCAATTATGGCTACTTTGGAAACAATGTTGTTATCAATATGGTTGAACCATGTCTATTTGAGCATTGCAATGTCATCACAATTGTAAGAAAAGATATAGAAAATCAATCAGCTAATGTAGTTACTCGATCACAAGCTTAGGCACATCTGCAAGGACAAATCCCAGATTCATCCAATGTCCCTAAGATGCCTTTCAATCTTTCATCTGCTTCTAAACATAAGGCTACCTCTAAATCATCAAATTCTAAATACACAAGGCCAACATCATATAGTATTGTCCAACAACTCCAGCATACAAATCCAAAAATCTCCATGTTTGAGTTGCTTCAGATATCTCCAGCTCATAGAGCCATTCTAGACAAAGATTTGCTCAGATCCAATGTTCCTGACAACCTTTATTTAGACAAATTCTAGGCTATGGTTGGTCATCTAACATCTCCACAGTATATCTCCTTTTTAGAGGAAGATGATAACTCCTTGAGTCATCCACATAACCAGCCCTTGCACATTGAAGTCTTGATCCAAAACCATTGTGTGAAACGTGTGTTGATAGATGGAGATGCTGGTCTCAACATTTGTTCTTACAACTTGATTACAGACTTTGGATTATCTAAAACTTCCATTGATCCTAAGAAGAAGATAACTATCAAAGCATATGATGAGCAAGAAAGATCTTCCAAAGGAACTATTGTATTACCTATCAGAACATGACCTATTATTAGAGACACCATATGTCAAGTTCTTGATCTACTTTTGGCTTACAACGTCCTTCTAGGGAGACCCTGGATACATGAAATGAAAGCTATTCCTTCCACATACCATCAATGTGTGAAATTCCCTTATGAATGAGTAGAGGTGACGATTCCAGTGGACCTATACATAACTTGAAATGCATTGAAAGAAAGTGTTGATAAACTTGTTCCTAATAATAGAGAATCTTCCACTAAGCAGCCATATATTGCTTCAACCTCTAAAATGGAAGACATTGCTAAAGAAGTCAAAATCAAAGACAATGGTATGGGAGAATACACAATGGAACCTATTTTATCTCTCCCATTCTCCCCGAAATCTTATGGACAACCATTTGACAAAGTGAAACCTACAGCTAAAGAATCCTAGGTCATATTCAATGGAAGCTTTGTCACAAACCAAGTATCTAAACAAGAGTTTGAGGAAGATGAAGTTATTCTTGCATGGTTATACAAGGATGAGCCTCAGTCCCAATCAGTTCAAAAATGTGACTCCACTTCAAGCAAAATTCCTCAAAAGTCATATGGACCAGGAGCCAAATTGATCACAAAGATGGGATATACTAGAAAAGGACCTTTGGGACTACAAGGTAAAGGTCTTCTATCACCTCTTGACCACCATAGTCAAACCAATAAGAATACAATAGGTCTAGGATATAAGAAGAAGTCTTTTTGTCTTAGCAAGAACTCCCCACATGTCTTAGAACAAATTGAGCCATCCACAACAAATCAACTAAAGGAAGAAATAATTGAACAGTCTGACAGTGATGATTCAGACACCACTAATGAGCTCATTCCTTATGAGTGTTTTCCTAAAGAAATAAAAGACCTCCTTGAAGCTTAAGATGATCCAGTAAAAAGAATCAATGTAGTAGAAACACAAGAACCTATTATAGAATAAGAGATAGTTGCACCACAAGAACCAGCTGATCTCGAAGGCAATCAAACAAACAAAGAGGAAGGTGGTAGTTATTATGAAACAGATTCCCATGAGTATGAATTCAAATAAGAATCTGAGGGTAACCCTTCTTGGGGTATCCATCCTGACTTTACTCATGTTCTTAAATTTCCTAGAGGCATAGATGAAGAATCAAATGATTATGAATGGGGAGCCATTCCAGAGGAAGATGAGCTTATCATAGAAAAACATATTGATGTTGTTCACCAATATGCATCTAAAACCAATGTAAGTCTAGAGTGAAATGATGAATTTAATGAGTCTGATCCACCGATGGCTGAAGTGGACTCCCATAATGACATTAAGCCTATTCATGAATTGAACGTCTTAAGTTGTAATATCACCTTTGAACTTGAGCGTCGGGTTAGGACTAATGATGAAAGATCCATATTGGTAAATACTATTTCCCAATCTTTCCCCACTTTGACTATCCAACATCTTGAACTTCTTGACCAAACCTCTACGAATCTGAGCCAAGTTATTTATACCTTTCCAAATGACTATGCCCTTGCTTGATACCTAAATGTAGTTGAGCCTATGAGGACTTCCATCAGTGAACCAAGCGTTAGCATGACGGAGTCGGACATCAAGTATCTTAGTCAAAAGAATAAAAGTAAAAATAAAAATAAAAGGAGTTCTGAGGGTGAAAACCACTTTGTGGCAGTCTCAAAACCTACAAAACTAGTAAAAATAAAAGACGTATCCAAAGGTGAAAACCTCTTTGAGGTGCCTAAGGATTAGAAATTTGATGTCCTTCTGAGTCATTTACAAGACAGATCTCTAGTACTAATTGAGCCCACTCAATCTATGAACTTGGGAACAACAGAAGAACCATAGTTGATTCATGTAGCACAATCCTTATCAAAGGAAGAAAAGCAAAAATTTACCACATCCTTAATAGAAGAAGATCAAATTTGCATAGAAATATTCAGATATGGTAGGGTCAGATCCTGATCTTATAATACACCATTTATCTATAGCTCCATGCGTCAAACATGTTAAGCAAAAATTGAGATAGATGCATCCACATGTTGCACTCTTGGTCAAAGTTGAATTAGAGAAACTACTAAAAGCTAGATTTATCCATGTTATTGACTATGTTGAATGGATCTCTAATATTGTACCTATTTCTAAACCAGACAAATCAATAAGAGTGTGCACATATTTTAGAGATGTAAACAAAGCATGCCCTAAGGATGATTTTCCATTACCTAATATTGATATAATAGTGGACATGACTGCAAGTTTTGAGATGTATTCTTTAATGGATGGTTTTTTTGGATACAACCAAATCAAAATTGATCCAAAAGATCAAGAGAAAACTGCTTTCACATGTGCGTGGGGTACCTTCTGTTGGAATGTCATGCCATTTGGTTTGAAGAATGCAGGTGCTACATATCAAAGAGCTATGACATCTATCTTCATGACATGATGCATCGAACTATGGAGGATTATGTTGATGATACTCTAGAAAAATCTATGATAAGATCTAAACATCTAAATGATTTGAGAAAAATACTAGATCAAATGGAGAAGTTTAGTCTCAAACTGAACCCTAAGAAGTGTGCTTTTGGTGTCACTTCTGGAAAGCTCCTAGGATACATTGTTTCAAACAAGGGTATTGGAGTTGATCCAGCTAAAGTTAAAGCTATCATGAAGATGCAACCTCCCAAGAACATTAGTCAAATAAGAACATTGCAAGGGAGATTACAATCTATTAGATGCTTCATATCTCAGCTAGCATACATATCATATCCTATCACAAAGACATTACATAAAGGTGTGACCTTTGCATGGAACGAGGAATGTGAAAAGAAATTTAACCATATCAAGAAATATCTATCAAATCCTCCTATATTGATGCCTCCTATTCAAGGGAAGCCATTGATCTTATATGTGTCCACCACAGATACATCATTGGGGGCATTGCTAGCACAACATGATGAGAATAAAAAGGAAAGAGCTATATATTATATCAGTAGAACATTGGTAGCGTATGAGAAGAACTATTCAATGATTGAGAAAACTTGTCTAGCTATGATCTTTACATCATAGAAATTGAGACACTATACGTTAGCTCATACCACACATTTGGTAGCTAAGATTGATCCACTAAAGTACCTACTAAGCAAAGTTTCCCTCACAGGTAGACTAGATAAATGGGTGATGTTATTAAGTGAATTTGACATTGAATATGTTGAAAGAAAAGTTATTAAAGGCCAAGTTATTGTTGATAAACTAGAAAAAGCACCTTTGTTTGATGATATACCAATGCAAATGGAATTTCCAGATTCCTCTATCATGAACCTGTCTTCTAGATCATCGAAATTATTCTTTGACGGATCCTATACACAGAATGGATCTAGAGCAGGCATATTGTTCATCACTCCTCAAGGATACTAAATCCCTAAAGCATTTATAATAAAATTTCCTTGCACAAACAACATTTTTGAATATGAAGCTCTTCTTAATGGCATGAAGATAGCAATTGAGTGGAGAGTAATAGAATTACACATTCATGGAGACTCACAACTTGTAATACACCAAGTCAATGATGTGTATCAAGCGAAAGATGGAAAGTTGATCCCATACAAGAGAATGGTAGATGATCTAAAGAAATATTTAATATCTATCACCTTTGAGAAAATACCTAGATCAGAGAACAAAGTTATTGATGCTATGGAAATGCTATCTACTTTATTATAGTAGCCCGAACATGAGCTACCCTACGAGTTCCTAGTGGAAGCACTATCTTATCCTGCATATGATTCTCCTGATACCCGCATGATCTGCACTGTTATAGGTCATGATTCATCCTGATATACAAACCTTTTCTCCTATCTCCAAGATCAAATCATTCCCGATACCTTTAATAGTCATGAGAAAAGATACCTTATCCACAATGCATCCCAGAATGTCATCATTGGTCATGATCTATACAAACGAGGTCTAGATAGTACACTACTTAGATGTTTAGAATGGGAAGAGTCTCAATGTGCATTAGAGGAAGTCCACGAAGGTATATGTGGCTCACATTCAAATAATTTAACACTAGCTCAAAAGCTTATTAGGGCTGGGTACTATTGGCTTGAAATGGAAAAAGAGGCTATCAAGTTTGCTAAGAACTGTCAAAAGTGCCAAGTACATGGTAACTTAATTCATGCACCAGGGAGAGATATAATTCCCTTTACTACGCAATGGCCTTTTCAACAATGGGTATTTGATCTTATAGGATCCATACATCCTCATTCTTCTAATGGACATACCCATATAATCACACCTACAAATTATTTCACAAAATGGGTAGAAGTAGTCCCTTTAACTCAGGTGACTGGTAAGAAAATCTCTATGTTCATCCTAAACTACATCATATGTCAATATGGTATTCCACATTCTATAGTCACAGATAATGTGGGTCAATTTGAGAACAAAGATTTAGATGATTTATGTGTTAAATTCAAGATTACACAACATTGGTCATCAATCTACTATCCTTAAGGGAATGGATAAGCAGAGGCTTCAAACAAGAATCTATTGAAAATCTTACATCGTACAGTTAATAAAATAGGAAGAGACTGGAATCTCATGATAAATCTAGCTCTTTGGGCCTACAAAACAAGTATCAGAATGCCCACTGGGGCTACACCATTCGCTTTAGTTTATGGGTCTGAAGTGGTACTTCCTATTGAGGTTGAAATCCCATCACTAAGAATTAGAATGCATGGTCTAGTAACTGATGATGACTACAAAGTATCTAGGTTGCAAGAACTTGAACTACTAGATGTGTGCAGACAAGAAGCGTATGATCATCTCAGAGTATATCAGAAGAAAATGTCTAGAGGTTACAACAAGAAAGTCAGACACAGAGAATTTTAGGTTGGTGATCTAGTCTTGAGAGAGAATCCTAAAAATCAATCACATACAGAACGCAAGGGAAAGTTTGAACCCAACTGGTTGGGTCCCTTTTTAATCACTACTACTTTTGGCTCTGGTGCCTATCAACTCTCAACAACTGAAGGAGAATAGCTTCGAGAACCAATCAACGTTGTCCATTTGAAGAAATTCTACGCCTAAGGCATTCAGTCTTTGCAAAATGTCCTAAAAAATTTTTAAAAAATTGGAAAAAGTCCTGAAAAAATGAGCATCTTGGTGAAAACCTATCAAATAGGCACCTTGATGATTCACAAAAAAAACAAAAAATATCAAAAGTACAAAAAATTGAAAAATACAAAAAAAAATGAGAAAAAGAAAAAGTGCCTTGGTCAAAATCTGGAAATAGGCACCTTGGTAGCAAAAATAGAATCTCTACCAAGATGGTGAAAACTCAGGAAATGAGGGCCACTTGTTTCAAAATGCTCCATCTATCAGCACAATCTTGGTATGTCCCATCTTTCAGTCTTGCTTTAGTTTGTACATATCTCCTGGTTTATTTTCGTATTCCTATTTTCAATAAAGTCAGTCTGTACACCAATAAGCTCAAGCATCTGTATCCTATCAATGTTTCAAACTCGGGGGCAATCAATGTCATATCCTACAGTCCTCAGTATCCCAGACGAGTCATATCTAGTCAAGTCCTTTGAAGCTAGATCTAAGTCAGTCTGTCTGTCTCCTCTCCAGAAAGGATTTTGCATCTACAACAACGAAATCAAACATCAACACAAATTGAAAACAATCTATGCTTTTACATGATTTTGTCTCCTTGTATGCTTACTGATTCACATTGAGATTTTTTCATATTGTGTCCCTTCGAGCTCTTCAATGATGTCCTTTATAGGATTTAGAGAGTGATGACTAGGGGCATAATCTTTTCTTTGTTTTCTTCTTGTATGTGAAAATCTAACAACTTTGGAAATTCTGGATTGAAATGGTGTCCATCTGTAAGAGGCTCTATCTCGTATTGGATGGCCATGAGTACCTCGACCATTGATACCTAGAAAATTCAAGGAAGTTTGATCTAACTATTGTCTTTTTGAGAAAGTTCTTACTCTTACTATGAAACACAATCTTACCTAAGGATGTGAACGATAAAGGGTCACTACGGGTAATTCACACTGGATTTAGAATGATCTCTTGATTGCTTGATGTGTTTGTTATGCAAGGCATATTCTGGTCATCACAATGTTCATGTTTTGATGCTTATACAAATTGTTATATCAAAATGGACATGATATTCAGGTCATCCTAGCATTTGTGCCTTGGTGCTTATATCTAATCCAACATTCCGAAAACAAAATCAATATTCATATGTCTATAGTTTCATAACTAGTGGGCATTGTATTGATTTTTCTGGTTACCTAAAAAGTTCAATGATGAAAACAAATCGACATATGATCAGTGACTAGGTCCTAGGTCTTAGGTTTGCATTTCATTCTGCATGTCATTTTGCACTTTGCATGATTGCATGATTTCACAAATTTCTTGAACACTTCAACAATTCTTCTAAACTAAACTTAAACTAAAAATGAAGAGTTGAATCTCACACAAAGGTTTCCTCATATAACCACAAGCTGTCACCATCCAAAATATCTTCTCCAAATCATTCTCAAATAACATAGCTCTTGCTGCTTCAGTCACTGATCTGTTTCTTCTTTCTGCAATGCCATTTTGTTTAGGTGTTCTAGGGGCTGAATACTATCTCTTAATGCCATTTTCTTCACAAAAGGTTTTAAACTCTTTAGAAGTAAATTCTCCACCTCTATCAGATCTCAAATATTTAATCTTCATTCTAGATTCATTTTCAACTTTTTTTTTAACAATCTTAAACTTATCAAATGCTTCAGATTTTTCTTTAAGAAATGCAATCCACATCATTCTTGTAAAATCATCAACAAGAATTATAAAATACCTTTCTCCATAGAATCCTCTAGTCCTGGTAGGACCGCTCAAATCTATATGAACAATCTCCATCTTTTCTGTAGATGTAAACTTCTTACTGGGAAAAGAACTTCTCTTTTGTTTAGCCATTACACATTATTTGCAAATCATGTTAGTAGGCTTCATAATTTTAAGCAAATCTCTTACTGCAAGTGTAGTACTTACTTTCACAATGTTATCAAAGCTTATATGAAAAAACCTTCTATGCCATAACCAACTATCATCAATCTTAGTAATCAAGCATGTCATCTCAGTAGGATTCAATTGAAATACATTACCTCTAGGTTCTAGATCCAATTCCAATCAGATTTCCATCTTTATCCTTTATCACACAAGTTTTCTCAGTAAACCAAACTTGATATCCCTTATCAACTAACTATCCAACACTCAAAAGATTATGTTTCAATCCATCCACAAAATAAACATCATCAGTATTAGTCTTTCCATCAAGAGTAATAGATCCTATACCTTTAATCAAACAAGGTGCATTGTTTCCAACTCTAACAACTCCTCCATCATATTCATTAAAATTTATGAACTTTTTCATGTCTCCAGTCATATGATGTGAACAACTACTATCTATAATCCAATCAACTTTCTTTTCAACTTGAGAAACTAAGGCTTTTTCTTCCTTAACATTAGTTTCAGGATTCTGTTCTTTAATTGCTACAAATCCTATGTCATCATTATTCTCAGTATCACTATCACTTAAAGTTCTTTCTATACTAGCTTCAAGATCTTCATCATTAGCATAATAGCATTCCTTAGATCTTCTAGGTTTGAAATTGTTTCTGTACTTTTTAACTCTCTTAGGACATTTAGATGCAGAATGACCATATTCTTGACAAGTCCAACATTTAAATATTTTCTTACCGTCTGGTTCTCTTTTCACAAGCAAGGCAATACCTTCTTCAATCTTCTTGTCTTCTTCATTTCTAGATCTATTGCTGCCAACATAATCTCCGCTCACACTGATGCTTCTTGACAAAGTAGGGTGAACACTAAGAGCACTGAATGTTGTTTCCATTCTAGGTAAGTCTCTTGATAATCTCAGGTTCATTTCTGCTACTTCCAATCTTCCAAGAAGAGTCTCTCTTGTAAAGTTTGTAGTACAAGGTATAACTTGTTCAATCATCTGTGTTGTATGCTTAAATACAGGGGTCAATGTCCTCAAAATTTTCCATATCACTTCATTCTCTGTCTTTGGTCCTCCACAAGATTTTATACCTGTAATAATTTCTGACATTCTACCAATATAGCTTCTAATAGATTCATCTTCCAACATTCTTATATCATCAAATGCACATATCCAATTATGCAATCTAACTCTTTTTGCATGTTCATCACCTTCAAAAGTAGAGCGTAAAGCATTCCAAATTTCATGAGATTTTTTCAAATATTTTACCTGATTGTACTCATTCTTCGGAAGGGCTATCAAAAGTGCTTCTCTTGCAAGTATGTTACACATGAATAGATCTCTCTCATCAACAGTACATGTTTCAAGATTGTCCTCTTCAATGATAGTCTTATCATTCTTTGTAATCAACCAATAACTTGGTCCTAAACATAGTAGGTGTGTCTTCATCTTTTCTTTCCAGCTATCAAAATTTACTCCATCAAACTTAGAGCTTTCTTTCCTGAAATTTGCCATGGATTTCCTTAAGCTGTTAAACTTCTTTTTCAAGGACCTGTCACTCTGATACCAATTGTTAGAAAGTAAAGTCCACCAAGATAACTAAGAGGGGGGGGGGTGGGTGAATCAGTTATCAGATAATTATAACTTTTATCATCTTCAACAAAATTAAACCATATAAGCAATATAATTACCAACCATAGAAATATATTCATACACAATAACACAATGACATAAGATATGTTGACTAGGGAACCTCTTGATCAAAGAGTAAACCCTGGTGGGAATGATGCCCACAAAAGATGCACTAATATGAATATTCCTTGTGAAATGATGGACTTTGTTAGGAGTCTTATGAAATACATTCAATACATATGGATCCCTATTAGGAGATTTTGAATCCTTGTTAAAAGATTCTAACCCTGTTAAGAGTTATGGAAGACAGAAGGATCCACTGCCCAAACAGCTTCAAAGTAAGATCACTGAACACACTATCCAAATAATATTTGTATTACTCAACAAAATAATATGTTACCTCTTCTTTGACTATGCCAAACCACACTCACTATTACACTAGATCTCAATTTTAGATCTTTGTACCTCGCATGTCTTCCTTCAAAATTCGCTTTCATACTTAGATCTTTTCTTCACTTCATGCATACAACATCACACACAAGCACTAAAACCATATTAAAACAAGGAAATACATTCTTTCCTTTATACCACACTCAAATAATTACAAATGAGTCGACATACAATTACAACATAAAAGTTTCCACATGCTACATCAAAATTACACAAAACTGTCAGCTTCCAAATACAATAAATCTTCACTTGTGTGACCTTGAAGTTTTTGCTATCATCCACATCACTATCAATGTGTCTTCAACTTCCCTTTAACTATGCAAAACCAAATTCCATCCTGATTAGGAGATATCATCCAATTTCCACAAACCACTACTCAAGAACACTGCCTGAATATTGCTTCCATCAAAGTGCTCATGAATTCCATGAATAAATGAATTATTGTCTACACTCTTAACCATACACATATAACATATCAAAGAGTATATCCTCAACATCACATATCTCCAACTACAATAACCCACGTGCGCTAATCCAAACTCTGTCTGCTTCTTTGCAAGTCTTCGGTAAATCACTGTGTTGACATCAATGACAATCATAGTCATGAATGCAACAACAACTACTACAGAATGGCTGCCAAACATTTAGCATTCATTCCTAATAGAAAATACCTTTCTCCATCTGATATACTTGCAAACCAACAAAGAATTTTATCTCACCAAACATTGACATTTCAAACTCAGTTTGCGTCTCATTTGAAAATTTATTACACAGGGCATCTTGACCACCAAATAGGATATCATCTACAAAAATCTTAGCTAACAAGATCCGTTTACCTTCTTCATCTTTCATGTATAGATTGCTGGTGTCTTTTGTCCTTGAGAATCTAATCCATAACAGGTAATTGTGTAACCTCTCATACCATGCTCTGGGAGCTTTCTTTAATCCATAGAGTGCCTTGTTCAATTTGCAAACCATGTGTCTCTTGTTTGGATCAACAAATCCTTTAGTTTGCTCAATGTACACTTCTTCTTCTAATATACCATTTAAAAATGCAGACTTGACATCCATTTGGTATACCTTGAAATCTCTATAGGCAACATATGCAAGTAGAGTTCTTACTCCTAATCTTTCTACAAGAGAAAATATCTCCCCGTAGTCTATTCCTTCTTCTTGTGCATAGCCCTTGCATACTAGCCTTGCTTTGTTCCTTGTGATTTGTCCATGTTCATTAAGCTTATTTATCAATACCCATTTTGTTCCAATGACATTTTTGTTTTCTGGTCTCGGCACCAGAGTCCAAGTATCATTCTTTTCTATCTGGTCTATCTCCTCATTCATAGCTAAAATCTAGTCTTCATTTTCTAATGCCTCCCTTGTTGTCTTAGGCTCAAATTCGTACAATAAGCATGTAAGATCTCTTAACTTTCTTCTGGTCAGAACTCCATTTTCTTTATCTCCAATGATTTTCTCAGGCTTGTGATGTATCCTTACATATTGTGCCAAAATAGGTTCAGCTTTCTTTTCTCCTTGCTCTTCAAGTTCATCAATAAGATTATTAGATTCAACCTCTGATTGTTCAGCAACCACTTCTTGATGCTGGGCAACATCCTCCTATTGTTCGGCAACATCTCCCTGATGCTCAACATTTCTTACCTGAGACTCTGCATAAGGTGCAAGTGTGTTACTTGCCTCTTATTCCTCTATATAGATAAAAGATCTATAATCTTCAAGTTCTCTTTTTCTTTCCTCTTCATTTTTCTCTGCATATTCGTCAACCTTCACATTTACACTTTCCACAATTTTGTTAGTGTTAGAGTTGTTAGCTATTTTTCTTGTTGAATCCTACAACATAGCCCTGAGTGCTCAGATAGAATCTTATGATTCCTAGACTCCTGATTCACACAAGAAAAGACTAATTGACAAGAAGAAACTCCTTCTACACTTCGGGCTCCACAGACCCAGGCGGGTGTACCTAAAACATGTTAAATCTGCATACATAAATACTCTCACTAAACCCTTTATGCAAACATGAAAACTAGTGGATTATGAAAAAGATATTCACCCTTCTTCTCTTCGAACCCGAAGGCTCAGGTAGGCTAACCTATTAGATTCACTTCTAGAAGGAATCACTAACAATGTCTGTACTATTCAATACAAATTCTGAACATTCATGCTCTCAAACAAAAAATGGAAAATGATTTGATTTTAAAAGATTGATGATGAGAACTACTTCTCAGAACTTAGACCAGTGCCTAATCCTGTGGAAAGAGTCCAATTAGATGCAAATCAATAGAAAAATAGTTAATAAAAATAGAAATACATCCCAGATTGAGTGCCTTACAAACTATCCTCTCACTCTCACATCCATGTATCAAATTCTCATACTAATACCTAGCCCTCTGGGATTACTCACAAGATTGACTCCTTCCTTGAAGGAAACTCATAAATAATAGCACAATTACCTTGTAACCAGCATGTTCAGAATGCCTTACAAACTAAACATACAAGAGCATGAACTAAAGTATAAAAAGACATCATAGATCTGAAATAGGAGATTCCACTATATATTATTAATAATTTTCTGCTTCAATACATTCAGATAGATCAAAGCTTTGAAACTAGACCAAAAAATCAAGTCTGCCAAGCAACTATAAATTCACCATCCTCTGTTACAATCGAGAGAAAACCAGATATAGGAGAATGGAAGTCACCTACACCTGTCAGTCATCAAAATATCTGCAACTGATTCCCAAACAGAAAAAAATTCTGTAATCATTTCCCACCAAATCGATTTGATCCTCGGAATTGCCAGCTCACACTTCTCTTTACCACTTCACTAAAATTGAAAAATGTTGTTGCCATTAGATTCCTCGTCTCTTCCCATTTTCAGAAATATATAACACTTGCATATTCTAATAAAAATTGAGTTCCCAGGACATTTTTCCATGAGCAGGTCATGACATTTAAATTTTTGAATATTAGCCATATAGTTTCAACTGTCATTCTTTTAAATCTTTTTAAATCTGCAATATTAAACTCATTTCTCCATTTTCCCTCAGAAGGCACCAGATTCAGACACTTGTCGGCATATGATTGGTTGCTCAGACTAAACCCTAGGTTAACTGTCGATTGGGAGAACTGGCGACCAGCCTGTATCTCATAATCTCTGAATATACTCCTTAACTACAGTTACCTCTGGGGACTTGGTGAAAATCCTATCTCCAATTCGCGGAATCTTGCCTCTGACCGCCAAGCACTCAACGACCCCGCGACTACACATTCTCCAAATCGCGAAATGAAAATCCTTGACCGCCAGCTATCTGGCGACTCAGCGACTGAAGGCTCGCCGAATCATGGAAAGACTAGGGCTAGACCGCCAGGATCTAGTGACTTGGCGACTGGCGGCTAGTAGGCCTCCATCTCCGAATCGCATGATGTTTCACTAACTGCCAGCTTCATTTGGTGAATCTACGACCAGTCATCTCTGTCATCGTCAGTGCTCTGCAAAAATTCTTATTTTCATGCCCGTCAGCATGGAAATCGAGGTGACTGCACAAACTTGCATGAGCAGAGCCTCCTCTATTTCAATTTATCTTATGTGTTTGTGCGGTTGTATATATTCACTATAATTTTCAAATTCAGGATCAATGTGGGATTTTACTTTTAACTGTTTTAAAACATCCTTTGTGTTTCGCCTCAAAATACTGGGGCCCACCGTGCACTTCATACCTCCAGCCAACCAGGCCTGCCAATAGCCTCTTGGCACTTCACTTATTTTATGATGTAAGTGTTGGTGTATTTACACACCTTGAAAATCCCAAATGCAGGCAATGTGGGATATATCTTTATATAGCAACTCACACACAGTAGTTTGTTTGCTTCGGTTTCCTATGAGTTTCAATAGCCTCTTTGTATGTTGTGTAGGCTCATTCTTATCTGATGACATCCTTTACATTGAGCACTGGCAGTCTAAAATTTGAAATGTTGAAGATCCCCTTAAGATTTGCACAGGGTATGTCTTTTTCTTGTAAGCATCATCATTGGCAATGTTCAATCATTATTTGAAGCAATACAGCCTACATCCAAAGGTTTGCGTGGGCATTGGCATCTCTCATGCGCGGGCATCCCTGTTTTCTCACGCAAGGCCAAAAAAGGTGTGGGAGCCTACAAAAAGCTTAAGCAGCCCTCCATTTCATTGTGTGGGCTCCTTGTTGTATGTGTGAGCCATTGCACCATGCACAACACCTCACAATTAACACTGCCTCCATTCATGGTGGTCTCACGCAAGGCCTTCTTGGTTTGAGCTTGAGCTCACTAATAACATCTCCATTTTTTGGCTTTCTTCTTGGAACATATGCACTGGCCTTTTACTCCCTTTCTCAAACACACACTGGTCTATGCTTCTGTTTTGCGCAAGGTAGCACCAATGCACACAGCTCCCTCCATTTTCACGTGTAATTCATCTTCTTTGTAGGCATCTCCCCTTTAATGCTCATGTATTGTATTTGTTTTATCGTGTGCTGGCTTCCTTCTATGACTGGCATTTAACTACTAATTCAAAAATGTACAGCCACATGCATGCTTACAGGCTGCCTCTATTTTTATTTTTACACACCCCCTCTTTTACTTATGGTGGCAGCGTCTAATGCTCACACAAACCATTACCTTGCAGCTTATTTGGATTATTTCCCTTTTTATTTCTTGTATGCTACAACAACACTCTATACTGAGGCTCACGCAGCTCCACCTTAAGTTGATAAATATAATTCAAAGGAAGTATATATATTCCAAAGAAAAATGATCAAAGCCCATAAAATGATGTGCACAAAAAGGAACACACAACATTTTGCTCATTTGGTGTACATAACACTTTCTATGGCACACCCAAAACATTTAAAATTTGGCATTTTCAATTTGTTGAAGTATAAGCATGTGTAATACTTTACAAGATATGGCATCCTCAATATAAAAGGGAAGAAAACACTTCTGGTATGCACAACAAGGAAAAGGATTGCTGAATATATTATGTTTGTACGTACATCATCCCTCACTCCATAGTGTGTACAACACTCTCAAATTAGCATGCCCCAACTCTTTCCTTTGTTTATCAATTTAGTTATGTACTGGCCTTGCAAAATTACTTAAAGCTCATACACATACATGGTCTTTTTTTTAATGCATTACGTCCATCCAATTAGTACTTGTCTCCAGCAGTTGGCAAAGTTCAACTTTTAAAATAATGAAGCAGGCTGGACCCCAAATAGGTCCGACTAAATTTTTTTTTGAATTCAAACACCTGGATTTCAAAAACATTACCCAGATGACTGACAGTTGCAACCGGATCCAATCCAGATAACCGAAAACTCTTAAAAACTTCAAATTTTAAAACTTTGCCAGCTGGCAAACTTGAGTAAATTGCCTCCAATCTCCTTTTAAAAACATTGCTCAAAACCAATCACTGGAAGCTAAAACTTGGTGAGTACGGTCATTGCAGTATAGATAATCACCCTGTCAGATGGCCTAGTCCAAAAATGAATGAGGAAAGATATTTTAAAAAAAAGAAACCTATTTAGAATTGCTGGCAAACACAAACTGAAATCATTGTAAACTGCCCCGAAAAGAGATAAACTAAATATATCAAATGGCGAGCTGAAGGTGAACCATTGGATCTGGCAGAAGACTCATATACAAGGAACACAATCCATCAACCCTCAACTGGAGACAACCTACTGACAAAAAACTATAAATTTATGAAAATAGCTACTTTGCAAAGTTGTCCTATCCGCACTTTTTATCAACATAAAGCACTTTTTGTCTGATCTTGCAAACCTATCAAACGGAAACCTCATGGCCCAAAATCCTGGTTGAATGATCTATCTCAT
This sequence comes from Chamaecyparis obtusa, assembly GCA_027943335.1. Taxonomy (NCBI): domain Eukaryota; kingdom Viridiplantae; phylum Streptophyta; class Pinopsida; order Cupressales; family Cupressaceae; genus Chamaecyparis; species Chamaecyparis obtusa. The sequence continues at coordinate 3,219,001 of BSBK01000433.1, forward strand.
GCGTAGAAAATAATGCTATAATTAGATTTTTGGAAAGACAAACCAATCATCCAGGAATAAACTTCAAAGTCGGCCTCTAGAAAACAGCTTCAAAAACTAAGCAAACGGTCTCACAAGAACACGTCATCACTGAGATCTTCAGGAACCGACAACTTGGGCAATGATTCACCCCCATACAAGGTACACGGATCCATAATCAACTCGCCCAAAAGATCAAGTGATGGATTAAAATCAAACGCCAAAGTCAACCTATTAGATATGTTTAGAAATAAAATAGTGAAAATCATAGAAATTTGATTTGGAATTGGCCTGGAAAAGTAATCAGATGGATTGGTAGAGACCTCCAAATCATCAGGAAAGTATTCTTCCAGGTCTACAGTATGGAACAACAATCAATTATGCCTGACCATAAACAGGGCGCAAATACAAAGCCACAAAGTAGGCCTCTTATAAAACTGGACAGTGCACATTCAGAGAATTTTAACAAATTGCAAATGGAATGACACTGGCAAACAGGTCAAATAGGCACATGGGGGACTGAAAATTTGTGAGATGACTCACTCCCATGCCTACAATATGATGCAAGAACTAGCATGTCATGACTAATCATAGGAAAAAAGATATTCAACTACAAACAGGGCCCGCTACAGTAAATTGACACTTAGGCACAAATGCAGATTTGGACAAGTGCCCAAAACAAGACATCACGAAACAACTTGAAACTTGAAATTAATGACCTGGAATGTCTTCCAATGATAAAACAAGGGTGATGAACACTTGACATGCATGGAGAACCACAAAAATTCATCCGAGAAGATAGGCACTCAAGCACCTCAAAGGGGTCAAAACGCAAAATTTTAACAAGGTGCTAAAAAACCCATGCTGTATTTTAAAATTTTTGAGTACCAACAGTGGCTCTGACTATGGATGCGTACCCCATGCGGACATGTAGAGAACTGCAAAATCTCATGGTAGAAGCAAACCACCTAAAGACTATGAATTAGACTTTTCACTTTTCAGTTACATTTCTCAAAACTCCGAACCGGGAACCTCTCCCTTACTTCAAAAAACTAGAACCCCTTTATTGAAAGCAAGGACGACACACAACTGAAGGGAAAGAAAGCAACTGTACAAACACGAAGCTTATTTACAAAGGCCCAAAGCCCCAAAACTAAAATCAGTCTTTACCTCTGTCAAATAAATGATTCTCATCTCCATGTATCAAAGGTAAACTGAAATGATATGTTTCATCCAGCCGGTTAAAAATAATATGATTCATCTTCAACATGTCATAAGAAACTTGATCACTAAACTTACCATAATCTGACAAAGGAAAGCCATCAGGATGCCATGAGTATTGACCATTTTGTGATGTAAAAACATCACCCTCTTCATTGTCACTGTCATGCTGAAAAGTGAAGCATTCCAACTCAACATCATGGCTGGAAATATTATCATTTGGATCATTAGTTGGCAAGAAAGAATACAACACTTCCAACTCATCATTTTGCAAACTAATATAATACTCCTCTAAACAACAATCTGATTGTATAAGATTGGAAATATCTTGCTGCTCACAAACTATCTCAGCAACATTTGGAAGGGAACAAGCTCTGTTAGCGAGTGACTCATTAGTCATTGGAAAATCTAAGGATACACTTTCAGATTTATCATATTCTTCAGCATCAAAATGTAAACCAGAACTACAGTCAGCAAGCTCATGCAAATCTGAACACTCACTAGCACATTCATCATTGTAATCATCAAAAATGACATTATCAACAACATCACAATGAAGTGCACTTGAATCTTGCTGATTTAATATTGGAGAAAAGACATCAAAATGTGTTTCACTCATCATGCCATCATCCAAATCACTTTCATCAAAACTTATTTTTACCGGGCATGGAATTCTGGAAATAAACTTAGGAGTATACCTCTGAAAATCAGCATCCAAGAGACTTGAAATCTGCTCACAACTTAGCAAGCACTGAACATTACATTTTGTCTCTTCATTCTCACTACTGATGCTACAAATCTCTTCTCCATCTGAAACAGGGACTGAATTTACTTGTCTCAGATTACCTTGTGTGAAGTAACCACTACAGGAACTATCATCTGCATTATAATCATATTTTTCAAGCTCACACAAAACATTACGAAACTGAAACAAGGGATCATTAACATCATGCTAAGAAAAGGGGAAATCTACAAGCTCAAAGAAATCACTATCAACTGAAGATTCATTTTCCCCTCCTTGACACTCATAAATTTCATCATTAGCACAATAACCAGCATTATTAACATCACATAACTCAGCATCCTCAAATGAATAAGACTCAGCATGATTGAATTCAACATTTGTAAAAGAGTCTATCCATTCCTTAAGATTTTCTAGTGCTTCATTTTTTAAGGATGCAGTCCAATTGACTGATTCAGGCATTGAAAGTTCTAGGAACATCTCTGCATACTGGGATTCATTGAAATCTAAACCCATAAGAAACTCACTACATGCAATAAGAAATTTCTTGTAATAAGACAATGTAGACTCTTCATCTCTTTCTCCTATTGCACATCTTAACATCAATATACAATTATGTTGAATTCTTTTATCTATCAAATGAAGTTCAACATTATAACTTTCTAGATCTGACTGAAAACTTTCAGATTTGGAAGCACCTTCTTGACTTATCATAGCTGGGAACTCCATTCTAACACACTGACAAAACAATAGAGCTTATTCTCATGACAATATTTCTGTCCAATTTCATGCAACCACTGACTTCATGGACCACTGCATATTTCTGATACTCTTTACAATAACTAAAAACTTCGAATTCAGAAATATGACTCCAACTTCTTAAAATTATTTTCCCTTTTCTCAGTGACTTGTTCACCTATTAAGGGACCATTTTTGCTTGGTAAAAAATAGGATTACCTGGAAGTGTTGTTGTTTGTAAAATTCTGATTTAAAGTCTCCTTCAAATCACCTTCCAAAACTTTGTAGAGCCGCCACCTCTTTGCAGAGGACCAATCTAGAGCCGGCTAAGAAACTTCCTCATATCTAAACCATCTTCAAAACCAGCAAACACAACACAACCGTAATAGAATACTAACTATTTGTCAGGACCACAAATATATCAATACTTTGATTACAATTCACTGATCAAACAGAGATGCCAGAGTCGCCACTCACACTCAGTGAGAAAATATAACATTTTTTTGAAAAGAACAGACTCTAAAACCAAATTGGACCAGACCCTAGGATGATTCAGCAAAGCAAGGAATTGGACATCTTAAACTTGTTGTCATTCATTTTTTCCCCAGTAGAGTTGCCAATTTGTTAGCTATTTTTCTTGTTGAATCCTACAACACAGCCCTGAGTGCTTAGATAGAATCTTATGATTCCTAGACTCCCGATTCACACAAGAAAAGACTAATTGACAAGGAGAAACTCCTTCTACACTTTGAGCTCCATAGACTCAGACGGGTGTACCTAAAACATGCTAGATCTGCATACATAAATACTCTCACTAAACCCTTTATGCAGACATGAAAACCAGTGGATTATGACAAAGATAGTCACCCTTCTTCTCTTCGAACCCGGAGGCTCAGGTAGGCTAACCTATTAGATTCACTTCTACAAGGAATCACTAACAATGTCTGTACTATTCAATACAAATTTTGAACATTCATGCTCTCAAACAAGAAATGGAAAATGATTTGATTTTAAAAGATTGATGATGAGAACTACTTCTCAGAATTTAGACCAATGTCTAATCTCAGGGAAAGATTCCAATTAGATGCAAATCAACAAAAAAATAGTTAATAAAAATAGAAATACATCCCAGATAGAGGGCCTTACAAACTATCCTCTCACTCTCACATCCATGTATCAAATTCTCATACTAATACCTAGCCCTCTGGGATTACTCACAAGATTGACTCCTTCCTTGAAGGAAACTCATAAATAATAGCACAGTTACCTTGTAACCAGCATGTTCAGAATGCCTTACAAACTGAACATACAAGAGCATGAACTAAAGTATAAAAAGACATCATAGATCTGAAACAGGAGATTCCACTGTATATTATTAATCATTTTCTGCTTCAATACATTCAGATAGATCAAAGCTTTGAAACTAGACCAAAAAATCAAGTCTGCCAAGCAGTTGTAAATTCACCATCCTCTGTTACAATCGAGAGAAAACCAGATATAGGAGAATGGAAGTCACCTACACCTGTCAGTCCTCAAAATATCTGCAATTGATTCCCAAATAGAAAAACATTATGTAATCATTTCCCACCAAATCGATTTGATCCTCGGAATTGCCAGCTCACACTTCTCTTTACCACTTCACTAAAACTGAAAAATGTCATTGCCATTAGATTCCTCGTCTCTTCCCGTTTCCGGAAATATATAACACTTGCATATTCTGATAAAAATTGAGTTCCCAGGACATTTTTCCATGAGCAGGTCATGACATTTAAATTTTTGAATATTAGCCATATAGTTTCAACTGTCATTCTTTTAAATCTTTTTAAATCTGCAATATTAAACTAATTTCTCCATTTTCCCTCAGAAGGCACCAGATTCGGACACTTGTTGGCATATGATTGGTTGCTCAGACTAAACCCTAGGTTAACTATGGATTGGGAGAATTGGCGACCAGCTTGTATCTCATAATCTCTAAATATACTCCTTAACTGCAGTTACCTCTGGCGACTTGGTGAAAATCCTATCTCCAATTCGCGGAATCCTGCCTCTGACCGCCAGGCATTCAGTGACCCAGCGATTGCACATTCTCCAAATCGCAGAACGAAAATCCTTGACCGCCAGCTATCTGGCGACTCAGCGACTGAAGGCTCGCCGAATCATGGAAAGACTAGGGCTAGACCGCCAAGATCTAGTGACTTGGCGACTGGCGGCTAGTAGGCCTCCATCTCCGAAACGCGTGATGTTTCACTAATTGCCAGATTCATTTGGCGAATCCGCGACTAGTCATCTCTGTCATCGTCAGCGTTCTACAAAAATTCTTATTTTCGGGCCCGTCGGCACAAAAATCGAGGCGACCATAAAAACTTGCATGAGTAGAGCCTCTATTTCAATTTATCTTATGTATTTGTGCGGATGTATATATTCACTATAATTTTCAGATTCGGGATCAATGTGGGATTTTACTTTTAACTGTTTTAAAACCTCCTTTGTGTTTCGCCTCAAAATATTGGGGCCCACCATGCACTTCATACCTCCATCCAAGCGGGCCCGCCAATAGCCTCTTGGCACTTCACTTATTTTATGATGTAAGTGTTGGTGTATTTACACACCTTGAACATCCCAAACGCAGGCAATGTGGGCCCCAATAGCAACTCACACACAGTAGCATGTTTGCTTCGGTTGCCTATGAGTTTCAATAGCCTCTTTGTATGCTGTGTAGGCTCATTCTTATCTGATGACATCCTTTACATTGAGCACTGGCAGTCTAAAATTTGAAATGCTGAAGATCCCCTTAACATTTGCGCAGGGTATGTCTTTTTCTTGTAAGCATCCTCATTGGCAATGTTCAATCATTATTTGAAACAATACAGCCTGCATCCAAAGGTTTATGTGGGCATTGGCATCTCTCATGCGTGGGCATCCCTATTTTCTCACGCAAGGCCAAAAAGGTGTGGGAGCCTGCAAAAAGCTTAAGCAGCCCTCCATTTCATTGCGTGGGCTCCTTGTTGTATGTCTGAGCCATTGCACCATGCACAACACCTCACAATTAATGCTGCCTCCATTCATGGTGGTCTCACACAAGGCCTTCTTGGCCGTTTGAGCTTGAGCTGACCAATAACATCTCCATTGGTTGGCTTTCTTCTTGGAACATATGCGCTGGCCTTTTACTCCCTTTCTCAAACACACACTGGGCTTTGCTTCTATTTTGTACAAGGCAGCACCAATGCACACAGCTCCCTCCATTTTCAAGTGCAATTCATCTTCTTTGCAAGCAACTCCCCTTTAATGCTCATGTATTGTATTTGTTTTACCGTGTGCTGGTTTCCTTCTATGACTGGCATTTACCTACTAATTCAAAAATGTGTAGCCACATGCATGCTTACAAGCTACCTCTATTTTTATTCTTACACACCCCCTCTTTTACTTATGGTGGCAGCCTCTAATGCTCACACAAACCATTACGTTGCAACTTGTATGCTGCAACAACACTCTATACTGAGGCTCACGCAACTCCACCTTAAAATGATAAATATAATTCAAAGGAAGTATATATATTCCAAAGAAAAATGATCAGAGCCCACAAAATGATGTGCACAAAAAGGAACACAAAACATTTTGCTCATTTGGTGTACATAACACTTTCTATGGCACACCAAAACATTCAAAATTTGGCATTTTCAATTCGTTGAAGTATAAGCATGTGTAATACTTTACAAGATATGGCATCCTCAGCATAAAAGGGAAGAAAACAAGCCTGGTATGCACAACAAGGAAAAGGATTGCTGAATATATTATGTTTGTACGTACATCATCCCTCACTCCATAGTGCGTACAACACTCTCAAATTAGCATGCCCCAACTCTTACCTTTTTTTATCAATTTAGTTATGTACTGGCCTTGCAAAATTACTTAAAGCTCATACACATACATGGTCCTTTTTTTAATGCATTACATCCATCCAATTAGTACTTATCTCCAACAGCTGGCAAAGTTCAACTTTTAAAATAATGAAGCAGGCTGGACCCCAGACGGGTCCAACTAATTTTTTTTTTTGAATTCAAACACCTGGATTTCAAAAACATTAGCCAGACAACTGACAGTTGCAACTGGATCCAATCCAGATAACCGGAAACTCTTAAAAACTTCAAATTTTAAAACTTTGCTAGCCGGCAAACTTGAGTAAATTGCCTCCAATCTCCTTTTAAAAACACTGCTCAAAACCAATCACTAGAAGTTAAAACTTGGCGAGTACGGTCTTTTTAGTATAGATAATCACCCTATCAGATGGCCTAGTCTAGAAATGAACAAGGAAAGATATTTTAAAAAAAAGAAATCACCTGTTCAGAATTGTCAGCAAACACAAACTGAAATCATTGTAAACTGCCCTGGAAAGAGATAAACTAAAAATATCAAATGGCGAGCTGAAGGCAAACCATTGGATCTGGTAGAAGACTCATATACAAGGAACGCAACACATCAACCCTCAACTGGAGACAACCTGCTGACAAAAAACTACAAATTTTTAAAAATAGCTACTTTGCAAAGTTGTCCTATCCGCACTTTTTATCAGCATAAAGCACTTTTTGTCTGATCTTGCAAACCTGTCAGACGGAAACCTCATGGCCTGAAATCCTGGGTGAATGATCTAGCTCATGCGCATAAAATAAGGCTATAATTAGATTTCTAGAAAGACAAACCAATCATCCAGGAATAAACTTCAAAGTCAGCCTCCAGAAAGCAGCTTCAAAAACTGACCAAACGGTCTCACAAGAACACGTCATCACTAAGATCTTCAGGAACCGACAACTTGGGCAATGATTCACCCCCATACAAGGTACACGGATCCATAATCAACTCGCCCAAAAGATCAAGTGATGGATTAAAATCAAACGCCAAAGTCAGCCTATTAGATATGTTTAGAAATAAAATAGTGAAAATCATAGAAATCTGATTTGGAATTGGCCTGGAAAAGTAATCAGATGGATTGGTAGAGACCTCCAAATCATCAGGCAAGTAGTCTTCTAGGTCTACAGTATGGAACAACAATCAATTATGCCTAACCATAAACAAGGCGCAAATACAAAGCCACAAAGTAGGCCGCTTATAAAACTGGACAATGCACATTCAGAGAATTTTAACATATTGCAAACAGAATGACACTGGCAAACAGGTCAAACGGGCACATGGGGGACTGAAAATTGGAGAGATGACTCATTCCCATGCCTACAATATGATGCAACAACCGGCATGTCATGACCAATCACAAGACAAAAGATATTCAACTACAAACAGGGCCCGCTACAGTAAATTGAGACTTAGGCACAAATGCAGATTTGTACAAGTGCCCAAAACAAGACATCATGAAACAACTTGAAACTTGAAATTAACGACCTGGGATGTATTCCAATGATAAAACAAGGGTGATGAACACTTGACATGCATGGAGAACCACAAAAATTCATCCGAGAAGATAGGCACTCAAGCACCTCAAAGGGGTCAGAACGCAAAATTTTAACAAGGTGCTCAAAAACCCATGCTGTATGTTTGAGTACCAACAAGAGTTCAAACACTTGTAAGCTTTACTCTTTGTGGAATAGCCTAGGAATATGCCCTCATCACTTTTAGCATCAAAATTTTCATTTATATTGTCTTTTAGTATATAGCATTTGCTTCCAAAAATTCTAAAGTATTTTGCATTAGGTGCATAACTGTGACATAGTTCATAAGGTGTAACATTTGTACCTTTTTTAATTGTACTCAATTTAAGGTATAAATAGTTGTACTTACAGCTTCTTTCCAGTACTTTTGTGCAACATTCATCTCAATCATTAGTGTCCTTGCACAATCCATGATAGATCTATTCCTTCTCTCTGCTATACCATTTTGTGGAGGTGTTCTAGATTCAGACATCTATCTTTTGATTCTTCTATTATTGTAGAACAGATTGAACTTATTTGATATAAACTCTCCACCTTGGTCAGATCTCAGACATTTCAGGTTTCTACCTGTCTCCTTTTCAACCTTAGCCAAATACCACTTAAACAACTGAAATGCATCAAATTTTTCTTTTAAAAACATTACAATCATCATCCTAGTGTAATCATAAAAAAATGGAATAAAGTATTTAGCACCATAATAGCTTTGTACACCCATAGGTCCACAAAGGTCAGTATGAACTAGATCGAAGACATTTTTAGAAGTAAAAGTCTTGCTCTTGAAACTAGATATCATTTTACCCAACTGACATTGTTTGCACATCACATTATCAGGTTTTTTCAATCTAGGAAAACCTCTAACTTTCTTCTTTTTACTAATATTTACCAGATTTTCAAAGTTAACATGACATAGCCTTTTATGCCATAGCTCAAGTTGTGCAACCAAACATGTCTCTTCAGATAGGTCTAGATAGAACAAATTACCTCTTATCTGTTCTCCACTTCCAATCAATTCACCAGTGGCATCAAATATTTTAGCCTTCTTGTGATGAAATTCCACTTGGTAACCAGTGCTATTAAGTTGTGCAACACTTAGCAAATTATAGTTAAGACCTTCAACCCAATAAGCATTTTCACAAGTGATCTTATCAGTTAGCTTAATTGATCCTTTACCCTTTACAGGACATGGTGCATCATTACCAAACTTAACACTTCTACCTTTGTTTTCTCTCTTGTCTTTGTACTTGCTTTCTCTTTCTTCATCCTTGTCATCCCTGTCAGGACATCTTGCAGCTATATGGCCAACTTTGTTACATGAGAAACATATGATAGGAATTTTACCTTTATACTTGCCTTTTCCTCTTTTCAATCTTCTGGCCATAAGAGCTTCAAGATCCTCTGGTTCTTCATCATAAGTGTCACTTTCACTTTCACTCTCACTGATGCATCTTTCTTTTTCATTTTTAGACTTATGCAAAACCATTTGTGACTTGAATGTAGATTCAACATTAGCAACAGTGAATTTATCAAAATTAGAAAGCTCAAAAGTAGTAAGCTTACCAACAAGACTTTCGAGTGTTAGAGCATTACCAAGGTTACATCTAAATTCTTGAATTACTAAAATTTTGATGGCATATATAGGACGCAAAGTTCTCAGTACCTTTCCAATAACAATCTCATTATCAATAGTTCCATTAGCTCCTCTAATAGCATTTACAACCTTATTTATCCTACCACAATATTGAGCAATATTCTCACCTTCTTGCATTTTCATTTCATCAAACTTACCTCTGAGGCTTTTAGCTTTTTCCCTTAGTACATTTATGTCACCACCATAGATGTTCACAAGAGTGTCCCACATTTTCTTTGCATTTGTGCAATCTTTAATGTCTTCAAATTCAGGATAGCTTAAGGTAGATGCAATCTCCAATATTTCTTGATTGTGTTCTTGTTTAGCTCTCATCTCCTCGGCAGTCAAAGGTGTAGTAGGTGTAATATAGTCATGTTCAACATAATATTTCATTGAGTCACCAATACCAGCTAGATGAAATTTCATCAGACTTTGCCATGTAGGGAAGTTCTCCTTATTCAAATTTGGTACCTCCTTCTTATACATCTTGATCATTTACTTCAAGTACCTTTAAACTTGTTCTCTATAAGCACCAACAGCTCTGATACCAAATATGATTTAGAAAAATAGAGAGGGGGGGGTGAATCAGTTGTTCTTAGGTCCAAATTTATCAATTAAACTTTTAAACACTTCAACAACTCAGATCTAATAACCAACAGCTACTCGGTCATTACTGAATGTATACCAGAAACATAAAATAGTGCAGTCCACTATCCAACAGTATTTAACTTGCAAAACATAGAAATGTTCAAACCAAAACATTCACACAAGTATTAACACCAGGACTTATAGTGGAAACCCAATTTGGGAAAAACCACTTTGTAACATGCTACTGATATATTCACTCTTATGAAGTGAGCTCTATGAAAAGCCAACCCTGTCAAAGGTTTACAAACATAGTGCTAGGTGTGACCCTTTTAAAGGATTTCAACCACCCTGTTAGGAGTGTGCCTTGTTAGAGGACTTAAGTACATTCCATTAGAATGCAACCTTGATTAAAGGATTTATATAATGATTTTTAGTTCAACCTTGATTAAAGGATTTTAACTAATACAATGATTAGAAAGTAACAGTAATGTTTGATTTGAAAACATACAACTCACTTTTCAAATAACATATCCATTTCTTACATATATGTTGGCTTACTGACTGAGGTCCATTTCCATCTCCATCATTGATATGCTCAAAAATCCCTTCAAGCAATCACAACTCTGATCAACTCCTTCTCCTTTAGTCTTTCTGCTTATTCAGTCAATAACAACAACAACTCCAACATCTCTCTCTCAACCTCACACTTAGGTTTCCTAAATAACTCTTCGAGAGGTAGATCCATCTTTTGCCACTTAATCTCCTCCATAGGTCTTAGGTTTAGGTTAGATTCATCGAATCCTTCCAACATTATGTTCTTCATCCATCCTTCTAGAAAAATCTTTAATCTCTTTATTGGAATCAAAATAAAATGGTTTACTATGAATTAAATGCTCCATATGGTCAATAAATAAAGTCAACATGATTTACATAATCCAAGAATTCAAATATGTCAGCTAGGAATCTGAATTCTTCCTCAAATGTAAATTACTAACGCTTGGTCAATACTGTGTTCAACTCCTCGGTCATCACTACGTAGCTCTGTCACCACTTGAAACTGTTTCCCTCGGCTAATGATGTCTCCCTCGGCAATATATTGATGTTCGGTCAACACTAAATTTACTCGACATATACTGATGTTCGGTCAACACTAAATTTACTTGACATATACTGGCTCAGTCAACACTAACATCACTTGGCTTAAACGAGATGTCTTCACTTCTGCTCAGTTAAGCCTACTTGTTCAGTCTTGCTTCTTACTTAGATAAACAATACATTATCTTATCATTGTGCCACATAATCAAGTACTCATTGAAGTATCAAATAACTCAACCTTTCTCTAGGTTCTATTGTTATCACCCTTTCCCTAATCCTTCTCAACAATCAAATTGATATAGTACTTTCTTAGATAGCAACAGTCTTACCAGTTAAGGTTTGACATCAATGACAATACATCAGTTGCTTCAATTGTAGTTTCCAACATGATGGTAGGTTGAAGGTACGACTTGCATTTCATGGATCCATGGCCTTCCTAATAGGATATTGTAAGTTAATTTTAGGTCAAGGACTTGGCAAATGGTCTCCTTTTGCATTGGACCAACTCGGATGGGAAGTACTATGACACCTTTGGAAGCTCTTTCTTCATCATCTTAGGCCTTTATGATTATCTTTTTCTTTGGGTCAATAGCCTCCTCAGAAAATCCTAAGTCTTTGACCAAGTTTAAGGTACAAATATTCAGGTTGGCTCCCCCATCAATGAGGACTCTTTTCACTCTATGCTTCTGGATTAGGACCTCTATATGCAAAGGCAAATTCTGCGAGTGGTTTAAAGACATATCATCTTGTTCTGAAAAGGATAAACAATGAGGTGCAACAAGATGGCCTACCATGTTTTGGAATTTATCTACATCTAAATTTAAAGGCACATTGGTCTCCACTAAGGCTTTTTCTAGAATCTCCTTATGAGTTGGTGAAATCTTGAGTAATTCTAGGATGGAGATTTGAGCATAGGTTCTTTGCAATTGATCTACCAAATTATATTGTTTTAAAGATGAAGATGAGGTTTGATTTGGTAAGACAATTCTTGGGGCACCTCCTGGTAAGGTAATCTTTGATGCTTTCCCCCTAATTACAACATTAGATGTTACTTCTTTTGGCTTTTCTTTCACCACAATCACATTTATAGTGTTTTCCTCACTTCTTAGAGTATTGATGGTGTTATTATAAGTATGAGAAAAGTTAACCTTCTCATTACCTCTTTTGTTGTCAGGATTGGTATTTGATGATTTCCCTTTTTCATGATTTAAGAAAGGGTTTTTGAAAGCCGTATGGTCTTTGTTATTTTGAGGCCCTTCCACTTTTATTGTTCCATCATCAATTAGGTCTTGGACAAGATGTTTCAATTTCATGCACTGATTCATTTTATGTCCTTTTTTGCGATGATACTCACAATGATGAGAATCATTCCACTAATTAGGATTTACTTGGGGTTCATATGGCCTTGATTCGGGTAAGGTAATGATTTAATTAGCCACCAAAGTCCTTAATGCATTTTCCAAAGGTTCACCTAAAAAGGTGAATTTTCTCTTTTGATATGGAGAAAAGAAAGGCTTAGGTTTATTGACATTGGAGTTATTAAAGGGATTGTTGTTATTGTTGGCATTTTTGTTGTTGCTATTGTTAGGGTTATTGTTATTATAAGGAGCTTTGGTCATTTGATTGAAATTATACATTGGATTTGACCCGCTCAATAAGTTAAAAGGAGTAGCATTTAAGTTGTATGCTTCCACAACTCCATCATTCACAAGATTTTTATTATTGTTTTTCAACCATAGTCTTAGTTTGTCATTGTGATTGTTGGCTCCTTTATTATTGTTATAATTAGATAAGTTATGATTGTTGTTAGTGTTGGTATAGGGTTTAGTATCTTTGAATAACTTGATTTCCCCTCTTTTAACCAACACTTCTTCAATTTTGATCTCATTTTCGATAAGCTTTTCAAAAGTAGGGGGACATTGAAGTTGGAGCCTATAATTAATCTCCACATTTAGATTATTCATAAATATCTCCATTTTTTCCTTTTTCGGGGATGGTTTGTGGATATCTTGCAAAAACTGTTCTCCACCTTTGAAGAATCCCTAGGAAATATTCACCATCTCGTTGTTTAGTGTCACATAGGTTGAGCATGGTGATCTCATGCTCAATGTTGTAGGAATAGTGAGTCATGAATTTAGAGGATAATTCCTCGAATGTCTTTATCCCTTGTGGAAGTTTTGATAACCATTCCATGGCTTGGCCTCCTAAACTTCTTAGAAAAAGTCTCATTAGATAAGTTGTGTCATGCATGAATTCTATACTTAGAGCACAAAACTCTCTAAGGTGGTCTTGTGGGTCTGATTTACCCATATATTTGTCATATTTTGGAAAGACCACATTGATTGGGAAAGGTGCCATAACTAAGATTTTATCAAAAGGAAATGGGCACAAGGCCTCAATGGAAAATGGCTTAGGTTCGGCTGCCTTCTTCATTAGGTCGATTTGGGCTTGGAACATTTTTAGTTGTTTATTCATTTCCCCCATCGGATTATCATATTCCTTGTATTTCTTAAGTTGATCAATGTCATAATCATGTGGAATTTTCACCCCTGCTTGGGCTAAATTTAGGAAATATCTTTCCCTATCTCTTTCTATTAGTTTGTCCATGACTTCAAGAAATTCAATGTCTTGAGCCGCCCTATTGGCTTTATCTTCAAGTGTTTCTTTAGGCCCTTGATTGGCATGAGTAATGTTGTCATTATTTCCTCCATGGATGTAATCATGAAATGTGGAGTTTCTATCCATTGGATCAGTTCTCTTTTCAAAAAGATTTGGGAGACTATCCCCTTGGTTGTGATTTATAAAAGAGTTTTGAGATTCAAATTTGGGGACCTCTTTTTCAATGCAAGTGTCATCTCCTTGTAAAGATAACTTGAGTCTATGAGATCATGTAGAAACCGACATTCAACAAAGGTTGGATTTAAGATTGTTTCCCCCAAACTTGGTAATCATTTGTTTTTATGAAGAGATTTAAAAATATAAGATGAATTTTCAAAATGTATATCTCTTACTTGTTGTACATATTTTTTAAACAAAGCAATCACAAATACACTTGTTCTTTTTAACCCTCTACAGAAAAAGTGTTTGAATTTGTAAGGACGTTATCATGAGTTTTTCACAAAAAGAACTTCAAGCAATCTACCTAGTTCACAAGTTGGTTTGTAGACATGGCTCTCTAATGTAGGCTTTTCTATTTTAACAAGGTATTTAAACAAGATTATGTTCAAAATGGACATTAAGTTTTCATCCCTCCAAAATTAGGAGGCTTCCCACCACCGGTATGTCAAAGTTTTGCGCAATCCTGAAGGACTACTCGAGGAAGTTTGAAAGCTTAATATCCTTTTGTCACACACCCCAGTAAGGATGCATGCATTTTATTTTATAGTGGGTCAATTTTTTGCGGCAAAGGCAAATGTATCCCACTTTGGGTTGTCCCTCTCATCGGCCTCATTAAGGAAAATCTTGGGAGGTGAGCCCACTAAAGATCTAGCATATTCATATTGCAAGCAATACAAATTAAATTAAGAGATAGGTTGTGGGAGTTTGATTCACCAAAAATGTGAAGAGAATATCCCTATCTATTCTTGCTTCCCAAACACTATTAACAATTTTCAATTTCCAAAACCCACTATCTAATGGGAATTTAGTATTTCTACTCTTTTCCAAAAACAAGGGGTTGTTTGATTTAGGGCTTGATTTTATTCTTTAAGCTATTTACTTACTAGATTTGAACAAAAATCACAAGGCCACAATTTAAAGAAAAAATGACCAAGTCTATGCTTACCTTCAATTGAAGCTAGCAAAGGCTAGGGACATTTTTGATGATTTTTCCATGATTTATGCTCACCTAGTGGCAATCATTCCTTCCTTTTTGTCTTTCCTCCAACAAGTCAGTCAACACAAACAAGCAAAATGAAGAAAAAAAAGAACAAAATTGAAATCTAACCTTATTTATCAAATTTGAAACAAATTGATTAAGGCGAGTAGATCCAACTTAATGAGGCAAATTTAGATTTGTAGGCTTCTACAATCTTCAAATATTTCTCATACACCTCGGTTTCTTGTTGTGAGTTTTCCAAAACTAGCTTGATATGTCCTATGTTCTCCTCTTTGATCCTTTTAGCCAATTCTTTTCCTTCACTATTAAATCTGGTCTCTGGCTTTTTGACCTTTTTATGACCAGTCATCCTGTAGACATAGACAAATCATTTTCTGAATGTTAGATTCTAGAAATTTTCAATTTAATCAAACGTGCAACGGAATCTATTAAATGTGTTGTTTAAATGATTGAAAGTGTTGTGAAAACTTTCAAATGCGCTGCAAGAAAAACATAAAAGTGTAGAAACAGAATTTAAATGTGTTGTTTAAGTAAGTAAAGGTGTTAAAAGAAATCCTCAAATGTGTTGGAGAACAAATTGAAAGCACTCCAGAGTTAGGGTACACACGCTAAAAGAATTGAGATAAGAAAATAGAAAGATTGAATGTGCTGAAAGCCTGTGTAAAGGTGCACAACTTTGTTGTAGAAGTGATATTTCAGACCTTGTACGCACTGGAGAAACAAGTGTACACATTGTAGAAATTGGTAAAAGCACTAAAAAACTTGCAAAACAGAGAACAATAGAAGGATTTGCAAGAAAAATTCAATTTCTCCGAATTTAAAAATTAGTGAGGCCTAGTGCCCCATGGTGGGCGCCATTTTGTGTACTAGGATTAGTGCCTTCATAGGGTTAGCTTTGTCAAATAAATCAAAATAAGAATTAAATTACCACAAAAGCAATCCAATTAAGCCATTTAAAAGATAAATGAGCACTCTATGGCTCTCTAATCGGGGATGCTAATGAAGAGCTCTCAGCAAGCTTCCATTAGTGACAGTCCTAATATGAGAAAGTATGATAAAAAAGCTAAAACAAGTTAATTCCAAATGAAATAGACTAATTAGCTCCTAGATTTTCCTTTCTAGCTTAAAATTGCAAGAGGTTTGATGCTTTTCAAATACTTGTGGATGATTATTGCTTGAGTTATGCCTTGCTTTTATAGATTTTGGCAAGGGTAGGGGGTGGAGTTTATTTGATCATGGTTTGATTAGGGTTAATTCCATGGCTCCACCTTTGGAGACCATTTAAATATTTTGTCCTCAAAGCTTGGGACAAGAGGACAAAATGGGTGGACAAGATTATTTCTCCTTCTGGGTGGTGGAGATTCGATGTGAGCTTGATCCATGTGAGCTTGGTTCTCAATCCTATTGGTTGATGCATTTTCCTCCCATTTGGTAGTTGAGGGAAAATAGGATTTAATTAATTTAATTTAATTGATATGTTTAGCCATATGTACCCCTTGAATGGGTTGATTTGATTTAAATGAGCAATGCAATTAATTAGATTAATTGCATAATTAATTGATTTATCTTGATTTATTGGATTTAACTTGATTTTATGGCTTTTGATTTTCAATTAAATTTGAATTATGGCTTGATTTGATTTTATTGCATTGATTTTTGCCTTCATTGCTCACTTAATTGATCTTATCCATTTTCAAGTGATTACAGTACCGAGACTGAGTGGTAAAAATGTTATTAGAACCAAATGGGGATATTCATAAACAAGATGAATGAGAATGGTGAATCACTAGGAACAAAGCAAGACTTGTATGTAAAGGGTATGCACAAGAAGAAGGAATTGATTATGGTGAGACTTTTGCACCAGTTGCTAAACTTGAAGGAGTTAGAATATTACTTGTATATGCTACATACAAAGGATTCAAATTATATCAAATGGATGTTAAATCTACATTTTAAAATGGGATACTTGAGGAAGAGGTTTACATTGAACAACCTAAAGGTTTTGTTGAATCGAATAAAAAAAACATGGTATGTAAGTTGCACAAAGCACTGTATGGACTGAAACAAGCACCGAGAGTATGGTATGAAAGACTGCATTCATATCTTATTAGTATTGGATTTTCTAAAACAAGTGACAATACCAATTTATATTTGAAAGGAGAAACTAATGACAAGATTCTTATTGCTGTTTTTTTTTTATTATATCATATTTGGAGGACATGATAATCTTTGAAAAACATTTTCTGATGAAATGAGAAAGGAATTTGAAATGTCAATGTTTGGAGAGATTAAATTCTTTCTAGGTTTACAAATTGTACAACAAAATAAAGGGATATTCATAACACAATCAAAGTACATCAAAGAAGTGTTGACGACCTTTGGAATGGAAGATTCAAAACTTGTAGATACACTATTGGTCACAGGATGCAAATTGACAAAGGATGATCAGTCAACTGAGGTAAATCAAACACTATATAGATCAATGATTGGAAAACTTATGTATGTTGTGCATAGTAGACCTGATATTGCACATGTTGTTGGGATTGTAGCAAGATTATCTACTAATCCTATTAGGATTAGGTAATACTGAGAGGGGGGTGAATCAGTATTACAACACTTTAATTTAAACTTCAACCAATTATAGATAAACCATATTAATGTTGAAATGAAAAGAACATAAATACACAACACATAACTCATAACACGATGATATGTTTTTGAGGAAACCCTGGCCAAGGGAAAACCCCGGTAGGGATGGTACCCACAAATATACACTAAAATATAGTATCCTTGTTAGGAGATCTATCTCTATTAGGAATTGAGTATTACATGGTACATTTCCTTGTTAGAGGAATACAAAACCATTTTAGAGGTATACAAAAACCTTGTTAAAGGTGGTGACCTTACAACTCTTACAATCAAAATACTGTCTCAAAATTATTCTTCAAAAGTGAACTACACAAGCATCTATTATGCTTTGATAGATCCAATTATAGCTCTTTCAATCTCTAGTCTTTCATCTTCTATTTTCATCCATCATATCATCCTCTCATACCTACATTTTTCTTCCTCAAAACACTCTATACTTATACTAATTCTGTCATCCATTCGGCTCCCAAATACAACACAAAACATGATAAATAATTATGAAAATGATAAATACTGAGTTGATGATCTTATATTATGAAAGTGTTGGCAATATACAACTTTCAAATGACTGAGCACATTACCATTCCATCTAATCTTTCCTCAATCATCGTGGCTGTTCATATACCCTGTTTCACTGATTCTCTATCTTTGCATACCTTCATATCATTATATCTTCTTGATATCAGCTCCAAAACACATGCAACCTTAAATGAAGGTCATACATATCCCAAAATGTCTTCCTTTAACTTCACAAGCCATAATACATCAAATATCATCTTCACTGACCAAAACTGTACTGCAAAATACTGTTACTCAAATTCTATACTTAGTCATTTTCATAAATGAGTCTCTAGTACCTAATCTTACTTCATGCAATCACTCTATCATAAGTGTTTCCATAAATGATAACCCTTAAGTGATCCATAGTGCTCCCAAACATCATTTTCCAATAATCTCTCCCTTTGGCATTGATGGCAACACTTAGCAAAAAATGACTAAGTGTTGGAACACTATCTTCCTTCTACTTCTCTATATACATATTCTCCTCTTTTCTTTTCTTTTCTCTTTTTTTTTCTCTTTTCTTTTTTTTTTAATTCTTTTTCATCTTCTCACTTTTTCTCTTCTCTTCCTCTTTTCATTTTCTCTTCTCTTCCTCTCCCTTTGACATCAATGGAAAAGATACTTACAAAATTTCAAATTCTAAACATAGAAGACTTAGTGCTTACTCACCAAATTTAGAATGTCTTGGAATGATTCTTCCAAGGTCTTCACTTCATCAACCCATGATTTAATCAGAAGTTCACTGACATGGATCATTCCATTCAGTGCATAAGATGATGTCTCTGCTACCTTTAGCTTTGTGGGTACAACATTTGTCATTGATCCTTCTATTTTCTCCATCTTTGTGAGATGAGCTTCAAAAATTGATAGCTTAGGAGTGATTAACCTCTTTAGCAAACCAAATCTTTCCACTACTCTCCCTTTCTCTTTATTCAAAACACTTATCTTATCCAAAAGCTTGGATGTCTATTTATCCATTTCCACCACAGATTGTGAAGAGGTTTCAAAACTGTCCATTAAGTTGTCTAATGTAGCCATGTCCTTAGCTATGATGTCTTCAATATTTTTAATATATCTACTAGGATTTATGAAGTAATTGTATATCTTTCTCCCTTGTGCCACACAGCTCTTAGCCTTTATTGTAGTTGCTTTCAGAATATTCAAGTCCCATGAGACAGAATAACAAAATTCCTTCAACTTCTTTTCTAGGAATCTTCTTTCAACCTTATCTTCTATGATCTTCAACAATGACTCAAAATGAATGTCAAAGTTATCCAGTTCCATGTTCAAATTCTCTGCATCATCCTTTCCTTGAAAAATAAGAGGTGTAGGGAGTATTTTGTTCACTTTTTCCACTGCCCTAGTGATCACCTTTACCTTCTCGTCCCCCCTTTTCACTGACCTTTCCTTTGCCTTAGCAAAATCCATGAAGAATAGCCTCATGAGTTCATCTTCATCCATTCTTTCGACATCTATTCTCACCGGTTTGGCCATACTTGAAAACAATAGAGTGGAGGAGGTATCTGGTTCTTGTTTGAGTTATGTTCTTACTACTTCTTCTTCTGCAACTATCTCTTCTTCATGTCTTTCTTCTTGATGTTTCTCCTTCCCCTATTCTTTTTCTTCTTGTTTTTCCTTTGTTTGTTCTTTCTCTTTCTATCCTTCTTCTTCTATTGTCATTGCATTGTTCAGATTGTCTTGAAATGGGTCACTTGTATCGAGTGAAGTGTCTAATGATATAGGCATACCTGAAATGAAGAAGTATGGTTTCTTGTCAAATTCACTACCTTGCTCACTCTGCTATTGTCTTGGAAATTTCTCCCATTCCTAAGGGTGTAGGCTTGGTAACCTTGGGAGGTGAAGTCTTTAGGCATATCGCACATAAGAATTTGTTCTAATTCCTTTTGTGTATCCTCTATGACTTCATCATGCTCTCTTGCCATAATCTTCACTAGTCTGGCCTTAGTCCCCAATAAAGGTTTCATCTCTTTGATGATCATCTCCCTCTCATGTATGGAGACTACAGGTAGCATGTCTTCAATAGCCTTATTTCTTATATTTTCATCCTCAGACTGTACTAGTTGTTTTATGATTTCTATCTTGCTATACAAGTCCTTAGGAATACTTCCTTCTATTTTTAGAAAATTCTTCTTAAAAATTAACAAGTCCTCAATTATTGCTTGATTATTTGAATCATACCTTTCATAGTATCTATTTATTGTTTTCATATTTCCCTCTCTTATCACTCTCTTTTGCAACATTTGAATATCTAGCTTCCACAGATCTTGTGGCCTCTTCTGTATTATTTCTTCTTTCTTCTCAGTCACTTTTGCTTCTTTCTTCTTTGTCTCAGCTTCTACCTTTTGCTTCTTAGGATTGCTTGGTTTATTAGATCTTGTCGATCTCATAGGTGTTCTTGCAGGTGCAACTACTTTTCATATCTTCTCATGTGTATTTTATAAATCAATTATTTTAGGAGTAGGACTTACTATATTTTCAGCTTCAGAAGGAGGAGGTGCCTCAATTTCCATGCTGGAGGATCCTTATGTCATCTTTGTCCTTACTTCTCTCAACTGCTCCTTTGTAATTCTTGCCTTCGCAGCAATATCATCAACTATTTTCTCTATTCTTCTCTTCCTTGTTCCCTTGTCATGTTCCTCTATTACTTTTGCATATTTTTCTAAGTAATTTCTCCATCTTTCTTCAAATGTGTATATCTCAGCTGCCAATACATGCTCAACCTACATTGTGAGAACTTTGGAACTGACCTCATATCCCATAGGGTAGCACCATTTCTTCCTTGGTTCAACTACCTTAAAGCATACACATGTAGTCAGTTTCAACCATGAAACAAATTGTGTCTTTGTATTTCTCAACTATCTCCTCAGGTATCCTATACCTATCTTTTATTTTCCTTTGAATAATTTTGGTCATTGCAAACAATTTACCATCTACCCAATTCTTATCATGTGAAGATACAGTAGCATCTATTGTCTCTCCTTGAACCAATGCCTTATTGAACTCTTTTATCTTCCATATCTTCTCATCCTCTTTATTTTTTGATTTCTTGAAATGATTCTCGAACTCATCTATATACTCATTAAGACTTTTACCACTGTCTCCAATATTCTTTTTTATAACCATGGGAGGTGGTCCTCTTGGTCCTCTTCTATTGTCCTCTCCATTGTCTCTGCAAAACATTTCCATGTGTCCTAGTTTGTTACATTTTTAACATGTAGGTGGTCTCCTTCTGTCCTGATTTACCTGCAGCTTATAATACCTTGCAGTATGCCCAAAGTTATCACATTTATGGCATTCAATCTTCGTTGTTGATTCTTCTCTGATGTAATCTTGTTTATATCTAGACTAATCAAGTTTTCTAAATTCTTCTTTCTTATATCCATATGCATAATAGTTATGACAATAACCAGAAAAAGGTTTGAAAGAATTGTTACCTCTACAATCTCTTTTCATGTGTCCAAGTTTGTTTCATCCAAAGAATCTACCTCTGAAAGGTCTAATCTGATCTTTAGGTCTCTCAAGAGTAGGTCTATCTTCATTCTTTTCTTCATGTGTTTCTTCATTAGTATTAGAAAATTCTGCTTCATTGAATCCAACTCGTCATGTCTCCTTTAGGTTTGTGTCTTTCTCTTTGTTCATCAATCTTATCACTGTTCATGTGCAACTTCTCAATATGCAATTTGGATTGAGTGAGTTCACCTTTTATGATCTGATTTTATGTCTCCAATTCCTGACACTTACCCTTATAGTGATCAAGTTTAGCCTTCATTTATCCTATCTGCACATTTTCTTCTTTTAGTGACTCTTCAACTTTGTATCTTGCATCCTTTTCATGTTGAATCTCTTTAATCGTCAAAAGATTTATTTTTTCTTTTTCCTGCTCCAACTTCTTTACTTGATCTGATGTATCTTTATCTGGATCCTCTTTGATCTTGTCCATAAGGTCTTGTTTCTGACTTCTTGAAATTTCAAGTTGTTCCTTTAGTTTCTTCATGAAACCTTCTACTCCTCTCAATTTGAATTTCAGTTCGTCATTCTCATCCTTTTCTTTGTCCAAATCATCAAGTTTTGCTTCAAAGTTTTGTTGCAAACTTTATGAATCCATTATGATCTCCCTTAAGTTGTTAGGCTTTCTCTCCAAGGGCCAATAGCTCTGATACCAATTGTTAGGATTAGGTAATACTGAGAGGGGGGGGGGTGAATCGGTATTATAGCACTTTAATTTAAACTTCAACCAAATGAAGATAAACCATATTAATGTTGAAATGAAAATAACATAAATACACAACACATAACTCATAACACCATGATTTGTCTTTGAGGAAACCCTAGACAAGGGAAAACCTCGGTGGGGATGGTACCCACAACTATGCACTAAAATATAGTATCCCTGTTAGGAGATCTAGCCCTATTAGGAGCTGATTATTACATAGTACATTTCCTTGTTAGAGGCATAAAAAACCCTATTAAGGGTATACAAAAACCCTATTAAAGGTGGTAAGATTCTAGCTCTTACAATCAACATACTGTCACAAAAGTGTTCTTCAAAAGTGAACTGCACAAGCATATGCTATGCTTTGATAGTTTAAGTTATAGCTTTGTCAATCTTTGGTCTCACATCTGCTATTCACATCCATCATATCATCCTCTCATACCTACATTTTGCTTCCTCAAAACACTCTATATCCATCCAGTCGGCTCTCAAATATAGTACAAAACATGATAAATAATTATGCAAATGATAAATACTGAGTCGAAGATCTTATATTACCAAAATGTTGGCAATATAAAACTTTCAACTAACTTAGCACATTACCATTCCATCTGATCTTCCCTCAATCATTGCAATTGTTCATATACCATGTTTCACTATTTCTCTATCTTCGCATACCTTCATAGCATTGTATCTTGTTGATATCAACTCCAAAACATGTGCGACCTTAATTTAAGGTCATACATATCCCAAAATGTCTTCCTTTAACTTCGCAAGCCATAATACATCATATATTATCTTCGCTGACCAAAACTGTATTGCAGAATACTATTACTCAAATTATGTACTTAGTCATTTTCATGAGTGAGTCTCCAGTACCTAATATTTCTTCATGCAATCACTCCATCATAAGTGTTTCCATAAATGACAACCCTTAAGTGATCCATAGTGCTCCCAAACATCACTTTCCAACAAATCCTAAAGAATCACATATGACTGTTGTTAAGAGGATTCTGAGATACTTGAAAAACATAGAGAATTATGGTGTATGGTACAAGAAAGAGGGCAAGTTTGAACTACAAGTTTAAACCAATTCAGATTGGGTTGTAAATGTTGATGACCAAAAGAGCACCACCGGTGGAGCATTCTTTTTGGGAGAAAGACTAGTTAGTTGGATAAGCAAGAAACATGCATGTATTTCTCAGTTGACTATCGAAGCAGAATATGTTTCTTGTAATTTCCCTGCCAGGGAACCCATAAGGAATTAGGTCTTATGACCTAAAATTTCAACTAACAATTTTTTTTTTCTAACATTACATCATTAATACATTCACATTTACATTCCTTAAGGTTCCCTTAATAAATTCATTTACTAACATGTTTACATTACTTATCCAAATTGAATTTCTTTTGTTTTCTTTAGCTTCACATTTGATAACTTAAGAGATAGGATAAGAAAATAACATTTCATTTACAATTACATCCCTTACTCCATAAACCAACTATTTCTCTTTCCCACACATTGAATAACTATTCTTTACAAATTACATTTTAACCTTAGCATAATAAAATTTCCTTTCATTGCAACATAGGAGAGATAAAGAAGATAATTCAACATTTATACTTTACATTTCAACTTTTATCTTTCAAATAATATCCCTTGAAATAAAACCTAGAACTATCCCTCCCAATTACATGACTTTTCTTTTCAAATACATTTTTTTGATAATAATCTCATTGCAATAGTAACTACAAGAATGGCATGAATGCATTACAAAATATCTTTTACATCTTCCTTTTCAATAACAATGATACAAAATATAAAGATCTTCATTAATGCATAAAATTGAATGCATCCAAGTCACGAACCACAAAGAGGACCTCGAAAGATATTTTCCACCCAACCATGTGAAATTGGTGAAGTTCCGCCCCCCATGCTAGGAGATAGAACCAAGATACTCACAAGGTCCTAAGCATTCTAAGGCTTTAAAAAACCCTAATCTAAAAGCAAATACAAAACATAACAACATATCACTTTACTAATCACAAGGGTTAGGTTTATAGCATACCCTCTAGGTGATTGTCATCACATATCTGGTATTTTTGGATCCTCCCTGGAAACCATTTAACCCCAGTACCCCCTTTCTAAATAGGGATCCTCCCTAGAAGTTACCTATGGTTCTGGTACACCAATAGGACTATGTGGCCTTTATTATGTTTTCTTTCATTATCTTTTGTTTCCCCCCGTTCCCAAATTCATTATTAGTTTATCACTTTTTACTAACCCACCCATAGGATCATCTGGAAACCACTTTAGGGTTCCAACACCTATGGTGAGCCACTCACCTGGGGTAACTAAAATATTATAATGCCAACTAAACCATGTATAGAAATTCATAAGTGATACCAAATGCTGCCCAATCACAGGGAACATATAACAAAGGTTCTAAGCTCAACTTTGTAAATTTTGAGTCACTGATACCCTAAAAAAACCCATACAACAATATATAACTACCCATATGAAATTCTAGTACTAGTCATACAACATTTTACCAAGTGTCACATGGGTATATGTATATAGTCGTATGACTCTGCAAGATGCATTATCAAAACTTAATTCAAAATTTCTCAAAAAGGCCAAACACTAACTTTTTAAGGTATGGAGAGTGCTTGGTGTTAGCCCATTTTCCTATCAAGCAAAAAATATAATGAAAATGGCCAATTTATACTTCAGATTCGATAAATAGGGTTTATCCATGCTAGGGTTTCAAAAAAATTGTCTAAGTTCATAAAACCTTACCCAAATCTATTTCTTCATTACCTTTTTCTAGCCACTTAAGTTCCTTTTTACAACACGAGTTTTATTTCATCATTGGGTGGGGCCATGTTCCTTTTCAAGTTAATTTTCCTAGCGGGCCCCTTTAATATTTCCTAAGTAAGAAACTTGATGATGCCTTTTACTTTTCCTAAGTCCCAAAGTTTTAAAAGTGTTAACTCTTTTCGGGTTTAGTCGATTGGCAATGCTAAGTCTAACAAATGTAAACAAAGAGAAATCTGGAAACACTATCAAGTCTTTCGGGCCTAGTCGGTATGCAGTGAAAAACATGACGGTCATTGAATGCTTTAGAAAAATCCTAGGCAATTAGTTTCTTTTGTCTAGCAACTTGGCAAAAAGGATTTCTCCAAGTCTCCCAGTACTTGGTGGTTAGTTGCTGTCCTTTAGCGATCTGGCATGAGGGTTTTCTCTGATCTCACAAGGTAGTGGTAAAGTCTATTTGGATCCAGAGATTCAGTGATAAAGTGAATGACTTAACAGATATGGTTATCTCCGAATCTCTAGATATTTGACAGTTAAGATGATATGATCACCGAATTGACAGTTCACAGTTATCTCTTGTTCTCCAGGTGTCGACGGTGAGTGACCAAATGTTCAGCAATTAAGAGATTTTCCTTTGTCACCAGTTTTCTAGATAAAGCCTGGGTTAAGAAAAGCATTTGGCAATTGTAATTTTCCTCAGTCGCTCATTCTCATGATCTAACCTGGGTTAAGATAAACTTTCAGTGACCCTAAGGAAGCCTGTTGTACCATGATCTCCAAAAGAAGAGTGGTTAATGAACTTACCATGGTTAAAGATTAAAGCATAGTCAGATCTAGATGATCTAAAAGTTGGCATGATCCCTCAAGCCTCAAGCTACGGTATTTTTATTCACCATGGGATTACGAAAGTGTGCCACCTATCCATGGTTGTCAGTGGGACCACTAGCTTCAAAGCATTTGTTAAACCGTTTGGTCAAGGTCATTTTGGCAGTTAGTGTCATGCAATCCCAATTTCTTTGCAGTATAAGGCTTGATCAGTTGTGAGGAGGATTGACGATGGTCATAATTCCTCAAGAGAAAAGTGTCTGGACTTTATCCAATGCATGATCGCAATAGCCATTCAATCAGATGTAGAGACAATGAAAAGGTTGCAGTGGGGCCAGTGGTACTTTTTAATATAGATCGTGAGATTGGTTTAGATCGACAATGGGTGTCAAGCCTTAGTTGAAATTTTCTTGAAGGATAGTGATCACAAGATCATGACTTGCCATCACGTATCCAGTCCAATGAAGTCGGTATGATGGTGGGTCATCTGTGCCAAGTGTTGTAGATGTGCCCGTTTCTGATTAGTTGTCAAGGAGATGATGTGGCTAGTCATTTTCAAAACCTCGGTTGACCATTCTACTGATTTATGAGAATTGTACAATGTGCTTAGAAATATAAGGATTGATGGCCATATTTTAAATTTGATTGATTAACCATTTCGGCCATTTTATTTGAATTTTTTAAGGGTTTTTCTAGCAGAAAATGGAAGTCAGTGAACCAGAAATGTTTAACTATATCAGATTTATTTTTTCCAAGGATGGTTACAAGTGAAAATTGATGAACAAGGTATCAGGTAGCCATCATGAACAAATTTTTATTCCCTAAGTGTTATGCTAGTTTAATGCAGAGGATTGTACTTTGAGGAGGGCAACTAGGGTTTGATGGTTGTTAGAATTTTCCATGCACTCTACACACAAGATTTCTAGGGTGGTTTTGGCATTGAATTTTTTTTCTACAACAAGAAGCTTTTAATTTTTAACCGCAGTTGGCCTGGATGTTGAAACCCAAATATTGTAAATCAGATTTGATATGATCATTCCTAGCTTTTGAGGCTTTCTTGTCTATTTTATTTCTTGTTGTATCTGGTTTATTAGATGTGGTTGGAAGACCTAATTTTTCCCTAACTTTTCCCATGTTCTATAGCTTGTTGCAACCCTTTTCTATAAAAAGGTTTCCAAGATTGGGAATAAGGGTTCCTAATTCTCTATAATTTTTCAGAGTTGGTTCCAAGAGTGGCTCCTTCTATAAATATTTCCCTCTTTTCTGCATATAGGGTGTTCTTCTTTCCTTTTTGGTTCTCAGTGAAGAATATGATTTGTAAGAGTTTGTCTTATGAATAAGATTCCAACATTTTTCATATTGTTATCAAGTTATCTCCATTTTTCTTCCCAAATTACATGGTTAAAACACCAAGGGTGTTTTGGTCTCTTCTATTGAAAGATCGCAATAGATTTTATTTCAAGGGAATAACTAGGATTTAGGATTTATCTTTAGATTTGTATAATTTGGGATATCAAGGATATGTCAAACTTGTCTTTCAATGGATGTTGATTAATGTATTTCCTATTTCAGGGTCTCTTCTAAGGGGAGGGTTAAATTATTTAAATAGGTAGTTACATATTTTAATACACATGTGGATTCATAAGTAGAACTTGATATATGGTTTATGTTTTATGTAAGGCATTAACATATTAGATTGTGTTGTCTTCTTATTTTATAGCCTTGTGTTGCAGTGTTTTATTTGACTCTGTTGCCCATTGGATAAGGCACTAGTCTATGAGAGATTTGGGTATTTCAAGGATACATTCATCCAAAATATAAACAAAACCATTTTCCCTTTCATGTTTATAGGAGGAGTTAGAGGTATTTTCTAATTTTTAGACTTACTCTATGCAAGTGGGATATTGCACAAGATATGGTCAAAAGTCACTGAGGTACAAGTTACCTAAAGGGGTTTGAAAGTTATTCCATAGTTATATATCTGCAATCTTTTGTTTGTCAAAAGAAGTCATGTGTGTATAGATGAGGCAATACCCTCCTGAGTGATGTGGAGCTCAAAGTGAAGGATGTATTTGTACCTTGTTCAATTGGATTTCTCTTGTCTCTTTTCTATTGACGGTGTTGAGTTTGTGTTCCAAGTTCTCAGTCCTACAATTTGGTTCCCAAGTTCCCACCTAGGAAAGGAGGTTGCAGGAAAAAACACCAATAAAATGTCGACTCTACTGGGGAAGTATGTTAACTAAAGCTTAAATAATGTAGGTATGAGTAGAGCTAGACTCCTGGCCTTATTATTTATCTCATCTAGTGGTTACCATTAATAGTACAAAGTTAGGTTTAAAGATTTATATCATCTCACCAAGTGTGAGTGGCGACTCTGAAGTTCTGTGTTTGAACAGTGTATAAAATGATGTATTTGCAATCCTAATAAATAGTTTTTATACCATGTTGAAGTTTTATTGTGTTAGTGAGAAAAGGATACAGAAAAAAAATTCAGCGGTTGGAATATTTTTCCTCTTCAAGGAGGTGGTGACTCTACAAAGATTTCAATGAAGCAAGCTTCAAATCTATTATTCTTTCTAAACAACAAGTTGGGTTTCAACCATAATATTTCCAGGTATTTTTTGATCTTTATGTATCTTTTCATAAGATCAGTTGTACAAGTATTCTATTCCCATTAAGTGATTTTCAGCACTAGAGAAAGGGAATGGTTGTTACATACTTTTAAGATATGCTTTTCAAGCCCATGATTTGAGGTCTTGAAGTATGTATGTATCTAAGATAAAGAGTGTGCTCTTACTATAAGTTGTAAAGTTGAACATAATAACCCATGAAAAGTTCTTGTAGTGGTTTTTCTATGGAGGAGTACATGCCTTTTTTTTAATGGCATTGAGGGTGCCCCCAATAAATTTCCTGCTAAGGTTAGGAAATATTTGCCAAATTTTAGTGGTAATGGATCATTTTCAGCAAGTGAACATATAGATGGCCTTGCTGACTTAATGGTTAAGTTTGAGATTGAGCATGAAGATGTTGTAATGAAAATATTAGTGTAGTCTCTCACTAAGAATGCAAGGGATTGGTTCCTATCCCTACCGTCATGTTTAGTCTCTTCTTGGGATATGTTGAAAGCAACATTCATAGAATATTTTGATGAAAGAGTTAGTGAGGATGGGTGTGAAGTAAAAATTGAAGATCAGTACCAAGAAATTAATGTCTTTGTTGATCACAAAATCCCTGAAACTGATTAAGAGGATTTACTCATAAAAATTGCTACTCTCAAAAGAAAACTAGCAAATAATGATGTTGTGTGCTAGTAGTTGCAAGAAGAGAAAAGGTTGTAGGAAGTGGCTATTCTTCATTTTTATGATGAAGAGACCAATGATAATGATGTTGATTCTAATTGTGTTGAGGATGTTGATTATGATGCTAACAATGAGGTCAATGAATATCAAGATGTTGAAGATAAATCTATGGTTGATGATGTTTCCATTATGTCTGTATATTTTTCTTCTTATCAACATAATAGGACAATCTTTTTATCTCAGTTTAAGGGAGTTTTGTGTGAACAACAAAAATATGATTATGATGTAGATGAAAGTTGTTACAGTGATTTCTTTACAAAAAATTATATGAGTAGAGATTTCAGTCCCTGTTCCAAATATGGAAGATGTTTGCAACATCAAGCATAAGGCAAAAGGAAATGAACATGAAGTCCAATATCCATTAAGTAGTGAGAAAATATCAACACTCTTGGCTGTTGATTTTCAGAGGTATGCCCCTAATGTGGACTCTACTTCATAGTATCCCATTGATATATGCTTTGACATTGATAATGAGGTAGATGTTCAAAGTGATAATGATAATGGTTCATGTTTGCAAGAGTTCCCCTCATGTAGTGAGTTTGTAGAAGAAGAGAATAAAGACCATGATAGTGTGTTGTCTTGTCATGAAGATTCTAGTGAAGGACAAGTTTCTTGTTCATTTCATTTTCCTTCTTCTTATGAATATGATAGTGATTGTGACACTGTTGTGGACAATGTCTTCAATGATAGGGACAATGAATTTTTGGATGAAAATAATGATGTAGATCAGTTTTCCTTATGTCACAATATTTGTGAAGAAAGCTTTCACTTGGTCCATGATCCAATTTGTGAAGATATCCTTGAGGAAGCAAGTTACTCAGTGGCTAATGCATCTCATGAAGATAAATTTGAAGGTCCAGTACCTTCTCAGCTAGGTGAATTTGTAGTAATGCATCATGATTATTTCATTTTATACCTTGATGCATTACTAGATACATTTTGTATTTCCAATCCTCAACAACAAGAAGTGGAAAATGTTCCATACTTTTTGGAGTATGAGTATGATAGTGGTTGTGACTAGAAGAATGTGGGTAGTGACAAATATAGAATTAACTTTTAGCCCAAATATTTTCATGTATGTTGGTAGCTGGTTTGTCATGACATTTTTAGGTGGCTGGTCACATATGTGAATGAAAACCAAATTTTTGATAAAGGAAGGTTTTTGTTTTTCTTTCTTTGGTGGCCCGGGGCCACCAAATAAAGTTTTAAATCTTGTAATTTTGTAAATATTTTCCTTTTTAGCTGTGTTTCTTTCATATTCTTCATGTTCCTGGTTCTTCTAGTTTTTGAGAAGTTTCCCTACAAGTTTTGTCCAGTAGGTGGTCTTCTCTCCCAGAAGATTCTAAATTCTTGATATGCCTGCAAGAGGCATACATCCCCAGATAGCACCACTGTTAGCCCATTTTCCTATCAAGAAACAAATTAATGAAAATGGCTAATTTCTACTTCAAGTTTGATAAATAGGGTTTATCCATGCTAGGGTTTCAAAAAATTTGTCTAAGTTCATAAAACCCTACCCAAATCTATTTCTTCGTTACCTTTTTCCATCCATTTAAGTTCCTTTTCACAGCATGAGCTTTATTTCATCATTGGGCGGGGCCATGTTCCTTTTCAAGTTAATTTTCCTAGCGGGCCCCTTTAATATTTCCTAAGTAAAAAACCTGACGATGCCTTTTACTTTTCCTAATTCCCAAAGTTTTAAAAGTGTTAACTCTTTTCAGGTTTAGTCGATTGGCAATGCTAAGTTTGACAGATGTAAACAAAGAGAAATTTGGCAGCACTGTCAAGTATTTCAAGCCTAGTCGATATGTAGTGTAAAACCCGATGGTTGTTGAATGCTTCAGCAAAATCATAGGTAGTTAGTTTCTTTTGTCTGGTGACTTGGAAAAAGGGACTTCTCCAAGTATCCCAGTACTTGGTGATTAGTTTCTTTCCTTCAGCAATCTGCTGCGATGGTTTTCTCTGATCTCACAAGGTAGCGGTAAAGTCTATTTGGATCTAGAGATTCAGTGATAAAGTGAAGGACTTGACAGATATGGTTATCTCTAAACCTCTAAATATTTGACAGTTAAGATGATATGATCACGGACTTGACAATTCATGCTTATCTCTTGATCTCTAGCTGTCGGTGATTAGTGACCAAATGTTCAGCGATTAAGAGATTTTCCTTTGTCGCCAATTTACCAGATAAAGCCCAGGTTAAGAAAAGCATCTGGTGATTGTGATTTTCCTCAGTCGCCCATTCTCATGATCTAACCTGGGTTAAGATAAACTTTCAGCAACCTTGAGGAAGCCTATTTTCATGTGATCTCCACAAGATGAGTGGTTAAGGGACTTGCCATGGTTAAAGATTAAAGCACAATTAGATCTGGATGATCTAATGGTTGGTGTGATCCCACAAGCCTCAAGCTGTAGTCTTTTTATTCACCGTGGGATCATGACAGTGTGCCACCTGTCCATGGTTGTTAGTGGGACCACCAGCTTCAAAGCATTTGTTAAACTACCTATTCAAGGTCATTTTAGCTATTAGTGTCAGGAAATCTCATTTTTTTTGTAGTATAAGGCTCGATCGGTTGTGGGGATGATCAACGATAGTCATAATTCCTCAAGAGAAAAGTTCCTGACCTTTATCCAATGCGTGATTGCGACAGCCATCCAATAAAATGTAGAGACAAGGAAAAGGTTACAGTGGGGCTAGTGGTACTTTTTAATATTGACCGTGAGATTGGTTTAGATCGACGATGGGCGTGATGCCTCAATTGAAATTTTCTTGAAGGATAGTGATCACGAGATCACAACTTGTCACCATGTGTCCAGTCTAATGAAGTTGGTATGATGGTGGGTCCTTTGTACCAGGTGTTGCAAATGTGCCCATTTCTAATTAGTTGCCAAGGAGGTGAGGTGTCTAGTCATTTTCAAAATCTCAGTTGACCGTTCTGCTGATTTATGAGAACCACGTGATGTGTCAGGAAAGAAAAGGATCGACGACCATATTTTAAATTTGATAGATTAACTGTTGCACCCATTTTATTTTAATTGTTAAAGGGTTTTTCCAGTAGAAAATGGAAGTCAGTGAACCAGAATTGTTGAACTGAATCATATTTGTTTGTTCCAAGGATGGTTATAGGTGAAAATTGATGAATAAGGTATCAGGTAGCCGTCATGAACTAATTTTTGTTCCCTAAGTGCTATGCCAATTTAATGCAGAGGACTATACTTTGAGGAGGGAGGCTAGGGTTTGATGGTTGTTAGAATTTTCCATGTCCTATATACGCAAGATTTATAGGGTGGTTCTGGCATTGAATTTATTGTCTACAACAAGAAGCTTTTAATTTGTAGCTGCAATTGGCCTGGATGTTGAAACCCAAATATTGTAAATTCGATATGATATGATCCTTCTTGGGTTTTTCAAGATTTCTTGTCTATTTTATTTCTTGTTGTATTTGGTTTATTAGATGTGGTTGGAAGACCTAACTTTTCCCTAACTTTTCTCATGTTCTGTAGCTTGTTGTAACCCTATTCTATAAAAAATTTTCCAAGACTGGGAATAAGGGTTCCTAATTCTCTATAACTTTTCAGAGCTGGTTCCAAGAGTGGTTCCTTCTATAAATATTTCCCTATTTTCTGCATACAGGGTGCTCTTCTTTCCTTTTTGGTTCTTAGTGAAGAATATTATTTGTAAGAGTTTATCTTGTGAATAAGATTTCATCATTTTTCATACTTTTATCAAGTTGTCTCCATTTTGCTTCTTGAATTACATGGTTAAAACACCAAGGGCATTTTGGTCTCTTCTATTGAAAGATCCTAATAGATGTTATTACAAGGGAATAACTGGGATTTAGGATTTGTCTTCAGATGTGTATAAGTTGGGATATCAAGGATATGCCAAATTTGTCTTTTAGTGGATGTTGATTAATGTATTGCCTATTTTAGGTCTCTTCTAAGGGGAGGGTTAAATTCTTTAAATAGGTAGTTGCATATTTGAATACATAGGTGGATTCATAAGTAGAACTTGATATATGGTGTATGTTTGATGTAAGGCATTAACATATTAGATTGTGTTGTCTTCTTATTTCATAGCCTTGTGTTGAAATGATTTATTTGACTATGTTTCCCATTGGATAAGGCACTAGTCTATGAGAGATTTGGGGCATTTCAGGCATACATTCATCCAAAATATAAACGAAACCATTTTCCCTTTCATGTCGATAGGAGGAGTTAGAGGTATTTTCTAGTTTTCAGACTTACTCTATGAAAGTGGTATATTGCACAAGATATGGTCAAAATTCGCTAAGGTACAAGTTACCTAAAGTGGTTTGAAAGCTATTCCATAGTTATATATCTACAAGCTTTTGTTTGTCAAAAGAAGTCATGTGTGTGCAGATGAGGCAATACCCACCTCAATGATGTAGAGCCCAAATTGAAGGATGTATTTATACCTTGTTCTATTAGATTTCTCTTGTCTCTTTGTTGCTAGCGGTGTTGAGTTTGTGTTCCAAGTTCTCAATCCTACAATTTGGTTCCCAAGCTCCCACCTAGGAAAGGAGGTTGTAGGGAAAAACACCAACACCTGGGAAAGGTTCCCTATAGTCAATGTGATGTAGGGACCTTAGTACCACATCCACAACACTACCTAAGCCTTAGATAAGAATATCAATTGAAAAACAATAATTCATATAGAAGCCTGCAAGAGTAATTAAGAAGGAAAAAGGAATGTATCTCATTCCTAAACCTTCCTAACTCTTCCTATTTCTTCCTAAAATTTCCTAATTCATTCCATAACATTGAAATACACCCTCCCACATCATCACAAACATTCCTAAATTCCTAGGAAGGTTTCATAATACCAAAAACCATAAAAACATACATAATCTACTTCTTGAAAACACATTAGAAATAAACAGAAGATAAAACATTTACATTTCCTTTTTAATTCACAATAAGCTATCATGTATCAATCCAATAACACATAATTTATAAAAAAAATTCACACACAGAGGAGAATTGGAGAATTCATCCTAGTTTAGACCCTACCTGGGGTCCTGCAGAGAATCCTCTTCTCGTGGCTAGAGACTCTCTAAAAATCTTCAAGCCTTGAGTAGATAGACTCTTGGAAAGTTTCCTCTAGCAGTCAAACTCCAAGAAATCCGCACACACTTGCCCTCCAAACCATAACACTCTCAAACTGATAGAAAACTATAAATAAACTTCCAGAAAATTTAATGCAGAAAATACCAAAAAATCCAACTCTCTATCACTCCCCAAAATGAAAATATTTATCCTTCAACTATGTGGTTGGAGGCGTTGCTTTATGGGAAGAAACTTCTCCAACTTCCATAGTTGGTTGGAAGACCAAACAAATAATTCCCATAAATGACTTAACAAAGTTTTAATAAATGTAATTAAAAATAGCCTCAAAAGAAAACCATAATAAGAAAATTAAATAAATAACTTTCAAGGAAAACACATAGCACACACAAAAACCAACTAGCTTAACTTCTAGGAGGTCTCCAGGTCAACTCCCTCCTAGATAGCTAGTTTTACTACAAAGAGCATTTACTTTTATTATTACTATTATTAATATAATTTTCACTCTTTATTTAATGCATTTATTAATACACTTTATTTAATTATAATGAAAATACCATTTACACAATCAATTAAAACATACAAAAAATATTATTTATATATGCATGAATATGTGTGTGCACCCACAAATACACATACCTATATAACATACAATCAATTATAATGTAAATATAGAATAAATATTATATAAACAAGGTTAATTCTAACTCATAACATAAACTCTAAACAACATCAAGTCCCAAATCACAAGACCACAACATAAATTGCATTCTAATTTCTCAACTAGGGAAACTTCCTAAATAGAATCCTAAGTCCATGGGTAACCTTGAGAGTAGCTTGGTTAAATCTCCACACAAAAATAGTTCAAGGATTATGAAGGCATGCTCAAACCTATGTAGCCAGGTGGAGACGATGTCTAGTACTTGCATCATGCATCACCAAGCGACATGCATATATATATATGTGTGTGTGTGTGTGTGTGATGTAGGAGGGAGAGTGGAACATCATGTGGACCTTTTGTAGGAGTAATTATGACTGCCCCTCCTCATCCTACACTCACATCAACCAGTAAACATCAAATCATAATGGGGTCAGCAGGTTTAGATCATAATATAAACATCATAACATAAATCAATGTAAAACATTTCACTGATAGTTCATTACTAACCATTCATCATTAAATGCTAACTCATTTAATATTTCCAAATAAACTATAGTAACCAAATATATATATATATATATGCTCAAATGTCTCATATAATGATAACCAAAAAATAATCATAATTCATCATATAATCCAAAGTGTCAAAGCAATAGTCATGTCAGTCTAACATAGGAAGATGCTAGGATGGGCATTACATCCTCTCCTTCTAGGATTAGGCTTACACTTGGAAGCCTACAAATAAGTACGGATATGAAGATCTGAGTCTTCCAGCATCCTCCCAAGTAGTGGAGGTCTCATCACTGGGGTCCATTGGACCCTTACCTACTCTATGTTGCAACCCTTGAGGGTCAAAGTCCACTGCTCGAGTATACCTACTGGCTCCAAAGCTAGCTTCCTATCCTCTGCCTGTAAAGTGTTCCAATCCAAAATATGAGTCAAATCAAGAATATACTCTCTAGGCTTACACCTGGAAGCCTAAAAATAAGTATGGATATGCAAATTTGAGTCTTCTAGCATCCTCCCAAGTAGAAGAGGTCTCATCACTGGGGTCCATTGGACCCTTACCTACTCTATGTTGTGACCCTTGAGGGTCAAAGTTCATTGCTAGAGTATACCTACTGGCTCCAAAGCCAGCTTCCTGTCCTCTACCTGTAAAGTGTTACAATCCAAAATATGTGTCAAATCAAGAATCTCTAAGAATGGATACGTGAAACACATCATACACACGTGCATATCTAGGAAGTAAGGTGAGTTGGTAAGAAACTGGTCGTATCCTCTCAAGGATCTCAAATGGGCCCATAAATCTTTGTGCCAACTTAGAACCTTTTCCATAATGGATATGGCTCTTATGTGGGAAAACTCTCAAAAACACCTTATCTCCAATAGGGAATTGTCTAGCAATCATGTGAGCATTAGCATACTTCTTCTACCTATCCTAAGCCATCACAAGATGCTCTCTGGTTCTTTGAACCTGCTGCTCCATATCCTATAACATCTCAGGGATAAGTAGTAGTCTATCCTCTAAGTGATCCTAACTTAGAGGGGTACGACAAGGATGACTATAAAGAGCTTGAAAAGGTGACATCCCCAAAGAAATGTGATAGCCATTGTTGTATGAAAACTCCACTAAGTACAGATAATCTTCCCAATGGGTTTGTATGTCCATCACATACATCCTAAGCATGTCCTCAAGCACCTGATTAACTTTCTCTATCTGACCATCAGTCTTTGGATGATATGTCAAACTGAAATTCAGATGAGTCCCTAAGGCATGCTGTAATGAGGTCCAGAACTCTAAGGTGAAAACTAGATCTCTATCAGAGATAACCTTTCTAGGAAAACCATGCAATCTGGCTATATCTTTCATGAAAACTCTGGCTACAGAGATAGTGGCATAGGATGACTACATAGGATATAAATGTGCTACCTTCGTTAACTTATCCACTGTGACCATGATAGCATCATGTCTTTGATAGGTGACTGGTATTTCCATAATAAAATCCATAGATATCGTATCTCATTTCCATTCAAGAATCAAATGTGGTTGAAGGAGGCCTATTGGGTGATTATTCTTAGACTTGACCCTTTGACATTCCAAACACCTAGCCACAAAATTGGCTATATCCCTCTTCATACCTGACCAAAAATATAGTTGTCGCAGATCTGAATACATCTTCTTAACACCTAGATGATCTAAATAGGGAGCACAATGTGCTTCCACCATGATAACTCTCCAAAGATCACCTGAAAGCGGTACATAGATTTTGCCTAGCTGCCTCAATAATCCATCTGACTCTAAGGAATAACCTGAGAACCTTCCTTCTAAGGCCCTTCCTGACTCAATTTCAGCCTTAACTTCTTGATACAAAGTATCTGAAGGAAGTGATTGCAAGATCTAACTTCTCAAATCAGTTGAAAGGCAGAGCATGGATATCTCATGTCTCCTTCTTCTCAAAGCATCTTCTACCACATTCTCCTTAACTTAGATATATCTAACCTCAAAATCATAATCACATAGGAATTTCATCCTAGCGTTGAGGTTAAGTTACATAAATATGTATTGAAGGCTTCGGTGATGAGTGCATAACCGATATCCCAATAAGAAGTTTCTCCAATGATTCAAGGCATGAACTAAAGCTACTAACTCCAAATCATGCATAGGGTAGTTAAGCTCATGGTCCTTAATATTTTTAGACTCATAAGAAATAAATCTTCCTTATTGCATCAATATTGCCCCTATGCAGCCTTCCAAGGAGGCATCAGTGCAAACTGCAAAAATTTTAGTGGGGTCAAGTACCACTAAAATTGGGGCACTGATCAATTTATCCTTTAGGATCTGAAAAGCTTCTAAACATTTCTCAGTCCAATTGAACTTCTTCCCTTTCCTTTGCAAGGAACTGATGGGATGACCTATTCTAGAGAATCTTTGGATGAAGCATCTATAGTATCAGGCTAAACCCATGAAACTATGAACCTATGAGACATTGGTGGGGGTTGGACATTCAACTATAGCTTGTATCTTGGCAGGATCAACTACTATACCTTTTCTTGAGATAACATGGCCAAGATACTTAACTTCAATTTGAAATAATTCACACTTCTCCAAGTTTGCAAACAACTAATTCTCACAAAGGAATTGTAACACTTGTTGAATATGTTTCTCATTTTATTCCACTAACTTAGAATATACCAACATAACATCTAGGAAAATTATTACAAATTTATCCAAGAAGGTCCTGAATACCCCATTCATAAGACTCATTAATATTGATGGTGCATTTGTGAGACAAAAAGGTACTATGATAAATTCATAATGTCCATACTGAGTACAAAAAGATGTTTGGTGAATTTCGGCTTCATGAATCCTTAACTGATGATAACCTGACTTTAGATCAATCTTGGAAAACACCTTAGATCCTTTCATCTGATCAAATAGATCATCAATTCTTAGCAAAGGGTATGATTCATAATTTTTACTTTGTTGAGTTGATGATAGTTAATGTACAACTGTAGTGAACCATCTTTCTTTTTAACAAAGATAACCGGAGCTCCCCAAGGTGACACACTTGCTCTCATAAAGCCTATTTTCCAAGATTTCTTGTAGATGAACTTTTAACTCTCTCAACTCCTAAGTGGTCATGCGATAAGGAGCTTTAGAGATGGGTTTGGCTCCTAGCACCAGTTCTATACAGAAATCAATGTCTCTTTGGGAGGCATTCTAGGAATATTAGTAGGATAAACATATGCAAACTCTAGAAGTAAAGGGTGCTCAAGAATAATTTCTCTATCTTCCTTGTTAGCCAAATCATCAACTGAAACTACAAGAAGTTGGCGTCCCTTTCTCATACATTTCTTAAGTTTCATAGATGATATCATCCAAGTGAAATAGGTCGTTGAATTCCCACAATTGTGTTTTGCTTACCCAAATCATCCAAGAAATGAATAATCTTCTTTCTAAAATCTATCCTAGCTTCATGAACTACTAACCAATCTATTCCTAGGACAACTCCATACAATCCAAGAGGAATAAGTCAAAGATCAACATTGGTAGAGAAAGGTCCTAATCCCAAGTTGCAACTTTGAACACACAAAATTGTGGTCATCTTAGCCCCTGAGGTTAGCTCTACCACCACTTAACTCCTTTCCCTACTACCGCTAGCCCACACTTTACTATCAAAGAATAAGATATGAAGGAGTCAGTTTCTCCTAAGTCAAAGAGAATAGAAATATTTTTACCCTTTAACAAACTTGAAGTTTATATGACAGTGTTCTGGTGGTCATCTTGTCTATGTTCTACTATGGCGAACACCCTATGAGATCGACCAACATCTCCCACTATTGATTCTGAAACTGCTTGATTCTGATGGGTGGGGTTCCTGAGCTAAGGGTAATGAACTGCAATTTTCCCTTGTTGTCCACAAGAGTAACACCTGGTGCTTCGACCAAAATTCCTTTCTAGAGGAGTACTGGATTGTTGATAACTTCCTCTATTGAAATTCTAAGAGTTTTGGGATTGTGGAGGAGGAATTGTTTATTATTTCTAAAAATTGCTTCGGTTTTGAGTTTTTTGAAACCTTCCATTACCTTGGTTGTTAGTCTAAAATTTCTTCTTAGGAGATTTTTGTCCACCTTTGAAAGAGAATTGCTGGTTCTTGGATTTGGAATTTCCTTGATCAAAATTTTCCTTAAAACTTGATCCAGTGTTGAATGTTTGGCCACTAGAATAGCCACCCTTTCCTTTGACCTTTCTTTCTACTAGGTATACCTTAGTGATGACATCCTGGAGATTCTTGGGTTCTAAGACTTTCATATCTGTTGATATTCATTCATTCAAACCTTTGATGAAATATTGGATGAGAATGGGTCTATCATCTCTAAAACCTGATCTAAAGGCTTAAGTTCATAGAAATTTCATTCGTATTCTTCCACCGACATGTTGGCTTGCTTGAGGTGGTGAAATTTTTCTGCCCTTCCCTGCCTCCACTCATCAGACATGAATCAATCCTTAAAGCTTTCTAAGAACAATTCCCATGAAATAGTGTTGATGGTGACTTGAATCTTGTCTTATTCCATATGCCACCAAGTAGCAAACTTCCTTAAATTCATAATAGTGCATCTAGCCTTAACATTTCTACTAAAAGGGTTCATAGAGAAATAATTCTCAAGGTTGAACAACCAAGTTTCTGTTGTAGATCCCCCTTAGTTTCCATAGAAAAGGGGTACCTTGACTTTGAGCAAGTCCCTCATGTGAGCAGTATCCTTGTCTTTGGATTCTCACATAACTTGACTTCTCCTAGGGCTTATATCCCTTTCCATATCTTGGTGTTGAGCTTGGTTTCCTTCTCCAACATTGACTTTGTTTTCAAGGTTGTCGAGTCTATGTAGGAGTTGCTGCATAAGTTGTCTAAGTTGGGCTCCTTCTGAGTCATTACTCTAACTCTCATTTCTATGATTATCTTGATTGTGTCCTCCCTCATATTCTCCATGGGAACTCTCTGGGTGAGATCTCGAGGACTCTTGAACTCTATCCTTATCTCTTCCATGGATAATGGGAGGCATCCTGGAAGAGTGGTGTAATATCAATTTTAAGTGCAAGTTTAAAAGGAGCATTCAATGTGTTGAAAAGTTTTGAGTTTCAAACGTAAATAGACCCTGAGCAATAAGTGTAGCAACTAGGGCTCTGATACCAAATGTAATTTCCCCTCTAGGGAACCCATAAGGAACAAGGTCTTATGACCTAAAATTGCAACTAACAATTTTTTTCAAACATTGCATCATTAATACATTCACATTTACATTCCTTAAGGTTCCCTTAATGAATTTATTTGCTAACATGTTTACATTACTTATCCAAATTGAATTTGTTTTTTCTTTACTTTCACATTCCATAACTTAAGAGATAGGGTAAGAAAATAATATTTCATTTACAATTATATCCCTTACTCCATAAACCAATTTCATTTATCTCTCCCACATATTGAATAACTATTCTTTACAAATTACATTTTAACCTTAGCATAATAAACATTTCCTTTCATTGCAACATAGGAGAGATAGAGAAGATAATTCAACATTTACACTTCACATTTCATCTTGTATCTTTCAAATAATATCCCTTGAAATAAACCCTAGAACTATCCCTCCCAATTACATTACTTTCCTTTTCAAATACATTTTTCAGATAATGAATCTCATTACAATAATAAGTATAAGAATGGCCCAAAGGTATTACAACATATCTTTTACACCTTCCTTTCAATAAAAATGATACAAAATAGAAATATCTTCATTAATGCATAAAATTGAATGCATCCAAGTCACGAACCACGAACAGGACCTTGAAATATTTTTTCCACCCAACCATGTAAAACTAGTAAACTTCCACCCCCTATGCTAGGAGATAGAACCAGATACTCACAAGGTCTGAAGCATTCTAAGGCTTCACAAAACCCTAATCTGAAAGAAAATACAAAACATAACAACATATCACTTTACTAATCACAAGGGTTAGGTTTCTAGCATATCCTCTAGGTGAGTGTCATGACATATCCAGTATTTTGGGATCCTCCCTGACAACCATGTAACCCCGGTACCCCCTTTCTGAATAGGGATGCTCCCTAGAAGTTACCTATGGTCCCGATGCACCAACAAGACTATGTGGCCTTTATTATGTTTTCTTTCATTATCTTTTGTTTCCCTCCTTTCCCAAATTCATTATGAGGTTATCACTTTTTACTAACCCACCCATAGGATCATCTAGCAACCACTTTAGGGTTCCAAAACCTATGGTGAGCCACTCACCTAAGGTATCTAGTCCACTACCCACACACACACAATCCAAGAACCATCAAGTACTTCAAAAAGATCCATCTTGCAGGACTAGGGAACTCTCTAGTGCACATAGACCACCTAGTCGAGTCCTAGCCTCATACTATGGACTCAAGCATAAGCCAAGTACTAAATGTGTGTGAATTTTGTACCTAGCTACGGACACAACACTTTAGTAAAACATTAGAGGTTAGCAAAATCAAAATCTACAAGTAAATGAAACTATGCTAACAAGGCAATTTACTACCTTCTAGTAGGTGTGAGTATGATGTTCTCATATTGAAATCGAGATCAGTGAAAATGCAACACCTAAATGAAGGATTTGAATGCAAAAGAATGAAAGACTATGTGAATGCAGATTAATCTATATTTTTATATTTTTTGTGCAATAATATGAAAAATTGTATGAATCTAAGCTAGATGAATGAAATTGAATGCATATTTAATCTAAGAATGATATGAATGAATATGAATGCTATGATATGAAAACTATGCAAAACTATGATCAACAATGAAAGATCTCACAAATCACCTGTTCAATCACCAATTCGCCAGAGTAA
The DNA here is from genome assembly GCA_027943335.1 of Chamaecyparis obtusa. Classification (NCBI taxonomy): domain Eukaryota; kingdom Viridiplantae; phylum Streptophyta; class Pinopsida; order Cupressales; family Cupressaceae; genus Chamaecyparis; species Chamaecyparis obtusa. The sequence continues at coordinate 3,261,892 of BSBK01000433.1, forward strand.
TTATGTGAATTCGAGTGTTAATAATTATGAAGAGCCGAGCCTTGATTTTATAGAAATCCAGGGCTTGAGGATGCATGAGAAAAACCATAAATCACTCTTGATAAACTCAGGTTGATTTTTGAGTTATCAAGAAATCAGAGATAATTAACTCTCAAAAATCATGTAAAAGCAGTGTTTAACTCAAAATAGAGTTTAGATCAAATTTCAACTCATCATCAGATGTTGAGTTTCAATTTAAAATTGATTGTTAATTTCTAGTTGCCTGCTTTTTTGATTGTGCATGATTTATTTTGAATTAATTTAAAAATAAAATGATTTATTCTCAACTTAACTAATTTTTGAATTAAAAACAATTGATTTATGAGTTAATCAATTATTAAATCAAACTTTATTCTAAAATTATATTATTAAATATTGACAATTGACATGAATTAATTAAATAAGAATTTAATCAATTAGTCATGAGATTTTAGATTTATTGTCAAAATGAAATAATACAATTTAGGAATAAATTTAATTAAATTTAATTAAACAATTAAGTGGCAGTATTAAATCTGATTAATTAAATATTTAGAATATTCAATTAATCAAACTTTAGGATAAATAGGATTTATTGCCAAATAATTATTAAATTAAAGATAATTAGGATAAATAAGAATATTGCTAGGAATATTCTCCGATGCAGAATTTAGAATAATCAATTAGGATTCGATAATGTGCAGATGTGCCTTTGGTTAGGACTTTGATGTCGATTTCGTTCGAATTGAAGATGTAGGAGGTTAATGAACCTATAGCCCATTTTTGGGGTATTACATTTTGTCCCTCTTTGAATTACTATGCGAAGCGCAGTGGCTCAAAGAATAGTCTGTGTTTGATAAAGATGTATGAAACTAATTTGAAAGACTAACTAATTCTGAGACAGAAACCGATTGAAAGATTTAAAGATGTAAGATTTAGGTCCTGATTGACCAAAGATAATGTTAACTATAGCCACAATGAACCGATGATTAAGAAAAAGTGTTAAAACGCCTGATTCTGAACCTTATGATTGCGAAGAAGTGAGTGACCGATTCTAGACCTGATTGTCCCAAGAGAATCATATTGGTATCACATCTTGAACCCATCAGTTATGAAGAACCAAGGAAATGACGCTAATGAACCGATGGTTACAAAAAGCTGATATAGTTTACAAGATAGATTTAGGATACCAGATTGATATGGATCTCGATGAATCTGATATGCCCCAAGCAATGATAGATTTTCCCCAAGCGATGAGGACTTTAGATGAACCAGCAACTAGATGTGGTTGTTGTCTTGATCCCTGAGGAAAGATTTTATTATAGATTTAGATTTATAGACTTTGAATGATGTGTAATACAATGCCCCCTTTGGGATGAAAATCAAAATCTGACAAGAAAAGTCAGCGTTAAATAGTTTAGAAGCATGTTAATTGATTTGAGAAGTGGTTATACACATTCAAGAATGCATTCTACATCGTTTAGAGGTCCTGGAGACCAATTTTGACTAGGTTTGACCATGAGGTGACCATGGTTGACCAATTTGAAATTTTGATACTTTTATGAAAGATAATCAGTTAAGTTGAATTCTGGATTTCAGTGATGATTGAAGGTTGATTATGCAAGTAGTCGACCGCCCTGGGTCTGAAAATTTTTAATTGCAATTATGACAAAGTAAATGATCTCATATTTTGATTTTGATCCCAAAAATGGGTTCAGAACATCGAAATTAGCCAAGGGTGCAATTTTCATGAAAAATGGAGCACTTTTGAAAATTAGGTCAAAAGCTATATAAGGACCAAAAGGGTCATTTTCAATTCATTATTCACTTTTGACTTTTGAAACCTTGTGGAGCCCTCTGAGTGAGAAAATGGCTGAGATAAAGGTACCTGTCTCTTCCCATCAATTTGAGTTCAGTCAAAGACATCGTGGCCTCCGCATTATGGACATCCGGTAAGTGGACCTCTGTTCCTCTTCGTAAATTCCATTTTTGCATGTTTGTAACTTTTTAAGGTTGTTATTCGTACATTTTTAAATTTCAATTCTACATGCATGGAAACTCATACAAAAATCCTCCGTGACTCATATGACTTTTCAATTCCCTATGGATTGTCATACCATAACCCCCAGAAACTCATTTGAGAGGGACCCAAGAGTCGTATGACGTTTCGTCAAGTCCCTCATATGTCGTACAGTGAGACCTAGAAAGTTGTATAACCATGGTTTGTCATATGGAACCCTACTGAAACTTGTATGAGTTTTGATGCCAGTCTATATTGTTGTATGGAAAATAGTGAGCTTAAAACTCCTCTTTAGGTCAAAAATCTTGATTTTCTGATTCCTTAGGCTGATTGCTAAACATTTAACGCACCTTTTGAGATATTAAACTTTTGAATTTCTATACTGTTAGCCTATTTTTCAACCAATTTACTGATAGGATTCCATGTGTTTATTCTATGTAGGTCATATATCCTGACATTCATGTGCGCATCTCTCATCCTGTGACTCAAAGATTATGCATTTCTCTTCCAGACCCTATGAGGGTATATCTAGCTACCTGTGGTTTCAAGTATCTAATTCAGTTGCCTGTGATTAGGGTGAACCATGGATTGCTAACCGCTTTGATTGAGAGGTTTCATTCAGAGATCCAGACCTTTCACCTCCCCATAGGAGAGATTACTGTTACACCAAAGGACGTGTATAGGATTTTGTGCATTCCATTCCATGGTCCTCGTCCAAATTATGTGAGTTAAAGGAGCTCTAGATTACATGCCTTCAGATGCTTGTTTGGAGATGATACACAACTCACTAGTTCGATATCTTGGGATACATTAGTGTAGCGCTATGGGCAGACCCATAGATTAGAGTGCATCATAGCTGGTATGATAGGAGGCACCATTATGTCTGACCATCAGCAGAATGGTCTCTTGATGGGCTGGGCCCCGATGGTTGCACGATTGATGGCCACTCCTTCTGAGTTGGGTTGGGGTCAGTGTATGTTGGCTCACATGTTCTCCGAGATGCACAAGATTGTCTATCAAGAGGGCAAGTCTTTTGCTTATGGTGTGTTAGTTCTTCAGATATGGGCCTAGGAGTATATCCTAGTGTAGACCAGTATGTCAAGGTCAACACCAGCCATAGGAGTCAGTGATATATGTATACTCTTGGTATGTTACATAGGTGTGCATGGGTCATATGGAGTAATTTAGACGCTACCTTGATGATAGCACATATGTTATCTAGCATCTATATCTATAGATTGAGGCCTGGCCTATTGCACGAGAGAAGTTTAGCTATTTATGCCAAAGTTGGGTATGGATTGGTCGGTCTATTACAGTGCTTGAGTGCTTCCTTATTACCAGAGTGTGGAGATAGTATGACATCATTCAAGATGCACCACAGGAGCATGTTGTGTATGCACAGATTCATAGAGAGCTCAGATTAGGATGGGGCCTTATATTGTCCTATGCTCTTTGTACATAGGAGTACATCGGTATTATCAGTAGAGATTAGGACTATTGGCTAGATGTTCCAGATGCAGGGGTTACAGATGGACTCATTGCATGGCTTGCAAAGCATCCAATATACTAGTTTTCAGATCCTACAGAGTTGATACCTTCCATGAAGGAGGCTATGGATGTTACAGGTGCTCTAATGGGTAGAGGGAAGATATGTATAGGTGCACAGGTCCCGATGCCCCAGCCTACACCTCCAAGGCTAAGAGTAGTGTTTACACCTCCATAGAGACCATCTAGTTAGATGAGACCACCTCGTCCCTCTAGTTCTTCAGTAGGCAGACTTGCAGTTTTACATAGGAGATCGACTAGAGGAGAGAGTGGTAATTTAGGTAGTGTTGGTATAGCAAATGAGGTACTTGGTACAGAGTAGTATATAGGGGCCGGTTCAGATCCTACACATATTGGTATTATTTTTGATCTAGGAGCTGAGGTTAGACGTCATAAGGTGCAAAGAGTAGAGACTACTGAGCAGCCAGCTGGAGATACTCATATGCCTACAGTAGATGCAGATCATGGTGTACCACTGACTCTTTACGAGATCATTAGATGGCTCAAATTATAGGTCAAGGACCTAAAGGTATACAATACTCATTGGGAGGAGTGATTCACTGAGGCAGATAGATAGCAATCCCATCTCTGAGAGGAGAACAAGAGATTACAAACAGATGTGACACATCAGACCTCTAGAGCTCTGTATTACATTTTTGCTTATTTTGTTGTTGTTCCTATTGCTTAGAGAGTACCCACATACTCTCAGTATATGATAGCATCAGAGGGAGCTAGGGCACCTAGAGCTGAGGCAGTGCCTAATGCACCACCACCACCTCCACTAGATGCAGAGGATCAGGCAGATAGCTGATCTATCTAGATATTCTAATATATTTTTCCATTTTTGTTCATGTATACTATTCTAACTTTTGATAGCTCACATGAGCTCATTCTTTTATACTATGTGCCAGTAGTGCACCCTTGACTAGTTTGAGTTATATGGAATGAGATCTTGATTTTGGTTGTGACTTCATGTGTACTTGTCATTTTTTGATTTATGATGATATAATGTGATGTAAATGCTATGAGTAGAGTAGAATGTATGTATGGATTTATGCAATGAAATGGTTTCTTTCAAATGTATGAATGTTATGCAAATGTGATTGATTATGGAAATGGATGGAAATGTATGATTTTGATTATGCTTATGTATGTAATGCAATGCAAGATATGGAATGATCATGAATATGTAATGTAAATGCAACGATACACATGATATGTTTTGCAGGTATTGATGAAGACAAGTACTCAGTCTTATGTCAAAAAGGATGTTTAACCCAGGATGGTGACTGCTTGCGGTTCTATGAGGAAACCTTCATGTGAGATTCAGCTCTTCATTGTCAAGTTCAAGTTTAGTTTTAGAAGAATTGTTGAAGTTTTCAAGAAATTTGTGAGATCATGCAATCATGCAAAGTGCAAAAATGACATGCAAAATGAAATGAAAACCTAAGACCTAGGACATAGTCATTGATCATGTGTCGATTTGTTGTCATCATTGAACTTTTTAGGTAACCGGATAAATCAATACAATTCCCACTAGTTATGAAACTATAGACATATGAATATTGATTTTTTTTTCAGAATGTCGGATTAGATATAAGCACCAAGGCACAAACGCTAGGATGACCTGAATATCATGTCCATTTTGATATAGAAATTTGTATAAACATCAAAACATAGATGTCGTGATGACCAGAATATGCCTTGCATAACAAACACATCAAGCAATCAAGAGATCATTCTAAATCCAATGTGAATTACTCATAGTGACCCTTTATTGTTCACATCCTTAGGTAAGATCGCATTTCACAGTAGGAGTAAGAACTTACTCAAAAAGACAATAGTTAGACCAAACTTCCATGAATTTTCTAGGTATCAATGGTCAAGGTACGCATGGCCATCCAATATGAGATAGAGGCTCTTACAGACGGACACCATTTCAATCTAGAATTTCCAAAGTTGTTAGATTTTCACATACAATTAGAAAATAAAGAAAAGATTATGCCCCCAGTCATCACTCCCTAAATTCTGTAAAGGACATCATCGAAGAGCTGAAAGGGATACAACATGCAAAAATATCAATGTGAATCAGTAAGCATACAAGGAGATAAAAGAATGTAAAAGCATAGATTGTTTTCAGTTTATGTTGATGTTTGATTGCGTTGTTGTAGATGCAAAATCATTTTTGGAGAGGCGACTGACTAACTAACTTGGATGAAGCTTCAAAGGACTCTGACTGGATATGACACATCTAAGATACATTGTAGGCCATAGGATATGACTGTGATTGCCTCTAAGTTTGAACATTGATAGGATACAAACACTTTTTCCAATGGTGTACAAACTGACTTTATTGAAAATAGGAATACATAAACAAACTGGGAGATATGTACAAATTAAAGCAAGACTGAAAGTTGGGAGATACCAATATTGTGTTGATAGATGGAGTGTTTTGAAACAAGTGGCACCCATTTACTAGGTTTTCATCATCTTGGCAGAGATTCTATTTTTTCTACCAAGGCGCATGTTTCCAAGTTTTCACCAAGGCACTTTTTCTTTTTCTCATTTTTTTGTATTTTTCATTTTTTTAATTTTTTTGTATTTTTTATATTTTTATATTTTTTTGTGAATCATCAAGGCACCTATTGCTAGGTTTTCACCAAGATGTTCATTTTTTCAGGACTTTTTCTAATTTTTATATTTTTTTTCAGGACATTTACCATAGACTGAATGCCTTAGGTGTAGAATTTCTTTAGATGGAGAACGTTGATTGGTTCTCATAGCTATTCTCCATCAATCATTGAGAGTTGATAGGCACCAAAGCTAAAAGTAGCAATGATTACAAAGGGACCCAGCTAGTTGGGTTCAAACTTCCCCTTGCATTCTTGATGTGATTAATTTTTAGGATGTTCTCTCAAGACTAGATTGCCAACCTGAAATTCTCTATGTTTGACTTTCTTGTTGTAGCTTCTAGACATTCTTTTCTGATATACTTTGAGATGATCATACGCTGCTTGTCTGTGCTCATCTAGTAGTTCAAGTTCTTGCAACCTAGACACTTTGTAGTCATCATCAGTTACTAGACCATGCATTTTGATTCTTAGTGATGAGATTTCAACCTCAATAGGTAGTACCACTTCAGACCCATAAAATAAAGTGAATGGTGTAGCCCCAGTGGGCATTTTGATACTTGTTTTGTAGGCCTAGAGAGCTGGATTGATCATGAGATGCCAATCTCTTCCTATTTTATTAATTGTTCGGTGCAAGATTTTCAATAGATTCTTGTTTGAAGCCTCTACTTGTCCATTCCCTTGAGGATAGTAGATTGATGACCAATGTTGTGTAATCTTGAATTTGGCACATAGATCATCTAAGTCTTTGTTCTTGAATTGACCCCTGTTATCTGTGACTATAGACTGTGGAATACCATACCGACATATGATGTAGTTTAGAATGAACATAGAAATTTGCTTGCCAGTTGCTTGAGTTAAAGGAACTGCTTCTAGCTATTTTGTGAAATAATCTGCAGTTGTGATTATATGGGTATGTCCATTAGAAGAATGAGGATGTATGGATCCTGTAAGATCAAATGCCCATTAATGAAAAGGCCATTGTGTATTGAAGGGAATTAGATCTCTTCCTAGCGCATGAATTAAGTTGCCATGTACTTGGCACTTTTGATAGTTCTTAGCAAACTTAATAGAATCTTTCTCCATTTTAGGCCAATCGTACCCAGCCCTAATAATTTTTCAAGCTAGTGTTAAACCGTTAGAGTGTGACCCATAAATACCCTCATGGACTTCCTCTAATTCACTTTGAGACTCTTCTAATTCTAAACATCTAAATAGTGTACCATCTAGACCTTATTTGTAGAGATCATGACCAATGATGACATACCGGTATGCATTGCAGATAAGGTATCTTTTCTCATGGTGGTTAAAGGTATCAGGAATGATTTGATCTTGGAGATAGGAGATAGGAGAAAAAAAAATTTATCAAGATGAATCATGACCAAAAAAAGTGCAGATCATGCGGGTTTCAGGGGAATCATATGTAGGATAAGATAGTGCTTCCACCAGGAACTCGTAGAGTAGCTCATGTTTAGGATGCTATAGTAAAGTAGATAGCATTGCCATAGCATTTTCAGCCTTGTTCTCTATTCTAGGGATTTGCTAAAAGGTGATAGATATGAAATATTTCTTTAGATCATAAACCATTCTCTTGTATGGGATTAGCTTTCCATCTTTCATTTGATAGACATCATTAACTTGGTGTATTACAAGTTGTGAGTCTCCATGAATGTGGAGTTCTGTTACTCTCCACTCAATTGTTATCTTCATACCATTAAGAAGGGCTTCATATTCAGCAATATTATTTGTGCAAGGAAACTTTATTTTGAATGCTTTAGGTATTGAGTATCCTTGAGGAGTGATGAATAATATGCCTACTCCAAATCCATTCTGTGTATAGGAGCCTTCAAAGAATAACTTCTATGCTCTAGAAGAAAGATTCATGATAGAGGAATATGGGAATTCCATTTGCATTGGTGTATCATCAAACAAAGGTGCATCTACTAGTTGATCAGCAATAACTTGGCCCTTGATAGCTTTTATTTCAACATATTCAATGTCAAATTCACTTAATAACATCACCCATTTAGCTAGTCTACCTATGAGGGAAGCTTTTCTTAGTAGGTACTTTAATGGATTAATCTTAGCTACCAAATGTGTGGTATGAGAGAACATGTAATGTCTCAGTCTCTATGATGCAAAGATCACAACTAGACAAGCTTTTTCAATCATCGAATAGTTCTTCTCATACACTACTAATGTTCTACTAATATAGTATATAGCTCTTTACTTCTTGTTCTCATCATGTTGTGCAAGCAATGCTCCTAGTGATGTATCTATTGCAGAGACATATAAGATCAATGGATTCCCTTGAATAGGAGGCATCAAAATAGGAGGATTTGATAAATATTTCTTGATATGATTAAAATTATTTTCACATTTCTCATTCCATGCAAAGGTCACACCTTTATGTAATGTCTTTGTGAAAGGTTGTGATATGTCTACTAGCTGAGATATGAAGCGTCTAATAGATTGTACTCTCCCTTGTAATATTCTCATTTGACTAATATTCTTGGGAGGTTGCATCTCTATGATAGCTGTAACTTTTTCTGGATCTACTTCAATTCCTTTCTTTGAAACAATGTAGCCTAAGAGCTTTCTAGAAGTGACACCAAAAGAACACTTCTTAGGGTTCAGTTTGAGACTAAACTTCTCCATTCGATCTAGTATTTTTCTCAAATCATTCACATGTTTAGATCTTATCATATATTTTGCTAAAGTATCATCAACATAATCCTCCATGGTTTGATGCATCATGTCATGAAAGATACATGTCATAGCTCTTTGATATGTAGCACCTGCATTCTTAAGCCCAAATGGCATGACATTCCAACAGAAGGTACCCCACGCACATGTGAAAGCAATTTTCTCTTGATCCTCTGGAGCAATTTGTATTTGATTATATCCAGAAAAACCATCCATTAAAGAATACATCTCGAAGCCCGCAGTCATGTCCACTATCATATCAATGTTGGGTAATGGAAAATCATCCTTAGGGCATGCTTTGTTCACATCTCTAAAATCTGTGCATACTCTTATAGATTTTTCTAGTTTTGAAATAGGTACAATATTAGAAATCCATTCAGCATAGTCAATGATACGGATAAATCCAGCTTTTAGTAGTTTATCTAATTCATCTTTTACCAAGAGTGCAACATGAGGATGCATCTTTCTCAATTTTTGCTTAACAGGTTTGACCCCTAAAGCAATAGATAGATGGTGCATTATAAGGTCAAGATCCAACCCTGGCATATCTAAATATTTCCATGCAAAGTTGATCTTCTTTTCTGTTAGGAATGTGGTAAATTTTTGTCTTTCTTCTTCTGATAAGGATTGTGCCACATGGATCAATTGTGGTTCTTCTGTTGTTCTCAAGTTGATAGATTGAGTGGGCTCAATTAGAACTGGAGACCTGTCCTATAAATGACTCAGAAGGACATCAAATATATCATCCTTGGGTGCCTCAGGGAGGTTTTCACCTTCAGATACATCTTTTATTTTTACTTTTGTAGGTTCTGAGACTACCACAAAGTGGTTTTCACCCTCAAAAATCCTTTTCTTTTTATTTTTACTTTTATTCTTTTGACTAAGATACTTGATGTCCGACTCTGTCATGTTGACACTCGATTCACTGATGGAAGTCCTCATAGGCTCAACTGCATTTAGGTAGCATGCAAGGGCATAGTCTTTTGGAAAGGTATAAATACCTCAGCTCAGGTTTGTGGAGGTTTGGTTAAGAAGTTCAGGATGTTGGATAGTCAAAGTGGTGAAAGACTGGGAAATAGTGTTTATGGATATGGATCTGTCACCATTGGTCCTAACCTAATGCTTGAGTTCAAAGGTGATATTACAACTTAAGACATTCAATTCATGAATAGGCTCAATATCATTATGGAAGTCCACTTCAGCCATGGGTGGATCAGACTCGTTAAGTTCATCATTTCTCTCTAGACTTACATTGGGTTTAGGTGCATATTGGTGAATAACATCAATATGTTTTTCTGTGATAAGCTCATCTTCCTCTTGAATGGCTCCCCATTCATAGTCATTACATTCTTCATCTATGCCTCTAGGAAATTTGAGAACATGAGTAAAGTCAGGATTGATACCCCAAGAAGGGTTACCTTTAGATTTAGATTTGAATTCATACTCATGAGAATCTATCTCAGAATAACTACCACCTTCCTCTTTGTCTATTTGATTGCCTTCGAGATCAGCTGGTTCTTGTGGTGCAACTGTCTCTTGTTCTATAGTAGGTTCTTATGTTTCTACTACATTGATTCTTTTTACTGGATCAACTTCAGCTTCAAGGAAGTCTTTTATTTCTTTAGGCAAATGCTCATAAGGAATGAGCTCATCAGTGGTGTCTGAATCATCACTATCAGATTGTTCAATTGTTACTTCCTTTAGTATATTTTTTGTGGATGGCTCAATCTATTATAAGACATGTGGGGAGTTCTTGCTAAGATAGAAAGGTTTCTTCTTATATCCTAGACCTATTGTATTCTTGTTGGTCTGACCATGGTGGTCAAGAGGTGATAGAAGACCTTTACCTTGCAGTCCTAGAGGTCCTTTTCCAGTATATCCCATTTTTGTGATCAATTTGTCTCCTGGTCCATATGACTTCTGAGGAATTTTGCTTGAAGTGGAGTCCCATTTCTGAACTGATTGGGATTGACGTTCATCTTTGTATAACCATGCAAGCACAACTTCTTCCTCCTTAAACTCTTGTTTAGATACTTGTTTTGTGACAAAGCTTCCATTGAATATGACTTGGGATTCTTTAGCTATAGGTTTCACTTTGTCACATGGTTGTCCATAAGATTTTGGAGACAGCGGGAGAGAGGTAAGAGATAAAATAGGTTCCATCGTGTATTCTCCCATACCATTATCCTTGATTTTGACTTCTTTAGAAATGTCTTCCATTTTAGAGGTTGAAGCAATGTCTAGCTTCTTAGTGGAAGATTCTCTATTGTTAGGAACAAGTTGATTAGCACTTTCTTTCAAAGCATTGCAAGTTGTATATAGGTCAGCTGGAATCATCACCTCTACTCCTTCATAAGTAAATTTCACACATTGATGGCATGTGGAAGGAATAGCTCTCGTTTCATGTATCCAAGGTCTCCCTAGAAGGATGTTGTAAGCCAAAGGTAGATCAAGAACTTGACATATGGTGTCTCTGATAACAAGTCTTGTTCTAATAGGTAAGACAATAGTTCCTTTGGAAGATCTTTCTTGCTCATCGTATGCTTTGATAGTTATCTTCTTCTTAGGATCAATGGAAGTTTTAGATAATCCCAAGTGTGTGATCAAGCTATAAGAACAAATGTTGAGACCAGCACCTCCATCTATCAACATGCATTTGACATGATGCTTTTTGGATGAAGACTTCAATATGCAAGGGTTGGTTATGCAGATGACTCAAGGAATTATCATCTTCCTCTAAAAAGGAGATATACTATGGAGATGTTAGATGACCAACCATAGCCTGGAATCTATCTAAATCAAGGTTATCAAGAACATTGGATCTGAGAAGAGCTTTGTCTAGAATGGATCTATGAGCTGGAGATATTTGAAGCAACTCAAACATTGAGATTTTAGCATTAGTATGCTAGAGTTGTTGGACAATATTGTATGATGTAGGCCTCGTGTCTTTAGGATTTGAAGATTTAGAAGCAGCCTTCTATTTAGAAGAGGAAGAGAGATTGAAGGGCATCTTAGGGACATTTGATGAATCTTGGATTTGTCCTTGCAGATGTGCCTGACCTTGTGATCGAGTATCTGCATTTGCTGATTGATTTTCTCTATCTCTTCTTACAATTGTGATGACATTGCAACACTCAGATAGACACGGTTGAACCATATTGATAATAGCATTTTCTAGAGTAGGCATAATTGACTTTAGCACCCATATTAGGCTGAGAAGAAGAATCTTCTTTACCATGTTTCAGAAATGGTTTTGTGAATGTTGTATGATCATTATTGCTCTTATGATTGTCAATTGTGATTTCTCCATTATCAATTTTGTCTTGTATGATGTGTTTCAAGCGAATGCAGTTATTAGTTTTATGACCCTTATTACAATGGAAGTCACAAAAATCATTCTCTCTCCACCATTTCAGTTTAGGTTCAGGATCCAAGACTTTTATCTCGGGAAAATAAATGATGTTGTTAGCCAATAGAGTTTTCATGGTAGATTCCAAGGATTCTCCAAGAGGAGTGAATTTGCAGTTATGATCTATAGCCCAAGGTTTGTAAGAAGATGGTTTCTTGTTAGATTTTGATGTTTTAGCTTCAGAAGCTTTGATGGCTTGGGTGCCAACAGTGCGATTGAAATAAGGTGCCTTAGATGGGGCACTAATATTATCAACAATGCCATCTATGACAATGCCTTTATTCATGTTCCAATTTTTTCCTTTATCTTTAGAACTAGATCCAAATTCATACTTGTCCTTTTGAAGTGATATGTCTCCTTTTTGTACAAGTACTTTCTCAATTTTGACTGCATTTTCTACCATTTTATCAAAGGATGTATGATTTTGCATTTGCAAATGGTAGTTGAGTTCCGGAAAAATATTGATGATGAAAATTTCCAACTTCTCAGTTTCTGGAATGGGTTGAGCATATAGAGAAAATTTCTTCCTCCATCTTTTGAGAAAAGTCAGGAATGGTTCTCCTAAGTTTTGTTTCAAATTGTAGATGTCGATCATAGTGACCGTATGTTGAATGTTGTAGGAGTATTTTTGATAGAATAGTTTGATTAACTCCTCAAAATTTTTGATATTAGGAGGCATTTTTGAGAACCAATGAATAGATGACCCTCCTAGAGATCGAGGGAAAAGATGCATTAAGTAGGTTGGTTCATGCATGAACTCCATAGATTGAGTACAGAATTCTCTGACATGATCTTGAGGATCAGAGTTTCCATCATACTTATCATATTTCGGCATCTCCACTTGCTTAGGGAATGATGGCATGTACAAGTCTTTATCAAATATAAAAGGGCATAGAGCTTCCATGGAAAACTCCTTAGGTTCCTTTTCTTTTTCAAGTTTGTTAAGTTTGACTTGCATGGCATGCATTTGTTTCATCATAGCGGTGATTGGAGTTTCTTCCTCATGCGTAATGATATCTTCAACATTAACGTTTGGGGGAATTTTATCTCCTTGATGAGCTAACTCTAGAAAGTATGCCTCTCTATCTTCTTTCAAGAAATGCCTCATCATTTTCTTGAAGTCATCATCATTTTGATATCAAGCAATTTCAGAAGGTGTGGGTTCTTGATCCATACCATGTTGAGACTGATGTCCTTGAGACCCATGATGTGTCCCTTCATGAGACATGTTAGGAGTTTTAGGACTCCTTGGGATAGATTGATGTAGAGATTGTTGATTACCTCCGTGAGTTGATGGAGGGGCTATGCAACCAATTTTCAATTGAAAATTGCCAAGACCGTCATCTTTGTAAAGACCTGAATTGTAGAGTTGCTCGAGAGTTGGACCCACATGAGTAGTCAAAGGTATGGTATTAGGTGCTTCTCTAGATTTCTTGTGTGAGGAAGCTCTACTTTCCACCATTAATCTTGGGTGAAGCAAGAGAGCAAGATGAAGACAACTGAAGAATGACTTGATTCAAGAAGATCGAATGATGCAACCTTGTCAAGATTGGATTGATTGAAGATTAGATCAGACATAAATGAAGGATACTATGCCATAGTAGTATGGGTAGATGCCCAAAAGATGATGGGAATGATCTCACAACACTTAGTCATTTAGTATGAAGATTGAATTTGAAGATAATTTTGACAAGGTTTTGACACAAGATGAAAAAGAATCAAATCAATAAATCAGAAGGCTAGATCAGACTCAAGAGACCACTTTAGGAAAATGATTGAATTTGTTCTAGTTTCTACTCTATTCCTAACATAGTGAATCTTTTGACAGAATCTAGAAATAGGCTATAAAAATTGGATTCCTAGGAAATTTGACAAGTCTCTAAGAACTTTTTGAAAAAATCTCAAACAAGTTTCTGCAAGCTCGTATGACACTGGGTATGCTCTCAAACGATAATTGACAAGACTCGTACGACAATTGCTGCTAGGGATAATGTTCTTTTGATTTCTGGTGACAACACTCATACAACACAATATTAACTCTCGTACGACAATACAGGGGTTATGAAATTAATTTTGCTCAAGACTCGTATGAAAATCTAAGACTGTGGGATGACTTTTGACTCCAGAGAGGAATTTAGTTTTAGATTTTGCAATTTTTTGGTTTTTCAATTTCAAATTGTTGGCAAAGTTTTCTATCCAGGTTTGAAGATCTATGTGATAGTTCATCTCAAGTAACCAAGTAGATATCAAGCATGCAAAATAGTAAGCAAGGGAAGCAAGCAATCATCTAAAAACAATGAATAAGGGCAAAAGCAACCTTGTGCATAAACAAGCAATAGTGACTTAATGGGCTAATCCCTAGAAGTGCTATTTGTGTATGTTCCAAAAAAATTTTCAATAATGCACATATTCCTAGAAAATGAAAAATTTGGCCTCACTAGGGTTTGTAGTAATGGTCTATCTCTACAACTTTTGTGATCTCAAGAGGGAAAACTCCAATCTAGGTGCACCGGGGTTTTGACACAGTCTAAGAAATTAATCAATCAGGAGCTACTAGGGAGATCTGACAGCCCAACAAGAGACCACACCTATGAAGATTTCCTCCACAAGGACATTTATATAGCGGTTACTGCTACCATGGTGAAAATGGCTATTACCACTTGAGGTTCCATCCACGTGGTTGACCCAATTAAGGGAATGTCCACTATGGTTAACCCTCTCTAAAGGTGACTCACAAAAGATACCACATGGAGATTGGTTCTAGATTCAAGGATCTGAGTTTCTGATACTACCCAAAAGGGAGTAGAGCATAGTCCTCTAGCCTTTTCACTTTTAACCAAAACAAAGTAGACATATTAATCCAACATGCTAAGATTGAAATTATCTCACAAAGATCTATGATGTCAACCACTTGTGATCTATCAACCTCTCCGGAGAGAGAATGTATCAATCAAAAGTTGAAGACTCAAAAATCTAGTAGAACGCAAGATAATCTCAGTATCCTCCCTTCCTACAAGGGGATCCTTCATCAAGAAGAGCTTCGCATGCATGAACAAGTGAAAGAAGCCCACTCTCTCGAGATCATCCACAAATAGTGTTCATAGGGCCTATTTCCTATGTGTAACATATATGCAAAAAGCAAATCTATGTTCATTTTATAGCCCAAAATGAAGTCTGTGATATGAAAGCAAGAAAAGTCACATGAGCTTGACACGTGAGAGTTCGTTTTATGTCCAAATCAAAGTGTTATCAGATCGTAGTAGAATACCTAAATTCCTCACAACTCGCTTAGTAGATTTTACCCATTTTAGCAATTTAGTTGTGCTTTTCCCAATTAGACTCAGCAAATATTAGTCAAAAATAGAAGATCTCAATTGTTAGGGTTAGCTGTTAGTCCAAATCTAAAAATCAAATCTGAAAAACTACCAAAAATTATGAAATGACAATTGAATCCTGGAGTCAAAACTTGTACGGTAGTGGGTTACCTCCCAGATGACAGTCTAAAAACTCATACGATAGTGGGTGTCTCACCAAACAATAATGTAGCTCTCAAATGATAATCTGCAATTATTGAAATGAGCCTCAAAAAAGCCTAAAGTCGTACAAAACACAGAAGGTCCTGGCATGAGTTTCTGACAAAATTCATACAAAAATTGTACAGACAAAGAATAAAATCACAAGATGGATCAGAAAATGACAAAAAATAGATAGAAATTGAAATAGAAGAGATGGAAACCCATTTCAAGGCCCCACGATGGGCACCAAAAATGTGTGTGTGAATTTTGTACCTAGCTGCAGACACAACACTTCAGTAAAACATTAGAGGTTAGCAAAATCAAAATCTACAAGTAAATGAAACTATGCTAACCAGGCGATTTACTGCCTTCTAGTAGGTGTGATTATGATGTTCCCAGATTGAAATTGAGATCAGTGACAATGCAACACCTAAAAGGATTTGAATGCAAAAAAATGAAAGACTATGTGGATGCAGATTATTCTATATTTTTGGATTTTCTGTGCAATAATATGAAAAACTGTATGAATCTAAGCTAGATGAATGAAATTGAATGCAGATTTAATCTAAGAATGATATGAATGAATATGAATGCTATGATGTGAAAACTATGCAAAACTATGATCAATAATGAAAGATCTCACAAATCGCCCGTCGCAAGTGTTTAATCCTTCAATCGCCAATTCGCCAGAGTAAGTGTGCAAATTTGAGTGTTGATAATTATGAAGAGTTGAGCCTTTATTTTATAGAAATCCAAGGCTTGAGGATGCATGAGAAAAACCATAAATCACTCTTGATAAACTCAAGTTGATTTTTGAGTTAACAAGAAATCAGAGATAATTAACTCTCAAAAATCATGCAAAAGCAGTGTTTAACTCAAAATAGAGTTTAGATCAAATTTCAACTCATCATCAGATGTTGAGTTTCAATTTAAAATTGATTGTTAATTTCTAGTTGCCTGCTTTTCTGATTGTGCATGATTTATTTTGAATTAATTTAAAAATAAAATGATTTATTCTCAACTTAACTGATTTTTGAATTAAAAACAATTGATTTATGGGTTAATCAATTATTAAATCAAACTTTATTCTAAAATTATATTATTAAATATTGACAATTGACATGAATTAATTAAATAAGAATTTAATCAATTAGTCATGAGATTTTAGATTTATTGTCAAAATGAAATAATATAATTTTTGAATAAATTTAATTAAATTTAATTAAATAATTAAGTGGCAGTATTAAATTTGATTAATTAAATATTTAGAATATTCAATTAATCAAACTTTAGGATAAATAGGATTTATCGCCAAATAGTTATTAAATTAAAGATAATTAGGATAAATAAGAATATTGCTAGGAATATTCCCCGATGCAGAATTTAGAATAATCAATTAGGATTCGATAATGTGCAAATGTGCCTTTGGTTAGGACTTTGATGTCGATTTCATTCGAATTGAAGATGTAGGAGGTTAATGAACCTATAGCCCATTTTTGGGGTATTACACTAAAATCACATTATTAACATCTTATAATGCCAAATAAACCATGTATAGACATTCATAAGTGATACCAAATGTTGCCCAATCACAAGGAACATATAACAAAGGTTCTAAGCCTAATTTCTACAAATTTTGAGCCCTTGCAACCCTAAAAAACCCCATACAACAATACATAACTACCCATACAACATTCCAGTACTAGTCATATGGAATTTGACCAAGTTTTGTATGGGTATGTGTATATAGTTGTATGACTCTACAGGATGCATTATCAAAACTTAATTCAAAATTTTTTGAAAAGGCCAAAAACTAACTTTTTAAGGCATGGAGAGTGCCTCGGATGGGTTCCTTACGGTCAACCTGATGCAGGGACCTCAATGCCACATCCACGACACATCCTCAACACTACCTAAGCCTCAAACAAGAATATCAATTGAAAAACAATAATTCACAGAGAAGCCTGCAAGAGCAATAAAGAAGGAAAAAGGATTGCATCTCTTTCCTAAACCTTCCTAACTCTTCCTACTACTTCCTAAAATTCCCTAATTCATTCCATAACACTAAAATACACCCTCCCACATAATCACAAGAATTCCTAACTTCCCAGGAAGGTTTTATAATACCAAAAATCATAAAAACATACATAATCTACTTCCCGAAAACACATTAGAAGTACACAGAAGATAAAACATTTGCATTTCCTTTTTAGTTCATAATAAAATATCACATATCAATCCAATAACAAAACATTTATATAAACAAATTCACACACAGGAGAATTGGAGAATTCATCCCATTTTAGACCCTACCTGGGGTCTTGTGGAGAATCCTCTTCTCTTGGTTGGAGACTCTCTGCAAATCTTCAAGCCTTGAGTAGATAGCCTCTTGGAAAGTTTCCTCTAGCAATAAAACTCCAAGAAATCCACACACACTTTCCCTTGAAACTAGAACACTCTCAATCTCATAGAAAACTATAAATAAACTTCCAGAAAAATTAATGCAGAAAACTCCAAAAAACTCCCAAAACTCCAACTCTCTAACACTCCCCAAAATGAAAATATTTATCCTTCAACCATGTGGTTGGAGGATTCTCTTTACGAGAAGCAACTTCTCCAACTTCTATAGTTGGTTGGAAGACCAAACAAATCATTCACATAAATGACTTAACAAAGTTTTAATAAATTTAATTAAAAATAGCCTCAAAAGAAAACCATAACAAGAAAATTAAATAAATAACTTTCAAGGAAAACACATAGCACACACGGAAACCAACTAGCCTAACTTCTAGGAGGTCTCGAGTTCAACTCCCTCCTAGATAGCTAATTTTACTACAAAGATCATTTACTTTTATTATTACTATTATTAATATCATTTTCACTCTTTATTTAATGCATTTATTAATGCACTTTATTTAATTATAAATAAAATACCATTTACACAATCAATTAAAACATACAAATAATATTATTTATATATGCATGGGTATATGTGTGTGCACCCATATATACACATACCTATATAACATACAATCAAATATAACGTAAATATAAAATAAATATTATATAAACAAGGTTAATTCTAATTCAGAACAACATCGAGTCCCAAATCACAAGACCACAACATAAACTACATTCTAATTTCCCAACTAGGGAAACTTCCTAAATAGAATCCTAAGTCCATGGGTGAGAGTAGATTGGTTAAATCTCCACACAATAATAGTTCGGGGACTTTCAAGGTACGCTTAGACTTGTGTAGTCAGGTGGAGATGATGCCTCGTACCTACATCCTACATCATAAACCGAAATACATACATACATACATACATACATACATACATACATACATACATATATATATATATATAGATATATATATATATATATATATATATATATATATATATATATATATATATATATATATATATATATATATATATATATATATATATATATATATATATCTGTGTGTGTGTGTGTATTCATACAATCCAAAGTGTCAAAGAAATAGTCTTGTCAGTCTAACATAGGAAGATGTTAGGGTGGCCATTACATTGCTATTACTACTAATTGTTCAAACATTGCATGGATAAAAATTTTTTTGGAAGGAATGAATGAAGAGATCACTGATCTAGTGATAATATATTGTGACAACACAAGTCCTATAAAAATTTCCAAGAATCTCATGATGCATGCAAAGACTAATCATATATCTATTAAGTATCACTACTTGAGGGAACAAGTACAAGAAAAGAAAGTGAAACTAGAGTTTGTGAAATCTAAAGAACAACTTTCATACATATTTACTAAACCCTTACTTAAGGATACATTTGAGTACTTGAGGACTAGACTAGGGTTCCATCCCCTTTCTTTTGGTCACTAAGGTGATCAGAAGGTTGCATCAACCTATAATTTATCAGAAAATCAAATGATGTTGATGCATATTGTTCACACTTTAGGCTTCCTAAAGATTGTGCAACCTGGAATAGGAAACATTGTATTTTGGTACATGAAGGTACTTGATCTAAACCAAACACCAAAGATAATATTTTGGCTACTACATAGTTTTTTATTCTTTTTCTCGTTGCTTTCTAAGGGAGAGAATGAATCAATGAAATATATATCCAGTGGGAGAGAATGAATCAGAAACAAAGAGAAGAATCAGAGAAGCAAAAGATCAAATCCACAAGGAGAGTCTGTCTGAAATTCTATGTAGTGATTAAACATATAAAATGTACCAGCTAGGGAGAGCTTATCAAGCTACAAAATTTATATAGATTTTTAGTACAGATGTTTGGTATTCTATGGCATATTTCATATTTGTGTTGCCATCAGTGCCAAAGGGAGAGATTGATAATCTAAAAATAATTGAATATCTTCATGAAATGAATGGACAAGTGAAAGATGGTGATTTAGAGATCACCGAGCTACTAAAGTGATATGTAAGGCAATTAAATTAGTCAATGTATTATCATTTATGTTAACTAGTTTTGATTGTACTTATCATGATAGTTACAAACATCTGAAGAAGAAGAATGGTAAAGGAATGAGATATCTACATGAAGATAACATGGATGTGGAAGATATGGCTAAGGTATACATTGGGTAACTTATTGATGAGTCTATGGCATCATGTTGTTGACGTGATTGTATTACATGAATTTTTTATGTATTGAAGATCATAACTGAACAAGTTTATGGGGTCAGAAATTGAAGATTTATGTATACACCAAGCCAGTGTTGTGTATACCGAGTAACAATAATAACTGAGTTAGTTATCACCGACACATTTTGTATTGACCAAGTGAGAGAAACAAATAAAGTTTATAACAGTCGACTAAATTGATGAGATGGCAAATTGCTTATGATTCTAAGGTAAAAGAAAAAGTTTTTATGATCTAACGACTGAATAAATTCAAGATTGATCAAATGGAGAATGATGAAATGTGTTATAGACACATCTGCCAAGGAAGCTTGAAGTGACAAAAGGAACGATGGATATTAAGAGGCAAAATCTAATGGATGATAAGAAAATGGTTTATGAAGTCTATTTAAAGAGACATGAGATTCATTATTGATTCTGGAGATTATTTGACACTATGGGAGAATTCGTGTGAAATGACTATTTTCATGCACCACTGATCAAACTGGTTACAAACAGAACCAAGAAAAATTGTAGGCATTACCAAGCGTCAGGGAATTATTCACCAAGATGAATATGTTGGAGGATATGAATGATTGAACTAAATATTGATCATAGGAGGTATTTTGAGCTTAGCATAGATCAACAAAATCTGCAATCTAAGTTTTATTTGAATCGGATCACTACTGTATCAATTTAACCATTGTTACAACAAAATCTCTTAACCGAGTGGACTTAACAGTCTTTTGTATTTCAATATGAAATTCAATAAATGTTGTTTGTTTTCTTGTTGACCCTATAGTGAATGTTGATCAAGGGAGAACTGTTAGTGATAAATCCTCTAACCAAGCCACACCTTACTATGTGTTTTATAACCTTTGATAGGGTTGCCTCCTAACTGAGCTCACTTCAGAAGAGTGAATTATTTTGGGTTACCGGTCCCAGGTGGTTTTTCCCTTAACAAGGTTTCCACATTAAAAATATGTGTTATGTGCATTTTATGTGATTGGATTTTTATTTTACTTTACACATTTCATATTTATTCTGATTGGTAAACACATTATTGAAATGACTATCAATCGGTAGATGAAGAGAAAGTTATTGTTGATAGCTTACCGAGTTGATAATTTGTTTGAAAATTTTGAATGTATACATCTGGGAGATTTGGGACTGTAGGATAATTGGAACTAACTGATTCACCCCCCTTCTTAGTTATCTAACAGAATCTAGTTTGAATGAACAGTATTGAAGAGGCCTACCAGTTTTCCCTAAAAGTAGAGGAAAAGCTTAACAAAAAGTTTAAAAGCCAACAAAG
This sequence comes from Chamaecyparis obtusa, assembly GCA_027943335.1. Classification (NCBI taxonomy): domain Eukaryota; kingdom Viridiplantae; phylum Streptophyta; class Pinopsida; order Cupressales; family Cupressaceae; genus Chamaecyparis; species Chamaecyparis obtusa. The sequence continues at coordinate 3,283,695 of BSBK01000433.1, forward strand.
TGGAAGAGGTCATGGTGGAAGATCTAGTGGACGGTCATATGGAGGTTGAAATGAAGATCAAAAAAATAATGATGAGGCTAGTATAAGTCAAAATCAGAGAGGAAATCATTTCAATCATTTCCAAGATCAAAATAATAGAGATCAGAGAAGGAGAGGGCAAGGGAAAGGATTAGGAAGAGGAGGCTTATGTGGAACATGTTTTCACTCTAGAGAAGGTCATAGGGAATATAAATGTCCTCAACACCAAGGAAGGATAGATAGGAGAAATGAAGGCCAATCTAGAGTTGCACATGTGGATGAATATGCCAAATCATCACATTCTAAAGATGTTGAAAGAGGAGAAACACTAATTAACAGAAGAGTCTTGCTGAGTGGTGAGAATGAACCTAAGAAAAGGAGGATTTTGTTTCACACTAGGGTCAAGTGTGAGGATAAATGTTGTTGTGATGTGATTATTGATAATGGAAGCACTGATAACTTGGTGTTAGAAGAAATGGTCACAAAGTTAAAAATCAAGAGGTAGAAACATCCACATCCATACCGGATCGCCTGGATGCAGGATGACCATAAGGTCATGGTCAATGAACACTACCTAGTAAAGTTCAAGATTGGGGGATACCATGATGAGGTACTATATGATATCATATCCATGGATGCATGTCATATGTTGTTGGATAGGCCATGGCAGTTTGACAAGCACGATGTACATATTGGTCATGTGAATACCTATTCCCTGACAAAGGATGGAATGTGACATAACCTAAAGCCATTGAAGGACATATAAAAAAAGGTATGTAGTAATGCAAGAATAAGTTTTATTGATGGAAGAAAACTCTTAGAGGGTATGAGGCATGATCATATGTATTTTTCTTTAATTCCAAAAGCTGGTAAAGAGGAAGTAGAAGATATACTTGCAGAAGTTGTAGATTTGTTGAACGAGTTTTAGGATATTGTATCTGATAATGTACCTGATGGATTACCACCTGTAAGGAAGATCAATCATCAAATGGACTTGATTCCAGGAGCCAATTTTCCATATAAGGCTGTCATGCCCAAAAATTAGGGCAAAACACACAACAATTTTTTTTCTAAAAGCACTAAAGACAACAAGGTAATGCACTAAAGAACACTTCAACAAGTATGAATGCATAACCCAAAACAAGTTTACTCACAAGAGATATCATGGCATATTTTGGCTTCCCAACATCCCTTGTTTGATAAATGCATTAGTTTACTTGAATCTCTAACTAGGTCTCTAAAAAAACCCTAACAGGGTTCTAACAAGAGATAACAAAAGAGATAAACAAAAGTGAAAATTAAAAATTAGATAATAGTATAAAGTCGAAGGTTGGGTCAATACATCCAAAAGGGTTAAATTAAATCAATCGCATTAGTAACCCTAATGGTTCCTATCGTGCACTGGGTTACTAACTAGGTTAGAAAATGCAAAAATAACATCAACAAATAAAATGATAAAATAAGACCAAGATAATAACCCTACGCGAAAACTAGGGTTATAAAATTATTCTCATTAAAATAATAATTTTCAAATAATTTATTACAAAATATTATATTTTTACTTAATACATAAAGTTACCAAGCTTTATTAATTAATCTCAATTATATAATTTAAGGGCATTAAAATAGCCATATTAAACATTAATATAAAATATAACATTAATGCTAAGGGAGAAATATTTATCTGAGTCCCATCTTGGACATTAAAATAATCTCCCCCAAATAACCCATTAATTATTAAAATAATATAAACAAATTAAATATTAATTTTTACCACCAACATTCTATTAAAAATAATAATAATATTCAATTTCTATGGGGCCTACAATAATCTGCCATTTCCTACTATTCTAAGGGTGCCCCTACAATAAATAATAATGTTCAAATAATTTATTACAAAATATTATATTTTTACTTAATACATAAAGTTACCAAGCTTTATTAATTAATCTCAATTATATAATTTAAGGGCATTATAATAGCCATATTAAACATTAATATAAAATATAACATTAATGCTAAGGGAGAAATATTTATCTCAGTCCCATCATGGACATTAAAATAATCTCCCCCAAATAACCCATTAATTATTAAAATAATATAAACAAATTAAGTATTAATTTTTACCACCAACATTTTATTAAAAATAATAATAATGTTCAATTAGAAATAAACGTCGATTTTTAAATTTGAAAAAATAACCAATCTTGGGAATAATATTTTTTGTATAATGACCATAGAATAATATTCCAACATTATTAAATTTAAAATAAATTAAATAAAATCATCCAATAACCAAATATTTAAAATCCTAATAATTAATAAAAGAGAATCTTTTTTATAATCTCAAAAAAATAAAATAATAATAATAAATTAGAACTCAATAAAGTGACTGTGTATAGTCAACAGTTATTAAATTTAAATAATCAGAGATTAAATACCTAAACAAAATTAAATGAAAAACATAATTATTAAAATCAAAATTAAAAAATGGTTCCAAAAGCTAGCCCTAACCCTAATTTCAAAGTTAGGGTTAGACCTAAAAATTAAACATGGCTCAAATCCAAATTTCATCATTTACACATTGCAGGTTTGGGCATGGAGCAAAGATGAAGGAAGTCTCAAGATTTGTATACACACAAGTATATGTGTGTATATACATACATATATACTTGTGTATATATGCTATCAAGATTCAACGAAGGAGTGTATTCAGAATTCTACAAAATATCTACAAGGCTACATCAAAAGAAAACTACAACAACAAGGTAAAAAGATAGTTTTATTTTAATCCTCAATATAATTTTCTACAAGATTATTACTAAAATCAATCAAAGAAATGCACTATATTTTAATTCCAAAACATAATGTTATCAAAGTTAATTAATTAATTTAAATTAAAACATTTAAAAGATTAAAAGAATCATAATAAAGCTTTAATATTAAAATATTATTACTAAATTAAATATTAAATTTAACCACCAACATTATAATAAAAATCCAAATAATATTCAATTGGAAATAGGCATTAATTTTTAAATTCAAAAAATAGAAAATTCCAAGAATAGTATTAAAAGAACAAGGGTACATTTATTAATATCTCAATATTATCAAATTTAAATTAAATTAAAAATGACATCCAAAAGTAAAATATTAGAATCCCACTAAATAATAAAAGAATCTTTTCAGAATCCCAATGAAAATAAAAATAATAAATAAATCAAAATTCAAATTAAAGTGACTGAAAAATATGTTTTGTTAAAAAAATTGCATGTAGGGTTGGGTCATGCTCGCTCTACGCTCTGCTAGGGTTTTTTCTTTGCGTCAATTTTTTGCATCCTTTGTCCTTCACTCCATAGTTATTGCGGGAAATCGTTTAATATTTATGGCTCTGGCCACTACTCACCAAGCAATTGATGTTGGTGTTGGTATGGTTTCAGATAGCAATGGCACTACCAAGAGAATGCCCTCGCAAATTTGTTCCCAAAGTGTTTCACGTGGTATGTCTCAACCTGATATTGTTCTACCCATTCATGAGTTTAATGATGCCTATACTTGGCTTGAAAGACATACCCTTATTGGCTATTTTTTGGGACGCAACCCTCCTGAACATGTTATCAGGGACTGGGTTGTGAAATCTTGGACCCCTCATGGAATCCGCCTGGATGCCATCCAAAGCCTCACCAAAAGATTCTTTTTATTTCTCTTTTCCAATCCCTCCCATGTGGATGCCATTTCTGCTAAGGGTCCCTGGAACCTTAGGGCCTCGCTTTTAATTTTCCAACCCTGGTCTTGAGACTTCTCTATCTCTGATGACAAGAAGTTGAAAGTCCTAGTGTGGGTCGAGTTTCCTGTCTTCCCCTACCCTATTGGCCATTCATGCATGCCATAGCGCAAAAGCTAGGTAGGGTTATATGTAGTGAGCATGACCGTTTTCTTAATCCTCAGCCTAAAAAATGGCTCTGTGTTGAGGTCAACCTTTCTAGGGACCTCAAAGAGTCTATTGAGATTTAGGTTGGTGATACCACCTTCACCGAGAAGGTTCTTTACCTCAACCTTCCCAACACCTGCTATCGTTGTCAATCTACAGAGCACAAGATTAAGGATTGCCCATTAGCAGTGCCTTGTACCAAGTCTCCTCCCAAGGACTCTGGCTCTTAGCTGGCTAAGGATGGAAAAAAAGAGGAGGTTAAGAAAGATGATTGGGTTATAGTCGGTTGTCACAACAAGCCAGCCAAATAGCCTGCTTCAGCTTCCGCATCCCATCCTCCACCTCTGGCTATCAAGGTTTCTTTGAAAAGTCTAGCTATTGAGGTTTTAAACCCTATTTCACAGGGGAAAGGAGTTATTAACTCCCATACTGTAGTTCCTTCAGCCCATGTGCCTCAGGTGGCCGTAGAGACTACCTCTTCTGCTCCCTTCTGCCATTCTCATAGCCCTCCTCAGCGTGCTGAGAATGGGTTTGAAGGCTTGCAGGAAAAATGGCATAATATATCCATGGAGTTTTCTAGGTCTACTTTTGCCCCAGGTTATTTATCTAATAGTGTTACTTCCCTTGGGGAAGGTGATGGAATCGATGACATTGTTTCTCCATGAAGTACATCTCATGGAATGTTTGTGGGTTGACAAACCTACCCATAAAATTTTATGTCAGGGATTTTTGTCATCATATTAGTCTTCTGGATGTTTTATGCCTCCAAGAAGTTAAAATTTTTTATTTTATGCTTGATGTTGCTTGTAAATTTATTTGGCCAAAAATCCTTGCTCTCTGTTCTCAGCATGAGGCTGGTCGAGGTGTAGTTGCCACTCTCCTTTCCCCTTGTTGGCATTCTTTTTTGGTTAGTCATGGTTCAGATCCCATGCAGAGAGTTGTTTGGGCCACTTTCATTATTGAGAATCATTCTTTTGGCATAGTTAATGTTTATGCTCCCAATGATGTCATTGAGAGATATCATCTTTGGCATTGGCTTTCAGATTCTCTACCACCTGCTACCTGGCTTGTTTGTGGTGAATTTAATATGGTCAAAATGGCAGCTGACAAGGATGGCCTTTTTCCCTTTTGATGGACAGCTGGAGAGAGAGAAGCTTGGTACTACATGCATAATAAATTAGGGCTTTTTTATCCCAATGTTGGTCTCCATCATTCTGATGGGGTTTAGCAGACTTGGTCTAATTTCAGAGCCTCATCTAACATAATTCATAAAAGGATTGATCATGATATGATCTCAGCACAATATTTTTTCTCTTTCTCTAAAAAGTAAGCTTTATCGGTTACTCCTCTTGTTGATGTAAACTTGTCAAATCATTTTCCCATTTAATTTAATATTGTATGGAAGACAACTAAGGCTCGGCCTCCCACCACTCAATTCTTCTTTAATACTTTTGTCCACCACCATCCTTCCACCATGGCCCACATTCATTGGGTTTCAAACCTAGAGCCTAGGCCTTGTCAGTTGCCAGGCTGGATTCAATGGTGGAATGATGCCATCATGTGTATGACACATTTTTTGTGCATTTATGGTAGAAAGCTAGCCAAATATCATCATAGATCCTATGATATCAACACCAAAGCCTTACATTTTTCCATCGAGGCCTTAGCCCAGGATCCTTTCAATCAAGTCCTGCAACTTAACCTTGCCAAGTTACGTCATTAGAAACAAGTTGCTGACAACCATGCTGCCAGAGGGGCCCAGATCAAAGCTCATCTCCACTAGTTAAAATTTGGACATCACACTTGTAAAGAATTTTTTACTACTCTCCATCCTCAGCATATCAATGCGGGCATAAATAGAATCAGAGAAGGCCACAGCCTCCTCACGGAGCTTCCTGATGTTTTGCAAGCCTTTGTTCATCATTATGAACATGTGTTTTCTACTTAGGGATATTCTCCTTCCAATGAGAAAGCCCTTGTTGATTGCACCATGGTGGTTCCATAGTGTGTCTCCCCTACTCAGTGTGTCTTCTGTGATCAACTACTTTCCTTGTAGGATCTTTGTGAAGAAGTGTCTGCTATGGCTAATGATAAAGCCCCAGGATGTAATGGCTTCCCTTGTGAGTTTTACAAATCCCTATGGGATGTCATTGGTCTTGATCTTCACCAGGTCTATCTTGAAGCTTTTCATTCCCATTCTCTTGGGGGTATCATTAACCAGGGCAATATCAAGTTCATTCCCAAGTCTGGGGATCCGGAGGACATTTGCAACTGGCAGCCTATTACCTTTCTCAATGTCTCCTACAAAATCATTGCCAAGGCTTTGGATCTCAAACTCCAACACTTGCTTCTACAAATTGTTAGACCTAAACAAATTGGATTTATTAAGTCAAGATTTATTCTTGACAATATCATTGCAGTCTAGGAAGGTATGGAATGGGCTTGTAAGTCTCACTGGAAAACCCCTTTTCTTAAAATTGATTTTTCTAAAGCTTATGATCACATTGAATGGCCTTTTATTCTTGCTATGCTTCATGCTTTGGGTTTTCGGCCTAGATTTATTCAATCTGTGTAGATTCTTTTCAATGATGCATCTACCTACATTACCATCAATGGTCAATATTCTTCTACTTTTGGGCTCTTCATATCCATACGCCAAGGTTTCCCTCTGGCTCCTACCTTATATGTTCTAGTGGTTGAGGGTTTTGGCTACTTGCTGGCTCATTCCATCTCTATGGGGCATGTTCGGGGAATTTCCTTGCCAGATTCATCTCAGGAGCTAGTCAATGGCCATTTTGCTGATGAATCCTTTCTCACTCTGGAAGAGGATAAAGAGAATATCAAGGAAGCCTTGTAGTGTTTAGACACCTTTTGTCTAGCCTCTAGTTCGGCCATTCAATGGCACAAACCCTTTGCTGCAGACAGTCAGCTCTTCCCAAGCCTCCTTGGTTTTGTTAGTTTGGTTGGTCCAAGATTCAGCATGGGGAAATTTTCCACTTTCTTGGCATTCCCTTTTCTTTTCAAGCCCACCCTACAAATCTATGGAATGCAGTTCTTGCCAAAATAAAAAAAAATCTTACCTACTAGGTCACTAAGCCACTCTCTCTCGCAGGAAAGTTTCAAATCTTCTCCAAGATTCTAGTGGCCACGCATGTGTACTATTCCTCTTTTTGGTCTCCCTCAAAAGCCTCCTACAAGAAGATCGAGAAGTTATTGCATGATTTTCTTTGGGCCTCTAGTATTTACCACCATGGCTTCCGCAAAGTTTCTTGGGATTTCAACTGCTGATGCAGGAGCATCTTGGGTCTTTGGCAATCTTGCATCAACCAAAAACATTTTCTGATTTCTGTACCTATTTTCTGTTGTTTTCTTTATTTCTTTACATTTTATGGTTTCATGGTGTGAAAAGCTTATATTATTTTTAGGACCTATTTGGGAACCTTCTCCTATGAGCACATAAAGTTTGGATGGACTGTTTCAAAGTTACAACTATTTTCCTTGCCGTTGGAACAATGTTTTCCTGCAGTTTTGGTGCTGATTGTTCATGTTGGTTCTCTTGATCCATAAGGAATTATATTTTTCACACTTAAGGACTTGAAGAGGACCTAAATTAATACCATTTTCCAAGAGCACAGCTTCCAATTCATTATGAGTCAAAAGTTATGGCCTTTTTGGCACAGGACCTATTTTCTGCCAGCTTTCACATCTGAGCTGTTACTGCAGTTTTGGTGCTGATTGTTCATGTTGACGACCTTGATCTATAAGGAATTTTATTTTTTTCACTTAAGGACTTAAAGTGGACCTAAACTAATATCATTTTCCAAGAGCGCAAGCTCCAATTCATTATGAGTAAAAAGTTATGCCTATTTTTCCTCAGGACCTATTTCCTGCCAATTTTTGGGTGAAACGTGTGGTGTTTCTTCTTGCGATGTTTCGTGTGCTCATATGGGACATTTCACACTTAAATGCATGTTCTTGGGTCAATTTAGGACCTAAATCCAAAGGTGCATCAATTTATATTCATTCTAGCATTAGTTTTGGTTTAAATCTTGAGACTGGACCTATATTGTAATTAAATGCTTGACTGGCCGACCTGTGGCTTAGCTGGCTATATAAGGAGTCTAGATTGATGTAGTAGATCATCAGGGGAGATCATGGGTGAGATATAGGAAGGATTATCAAGATAAATCATTGGAGAAAAAGATAGGATGCAAGCTGTAGTTCTGAATTCATAATTCTCATTGTATAAGGCCGAAACCCGGAAGGCCTCATAGCCGGGCATGTTGAAAGAAATAATATAATTCTCTATTGTTGCTGCTAGTTGGTTGTCTCATATCCATGGTGTTTCCATTGCATTCATGTGATATTTATATTGCTTCCGTTGTGTAACTTTGAGCAAGGGCTTGTTGTGGATTCAAGTGGACTCAATTTTGCTTGATTCTGCTTGTATCTACCATGCCCCTGTGTCAACTGCCTTCCCAAAATCTTAGGAGGGCTTGGTTTACTTGATACCTAGAAACAAGGGCAAGCCCTTTGTGCCAAATGGGTTGTGCAATGTCTCACAGGTAATGAGGCTTGGAAAATTTTTCTTCGAAACTACATTTCCTCAAGGTATCCTCTCCACAAACCTACCTGGAAGGGGATTGGATTCCAAACCCTTATATTTATGAAGGAACCTGTTCAAATCTAGGGCACTTTTGTTGCCACAAGTATATGGAGAGATTGGGAGTCTATCAAGCCTTGGCTCCATTGGACTAGGAATGGTTTTCGAGATGGTCTCTCTTCCAACCAGCATAATATTTGGTGGTTCCCTTTATTTTCTCAGCAAGGGATTCCTCTTGCTAGAGTATAGGGGGTTAGTGCTCTTCATTTTAACAAATGTGGCATTCAAACCTTGAAATATCTTTTCTCTAGAGCCACCATGAATCTTCAATCGTGGGATGATATCCGGGTGTAGTTCCGGCTCTTCCGCCCAGATTGTCAAACTTATGATTTACTAGTTTTGGCCATTCCACCTCATCTCCTACACAAATTGGGAATTCAATCGGTTAGACCTTGGTAGAAGGACTAGAAATGGTACCCTACCATGCCCTTCACCAGTTAAAAACCCATGCTTGGGTACTCATGGCTTGTTCCCCATTTGCCCATGATTGATTCTCTCAACCAATGATAGCATCTTTCTTCTTCCCAGAAGAGTTGGAGCTGGCGATTTCGCACTATTTGGGATTCTGTCACTGAGCCTAAAATTACTCATTTTTCCTAGTGTTTGCTTTACTAGGGCTTACCTTTGGGAGCTAGGCTCCGGCATTTAGGTGTTCCTGATCCTAAATACTCTTTTTGTGGTCATTCTGAGATGCTCATGCACATTTTTTGATTATGTCATCATGCCCATAATTATTGGATCTGGATTCATGACCTTTTTCCTCCCTTTAGGTGTGAACCTTTTTTTTGGCATATGGCACTTCTTGGTGATCCCCCTAGAATGCCTTCCCAGTACACCTAGATATGGCATACTTTTAGGATGGAGATTTTGTTTACTTTTTGGAAAGAACCAAATGTTGTTTTCTTTTCTCATAGTTCTCTAGACATTCTTATCTCTCTTTATGCTAAGGCATGTATTTGTAATAATGTCATGATGCAGATTCAAGTGCAAGGAGACAAGGTGGCCTTAGAGGTCACCCATTTATAGGAGCTGCTCCAGCATTGGGGCAATGCCCCTTGTACTATTGTTATGGTGCCTCTAGACTCTCTCTCAGTTGACCATACACCACCTAGGGGTTGACATCATAGCTGGAGTTCCTCTGCCAGACACTCTAGGACCCCATGACAATGGCGTTGTCGCTCTACCTCTCCTCCTCAGAGGGATGTGGGTGTTGGCTGGCCTCCCTTTCTTATTTCTACTACTACTACTACTTCTTAGTGTTATCTCTATTGAGCCTTCTAAGGTTGTCATTAGTACCAAAGGTGTGTAAAGAGATTGGTCAATTAATTATAGTGAGCTAATCGGTAACATAAAGTAGAACAGACTAGTCGGTAAAGCCTATACACCGAGCAGCAGATAGTTTACCGAGCACTAGCAGACACCAACACTGACAGATAGTAAACACTGAGCATCATAATATACACTGATCAGTTTATATAGTGTTTACTAAGGATCAAAGGAAATGACATAGTAATTAGGAATGGCACATTCTTCTATGCAAATGGTTACAATAGTTTGTAAAACATTTTACCAAGATTGAGGAACATTTAATGTAATGATATTCATTAAATACAATGTATATCTTTTGTAATAGATGATCTAGGTTATTATTATACACTGTAGATCTTAGGGTTATGATTATAGTGTGTAACCTAATTGTGTTAAAGTGGAAAAATAGAACACTATATATTTATGTGTTCGCATCATTTTTGGTGTGAGCTGATATATGAATCATGGAGCACTTGAAGCATTTTTCCTATCTTCAAGTCTATCAGTTAACAGAGTAGAACTGAGTACAATAGAATTCAGATTGAGCAGAATTAGTAGAGGCTACCGAGTAGTTTAGAGATGATATTCCTCACTAGTAAGGTGATATTTTATCAGAGTTTATAGATCTTTACTAGACAATTGAGTGTCAAATAGCAGATAAATACCTATTGCTTTCTGACAATTGTAATAGAGTTTTTGGATAAAATCTCTTAATAGAGTAGACTTGACAATCTTATGTAAATCTCTTAACCAAGTGCACACTTCATTTGTGTTTCTAAAATCCTATAACTAGGTAGATCTATCTGATCTAACATGTCACTCCTAACAAGGTGAGATCACCAGAAGTGATCAAAAACTTGTAGCCCTAACAGGCAAACCTTTTCTATCTGCAGTAGTGAATAATTTGTGGGTGTCATCCCCACCGTAGTTTTTACCTTCTAACAAGCATGTCTGCATTACCAAAATACTTGTGTAATGTGATTGCGTTATAGATTTCATGTTGTTTACTTACTTATGTTAAGTGGATAAATGATTCATGCAATTAGATTCAAGTTATATTGTCGATTATTACTGTTTATAGTTTTAGACCTAAAAGGTTTTACAAGTAAAGTTTTTGAAGGCACTGATTCACCCCTCCCCTCTTAGTACCTATCTCTCCTAATTCCAACAATTGGTATCAGAGCTCAGTTCTCTTATTGAACAGTTTAACCACTAAAGGGTAAAGATCTAAGTCATGGAGAGATACAAGCTTGACAAGACTATTGAGAATCAGAAGATACAAATGCAAATGTTTATGGAATAGTATAAGCAAGCCAAGGAAGGACTGAAGAAATTACTGGATGAAAGGAAGAACCTAGCTAGACTACAGAATGAGATCGGTTATCATGAAGAGCCTATTGATGACATATTCGAGCATATTGGATCTAGTTCTGGAAGCATCTCCGATGGATCTGAAAGTGTAATCACTAATGTATCTGAAAAGAATCAATATTTAACTGGTCAAGTGAAAGCACTACAAATCGGTCAAGAATCTCAGATGGCGAGAATGGTAGAAACAATGAACAAAGCAAAACAAGCCAAGCAAGAAAGAAACCTGGCAATTGATGATCGAAGATAGATGAGTGAAAAACTTCAAACTAAAGAAAGTGAGATACAAAGACTCACTGCACAACATTTCCAAGTAACTAATCAAGTGATGACTGTGAATCAAGAGGTAAATTGAGTGAATGTAGAATTGTCAAGAAAACTAGAAGATGTTGCAAGACTCAAAGAAGAAAATGAGAAGCTGAGAAATGAAGTGAAAAATCAACAACAACAAAATGAAATGAAGAAACTTGCTGAGGACAGCTCCAAGAAGATTGATGAATTTTTAACTAATCAGAGAAGATTTGGAAACAAAGCCGGTATAGGCTACACCGGTGAAGGAGAATCATCACAACAAGATGAACAAATCAACATTGAACAAAATCAAAAACCTAAAGTGTTGGCATGCTATCATTGTGGCAAACCAGGACATACATCTAATGTGTGTAGAAGCAAAGCACAAGGTAAACCTCCTGTCACTCCTAAGTTTAATGGATATTGTTATTACTGTGTTAAGTTTGGAAATCTTGCTTATGAGTGTAGAGCTAAGAAAAATGATCTTGCTAATAATACCACTATGGAGAAAATATGCTATACTTGTAATAAGCATGGACACACTGCATGAGACTGCAAGGCAAAAATGAAGCAAGTCTGGACAGCTAAGGAGAAACCACAACGCAGACCATATCAACCGAAAAGACAAGGTAACTCTTATGTTTGGGATTATAATACATGGACTAACTATGTTGTATGTGGTAGATATGGACACATTGCAGCAAACTATTATAGAAAGAGCCAGATTGGACAATCAAGAAATTGGACAAACTCTGGGATGGCTTGTCTGTACTGCCATAAGGTCGGTCATTTAAGCAAGAACTATAGAGACTGAGCACTAGATGAAAACCATATATTTGAAAGTGGATATACTATTTCTGATATCACAAAGTTAAGGAACACTATGTGGAAGAAGGCATATAATGAGAATGTTGAGTCAAGTAATGTTGTTGGTGAAACCTCATCCACTGGATTGGGTGACATCGGTACCTCCACTTAAAGTGAAATAGGTATGTATGGGATTGATATTTCAAAATATCACATTTTACATACAGTTCCTTATGCATAATGTTCTTATACCAAATCAGCATGAATAAAGATTCACTATGGTTTAGTTGTCATGAGCTAACAATGTTATACAGTCAGTAAAAGAGAGATCGAGAGTTGGTTACCTGTCGGTAATCACTATCTAAGGTTAACCAAGCATATGTATCAACCGATGAAGAAAACCTATGTTAACCGAGTAGATGAAAGTTTTAGTAGTCACTGAGCTGACAGTTGTTTCATACCAAAAGTTAGAAGGAGCATTTATTACATAAAATTTTGAGTGAGAACATCGAAAGTCTATAAATACGTGGGAACAGAGTTCATTTCTACAATGTGATTTTGAAGAGTGGAGAATTTAAAGAGCAGAGTTCAACCTAAAATATTTTCTGAAGGATTCAAGACTACACTAGATCGAACTGACATCAATCTTCATGATACCGAGTAAGTTCATTTGCGATCAAAAACTTCCTATCCTGTTGCTTGTCAAACCCCTAGAATTAATATATGGCATCGACATCGTCTGCAAGCAAAACTCAAAGTGTTGAAGAGGAAGTTAATCTAATTGTTAGGGAAAATTTCATCGAACGAAACTTTAAGCCACATCCTAAGGTCGTAGCATAGATAGATACAATGGGCGCATTTTCGAGCATACCAGAAAGGGTTTTACTAACAGAAGACATAAGGTCTTATATTCACTGCAAAATCAAAGAAGTTGGAGACTTTGAAACTATTACAGCATATCAACCACTCTGTGGCCCCGATGGAAAAATGAAATCAGACTACAAGAAGATTGAGGAATTAGGTTTATCATACTTTACACACTTACTGCAATCATTCAAATCGGATTGGATTAGAATCATTTTGAGCAGATATCACGATGACAAGTTCTGGCTGGATAAACTAATTGAGGTCAACAAGAAAATAATCACTAGGGTTACTGGGCTCCCTACAACCGAAAAAGCTAAGGCTTTTCAAAGTTCTTCATGACCGAATGTTGAGAAATACACTGGAGCACAATGGGATGGTCGAGCATTGAATATTTCAACAATTAAGGACCCAACAGTAAAATTTGCAGCATATGTGATCGGGTACAAGCTATTTCAATCGAGCAGAACCAATAGCGTACCCTATAGCGCATAGACATGATGCACAAAATTGTAGTGAAAGGTCACCAAGTTGATCTTGTCAAGGTATTGTTTCATCAACTTCAAGAGAATATGAAGACCATAAGGAAAAAGAAATCTAACACATGTAAGTACGGATCTCTACTTGCATGCATATTCCTCTATTTACAAAAGTATGTGCCTAGCACTGGTAAAGTAAATTGGATATCGGATGTACCGATAATAAAACATATTGGTGAAATGATGAACAAGTTAGGAGATAAGTTGAATCTAGATTTTAATGCATACTTCACTGGATTTCAATCTAATATGCATAAGAGAAGCAGAATTCTGAGGGAATTAGTTCAAAAATTTGAAGATGACATATGTTTTGTGGTCAACACTGATTATACCTTGATAAAAGTAGTTGAGCCTAGGATAAAATGGTTGGCACCGATGGGATATGAAATAAACCATGATTTCACATTGAAATCTATTAATGCACTGCTTGTAGTGCCGAAGGATCCCATAGCCACTAGGTTCAGAGTATATGAAGAAGCCAAATCTAGAATATCTACAAATATTGAGATCGGTAAAATAACTAGAAAGGTAAAGAAGATGAAGAAAGATCTCACTGCTAAATATGGAGATAAGTCTAAAACATCTGAAGGGATACTAGTTGAACAAGCAACTGAAGGTCAGCTACAGTTAGCCAACAAACCATATGATAGTGAGGAGACCAAGTCCGACAAAGAAGTAGATCCTACACAAGTTCCTCCACTTGAAATTCCTACAAAGAAGTAGTCACCTATACATGAAGGTATGAAGACATGTTCGTCAACTACAACACCACCTATCTAGAAGGAAGAAGTAGTAAAAGTAACAAAAAGAAGAGCAGCTACACCGACAAGGAAATACATTAAGAGAAAGAATAAGGTTGTAGCTGAGGCACCAAAGAAAAGGAGGAAATACATAAGAAATAAGGAAGATCTAGAGGATACAGAGATAGAGGATGATGTAAATCAATTCAAAGTGGTTAGTAACAAGGCCAAAACAATAGATGAAGTCATTGAGGATATAATTGAACATGGAGACCTCATTGATCCCTTGCTAGATAGATTTGACAAAATGTCAAAAGAAGATCAAACTAAAATTGAAGAGGTTGTCATCCAAATGATGATAAAATTTAAGAAAGTTCCAATGGAGTTTGCCTATGCATTATCAAAAAAATTGGATGATACAATTACTGAGAAATGGGTTGTTGCATTAGACACCGAGAAGAGAAAGAGAGAACACTCTCTAGTTCGGGTAACCACACACCTAAGTTTGGACAAGTTAGTGAATACTTGATCAAATACCAAGCAAACTTTATGATCAAGAATAAAGCCTTAATGATCATGGATGACAATGTAGCAGATATGGATATCACTACTGATTCTATATGGACATCAATTCTGAAAGCCAAAGAAAAATCTGAGCAACAAGCATTTTTTAACCTGTTTAAGAAGAGACAAAATTCTAAAGGTAAAGGTATTTACATTGATGAAGGACTAGAAAAGAAATCAAAGAGTACCGATATATCAATTATCGAGGCAATTGATATAACCGAGGACAAGGAAGAAATAAAAGTTTCACGGGCTGCACCAGATAAAGTTGAAATCCGACTAAAGAAGAAAACCGATGACAATGTACTCATTATAGACATCACACATGGTGATCCTAATGACCAAGATGATGAAGATGTAAATATTGCACCAAATAAAGATGAAGCACTAGATACTGAAAGTCTATTTACATCACTACCAAGTGAACTTCTTGTACTTGCCGAAGTAGCTGAAATTCTTTCCCAAGTACAACCCGATGGCTCAGATCCCAAGCAAAACAAAGATACCACAGGAGATCAAAACACAAAGAAACCTGTAGAGATAGATGAGCCTACACATATAGAGGCACCTTCCACCAAACCAAAGGAAACAGATGAAGCAAAGGACACACAAGAACCAAAGGCAATAGAGGTGATCCCACTAAACACCACAACCAAGACTCATACCACAACAATCAAGACCACCACTACCAAGGAGTAGGAAAAGGAAGAACAAATGCTAACAGGGAAGGACACTCCGAAGACTGGAGATAGATCTATTGCTATCATTGAGAAGAAATCACCCCTAGCACAAAAGAAGAAGAAGAAGAAAGGAAAAGGGTTGGTCATCCTAGATGAAGTGATTATTATACCTGAGTGTGACCTGAGGACCCTAACCCCTGAGGACTTGAGTAAATATGGGGAGTTTTGTTCAAGGAAGGCAGTGCAAGAGAAGCTAAAGCAAGAGCACAAATGAAAAGAAGTATTAAATGATGTGTGGGATATCCTCCAACAGGTAGTACCTAAGATACATATTGATGAGGATACACCTATTATAGATCAACTTTCTACACTTGCTGAGAAGATCAACGCCCCAGACACCGATGCAGATAAATGAATTGAAGAAAGGGAAGAATCTAGAATACAACACAAATTAGCAAAGAAAATCAGCCAAGAAGTGGCATTACTTAAGGTCAAATTATCTGAGGTTATTACTAAAACAAAATCCATCACCTAGACAATTTGTCAATACTTATTGAAGCTTTGTACTCTAGACACCTTCACTATTGAAGTCAATGAAAAGATCAAAGGTTTGGAAGAAAAAATACAATTGAGTACCAATGCAGCTATCACCGAGCCACATGCTTTCCTAAAGCATATTCACTGAGTTCAAGAACTCTGGTGGTTGATAGCAGATTTGAAGAACCAAGAAGCGCACCTAACAGATCAGGTTACTAAGTTGCAAACTGAACTCATTCCATACCTGAAAATTTTTTAAGCACATATTGTGAAAGCTGAGCTATTAGTTGCAACACTAGAAATTTTGGTGTTAGAAAATATCTTTGACATGCATGCACAAGTCGATCTTGAGCACATTGCTCTCACCAACTTGAAAGAGGAATGGGAAAACCTCTTGGAGTCACTGAAGAAAACCCATCAGTCAATTTTTGACAAGCTGTGAGTATACTACCTCAATTTTGTATTTGTCATTACTATCAAAAAGGGGGAAAACAATGTATCAGATACTATTATGCTAAATATTATGTACATGGATGCTATGTATACTATATATTACCGGGAGCATGCACCGAGGGGGAGTACTTAGTACTTAGAAAAAAAATTATGTGTATATGTATATGGTGGAGATATAAGGAGATATAAGTCACATTGAAACCTAACTAGGTCTCTAAAAAACCTTAACATGGTTCTAATAAGAGATAACAAAAGAGAAACAAAAGTAAAAATTAAAATATAGATAATAGTAAAAATTCAAAGGTTGGGTCAGCACACCCAAAAGGGTTAAATTAAATAAATGATTAAATCAATCACATTAGTAACCCTAATGGTTCATATCATGAACCAGGTTACTAACTAGGTTAGAAAACACAAAAATAACATCAACAAATAAAATGATAAAATTAGACCAAGATAATAACCCTACATGAAAACTAGGATTATAAAATTATTCCCATTAAAATAATAATGTTCAAATAATTTATTACAAAATATTTTTTTTACTTAATACATAAAGTTACCAAGCTTTATTAATTAATTTCAATTATATAATTTAAGGGCATTAAAATAGCCATATAAAACATTAACATAAAATTTAACATTAATGCTAAGGGAGAAATATTTATCTGAGTCCCATCTTGGAAATTAAAATAATCTCCCCCAAATAACCCATTAAATATTAAAATAATATAAACAAATTAAATATTAATTTTTACCACCAATGTTATATTAAAAATAATAATAATATTAAATTAGAAATAAACATTAGTTTTTAAATTTGAAAAATAACAAATCTCAAGAATAATATTAAAATAATAATGACCATAGAATAATATTCCAACATTATTAAATTTAAAATAAATTAAATAAAATCATCAAATAACCAAATATTTAAAATCCCAGTAATTAATAAAAGAGAATCTTTTTTTAATCTCAAGAAAATAAAATAATAATAATAAATCAGAACTCAATAAAGTGACTATGTATAGTCAACGTGTTAAATTAAAATAATCAGAGATTAAATACCTAAACAAACTTAAATGAAAAACATAATTATTAAATTCAAAATTAGAAAATGCCTCCAAAAGCTAGCCCTAACCCTAATTTCAAAATTAGGCTTAGACCTAAAAATTAAATATGCTCCAAACCCTAATTTCATCATTTACACATTGCAGGTTTGGGCATGGAGCAAAGATGAAGGAAGTCTCAAGATCTGTATACACACAAGTATACATGTGTGTATATGCATAAATATATACTTGTGTATATATGTTATCAAGATTCAACAAAGGAGTGTATTCAAAATTCTACAAAATATCTACAAGGCTACATCAAAAGAAAACTACAATAGCAAGGTAAAAAGATAGTTTTATGTTAATCCTCGATATGATTTGCTACAAGATTGTTATTAAAATCAGTCAGAAATACTATATTTTAATTCCAAAACATAATGCTATCAAAGTTAATTAATTAATTTAAATGAAAATATTTAAAAGATTAAAATAACCATAATAAAGCTTTAATATTAAATTTACCGTTTAGGCTAAGGGAAAGATATTTATCTAAGTCCCATCCTAAGACATTAAATAATTTCACGTAGAATAACCCATTAATACATTAAAATATTATTTTTCTATTGCATATCATAAGTCAAAAAGGAGGATACATCAAACTTTATGAAATATTACAAAAAGGCTTGAATAATATCTTCAGCCATCTAACAAGAGGCTCAAAAAATAGTTATACCATATAGTTTAAGTCTTACGTTATACCCATCAAAAACTACACTTTCTCAGTCAGAAACACCTTCATGGTCTACATCTGACTCATTAGAGTCAAGGGATACATAATTATATCCTATAATCTCATGAGATCTAAGAGGAGGTGCTTTTGGTTCAGCTTCTCCTCCTTCTGTCGAGACACCCTGATTAGATTTATTTATTTGTTCAATGAGCTCAACAAGCTTACCATCAAATTAAGGTCCAGGTTTCATAGTTGTATAGCCATGGGCTATATCCTTTTTGTCTATGTTGGCTTTACTATCTCTAAGGATCTGCAAGAATTTGGTCTCCTTCATCTTGATGACAGCTCTGACCTGCAAAGAAACATCAAAGTGTATGATTATCCTAAGATACCCAGTAAGATTCATGCTCTTCCCTGCCAAAACATCATTATTACAAGCCTTCCAAATAGTCCACAATATAATAGAAGAAAGAATACACCAAAATGTATTGAAAGCTTTACTATTGTTAATGCTTCCTGAAATGATATTTATAGTGTTAAAATGATTGTTATAGGTAAGGCTAAACATTTTCCAAACTTCAGTTGCAAAGAGACATTAAAAAAAGACATGGAAGATAGATTCGGGAAGCTTACAGACATTACATAGATTCATCTCTCCCCCCGGTTTTCTAAATGGAAGTTTATGCAGGAGGAGTCTCCACAAAAAATATATGATCTTGGGTTCAAGAGGCCTTGTCCAAAGGGAGGTAAAGTACTTGTTCCAGTCATAAATAGGTGAGTCTAGGTGCCATTTATGGTTAGCATGGGTAAAAATATTAGGGCTATGGGTAAGAAGGTGATAAATATCTTATTCTTGACAAGATGGATGGGGGAATTTTCTGGCCATGCAAGCTGAGAGGAGCACCTGTTAGAGGAGCAACATTCTTTTACTATCCCCAAATTGTTAAGGGTAGCAGAGAGAATACCATAAGTTATACTTTGTCACATGGGGATGCCAAAATCTAATACCATATTCTCCCAAGGAATCAGTCTACCATTCTATAAAACATCCTAGAATTTATTGATACCTTTCTCTGACCACTTCTTAGCAGAGAAGCCTTGGAGTAAGGCTAGCGGCTTACCCTTATGCTTCAAAATTCACCATAGACATTTAAGACTACAAACCACACCGTGATCTTCTGTTGGCTCAGTATTATAGAGAAACTTCCTTACATATCTCCAGCACTTCCAAATAGATTTGAAGACATTCAAGCTCTAGAACTAAACATTATACTCTAAAAATAGCATATTAGAATAGCCCAGATTAGTCCAAGATTTGGATTTACTAGGAAAAGCTCTAGCTAGATTATTCCTGATCAAGATTTTCCAAGGCTCCTCCCCTGTAGATGCTTTAGCAATCCATTTACTTTCCAGCACAATACCTTGTGTTCTGAGGTCCTTTAGCCCTAGCCCACCCCAAGCTCTCTCTGGTGCACCACTCCCAAGAAACTACATGAATCTTCTTGTTGCATCTACCATCCTCCTAGAGAAAATTTCTTACAATCTTCTAGATAATGCAAAATTGGTTCTGGTTAAACAACCAAGCTAAGGAGAAGTAAATAGGGTAGGAGGAGAGGATCTTCTGACAAACTTGAATCCTTCCCAAGAAAGAGAGAAGATTGCTATCCCACTTGTTCAATTTATTGATAATCTTATCCCTAACCCTGCACCACATATCACTGATATTAGGATCCACAACAAAAGGAATACCCGAGTATCTAACAATATGATTGGGTCCTCCCCATTCTAATCCAAATTTTCTCCACCAACTTGGGGGATCCTTATTCCAACCTATCATAATAGATTTGGAGATGGATATCATGTTTCCTGAGGCCAAGAAAAATAGGTCCAGTTTGGTCATGAGGTATTCCATATTACCTTCCTCAATATTCATTAGGATGGTTGTGTCATTAGAAAGTTGGATGTTGGAGACCTTGCATGATCATTGGGAAGATGTATTCCTTTTACTCTAGGGGACAAGGTATCATCCCTAAGCAAGTAGTGGAGGGAATATGCAAATAAAACAAAGCAGGAGGGGGCTAGGGGGTATCCTTGTCTGATGGATCTAGAAATCTCAAATAAATTGGATCTCACTCCATTCACCTCAACTGCCACCATATCCCCATATAATAACCTGTAGAGACCATTTTGCAAAAGAAGGGGAGAATCCTATACTTTCCAACATTACCAATATAAAGTCCCATTCTATGCAGTCATAAGCCTTCTCATAATCAATGAGTAATATAGCACTCTATTTTCATGAGTGTTTGGCCCAATCCATAGCTTCCCATTAGGTAACCAGATTTTCAATAATATATCTACCTTTGACAAAACATGTTTGAGTATGATTAACAACTTTAGGGAGCACATTAACAATCCTTAGAGCTAGGGTTTTAGCCAAAATCTTATACCCAACATTAAGAAGGGTGATAGGTCTCCAATTTTTTATCAAAAACATGCCCCATTCTTTGGGAATCAACTTAATTAGGCCAGCATTGAAGTCAGCTCCAAGGGTGTCAGAGGCAATGGCTTCCTTGTAGACTTTGTGTAAGCTAGAGAATATCCAATCAATATCAATTTTATAGAACTCAATTGTCAGCCCATCTAGTCCAAGGGCCTTATCATTGGCCATACTCAATGTGGATTCCTACTTTCTTGCACTAAAATCTCTCTTTCTAATGCAGTTGCATCTGCCTCTGTAACTTTCTTAGGGATGATACCTTTAATCTGTTGTCTAGCAAAAATCTCAGAGTCATCATCCTCAGAGGTGAATAAGCACCTGTAGAACTTAGAGAATGTGTCAACAATACCTTCTTGGGATTTAATAGAGACCCCTTGCTCCCTAATATAGGTTATCTTATCCCTATCTTCCTTCTTCTTTAGAGTGTGAAAGAAGAATTTTAAACCTTTATCCCCTAGGTTGAGCCAGTTAATTATGGCTCTAACTTTAGAACCTTTTATCTTAACTAATTGCATATTCATGAGTGAGTCTATGCAATGAATAACTTTATCCAGCAGTTCTGGGGAGGTGGGGTTGTCCTGAATATGCATCTATGCTACCTGAAGCTCCTTAACCAACCTGAACTCTTCCCCTCTAGCATCTTTTGCCTTCTTCCTCCCTACACACTTAAGCATCTTCTGCCAAGAGTCAGAGGTATAGATCCTTTTTCTACCTTAGACTCATGCTGAGGTACCTCCTCATACTACTAGGCAATTATTTTAATGGCTTCCTAAATATCTCCATCCTGAAGGAGAGAAGAGTTAAGAGAAAATCTAGTTTTCTTACTAGGTGTATCACCTTGATCTAAGATCATGTGAATGCAAGAGAGAATGGGGTTATGATCTGATAAAGTAAATGGGGTAACTCTAACATAATTGTCTCCTTAGGGGGAGGGTAGCTAAAGAATTGATTGTTCATATAAATTCTATCCAACCTAGAATAGATCCTTCTCTCTCCCCTTTGGAAATTGGACCAAGTAAGCCATATCCCCTTAGACTCCTTTCTTCTTCCAGCCTGTGGGTCAAAGAGATTCAATGTAGAGACCATCCTATTCCAAAAGACAAGTTCATTTCCTTTCCACTCAAACCTCAGACTTCCCTCTTTGTCCTGTGCCATCTCAACCATGTTAAAGTCACCTGCCAAAATTAAAGGAATATTTTCCAGTTTTGAGATCCACTTCCACAAATCAATCCTACTATGGTGGTCATTGGGAGCATAAACATAGCACACTCCAAAGACAACACCCTCCACCTTAAAAGAGACCCGGACTGCTATGTTGCAGGGTGAGAAACCTCATTCATGGATTCAACAAAGGAGTGATTTCAGAATTCTACAAAATATCTACAAGGCTACATCAAAAGAAAACTACACAACAACCAGGTAAAAAGATAGTTTTATTTTAATCCTTGATATAATTTTCTACAAGATTATTATTAAAATCAGTCAAAGAAATACTATATTTTAATTCCAAAACATAATGTTATCAAAGTTAATTAATTAATTTAAATTTAAATATTTAAAAGATTAAAATAACCATAATAAAGCTTTAATATTAAATTTATCGTTTAGGCTAAGGGAAAGATATGTATCCAAGTCCCATCCTAAGACATTAAATAATTTCCCCTAGAATAACCCATTAATACATTAAAATATTATTACTAAATTAAATATTAAATTTAACCAACAACATTTTAATAAAAATAAAAATAATATTCAATTGGAAATAGGCATTAATTTTTAAATTCAAAAAATAGAAAAATTCCAAGAATAGTTTTAAAAGAATAAGGGTCCATTTATTAATATCTCAACATTATCAAAATTAAATTAAATTAAAAATGGCATCCAAAAGCAAAATATTAGAATCCCAATAAATAATAAAAGAATCTTTTCAGAATCCCAATGAAAATAAAAATAATAAATAAATCAGAATTCA
Organism: Chamaecyparis obtusa; assembly: GCA_027943335.1. Taxonomy (NCBI): domain Eukaryota; kingdom Viridiplantae; phylum Streptophyta; class Pinopsida; order Cupressales; family Cupressaceae; genus Chamaecyparis; species Chamaecyparis obtusa. The sequence goes on from BSBK01000433.1 coordinate 3,306,715, forward strand.
AATTACAGTGACTGTCAAAATAAGGCGGGGATTTAAATCCAAACAGAATTCTACTAAATAATAAAAAGTAATCTTTCTAAGATCTCAATGATTAATAAAATAATATTAAAATAGAATTCAAAATAAAGTGACTGTGAAAAGACAACAGTCATTAAATTATAATAAAACAGAGATTAAAATTTAGATAGAATTTAATGATAACTTAATTAAAAATAAAAATTGAAAATGGCTCCAAAAAGCCAGCCCTAACCCTAATTCAAAATTAAGGTTAGGCTAAGAATAAAACATCTACCAAAACCCTAATCTCTCATTTGGTTATTGTAGGTTTTGCAAAGAGCAAGAAGAAGATGAAGATTGACAAACTAATTTTTCTTTCTATTGATTGCATAAAGTAACCATTGTCTACATAGGAAAAGACATTCATTCATAAAGGTAATCTAACTTTTCTTTGCAAATGGAAAACAAAACCAGCAAGTTATTTTTGCATTCAAAAAGCATACAAGATCTTTTTTTCACATTCTCCATTATTTGAAATACATAGTAAATTGAAGAAACTTTACTCATTCAAGTACAAATATTTTACAAGCATATTACATGCATTTAGGCATTTACATGGCCTTTAATCCACTACTTTTTTTTACATGGATTTTATCCCTTTTACAACATAAAAATCTACAAACTAAGGAATGACATAAATCATTTTCTCTTCAACAAAATCAGCAACTTCTCCATTTAGAAATCTGCAAATAAAAAAGCCACTTTGACCATGGAGGCTCACCTCCCAACCTAGGCCATTTCATGGCCACCCCCGAGCTTGGGGAAATAAATATGGATGGGGTACACACATACTCAAACACACATACACCATAAAAACCAGAAAATACATAATAACATAAAATTTTCATCCCAAAAAAATTTACACAATGGGTCACCTCGGACCCATAAGAGGGGTGAAAGTGGAAAATACCCAAGTAGGAGAAGCCATACAAATATGATACCATACCTTCAATAAGGACATAACCAAAAATACCATTGCCTTCACAAGGCCATAATAAAAAATACCGTTGTCTTCACAAGGCCATAACCAAAATACCATTCCTTTCATTTCCATAGACAAGTAGCAACTCTTATGGCCCTCAAATATGTAGGTAACAAAAATGGAAACATGGAGCCCATACATCTATGCCTCATCCCCTTCCTGTATGAGTAAGGATTATATACTAAATGAACATTCCCAACTAAATCCCTTCACCCATCAAGGCTCTCTTCCCTCCCAATTAAGGGTGAGTTTAGCCTTGCACACCCCAATAAAACAAGAACACAAAAAAAAATCTAGCAAATAAACTTAGACAAGAAGCCATGAAAGGCAAGCACAAAGCTTCACAAAAGTCATATACAACATCACACAAAATATGCATATTCAAACAAGTACATAAAATGAGTCTTCCATGAAAGGGCACCAACCTTTCTCCAAGCTATGGCAATGTGGTTTGAGAAGAGCTCCCTTCCTACAAGCCTTCCTTTGCTAAGTCCTCCCAAAACTTGCTAAGTCCACTAGAAGTCTCCAAAATTGGAGAGTTTGAAATCAACCTACCAAATTCCTCTCCATCCCACTAAAAAATTAAAATCCTACCTAACCTCAAAGATGATTGGGTACACTATCTAAGGGTTCTCTCTCCAACAAGAGGGAAATTCAAAATTTCAAAGAGAGGAAGACATGGCATACTTCCCAATTTCATCACATTCTAAAAAGGCATTTTTAGAAGAAACAAAAATGGGACAAAAATATCCTATTGGCCAAAATTTGACCCCAACCCAAAGTACACCTATGGGGTTATCTTATCTTAACCCTAACTAACCCCTAGGGCTACTATTAACCTCTCAAAAGTCCACTAAGAGTTGACCCACAAAAATTTGAAATAAGATTCCCTCCTAAGGATCAACAACCAAGATACCTAACCTTGAGATTCTACAAGGTGACTCAAAGGTGGAAGACAACCAATAAAAAATTTACTTGGCCATGCCAACTCAGATACACATGTGCCAATTGAAACCACATAAAGTTACAACACATCACTACACACATGACATGCCAAGTAGACATTAATATAAAATGAAAATAAACACAATTTAAATAATACGTTCAAAGATTACTTTACAGCATTATACATAACAACGAAGTTATTTCCCCCTTTGGAGATAATCTTGGCTTCACAAGATTTTTCACATGCATCCATCTTTAATTTCCCCTTATTTAATCCATGGTCAATTTCCTGCACACTAGATAAAAATATCACTAGCTCATGAAAGATCAAATGACATATATATATATATATATATATATATATATATATATATATATATATATATATATATATATATATATATATATATATATATATCATAAATAATCACACTCAAATACATTATATAATCCAATTGCATCCACACTACATCACAAAAATTCACATAATCTCAATAATACATTTCTTAATTTCAAATTAAGTTAATTCAAGAACACATAAATATATTCATTAACCATGATCATCTCACATAAACCTTTCTTGCATCAACATGAAATTAAGGCATAATATTCTAAATTAAACAATTCCCCAAATACCATAACATCAAGACCTAAAAATCAAGGCATGGAAAATAGTCCTAAATCATCTACACACAACATAATAATTGATTTGCATTTCTCGCATCAATATAACATCAAGGCGTAATACTCATAATCTCCTTCCTAACATCAGGGCCTGATAATCAACTTTCCATTTAATACATGTCACAACATAATCTAAATTCAAATGGTCATTTATGTAAACATTCACATCCAATAGTAACATTTCAATATTCATAAAGGGTAACTTCTACCTATTCACTTCATTGGTCAACACACCTTTCCTACTGCATTTCCACAAGGAAAACAACATTCAACTTTGTTAGAATATATATCACACCTTATTATTATTTAAATTTCCTTTTTCTAATTCAATTCCCACAAAAAATGCACTCAATTGCACTATTATAAAAATCAATTGAATTTAATTAACCCTATTGTAAACATAGATCATTCTAGAATTATTGACATGAGTACATAACCAACATGAAAAAGAGTACATCACGAATCAGAGGTCAAGCCTCTATCCATCATAATATAAATCCATAATGCATCAACATAGATTTTCTAATTACAGAGTCTATAATACAAAAAAAAAATGATAGGATCGGGGTAGGGTCCCTTAATACACCTATCACGACCCCCAATGATAACCTCCTGATTAACATAAGACAAATTTGAACTAGGTGCATCTCATGATGTCATCATAAAACATTATGTGGATAACAATCAATGCATACTCATAACTGACTCATCCATATCTTTATGGGTCACTAGGATACGATCCAAGACCACACCCAATGTCCCCAAGTTCACACAAGGCATCAAAAATAGGCTCCAAAAACAATCCTCCTCATGGATTCACCCTCACTTGGGACAAACATGATCATACTCAATGAGTGTGAAGGTCAAAACCACACCAAAATGTTAATGTGCTAAGAGGCAAATGAGGGAGGCAGTACACAAAATGACACCAGCAGAAAGTGAAGAGTTGAATAGACAATTACATGAGTTCTTGTAGAAGGGGTTGATTTGGGAGAGTCTAAGTCCATGTGTTGTATGAATAGTATTAGCACCAAATTAAAGAATGGAGAATGGAGGATATGTACATATTCTAGGGCTATCAACAAGACCACATTCAAGTACAGGTTTCCATTTCCAGAGATGGACGATATTATGGAGTGTTTGAGTGGAGCTGTGTATTTCTCAAAGATAGATCTTCAGAGTGGATATCATCATATTAAGATCAGAGAAGGAGATGAATAGAAGATTTCCTTCAAGAAAAAGAAAGGATTATATGAGTGTTTATTCATGCCTATTGGGCTAACCAATGCACCAAGCACTTTCATGTGGCTCATAAATGAGGTTCTGAAAGAATTCCTGGCTAAGTTTTTCATTGTTTACATAGACAATATTTTGATCTTTAGTAATACATTGGAGGAGCATATAATGCATATTCATAGAGTGTTTGAGAAGTTAAGGGAAGAGAAGTTGTTGAGTAATCTCAAGGAGTGCAGTTTTGTGAAAAAAGAGTTAATGTATCTGAGATTTGTAGTTTCAGCAGAAGGTCTAAAAATGGACCCAGAGAAAGTGAAGGCTATCCTCGAATGGCCTACTCCAAGGAGTGCTACCGAGGTAAGATATTTTCATGGTTTTGATATTTTTTACAAAAAAATTATCAAAATTTTTAGCATTGTTTGTAGACCCTTGACTTAAATAATGATAGGGGATAGGAAAGAATTTAAGTGGACTACAGGGGCAGATAAGAATTTTAGCACTTCCAAATTTTAATAAGGTGTTTCAAGTAGACTTTGATGCTAGTGGTACTGCAATAGGAGTTGTTTTGAGCCAAGAAGGTAAACATGTTGCTTCTTTTAGTGAGAAGCTAAATGATGTCAAGAGAAAATATTTTGTTTATGATTGGAAATTTTATGCAATAGTTAAGGCATTGAAGAAGTGGAGACACTATCTACTTCCTAAGGAGTTTTTTTTGTATACTAATCATCAAGATTTGTAATATTTGAATAGTCAAGGAAAGCTAAATCAAAGGCACTTGAAATGGGTTGAGTGTTTGCAGAGTTACACATTTATTTTGAAACATAGGAGTGAAAAGTCTAACAGGGTTGTAGATGCTCTTAGCAGAAGACAACTTTGGCTGACAAAGATACAGATTGAGGTGGTTGGGTTCAAGGAACTCAAGAGTTTGTATCCATGGGATCCTGATTTTGGTGAAACTTGGAAAGCTTGTACTAAACCTATTACTCTAGATAGAACAAAGTGGTTGGATTTCATCATCTAGAATGGTATGTTATTCAGAGGAAGTCACTTGTGCATTCCAAAAAGTTCTATGAGGGAGAATCTCATTGAGGAGAAACATAGTGGAGGATTGGCTAGAAATATTGGTCGAGATAAAACTCTTGCTTTGGTTAGTGAGAAGTATTACTAGCTACCACAGTCACAATAAGATGGCAAGAATTTTGTACAAAGTTATAAAGTATGTCAAATGGAAAAAGGAGAAAAGAAGAATACAGGGTTATATCATCCATTACCTGTACCAGAGAAGTCATGGGAGGATATTAGTATGGACTTTGTTCTTGGTTTATCAAGGACTCATCGGGGACATGACTCAATTTTTGTGGTGGTTGATAGATTTTCAAAGATGGCACATTTCATTCCCTGCAAGAGGACTAATGATGCAGTTCATGTGGCGGAATCATTTTTTAGAGAAGTGGTGAGACTACATGGTTTTCCAAAGAGCATAGTTTCAGATCGGGACACTAAGTTTGTTGGATATTTCTAGTGCACATTGTGGAAGAAGTTAAAGATAGATTTGAAGTTTAGCTCATCACATCATCCACAGAATGATGGACAGATAGAGGTGGTGAATAGGATTTTGGGGAATTTTCTGAGATGTTTGGTTGGCGATAAGCCAATAGGATGAGATTTGATTTTACCACAGGTAGAATTTTCATACAATAATTATGTCAATAGGAACATTGATAAATCACCATTCCAGATTGTATATGGAAGTAGTCCTAGAAGTGCTTCCAAGTTGAGGAAGATAGACAAAGGAGAGATAAGTAGTGTTGAAGATGAAGATTTTGCTGAACATTTGAAGAACATCCATGAGGAGGTGAGAAAGCACATTACCAAGATGAATGCACAGTATAAGGCTAAGGATGATGAGAAAAGGAGGCATAAGGAATTTTAGGTTGGGGATGAAGTCATGGTTTATTTGTAAAAGGAGAGATTTCCAATAGGTACATATAACAAGTTGAAAATGAAGAAGTTTTGGCCATGTAAGATACTAAAGAAATATGATTCAGGAAATGCCTATGAAGTAGAGTTGCCTACTGAACTCAATAGTTCACTAGTATTTAACATTTCAGATTTGACAGAGTATCATGAAGGGGGTGTTGAAGATGAGATCACAGAAGCACAGTGGAGTATTCCAGCAACTACTTTAGATACCAAGGAGATTGAGGATATATTGGATAGTCATGTTGGCAGAAGCACAAGGAACATGACATATGAAGAATGTCTGGTCAAATGGAAAGGATGATCTATAGAAGATTCATCATGGCTAACTAGGGAGGAGGTTAACCATCTTGCTTTTCCTCTGCACACCTATGATGTGAAAGGGCCACTTCACAAATTACCCTAGGTGTCTGATGCAGGAGCATCCTGGGTGTAAGGTAAATCTTGCATCACCCAAAAATATTCCTAGTTTCTTTCAATAAGAGATATCTTGTGCAGAGCTACTATTTATGGAAACTTTCTATTATAAGTAAGTTGGTCATACGAGCTCGAAGTGTTCTGATTTCACAGGTGGAGGTTCATCTTAGTTATATCAACATACCAGTTGAGTTTCATTGCCATATCATCTGTATCGGTGAAGCTATTGAGGTTTTTGTGTATAAAATCTTTGAGCTCAATTTTGAAGGCCTTAGAGGTTCTAGATCATGATCAAACATTGGCTAACTAGAGATTGCATGAGTTAGGCACTCTAGATCATGTCCTGCCATTTATGAAAACTGGTTATAATAGCCAAACGACGCTACGGTTAAAAATTTATGGCCTCTGGAAGTTGGACTACCTAAAAATAAAATTTGTAATTATTTTGAGCTGACCCTAATGTAATAATTATGAAAACTGAAATAATTCTAGGGGTAGTCAGCCTTAATGGCTAAATTTTTGAAACCTTCTCAGGTAGTGGAAAATTTCCTATATAAGGAAGTTGTAGAAACTTAAGATGTTTGGTATTCTGTGAAATATTTCATATTGTGTTTCCATCAATGCTAAAGGGAGAGATTGTTAGACTACGGATGATTGATTACTTGGAAAATAGAATGCAAAGATGATCACCGAGCTACAAAGGTATATGTGAGACATTAAATCAGCTATTATATTGTCATTGATGTCAACTAGTTTTGACTATACTTATCATGATAGTTGCAAACATCTGAAGAAAGTATAATGGAGAAGGAATTATATATTAACATGAAAATAAGATGTATGAGCAAGATATGAGTATGGTATTCATTGGGTAACTTATTGATGAGTCTATGACAGTATGTTAGTGATTTGATTCTATTAAATGATTCTGTTAAGAATTGAAGATCAAGAATGTAAAAGTTTATGTGGTCGGTATATGAAAAATTTTATATACACCGAGTAGAAATAGTGTACACCAAGAAAGTGTAGTGTATACTGAGTACAGTTTTAATCGAGTAGGAAGCCACTGACACATCATGGTATTGACCGAGTGAAAGAAACAAGATGGAACATATGATTACTAACTTGAGATGATGAGCTGGACAAATTGGGATGATTCTAAGGAGAAAGATAAAGTTTGTTATGAAGATCTATGGCTGAAAAAATTCAAGGATGATTAGATGATGAATATTGAAACGTGTTTAAGGTACAAGTTCTGAGGAAGGTTAAAGTGGAAAAATCTACAATAGAGATTAAGTGGCAAAATATATGGATGAGAAGAAACTAGTTTATCATGTCTATGTAAGGAGAAAAGAGATTCATAATGATAATGCACATGAGGAGAAGATTTTATTCATGTGAATCTATTCAGACACGTTGAGGTGAGAACTGAGCAATTCTAAAGACTACATCAAGCGTCAAAAAAAGGAGATAATTGAGCAAAGTAGAGTTGGAGGATAAAAAAGAAATTGAAGAGATTATGATGGCTAGAGGTATATGAGATTAGCATAGATCTAAATATTTACAAAGGAAGTTGTATTTGAATTAGATCATTTACTATTGCATTTTAACCATTGCTAAAGACAAAATCTCTTAACCGAGTGGGACTTAACAGCCTTTATTTATTTCTTTATGACATTCAATTAATGTCAATTGTTTTCTTGTTGACCCAAGTGAATGTATGGTCATGGAGAAATGTTAGTGATAAATCCTCTAACAAGGTCACACCTTATAGTGTTTTTTGTAACCTTTAACAAGGTTGCCTCTTAATCGAGCTCACTTCAAAAGAGTGAAATTATTTCGAGTACTGGTCCCAAGTGGTTTTTCCCCTAATAGGGTTTCCATATTAAAAATTAAGTGTTATATGTGTATGGATGTGATATATTTTTATTTTAGTTTACATATTACAATTACGTGTTTGATTGGTATATACTAAATGATTTAACTAGTATTTGGCAAATGAATCAAAAAGACATGGTCAATTATTACCGAGCTATTTAAGCTTATTTATTATAATTTTTTTATACATCTAAGAGTATTTGGGACTATAGGATAATTTTACTTAACTGATTCCCCCCGCCCCCCCTCTCATTTATCTAACACCTTCTCCTTCTTATAGAACTTAGTTTTGTTCTTAGGAACCCTAGTAGGACATTTGGATGCAAAGTGACCAATTTTATTGCAAGAAAAACATTTTATGGGTAACTTGCCTTCAAACTTACCCTTACCTCTCTTTTCTCTCTTTGCGATCAGAGCCACAATTTCATCCATCTTTCTCTCTTCTTCCTCTATTTTAGCCCAATCATCAGTGTACTCTCCAAGCTCTACATGTATGCTACCTCTTCTAGTGCTCGCAAGCCTTGATAATGCCCTCTTGTCATTGTGAACAGTATCTTTTAATGTAGTTTCTACTTTAACTAATGCCTCTTGCAACTCTATGGTCTCAAAGGTAGTTAATTTGGCAATAAACTTCTCTTTGTTGAAGTTCACAGTGAGTGGAATGACCTCTTCAATCGCCTGAACTTTTTTCTTATAAATTGGTGTCAAAGACCCCAAAATCTTTGCGATCACCTCTTTTTCAGTGTATGTGCTTCCAGAGTTTTTAATTCCTATAACAACCTCAGTTATCCTCTACACATATGCTCTAACATTCTCATCATCTTTCATCCTCAGGTTCTCCATCTTCGCTTTCCAATTCTGCAACTTTGCCCTCTTAGTGTACTTGTCTCCTTCATACAAAGCTTCTAACCTTGTCCAGATCCTGTGTGTTGAATCTGTAATACCCTAAAATTGGCACCTAATAAATTCAATTAATTTTGGTGCATTATCTTCAATTTTACATCTCCAAAGTCCTAGTTTCCTAGGAAATTTTCTCTCTCCTACCTAACTTAATTTGACTTGATGTCAATTGCAAAGACCATAAATTGCATTAATTAAATATTAAAATTAATTCCTAAAGTCCTTGAATTTAATTAGCTAAATTACCCCTATGATAATTTAATTTAATCCTAAAGTCTTAAGTGCTTAGAATTAAATTAAATCCACCCCATTTGGCTAATTACCCATAAAAAGGAATTAATAATTGCTTGATATTTGAATGGACACACCTTTTTGAATTAATAATTCAAGATATTCCAAAGGCCACCTGTGTGGCATTTTCCATTCTTTTTATTAAGTAATTCTTGCATTTTTGTCTCAAATGGAAATGAAGGGTCCGGAGTTTCAAATCAAGAAACTCTTCATTCCTCTTCTGGCTTTTCTATTTAATGGACCTCTTTTTCTCATTCAAAGGGGCAATTTTTGAGAGCATCCAAACTATAGGCTTTTTTAGTCTCATTTATTTCATTATTTCCAAAGCTTTTATTGCATCAATTAGATTAATATCTCATTATTAGTATAATCTTGCATCTCATCTTAGATTAAATTTGCTTAATTATTCTTAGACTAATATCATATTTGTTTCAAGCTCTTAGATTAAATTGCATTTCATCTTTACTTTCAAGTTTTTTTAGATTAATTGCATCTCATTCTAACTTGATTTCATCAAATTGCCCATCTTTTCATATTTTCAAATCCTCCATTGTAGAGATGGTCTTATGGTTGTTGGCTCTCCAATTTGAGAGTAATTAAACACCCCACCTACATAGGAGGCAACAAGTCACTTCACAATGAATTTCAGATTGAGTAATTCATACTCTCTCTTGTAATTCAATCATGTGAGTAATGACAATGTTGTGTTTGTGCCTGATTTAGAGGTCCACATTCAGACACACACATTTTGGCACCCACCATGGGGCAAAAAATCTGATTTCTGGCCTCATTCTCATCTTTTTTTGATAAAAATTCATGCTCTGTCATGCGTCCGTACTGCCTGTGTACGAATCTTCACGTGAGAATCTAGAGCATCCCACGTGAGATTTTTCTCCTTGTAGCACTTCCTCGTGCGAGAGTGTGCGGCCTCACGCGGTAGCCTATGTTTCCTCACGTGCCATGGAGTACTTCCTCACGCGAGATTCCAGGACAGTGACCAAAATTTTCTTTCTTTTTGTCTTTCTATTTCGGATTTCTAACGGTTTTATGTTTGTTGTTGCTTAGTATTTTCTGTCATTTTCATAGCATAAAATTTTTTTGCAGAATGTTTGACCAAGAACTAAAACATGCTAATGGTTTGATTGCAGGCTGATAGTCAAAGATTGCTAAAAATGTTGTGTTTGTTTCCTTCTTTGATTCACATAGTCTAAATAGGGCTCTATTAAAATTTCTTGAGGATTTTGATAGTGAGTAGGGACTTTGGCTCTTCATTACATGGAGGTGATGACCATGAATGAACCTAAAATCCTAATGATCTTACTAATATGACAAATTCTTGGGGAGGCAGAGAAAGGTAGTGAATCTTTACGCTTCTATTAGCCAGGGGATTATGCTCTTCTCTCTTTGAGAGAAACAGAAACCCAAAAGCTTGTAGTTGTGGTGGAGTGAAGCTAACTCAGTGATGAATCTTCTTGATGTGTTTGGGTGAGGAAACGATATAGAGAAGTATGCTCTTCTCCCTTTGGGAGAACCAGAAAATCTGACCCCCGAATCTAAACCAAGTCCAGTGTCACCTTTAGAGGGCCTGCCGGTATTGAACCTCTAGGAACGACCCAAGTGAGTATGCACTTATCGCCAGTGATTCCACCTCACTCTGATAAAGAATGTTTTGTTGATTCTAAAGACTCAAAATCCATGTTAGCTTCCTTCTCAAGACTTTGACTATCATCTTGAGAAGGCTTCATCTGAACTGCACTAAGCGGCACCGCTCCTAGCCCTAATTGCGGGGGTGTATGACTTTCGGGTGTTGGTGTGGTTGCGAGGCCTCAACCTTGTATCGGGGGCACTGAAGGTTAGCATGAATGGAATCCTACTAAGAACTTTTCATAGCTAGTGGCCTACCTAGTTCACCTCCGAAAGGAGTCATAATCTTTTCATAGGGAGGGGGAAGAATCCCTCTCATAGATTCCCATCATAGGCATACACTTGGACGTTTGGAGGTAGTTGCGACACTAGCCCTTGCTACAAGGGTAACCTTTGAACATACACTATTGAGTCCATGGAAACACCAAAAACACAAGCACCCTCTAGGGGGTGACACTACTATGTGAGGTGCACATATGCATTCAAGCAATGGGGCAAAGGTTTTGGATTCTCACCATTTTTTTGTAGGACTAAGCTATGTGTTTGTTATCGAGTCTTAAACATTGTCCAATCATTATCAAACAAAGACTCCTCTGATGCTATCAAGTTCCTTTGTCCTTGATAGGTCTGTTAACGACTACTTCTTGTTTCACAACTGCTTGATTTAAACCTTTGTGTCTTTAAACAAATGCTTGAAATCCTAAAATGAGATTGTTGATTAAACTGCTCTTCAAACCTGTCAGGAAACTGGATTTTCTGTCAGACATCAGTTCAGGTTGTACCTCAAAATTCAACTTTAACCTCAAAAACTATGTCAGATTATCAGATTTTGCACTTTTCCCGTGCGAGGTTTCACACTTCAAAGCACTTTCTCGCATGAGACTTTGTTTTCTTGTGCAAAGTCTAGTGTTCTCTTGCACGGCCTGGTACTTTCTCACGTAAGACTGTAGCCCAGTTTGCAAAAATAGAGACCTATTTTCCATTGACTATTTGACTTTTTATCTAATCTGCTTTTTGTTTGAGGTCTATTTTTCTACTTTCCTATCGTTCACTATCAGAAATTGGTTGTTTTGAGTTAGGAATCAATCGATCTTCACTTTGACTCATGTCATCTCTTGTTGGTTTACCTTATCTCTTTATGCCTTTTGTATCTTGTGTTGTGATAGTCTTATCTCGGTTGTTCTAGCCACCTCTTTTGATGATTCATACCAGATCTAGCTCACATCTTGGCTATTCTAGCCTTCTTTATCTCCTTTGCATTGTATTTTTTAGAGACTGAGTCTAGCTTTGTCCTGAATCCTCTCTCGTTTCATCTTTGTCTATGACTGTCATGACTAGAAGTGGTAAGACATATCCTATTCAGAATCCTGATCAAGGTAGAAGTGAACCTCCTAATCAAGAGATAGATCCTCCTGAATCCATTGTGAAATCTAAACTTTGTGAGACATCCTCATTTTCCTCATTGAGCACTTTGAAAAGTAGTACGTCTCAACCATCACCTCCGATGTTTCAAGAGTGCTTCAACCCATTGTTTGAAGCTCAACCTAGTTTTTCATTTCAAGACCAAGATAACTCATACTTCCAAGATGAATCATTATTCCACAACTTTGGAAGATCTCTTAAATAGACTAGTCCTATTATTGTGCCAATTAATGCTACTGAGAATAGTCCTATCATTGAACCTAATGGTACTGTTGAAGATATTTTTCCACCAGAATTTGTTAAATCTTTTGATCTTATTCATTCACTAAAGGTTACCTTGGCTGCACCTTTTCGATCTCGTTCACATCACTTTGTCAAGTCTCTAGATACTGTGCAAGTCTATGACATGATGGCAGATTCATTTGATTTCCAACCGGTTAAGTATTGTCAAAACTCTAATCAATCTCAAAATAATCAATATCATGGTCAATCTTCTAATGAACCATGTCATGCTCCGCCTTAGAATGAGAAACCTCATGGTCAATCTCAACATAACCAAAATTCATTCCACAATGATGATCAATCTCGAAGCAAACCTCAAGGTGGTCAACAACCTGCCTACTTCTATCGTCCTCCTCCATTTGATCAAAACCAGGATGATCAGCAAGAAGATCAGGCTCAGAGTATTTATGAGATCCTTGGGACTGAATCTGAAGTGATAACCCAACAAGATATAGATGCTGCCAAAACTAATAAAGGTCTCATTAAGATGATGGAGATTCTTCTCTTACAGGATAAAGAAAAGTACTTCCTTGAGCTAGCTAAACAAGGGGCCAAGTTACCCCAAGACTATCAAGTTGAAACACTCGTAGCTAAGGAAGAAGAAACTAAGACCACAAAGTTGCAAAAGATGGTCTGAGAAATGCAAGATCAGATTAGTCAACTTGCGAGGAATAGAGGTCACCCCCCTCAACAATTTATGATAGAGAGTATTTGTCCTTTCCCTTTTGACAGAAGCATTCATATGCCACCTTTTCCTAGAGGTGTGGAACTCCCTAAATATGACAAATACTTGGGTACAACCGATCCCCAAGATCACTTAAGGGAGTTTGGTGCATTTTCTATGGAATTCATGCATGATCAGACATATCTTATGTGCTTGTTCCCTTGAAGTTTGGGCGGACCTGCTATGGAATGGTTCTCTAGATTGCCTATTGGTATTAAAACTTTTGATGAAATGGCTAATCTTTTTCTCTAGCACTACTCACATAACATTCAACACCTGGTCAACATCTGATATTTCTACAACTTAAAATAGCGACAAGGAGAACCCTTCCTAACTTTTCTCTAGAGGTGGAGACAATTGTGTACGAAGTGTCCTCATAAACTACCAGAGTCTGAAAGACTCAATATTTTCTTGGACAATCTTGTCCCCAATTTTGGATACCAAGTGCAATTGCAAGGTCCTCTTACTTTTGATAGCATGATCAGACAAGCAGTGCAAATAGAGGCCTTCATGATCAAGAAGGGAGAACTAACTTTGAATAAGGACAATAAACAAGGATTCTCCACAAACAAGGATAAAGGAAAGACTGTCAATAAGAACCAAGATGTGGTAAATGATGGAGTGGTGGATAATTTTACTACGAAGCCTTCAAAGCCTATTTTTAATCTTACTTCCAGTATACAAGTAGCTAAGGCTGTTGAAAAGACCACAACTGATAATCAGCAACCTTCGAGGTTTTCTAAGAACAAACCTTGGTCCAAATGACCCAAGCATGATTTCACCCCTTTGGGAGAGCCTCTTGATGTGGTCTACAAGACTCTTATAAAAAATCAAGTTCTTACTCCTTTGGAAAAGTGTACTTATGACCCACAACCATGACCTTACTGGTGGAATGATAATGATTATTGTGACTATCATCAGAATATTGGTCATAAAACTTCTACTTGTCTCCAACTAAGGCATAAAGTGCAAGATCTCATTGATAATGGTGACATCATTGTAGATAACCATAATAAGAATTTGGACCACCAAGCTTTCAAGGATCCTTTTCCTCCTCATGAGAAGGGAGAGTCTTCAAACACTAAGAATACCAATGCTAAAGTCAATTACATGTACACTAATAATGACAATGTCATTGGTATGATCGAACCTATCGAGATGGAATATTGTGATATGATCACTTCTAAAGGGAGTGATGACGCTCCAAAATCTAAGACATCTTTTTTTTTGCATAGTTCTACATCTCGTTCATCCGAATCTGAACAATCCCAAGGTTGTGCTAATGTTGTCACTCGATCACGAGGAAGAGTTGTGTTGAAAGGTCCTGATGCTTCTACATCCACTCCTAAGCAAACAACAGATAAGAGACCTGATATTCCTACATCTGCTCCTAAGCAAAGCATGGATAAAACTATTGTTGGTCCTACCAACAAGAATACGAAAACTGTTCCTACAGCTAGCTCAGCTAATTATAGTATTTTAGACCAACTTTAGTGAACTAACACTCAAATTACCATTTTTGAATTACTGAAGATCTCGCCTGCTCACAAGAAGATTTTGGACAAGGCCCTTGCTGAGGCAAACATTCCCAAGGATCTTGATCTCAACCAGTTCCAATCTATGGTGGGTCATTTGACTTCGCCTCATTATCTATATTTTTCTGAAGAAGATGACCATTCTTTGAGTCACCCGCATAATGCTCCCCTGCATATAGAGGTCATGATAGGTCCTAAGCATGTCCACTGAGTGCTCATAGATAACGGTGTTGGCCTTAATATTCATTCTGCTAAACTACTCACTCAGCTAGGATATGATGAGAATTGCATAGATCCTCGCAAAAAGATTACCATAAAAGCTTATGATGAGGAAGAACACAAGTCCCAGGGCTTAGTCATGCTACCTATCTACGTAGGTCCTGTTGAGAGAGATGTTACTTTCCAAGTGCTTGATATTCCTCTTGCCTACAACATCTTGTTGGGTAGGCCTTAGATTCCAGAGATGCAGGCTGTTCCATCCACATACCATCAATGCATTAAGTTCCCATTTCATGCAACGAAAGTCACTGTACCTACAAATACCAACTTCTCTTGCAATACTCTTACGCAAACTACAGATAGTTTTGTTCCAGCAAATAGGGAATCCACTAAGTTTTATGATGCTAAGCTGAAAGAGATGGAAAAAACTTTGAGACTTGAGGATACAAGCATGGGAGAATACCGAATGGAACCTGTGCTATCTCTTGCTGCTCTACCTTTGTCTCCAAATTCTTATGGGAGACCTTCTAAAGACAACAAAGTTCCTAATGCTCCTCCTCAAACAGTTTATGATGGCACCTTTGTGAGGGCCTCTATACCTTTAGAAGATGAGGATGAAGAGAGAGCTATCAGAGCTTGGATCTGCAAAGGAAAAGAGATAGCTAAAACAACCACTCCATATTTGGAGCAAGAACCATACAGTGAAGCTTTCAAGATCATGAAGCGCTTTAATTATAAGGGGAGTGGTCCCATAGGAAAAAATGATAATGGCTTGCTAAAACCTATTGAAGCTACAGGCCACTGCACAAAAGATACTAGTGGCTTAGGCTTTAAGAAGACTCCCTTTCATTTGGGGACCAAGAAATTTATGTCAGCTCCTGAGCTTGATCCTAAGCCTGAACTTGAACCTGAACAAGAAATTGAAGATACCACTCCAAAAGTGAATCCAGAGAACAGCTTTGATGAGGATACATTTCCATATCCTATCCCTCTGGATCTTGTGGCACTCCTTGCTGAACCTGATGAGCCTATCATACCTGTTCATATGGTAGAGTCTGATACTGATACTTGTTTTGAAGCTGATTCTGATAAAACCTCTTCAGTGCATCAAGTTACATATGAGGAATGGAAAGCAGCACTAAATGGCGATCTTGATTTTCAAGGTGAATGATAAAGGCCACCTCATTTTCAAAAGTACTATGAACAAGAACAACTTTAGCAAGCTATCAATGCCACAAGGGATAATAATGAGACCGATGATGCTACTAATGAAATTCCTACATCAAGTACAGACTCACATGAATATGAGTTTGACTCTTTGTCTGATGCCACTTATGATGTAGACATAGATACTGTTCACATGTATGAAAGACTCCTCGAAGTAGGTGAAGGGTCTAGCACTAGGCCGCATGAATTAGACATCACTAATGTTAACATGTCCTCTACCTCTAATGTAAGGTCTTATAGGGATTCGAATGTTCCTTTGGATGAGATCACTTTAGGCCTTGACTTTCTCATTAGCACTTTTGAGGGTTATACTATGAACACAATTGAACCAGTCACTACTTCCCTTTCACTCCATCGTCCTGATCTGATAAATTGAAACTCCCCTCTTGAATCCAATGAAGTCCTAACATTCCAGACTGATTATGATCTAGCCTGTTACCTCCACACAATTAAGCCTATGATGTCCTCCACCAGTGAGAGTAGTGTCAGCATGATAGAGGCGGATATCAAGTATCTCAGTCAAAAAATTAAAAGAAGAAAAAATAGATGCTCTGATGGTGAAAACCACTTTGTGGCAGTATTAGAGCCAAAAATAGTAAAAATAAAAGACGTATCCATGGGTGAAAACCTCTTTGAGTTGTCCAAGGATGAGATACTTGATGCTCTTCTAAGCCACTTCCAAGAGAGGTCATCAGTATTGATTGAGCCAACACAGCCAGTCAATTTGGGTACAAAAACTACTTCACAGATCATTCACCTAGCACAATCATTGTCTGCTGAGGAAAAAGAAGAGTTCACAAGATTCTTTTAGAGAAAGAAAATAAAATTTGCATGGACCTATTCTGACATGCCTGGACTAGATCCCAATCTAATCATGCATCATTTGTCCATTGCACCAAGTATCAAACCTATTAAACAGAAGCTGCGAAAAATGCATCGACACATAGCACTTTTGGTTAAAGCAGAGCTGGAAAAGCTTCTTAAGGGTAGCTTCATAAGAACTATTGATTATGAAGAATGGATTTCAAACATTTTTCCAATCACTAAACATGATAAATCCATTTGTGTGTGTACGGATTTCAGAGATTTGAATAAGGCGTGTCCAAAAGATGACTTCCCACTGCCTAATATTGATATGATAGTTGACATGACAATAGGATATGAGATGTATTCCTTGATGGATGGCTTTTCTAGCTATAATCAAATCAAAATTGTGCCAGAAGATAGAGAAAAGACTACTTCTACATGTGCCTAGGGCACATTTTGCTGGAATGTCATGCCTTTTGGGCTTAAGAATGCAGGAGCAACATACCAGAGAGCTGTTACTACTATCTTCCATGATATGATGCATAAAATAATGGAGGATTATGTAGATAATACTTTAGCCAAAAGCATGTGAAGAACTCAACTCATAGAATTAGGTCCCATCCTTGACCATATGGAACAATTCAGTCTCAGGCTTAATCCCAAGAAATGTGCTTTTGGTGTTACTTCTGGGAAACTCTTGGGTTATATCATTTCAGCTAAAGGCATAGAAGTTGATCCTGAAAAGGTACAAGCTATTATGGACATGCCTCCACCCAAGAATATCAGTCAAATGAGAGGACTACAAGGAACGCTACAATCTATCAGGCATTTTATTTCACAGTTGGCTGACAAGTCACAACCATTCACTAAGACTTTGCATAAGAATGTGACTTATGAATGGAATGAGGAATGCGACAAGGGGCTTACTCAAATAAAATAGTATCTTGCTAATCCACCTATACTAATGCCTCATATTCATGGGAAGTTTATTATCCTATACATCTCAGCAACCAACACATCTTTGGGTGCTCTCTTAGCTCAAGAAGATCAGAACAATAAAGAAAGGGCCATATACTATATCAGCAAAACATTGGTTTCTTATGAAATGAATTACTCTGTCATTGAGAAGGCTTATTTAGCAATGGTGTTCACTTCTCAAAAATTGTGGCATTATATGCTAGCTCATACCATGAGGCTTATTGCAAAGATTGACCCACTGAAATACTTGCTGAGCAAGGCTGCCCTCATGGGTAGATTAGCAAAATGGGTAATGATACTTAGTGAATTTGACATTGAGTATGTGGAAACAAAAGCCATTAAGGGACAAGCAATTGCTAATCAGTTGGCAGAGGTTCCTTTAAAAGATTATCAACCTTTGAGTATTGAGTTTCCAGATGAATCCATCATGCTTCTCACACACCAATCTTGGAGCATGTTCTTTGACGGATCATTTACTCAGCAAGGATCCGGTGCAGGCATTTTGTTTGTTACACATCAAAGATACTCATTGCCAAAGGCATATAAAATGTTGTTTCCCTGCACAAACAACATAGCTAAATATGAAGCTCTTATTAATGGAATAAAGATAGCCCTTGAATGGCATGTTGATGAGCTCAAGGTCTTTGGGGATTCTTAGTTAATCATTAATCAAGTCAATGATGTATACCAAACAAAAGATGACAAGCTAATACCTTACAAAAGAATGGTAGATGATCTCAAGCAATACTTTGCACATATTTCTTTCCAACAGGTTCCAAGGATAGACAATAAAGAAGCTGATGCTATGGCCACTCTAGCCTCAATGTTACAAATGCCGAAAAATGATTTTAGACATGAGTTCCTGGTGGAGACATTACACTACCCTGCTTATGATAATCCTGAATCCAGGATGATTTGTTTAGTCATTGGACATGATTCATCCCGCTACCACCATATATTTTCCTACCTTCGTGACTAGATCATTCCTGACACTTATACCTAGAATGAGAAGCATCACCTCATTTGTACGACTTCATGGTATGTTCTCATAGCAAATGACTTGTATAGATGAGGTTTAGATGGTACTCTTCTTAGGTGCTTAGAACCCGATGAGTCCAAACATGCGTTGGCTGAGGTACACGAAGGTATTTGTGGGTCTCATTCTAGTGGTCTGACGTTAGCCCAAAAACTTATTAGAGCTGGCTATTACTGGCCAGACATGGAAAAAGAAGTTGTTCAATATGCTAAGACTTGCAAGCAATGCCAATTTCATGGGAACCTGATTCATGCTCCTGCTCATGAACTTAGTCCTCTCATCATTTTCTGGCTATTCCAGCAATGGGCCTTTGACTTGGTCAGTCAAATACATCCTTCATCTTCAAGAGGGCACAAGTTCATCATCACAGCTATTGATTACTTTACCAAGTGGGTTGAGGCAGTGCCTCTCACTGTAGCTGACGGCAAGACCATTTCTATATTTATATTGAACTATATCATTTGCAGATATGGCATACCCTCATCTATTATCACTGACAATGGGGGACAATTCAAAAATAAGGACCTAACAGACTTATGCACTAAATTCAAAATTATTCAACATTGGTCATCTATCTATTATCCTTAGGGTAATGGACAAGCAGAGGCTTCTAATAAGATAATTCTGAAAATCTTGCACCAAACAGTTCATAAATCTGGTAGAGATTGGCATCTCCAGATCAATCCGACCTTGTGGGCCTACAGGAAAAGTATCCAAACACCAACAGGAGCCACTCCTTTCACCCTAGTTTATGGATAAGAGGTAGTATTACCTATTGAGGTCGAGATTCTAACATTGCGAATCTCTCTGAGGGGCCTCAACACTGATGAAGATAATAGAATATCCCAGCTTCAAGAGCTTGAGTTACTTGATGAATGCTGGAAGGTGGCGTTCGATCATCTCCGACTATATCAAAAGAGAATGTCAAAAGCCTATAATAAGAAAGTTAGACAAAGAGAATTCCAAGTGTGTGATCTCGTCCTAAGAGAGAACCCCAAAAATCAGCAGCAGCGGGCCCAGAAAGGAAAATTTGAACCAAACTGGCTTGGTCCGTATGTCATTACTGCAGCATTTGGGTCTGGCGCTTATCGACTCTCCACCACTAAAGGAGAACAGCTCAAAGAGCCTATCAACGCTCTTCACTTGAAGAAGTTCTACAGCTGAGACATTGCTTGTATGCTCATGTACATACTTATTGGTCCTAAAAAAATCTTTAAAATTGATATATTGCAAAAATCCTAAAAATTGCAAAATGTCTTGAAAAAATGATCATCTTAGTGAAAACCTGGTAAATAGGTGCTTTGATGTATCTATTATCTTGGTGAAAACCTGGTAAATAGGCACCTTGATAATAATATAAAAATTTTGAAAATTGAAAAAATACAAAAAAAATCAAAAGATCAAAAATACAAAAAAAATGAAATATTCAAAAAATACAAAAAAAAAAGAAAAAAAAAAGAGAAAAGAATAAAAAAATTGAAAAAGAAGAAAATGTGCCTTTGATGAAAACCTGGTAAACAGGCGTCATGGTAGCAAAAATAGAATCTTTGCCAAGATGGTGAAAACCTAGTAAATAGGCACCTCTTGTTTCCTGAGGTTACATCTCATCTCAGCGTCACTTGGCTCTTAGTTTCCCGATTTAGTCTCTTTACTTTCCTGCTTTAGTTGGTTTCTTGCTTTTAGTTCATTTCCTACTTTAGTTTGCCTGCTCATGCACTTGCCTTCAGTTGTCTTCATGGTTTTCCTTGACTCTTCATGGATTGGAACTGGTTCACACTTGGGGGCATCTTCCTGGTCTAGGGGGCATTGTCTTATCACTGTCGAAAGTTTTGTTCATGCATCAGTCACCAATGGTTCTCGCTACGTCTGCCTCCTGATGCCTAGCCACTTTTGAGATTTCTCTCCTTGAGGATCTCTCACATATCGGTCGCTAGTGGTTCTCACTGTGCCTGCCTGCTGATACCTAGCTTTCATTCAAACCTCTCTCTTTTGGGATCTCTTCCTTACATCAGTCACCAGTGGTCCTCACTACATCTACCTGCTAATGTTTTTCTCATGTTTTATTCTCTTTCGAGAATCTTCCTTGTATCGGTCACCAGTGGTTCTCACTGTGTTCGCCTGCCCTTACTTGGTTCACACTTCGATATCTTCTTGAGACTTTGTTTCTCATGATGGTCACCAGTGGTTCTCACTGCGTCTGCCTGCTATCGCTATCCTGTCGAGATTTTGAATGTTGTTTTCTTTTGATTTGACTTCAATCCGCTCGAAAACAAATTGAAACTGAAACTGAAAACTAATTTTGTGTTCCTTTGAAGCATGATGAGCTTTTCCTTTTCTTGTTTGTTTGTTTTCTTTATCATTTCTCCTCGAGTGAATCTAAGACATCTTTCTTAATTGAGAAATGCGAAGACTGGGGGCATGATGTTTTCTTTGCTTTCTACTTGTTGGTTTAGTTCCAATGATCCAAAGAATCTATCTAAGAGGGGTGTCCATCTGTAAGAGCCTTCATCTTGCATTGGATGGCCATGTGTACCTCAACTCCTTTTATATGGACACTTTGGTGAGGTTGGTTCTTCTCCTTGTCTATTTTGAGTGACTTCTTTCTGCTACAAGTGAAATTGCTAACGCTCGTCCTCCTAAGTGAACGTAAGGGTCACTGTGAGCACTCTTTGGCAAAAGAAGGAACTCTCACGTGTCTGGTGTGTTTGTTCACAAGCAACATTCATATCATTCTACAAAATGTTCTTTGCTGCTTATTTTAACTTGCTAAATCAAAAGGAATAGGTGTTCAGGTCATTTTGGCTTCTTGTGCCTTAATGCTTACACCTCATTCTGACAAATCTAAGACTTATGTCATATTCATATTCTCATAATTGCAATATTAGTGAGGATTGTATGACATCTTGTGATCATCCCGTGCTTAAATGAACTTGATGATAAATATGGTGAGTCCAACAACCAAGTCCTAGGGCTTGCATTCTCATTTTAGGCTTGCATTTTGCTTAGGCTTGCATTTTTTCATTCTAGGCTCGCATTTGAGACAGTGTCTTGGTGCTCTCTTGATTGCTTTCTTTTGGATCTATTCATCAAAGGTTCTCATCTTTTGTCCTAGTTTCATCATGATTGCACAAGTTTTCGAGATCGAAATCAAAATTTGACATCTCTAGATAGCTCAAAATTGTGTTTTAAATTTTGGGACCCTTTGGGATCAGACGCTTGTGCTGTCAGCTTTCTGGTGTCATCTTCCTACCAGACCCTCATCTTTGCATCATGTTCTCAAGATCTTTTCTCTTTTCATCAAAGTCAACTTAAGTCAACTCTAGTCAACCATGGTCAACCTTGGTCAAATTTGGTCAACAGGACCTCTGCTTTGCTCTGATTTTCTTTTGCAGCTTCTCAAATCTAATCTAATTGCTTTTTCTCTGCAACCTCTTGTTGTAAATCATCTCTCTTATGTCATCTTTCAATTTCGCTCCCGAGGGGGTAGTATGATTGCATCATTTTGAATCTTGTCAAATCAATTCTTGAATTAGTCTGATCTGAATCTCCAGTTCTCATTGTTAGGGGCATCTCGATGCCTCGCATCTTGCTATCTGGTCATCTATCTTTTAGGTATCTAAGCAATCTAACTTGGATCCTTGAGAATCAAGCTTCGTTCTAGAGATGGTTCTCAAAATCTTTTAGGTATTGGGGCAATCTAACCCTAATTCCTGGGAGTCAAGCTTTGTTCTGGAGATGGCTCTCAAAATCTCTCTTAGACCGTTATCTGGGAAATCTAACCCGAGTCTCGAAGGGCTAAGCTTCATATTGGGGCAATCTAACCCTGATTCTGGAGACAGTCCTAAGTTTGCATCTAAATCTCAATTGGTATTGGGGCAACCTAACCCTGATTCCAATTCTCTCAAGACCGTTGTCTTCATAATTTAACTTAGACTTTGGAAAATTATGCTTTGATCTGTTCAGTGTCTTGGCAACCTAACCTAGACTTCTGAATCTTTTGTCATCTATCACTTCAGACTATTCTTTGAATCAACGTGCTGTCCGCACATCAATTCAAAGAGGGGCAAATGTAATACCCTAAAATTGGCACCTAATAAATTCGATTAATTTTGGTGCATTATCTTCAATTTTACAGCTCCAAAGTCCTAGTTTCCTAGGAAATTTTCTCTCTCCTACCTAACTTAATTTGACTTGATGTCAATTGCAAAGACCATAAATTGTATTAATTAAATATCAAAATTAATTCCTAAAGTCCTTGACTTTAATTAGCTAAATTACCCCTATGATAATTTAATTTAATCCTAAAGTCTTAAGTGCTTAGAATTAAATTAAATCCACCCCATTTGGCTAATTACCCATAAAAAGGAATTAATAATTGCTTGATATTCGAATGGACACACCTTTTTGAATTAATAATTCAAGATATTCCAAAGGCCACCTGTGTGGCATTTTCCATTCTTTTTATTAAGTAATTCTTGCATTTTTGTCTCAAATGGAAATGAAGGGTCCGGAGTTTCAAATCAAGAAACTCTTCATTCCTCTTCTAGCTTTTCTATTTAATGGACCTCTTTTTCTCATTCAAAGGGGCAATTTTTGAGAGTATCCAAACTATAGGCTTTTTTAGTCTCATTTATTTCATTGTTTCCAAATCTTTTATTGCATCAATTAGATTAATATCTCATTATTAGTATAATCTTGCATCTCATCTTAGATTAAATTTTCTTAATTGTTCTTATACTAATATCATATTTGTTTCAAGCTCTTAGATTAAATTGCATTTCATCTTTACTTTCAAGTTTTTTTAGATTAATTGCATCTCATTCTAGCTTGATTTCATCAAATTGCCCATCTTTTCATATTTTCAAATCCTCCATTGTAGAGATGGTCTTATGGTTGTTGGCTCTCCAATCTGAGAGTAATTAAACACCCCACCTACATAGGAGGCAACAAGTCACTTCACAATGAATTTCAGATTGAGTCATTCATACTCTCTCTTGTAATTCAATCATGTGAGTAATGACAATGTTGTGTTTGTGCCTGATTTAGAGGTCCACATTCAGACACACACATAATCAAGTTATTTAACCTCTTTGAATTATGCTTTTGAAATTACATTGATCAATGCTTCCCTTGCAACCATGTTGCAATGAAACAATTTATTCTCATCTTCAGTAGCATCAGTTATCTCACATTCTACCTTGATCTCTTCATCCTTCTTGATAATCATCTAGTAAACAATTCCCATTAACATTACATGAGTCCCCATCTTGTTTTTCCAATTGTCAAAATTTTCAATATCAAACTTAGGGCTCTCCTTCCTATAGAAATTCATCTTAGGATCTCATCAAGCGGTTGAACTTTCTATATGAGGACCAAAGGCTCTGATACCAATTGTTAGCAATAATAATGCACCAACACAACTGAGGGGGGTGAATTAGTTGTGTGTCAAATCTTTAAACTTTAATTCCTTTTAATATGATTACTTTAAACAAACCAAAATAGTAATATAATTAACCACAATAACACCACAAAATCAAAACACCATAACACAAATATTTGATGTCAAGGAAAACCTTGTTAAGGGAAAAACCTCGGTGGGGATGGAACCCACTAATGATGCACTAAAATATTATGTCTCTTTTAGGAGACATATCCCTTTTAGGAGCTGATTATTACATTCAATAAAAGTCCTTGTTAAAGGAAAGACCCTATTAGGAGTCTTTCCAACCCTATTAGGAGTTGATTACAAAGATAGGCTCACTTCCTGAGCACACTACCCAAAGTGAAGATTAAATCCACCTTCTGAATGTTAAACCCACCTTCTGGATCCATTATCCAAATAAATCTATAAGGGTATATAGTAAAAGTAATGAACTGACTTATAGAAACTATCTTTTCCTATAGAATTCCAATGAAGTTCTCAATGAATGATCTCTGCTCTACATCTAGTAGACCTTTCTAAAACAAGTTTGCAACCTCTTAAAACATTCAACACTCAAGGAATGACTTTCCTTTATAGAAGTTACAACAAGCAATTAGGTCAACCTGTAAGGACTTCCCCAATGCACAAATTAATATATAGACCCTTGCTAAGATACACATGGCATCTTAAACAAGCATACAACAAATACAAATCATCAAATGCATGCCAATATCCCTAATCCATGCTAGAAACCTTCTAAACCAATATCTCCTCTAGTCAGCCCCAAATAGGTCTTCTCAAGATCACACACCACATCTGACGTCACCACTATCCCAGTGACCCAAGAATCTCATATAATGTTCTCCCATGTTTCTTCTTTCAAGCTTCAATCTCTCATACCACAATCCATACTTGCATCCAAGTTATCTTGAAAACTCAGAGCCCATCTTTGTCATAATTCTCTACCACTTCATTGTAACTAGTTTCCACCAAAACATCCATAACTCATGCAAACAAATAGATAATAATATGTGACCTTAGAAATAAGGTCTACACATATCATGCTTCACAAGTATAAGCTTGCATACCCTAAAACATCTTATATTACCTGTACCACCCTTTTTAGACCTCCATGTTTCTATGATAATCAGCTTGTCTGAGACTCTTGATGAAACCAACTGAAACATATGTTGTCATCAATGAAAAGACATGAATTTAAACACCTCAAATATCAACAATTCTAATAGATTGTTAAAGATATGATTCCTCATGATTGTAAATGATTGTACGAGCTGGACTGTGGGGCATTTTCTAGTGATTTTTCATGTTTAGAACTTGAAGATGGAGGAGGAATGGATACAACATGATCACATAGGAAGAAGATATTTTTTATGAATGAGATAATGACTAGTTTCATTGACACAAGGTCTATTTTTACACCAATGACACTAGCCCTTTTCAAGGATAGTGGGTAATATCAAGAAAATAATCTACTATGGTTGAACAATTTGATTAGGCTCCACATAAAGGGGCTTATTTTGTTATTTTTTTTGCAATTAGTGGATATAGGCTATGGATAATTTAATCACATTGGATCATTACATATATAGTTGATTAAAATATTTCCATGGTTTACCTTCATGTCAACAAAAACTATTTTGATGACACCCCTTATCAAAGTTGCAATTACTGGTTCACAAGATGTTATAAAGGTTTTATTTGAAGTTTTGTAAACATAAACCTAACCATCCATCTAGATTACATTATTTTTGGTGAAAATGTAATATTTTCTTTGAAGAAAAGTATTAGATATAAACCAAATCAACCACTTTAACCCATAAACACAAAGTATTTGCAAACATTTTAAGGAATAGTATGTGATCCAGAGGAACCATGATCAACTTAGAATCTAGAAATAGTCTCATAATATACCCAAAGGTCCAAGATCTAAAGATGAATAGAATGAAAATGATGTGATAAAATGCCTCTCTACATATATGTCAAAGAATATGATAACTCCAACTTTGAATATCCATAAAAATGAAGAAAATATTACAAGAAGCTCAAGTATTATTTCACATCATTGGAGATTAAAGGGTCAATAGAAAAGGGGAGCTTAGACTATAGAATTAAAGAGTTGATTGTTCAAGAACAAATATAAATATTATAAGGTCAATAGTGCATTCTTATATCCTAGAATGAGTATCAACACTAATTGTGTAAATTTCTCATGGAGATAATAAAGTAGTGATTAAGGAGATGCTTTGGATATAGAACTTTCTTTCACATCAATTTTTTAATGAAGGTAGAAACACAAAAAATTATGAAGATCATATATCACTATTAACAAAAATTAGGTTGGTTGACAAATGACTTATAAATTGATGTAAAAATGTTTATAAAAGCAGAAAAGGCAACATGAATTCTTTTCAATTGAAAGCTTGCTAAATGCTAATTAGGTTCCATTAAAGGAAATGGATGTTTAATAGATGCATTGCAATAAGTTGAAATATGTTAAGGTAACTTGTGGATCAACAGAAGACATAGAGATCACCTTTGAAAAACCAATATTTTGGCTTTATTTTGAATTTATAAATAGTAAATTATCTTTTTGTAAAAGTGATTTATATTACTTATTGTAATTGAAAGTTAGCTTTAGGGCTTTATCATTATGAAGGTTAGGATTTTGTAAAGTTACAGTTGGTAGTAAAATCATGAATAAGTTTCATGCTCTAACTTTGTTGGTTACTAACCTTAAATTAGTTAGTTATCAAAGGAGCCTATAAATACAGGGAAATTTTTAATGTCGGGAGACTCTTACAAAGGGGGAAATTCTACAGGATTGTGTAGAGGGGATTTTTGAGAACTTTATGTTCATACTTTGTAATTGAGGGTTTTTCAGCTTGTGTATTTTCAAAAGGATGCCAATGAATGCATTTAATTTGTGTACCTTAAATGTGTTTCTCAGATATTATTATTGATTTCGCATATGTTAAATTGATAATCCCTTTATGTACTTATGTGATCTATTAGTCTTCGGTATTAATTAGATGTGTGAAAAATGAAGTATTTTCACACCTTGGTATCTTTGTTAGAAAGTGTTGAGGCTACTTGTTTCCTCATATGTGGAAATATGTTTCCTTTCTTTGATCATTTTGAATATCAAAATTAGTCTTATGTTTAACCCATTTTTGTAGTTTTTATCAATCATCATGCCTTACTTGGTATTCATATGTATGCTAGTAAAGTTCTTATTATCTTTTTCCTTTAGTTTTGAGTTGTGTCCTTTTTGTACTTTAATCATATGAGGGAGTTTTCACTCTCAAACATAGACGAAGATTGTCATTCAATTGTGATTTGATTGCAATCTCTAATTATTGGCAATGTTGTCACTACTTATAGGGAAAACAGGATTATTCTGAAGAAAGAATTTGTAGTCACAAATTTTTTTACCAACAAATTTTTGGCGACTCTATTGGGGATCAAAATACTAGTGTTTTTTTTCCTTGGCTATTTCAAGGTACATTCATTGGAATGAAATTTGGCAGGATCAATTTGAAGTTTTAATTTCATAGCAATGGTTTGGTACAAAGGAAAAGTGGAAAGAGTGATGATGAAGACTTTTCATATCAAAAGAATCAGGTTCCTAATGAGACCATAAAATTGGATTTCTTGAAGATATTTTATCAAGGTATACACCTTGTTCCAGAAAAGACTCATCCATATTTTCTTCAAACTTTGTGAAAGATCAAAGAAAAAGATGGAAAAGATAATCAATTCCTTTCTCATGATCAAGGGTCTTTATCCAAAATAATTTCTACATACAAAGACAAAGAAGATTTTGTTGAGAAGTATCATTCATGTGAATTAGTGATGGATAATGATGATGAGGAAAGCAGTCCATTTCTTATACTTGGTTCTTAATGAAAACAAACTCTTGATGATCCAAAACAAATTGAGTTCTTGAAAAAATTATATGACACTATGGAACTTTTTTCTGACTAGATGCATTCCTTATTGTTTAAGGAATTGCAAAAGATCAGAAAAAATGATAAAACAAAATTTGATTTTCTTTCTCATGATCATTTTTCCAAATTTGTGACATACAACAATGATGAAGAGAAAAGAGGTCCTTCTCCTACACTTTTTATTCAATAGAATCATACTCTTAGTTCTTCTAATCAAATTCAATTTTTCAAAGGCTTCTATGGGGATCTGAATCTTGCTCCTATCAAAGTGCATCCTTATTTGCTTCAAACATTGCAAGAAATTGAGAAAATGAATGAATTATTCTCTTGCTAACAAAATACCCTATAGTCAAAATTTTGGAAGGAATCCACCATAATTTTTATGCATGAAAAAATATGATTTTTTTATGATTGCTTAGGTATTTTATCAAGAAATGGTGTCTAAAGAAGAAGGTCACATTGATGCATCGGGACAACACTGTAAAAATTATAGTAACCAAGAAGAAAATTTTGATTAGCTTGAAGAAGAGAAATCAAATGGTTTCAAGATATGCATGAAGCCAAACATTGAAAGGAATGATGAAGAGATACATCAACATGAATCTCATATCGCTTTCACTCTATGTCATTGTCTCTAGGTTACTATCGATGATATATTTTGTGGAAGTTACATTCCTATCCATTTATCATTGATCACCAAGGAAGAAATACATATTAGTTCAATTGAAGGTATGAGACCACCTATTCCTCCTAATTAATATGTTGTCACTAGTTAATGATATTCCTCTATCAGTTATGTTAAAATAAAATCAAGTCTCCTATATGGAAGATAGCCATATGAATGTTAAGAAAAACATGAGTGAGGTAGTTTTGTATTTTATGTTAGAATAAATTTTTTGATCAAAGGGCCCTCAAATAATAGATCATGGTATTGAAAGTCACCTTGTCCATAAAATGATGGTAAAATGGATGAAATAAAATTTGTTTGTGGAGATGATACAATAGGAGGAACAGGTAATTCATGTGTGAGAAAGACCATTGAAAACCAATTTGAAGAGTTAGACAAGCATATTGTGAATATTGAAAGATCTAAAGATGTTAAGAAGAATGTCCAACTCCTACAATCTAATCTTTTAAAAGACTTGAGACCTAACAAAATGTGTTGTGATCAAGAAACTGAAAAAATGTGAAGATGGGGAATTTTATCATGATACTCATTTAAAGCACTCTTCTACACATGATTATCAATCCCTAAGTTGTACTCTTCATTTATGGACTTGTTGGAGCATACATGTACCAAGAAGGAGAAAGTTATTGTCACTTATGTTGATCAATACCCATTGCATTATCAAAAGGAAGCAGAGAAGGAAGTTCATCATATACATATACAAGTCATGCCTGATAAGGATGTATATTCACATCCAAACCGTTATTTGGAATGTCCACCTAAAATCATTACAATTGAAGAAGAATAGTGTCAACTATCAAAGGAGAATCAAGGGATCAATGATGACCGATCAAGAGAAATTCAAGTAGAACATAATTTATCTTATAATACTTTTTCTTGTATATCTAAGCTATCGAGTAAGATCCCTTCTTATTTTGGAGATCTTATCTATATTGATCCATTGATTAGAAATAATTACACAAGACATCTAGTTTCATATGCAAATCATCAAAGGGATATTAAAGCCTTTAAATTCTAATACATCAACTCATTCAAGAAGAAGTCATCAATGATATGCAATAGGAAATGAAGTTAATTCCAAATTCAAATGTTTTTTAGATATGTTTCCTTCCCCAAAGAAGTTGTGCATGCCATGAATCTTAGAATCAAAGTTCAAGGAGTGATATTACAATTGAGTGCATAGGTGCTCCTAGGTTGTCACCTATTATCTTGCCATGGCATTATTTTTCTCATGCAGACAATGGGTTTGCATAATTCATCTAAAGATTATAGGGGTAGGGGTCACCTACCATATACATATTTTAGGTAGATGTTGGAAAAATGGTCAGTGCTCCCCTCAAGATTCACGACATGGCTTAACTGCCTCATGTGTCTTCTATAAATCTAGTGGTTGTATCAGGCATTAACAGGTCGATCTTTTGGTGCAACGACAACCACTACTTGTAACAGATATTTTGTTGTGTTAGCCCCATTTTTTATTTGTAACCAATTTCTCCAATTAGTCCTGATGTTGTCCCCCCTTTTTTACTATATTACCCATTGATAACAAATTGATCTTTGTAGAGATCATGGGTTCATTCAATGTCCCTTACAATCCTCCTCCGTAATTAGAGCCATCTATTGCCTTGATTTTCAAACAAGCCAAAATTTTAAAAATTTGAGTCTTTTTCCCTTTTGTGCGTAAAAATGTATTAAAATTCCAACTTCCATGCCTTTTCAGCCCCAAACATTAACTTTTTCATGTTTGGAGTCTCAAACCTTAATTTTTCACACTCTAACTCCAAACTCTAACTTTCACATTTTTTTACCTCAAACCCCAACTTTCACATGAAAACTTTTTCAAAACATTAACTTTTACACTTTTCAAACCCCAAACTCTAACTTTTACGTATTTTGTCCTAAAATCTTAACTTCCGCATTGTAGGAATTCTAAACCTTAACTTTCTCATATTTTGAACTCCAAACTCTAACTTTTGCATTGTGAAGAGCCCTGACCCAAACTTTTACATCTTTTGTATTCACAATCCTAACTTTCCACAATCTTTTGTATTCACAATCCTTAACTTTTGGTTTTTGAAATCTCGTTTCAAGAAGCCCGTAACTACCTCTCAGCAACTTTCAAGAAGATATAGCTAGTAGGTGTAATTTTGAGTTCAACACTCATTGATGGCTATCACTCTGCTATAAGAAGTTAAAGAGTTTGCAAGAAGAACAGTTTGTTAATGAGCCAATTATTAGATTCCTTGATACTAAAATTCTTGTAGAGAATTTTGGTTTGGTTAAAAAGGCTTTACAAATTTTAGTTGACAAGTCATAAAGACACAACCCATGATCACTATCAATTATCTTGTTATAATGTGAAAAAGATGAATTCCTCAGAATAAAGCATGGATATCCATCATTGTATAATCAAAGTAGAACTACTTTCAATGTTCATAGTTGCAATTATTGCAGTTGACATGCTTGAAAATATAGAAGTATAGGCAAGGCACTTCAATAATCTCTCAAATCAACAACATCCCATGAAATGCAATGCGATGAGAGCCTTAGCACGGGTTGTACTGCTATGAATATTTAAGAGTCTGAGATGTTGCATTTTACTTATCTCACTTGGAATGCTTTCTTTTTAGCTGAGTGAAGTGATGGAGATTTGAAGGTAGGCAAACTACGGATGGGGAGCACAACCTAGAAATAAAGAAAGGCATGATTAATGTAATGATTTATGAATGCTTTTGTGTAGAGACTCACCTTGCCACAACCAAATGCCACATCAACAAAAATAATACAAATTAAGGAGTCGGTCAACAAGTCAAAGGTCAAATGTACAAGTCGACAAGATACAAATAGACTCCTTATAATATAGGAATAAAAGAAGTACATTTACGATGAAAACTATCAAAAAGATAAGGAATACCTCTTTGTCCAAGAAAAGTGGAATTTTGAACATATGTCAAATGTCTTAACACAATCATAATAAGAGATGTTACATCGACTCAATATATAAAGGTTCTGACCAACTTGTCTAAATAACAACTCAAAAATATATTGACCAACTATCGAATCAAAACAATGTAAGAAAAAGACTAGATTAAATATGCACTTCCATATTAATGACAAAGTAAACAACAAAATTACCAATACCACCAAGACAAGTACATAGGATCATAAGCACTATAAAGAAAGTCCTTCCTGAAAGAAGTTACAATCACCTGTTCACACAAATCATCAAGGGTGAGAATATTGTGGGAGTGCATTTCCACCCTACCACGAAGCAGTTATGCTTCCCTGGAATCTTTCCTCACATGAAAGATACCTAGCCCAGCTCGACGAAATCTAAACAAGAAAAACTGTTGGGAGTAATGGAATTGTGTGATACATATCATTTATCTACCTTATAATAACAATACAACCATATTATTGACATCCATGAAGCATATATCATATTTGTATTAGCAAATAATAATATTTATTAATTGCTACCATTCAATAGAGTTTGTTTCCATTTTAATGGATAACATAGTGATGATAACTGAAACAAGGACACCGTGATGTAATCACACCACTAAATCACCATATTTTTTTAAAGAAATTAAGAATAATCCAATCATGTAATGAACATCATAAAATGTCTATACTCATTAAGACGTGACAAGATGGAAGAAAAATGAGCATCTCATTATCAGGCATGTTCAATGCTTATTTAACATAACTAAATCCTACATGTTCTAGATTTTCTACACACACACACACACACACACACACACACAGATATATATATATATATATATATATATATATATATATATATATATATATATATATATATATATATATATATATATATATATATATATATATATATATATATATTGTTAGGGTAATAAAGTGTTTACTGATTAATTGAATCATATTGATTTAATTATTTAGTCACTTATTACCTTTTTCTACTTAAGCTAAACTTTAGACATATAATAATTAATTATTATTATGCAACCTAGGGTTTTACATTTTTAGGTTTTCTAATTTCCTTTTATAAAGATTGATCTCATAACACTTTGTAACCTTTTCTAACATTTCAATTATTGATTGCAACTTTTGTTTTTGCACATCAAGGATTTCTCCTCTCTCATGGATCCATATGTTCAGGCCTCCATAGCTATTTTCTTCTCTCTCTTTCTATGATAGGTGTTTGCGTGCAGGTGTTCTTGGGAGCTATGGGTTGTCTTTCATCAACTCTAATATGGTATCATAGCTTCAGATCTACTTTCCCCTGTCCTCTTCCTGAGAGATTCGGCCGTGTTCATCAGATCTGCATTTTCAAATAGGGTTTCTTGTCAGATCTAGGGGGGACCTATTTTCTGGTCAGCTTGGCTTCAAACAAACCTCACGCTTGCATTCAAAGCAACCAAGAACCCTAAGATCCATATAAAATTTGTTGAATTTGGACAAAGTTGGAATCTGTGAGAAAAAAATTTTGCAATCGGCCCCGGCATGGATCCCGAGGCCATCACTATTTTTGGAGCACTTCTGGTCCAAACAGACCTCATGGTTGTGTTTGAAAGGCCCGAGATAGTCAAAATTCATATAAGACTTGTCAATTTTTTACAAGTTGGCCTCTGACGCAAAAAACATTTGCGTACCAGAGTTGTACGACCCTGGCACGCACGCTGTACGATTTTCAAAAAAATATATAAAAATTTTTTGGTGGTGCGCCACCTAGCGGCCACCTGAGTGCCACCCACCGCCAGTGAAACCGCATCAACAGCCCCCACAAAATGCAGCAGGGTCACATGGAGGTCCATCTACAAGCCCCAGTGCCCATTTTTTTTAACCCTAGTCATCCATGTGACCAGGGCCCCTTTCTTTTAAGCCTCGGCAGATTTGAGCTCTGAAGGCCATTTGGCCATCAATCTTAAGCTCACAAGTTGTTGATGTCATCAGAGATTTACTCTTTTTTGGCCCTTTTGGAGCTACCTGTGGTTTTTTGCGCATATCTCAGACATCTAGGATTGTAATCGGGCAAATGACA
Organism: Chamaecyparis obtusa; assembly: GCA_027943335.1. Taxonomy (NCBI): domain Eukaryota; kingdom Viridiplantae; phylum Streptophyta; class Pinopsida; order Cupressales; family Cupressaceae; genus Chamaecyparis; species Chamaecyparis obtusa. The sequence continues at coordinate 3,341,063 of BSBK01000433.1, forward strand.
TATCGTCGAAAAGCTGGTTCCAAGACCGATCCTTTTTTTCTGGTATGGTTTTCTAATTTTTTCATTTTGATGCCATTTTTTTTGTCAAAGTTAGATGTTCTTTGTGACCATGGCATTTCAGACCTCCTACATTCCGAGATCCATTTCTCTTGCATCCGGGCTCCGTTTTCGGCAAATGAGATATTGTCGAAAAACTCTTTCTAATTTTTTATCATATCTTATGGTTTCATGTGTTTTTGTGTCCTTTTTTTGATGTCGCCCATCCTCAGATCCTTCCAGACACCTTCTTTGGGCCCTCCATCGCAGTTGTTGGTTGTTTGCTCATATCTTGAGCATACGGTGTCAAAATTTGGCAAATGAGATATCGTTGGAAAGCTGATTTTGAGCTCTTTCCAGATCTAGAGGTTATATTTTATGGTTTTATTTTTTTATAGTGTTTTTCTCTATCAAAGATAGATCTTTAGTTCTGCACTCTGGGAGCTCTATCTTGCCCATACGGACTCCATTTTTGGAAAATGATATATCGTTGGAAAACTTGTTCAGAGATATTTTCAGTACTGTGAGTCATTTTTTCAGATTTTGCTCCAGGTTCATTTTATTCAAATTCTTGCATTTTTGTAGTCTGGTGGATATCTTGGATGTTTTAGGTTCTGGGATCTTTTCCCTTTAAGGGATGACTTGTCTTAGGTTGTTTTTTTGTTTCAGAAGCCTTCGCTCTTCTTTGAGTAGTGTATACTTCACTTTTGTAGTATTATTTTATGCACATGCACTAAGATAAAGTGTCATTCTATTATATGATGGGATCTTGCACATGTTCATGTTTTATGTACTCGCACTTCATTATAAAGTACCAGGGGGGTTTGATGTTTGCCTTTTTTTGCCATCTTCTTTTTTCATGTGAGCATTCCTCCAATGACATTAGCCTCAAATATCTTTATTTGTGTTTGTAATCTCTCTACACATTCGATGTTTCAGATTCATCTTCATCATGCAGTTCATATTGGACTATCTTTTCAGTGTACCTATCATTAGTCCCTTGTCATCTGTATGGGGGGGTTTCTACTATTGGTTCTACTACTTCCTTGGTTCGATAGTGTGAGCTATGTATTTATTATTTGATCCTATGTACTACGTGGTTGCCGTGGCTGGGTACCTATGCATTCCGGTGAGATGTATCATTTACCATATAGACACTCTTTTCTTTCCTATTTTTGGATGCACTCTTCCATCTTTGATTGATCAGCTCTTCAGGCTTTTGGTGTTTATGCCATCTGTATCTTCGAGTTCAGGTGTTTGCCTTTATTTGCCTCCTGATTCGAGTAGTGTTATTTGAGGGCACTCATGCAGATTACAGTTTTCTCTACCTGGTCATATTTCTATGGAGGATCTTGATGAAGGGTGCTCCCCTTAATACCACAAACACATAACAAAAACAGAGAAACAACAACAATATGCAAGAACAGAAAATTGGCTTTTTATTATCTCCGTAAATGTGGAATTACAAACTTTCAGAATTACAATATGCAAATCCACATGGGCATTCCCTTACAATATTCTATAGGACAAAGCCTTGAATCAATACCTAGATCTCTACCCAGAACTACCCTAGACAACACTACGGGCCTTCTTTATATAGGCATTTTCTACTGCCCGAGAAGGTTCCAAAAATTTAACCCTTAGGGCGGACCAAACTTAGAATTATTTTATTTTTCAATTTATTACATCAAAGTTGACTCAAAATAACTTTTGAAACTCGAACAAAAATTTTGAAGGAAAATTATTTTCTGCCATTTCAAGTGACCTAACTTCCAGAGAATATAAGTCATCACCAGTTGACCTGATTGACTATTATAACCCCATTTTGGAAAGGCCATGAAGTGCTCTACAAGCTTGATTGGTGCAAGTGCTTGTCACCCAAATTTTTTACCTCATCTGAGGCCTCTAAAGCCTTCAAAACTGAGTTTAAATTTTCTGTACCCTGCTGCCAATAACGAAAATCTTCAATATCCTCAAAACTAGACTTGATCTAGCCATGAAACTTTACTGGTAGGCTGATATGACTAAGATGAACCTCCACATGTAAAATCAGAACATTTTGAGATCGTATGACCAACTTACTAAAAATAGAAAGTTTCCATAAATAGCAGCTCTACATAAGATAGCCCTTATTGAATACAAAAATAGAAATATTTTTGGGTGATGCAAGATTGCTCTTACACCCAGGATGCTCCTGCATCAGACACCTGGGGTAATTTGAGAAGTGACCCCATCACGTTTTAGGTGTGTAGAGGAAAACCAAGATGATTAACCTCCTCCTTTTTTAGCCATGATGAATCTTCAATAGGTCATCCTTTCCACTTGACTAGATATTCTTCATATGTCATGTTCTTTTTGCTTCTGCCATCATGACTATCCAGTATATCCTCAATCTCTTTGGTATCTGAACTAGTTGCTGGAATACTCCACTGTGCTGTTGTGATCTCATCTTCAACACCTCCCTCATGATACTCTCTCAGATCTAAAATGTTAAACACTAGTGAAATATTCAACTCAGTAGGCAATTTTACTTCATATGCATTTCCTAAATTATGCTTCTTCAGTATTTTACATGGCCCAAACTTCTTCATTTTCAATTTGTTATATGTACCAACTAGAAATCGCTCCTTCCACAAATGAACCATGACTTCATCTCCAACCTAAAATTCCTTATGCCTCCTTTTCACATCTACCTTATCCTTATACTGCACATTCATCTTGGTAATATGCTTCCTCACCTCCTCATGGATGTTCTTCAAGTGTTCTACAAAATTCTCAGCTTCAGCACTACTTATTTATCCTTGATCTATCTTTCTCAACTCAGATGCATTTCTTGGACTACTCCCATATAAAATCTGGAATGGTGATTTACCAGTGCTCCTATTAAGAAAATTATTATATGCAAATTCTGTCTGTGGTAAAATTAAATCCCATCCTGTTGGCTTATCTCCAACCAAACATCTCAGCAAATTTCCCAAACTCCTATTCACCACCTCTATCTATCCATCAGTCTGTGGATGATGTGATGAACTGAACTTCAAATATGTCTTCAACTTCTTCCACAATGTATGCCAGAAATATCCAATGAACTTAGTGTCCCTATATGAAACTATACTCTTTGGCAAACCATGTAGTCTCATCACTTCCCTAAAAAATAATTCTGCTACATGAACAACATCATTAGTCTTCTTGCAAGGAATAAAATATGTCATCTTTGAAAATCTGTCAACTACAACAAAAATTGAATCATGTCCCTACTGTGTCCTTGGTAAACCAAGAACAAATTCCATACTGATATCCTCCCAAGGCTTCTCTGGTATAGGTAATGGCTAATATAGCCCTATATTCTACTTCACTCCTTTCACCATCTGACATACTCTGCAACTCTATAAAAACTTCTTGACATCTTGCTGCAACTATGGCCAATAATAATTCTCACTAATCAAAGCAAGGGTTTTATCACAACCAAAATGTCCAGCCAATCCTCCACTATGCTTCTCCTTGATGATATTCTCCCTCATAGAACTTCTTGGAATGTACAACTGACTCCCTCTGAATAGTATATCATCCTGAATGATGAAATCCAGCTACTTCATCCTATCTAGAGTAATAGGTTCTTTACAAGCTTTCCAAGCTTCACCAAAATTAGGATCCTCTGGATACAAATTCTTGAGTTCCTTGAACCCAACCACCTCAATCTGCATCTCTGTCAGCAATAGTTTCCTTCTGCTAAGAGCATCTGCAACCCTGTTAGACTTTCCACTCTTGTGTTTCAAAACAAATGTATAACTCTGCAAAAACTCAACCCATTTCAAATGCCTTTGATTCAACTTTCCTTGACTATTCAAATATTGCAAAGCTTGATGATCAGTATACAAAACAAAATCCTTAGGAAGCAGATACTATCTCCACTTCTTTAATACTTGAACTATAGCATAAAATTTCTGATCATAAATACAATATTTCCTCTTGGCATCATTCAACTTCTCACTGAAATAAGCAATAGGTTTACATTCTTGACTCATAATAGCTCCTATTGTAGTACCACTAGCATCACAGTCTACTTGAAACACCTTATTAAAATTAGGAAGTGCTAAAATAGGTTGTTCTGTAACCTTTTGTTTCAACCGTTTAAAACTCTTATCTGCCCCATTAGTCCACTTGAACTCTTTTCTATCCCCTCTCATTGTTTCACTCAAGGGTCCACAAATACTACTAAAATTTTTAATAAAGTTTCTATAAAAGCTAGCCAAACCATGAAAAGACCTTACCTCAATAGCACTCCTTGGAGTAGGCCATTCAAGGATAGCCTATACCTTTTCTGGGTCCATTTTTAGACCTTCTACTGAAACTACAAATCCCAAATACACTAACTCTTTCTTCACAAAAATGTACTTCTTCAAATTAATCAATAATTTCTCATCTCTTAACTTCTCAAACACCATACGAATATGCATCATATGCTCTTCCAATGTCTTACTAAAGATCAAAATATCATCTAGGTACACAATGACAAACTTACCCAGAAATTCTTTCAGAACCTCATTCATGAGCCGCATGAAAGTGTTCGGTGCATTGGTTAGCCCAAAAGGCTTGACTAACCACTCATACAGTCCTTCCTTTGTCTTGAAGGCAGTCTTCCATTCATCTCCTTCTCTAATCTAAATCTGGTGATATCCACTCTTCAGATCTATCTTTGAGAAATACACAGCTCCACTCAAACAATGCATAATATCATCCATTCATGGCAATGGAAACCTATACTTGATTGTGATCTTGTTTATTGCTCTAGAATCTATACACATCATCCATTCTCCATTCTTATTTGGTGCTAATACTGCTGGTACAACACATGGGCTCAAGCTCTCCCAAATCAATCTCTTTTGTAACAACTCATGTACTTGTCTATTCAGCTCTTCACTTTCTCTTGGTGTCATTCTGTGTGCTGCCTTGTTTGGAAAACTGGCTCCTAGAATCAAATCCATCAGATGACTGATCTTCCTTACCAGTGGTAATCCATCAGATACATTATTAGCTACAATATCCTAAAACTCATTCAACAAATCTGCAACCTCTATAGGTACATCCTCTACTTCCTCTTTACCAGCTTTTAGAATTAAAGCAAAACACACATGCTCATGCCTCATACCATCTAGGAATTTTCTTCCATCAGCAAAAGTTATTCTTGCATTACCACATACCTTTTCTTTTGTTTCCTTCAATGGTTTTAGCTTTTTTCACACTTCATCTTTTGTCAGAGAATAGGTATTCGCATGACCATCCTGTACAGCACATCTATCAAACTACCAAGGTCTACCCAACAACATATGACATGCATCCATAGATATGATATCACATAGTACCCACCAATCTTGAACTTCACTAGGCACTATTCATTGACCATGACTTTGTGGTCATCCTCCACCCAGGAAATCCGATATGGATGTGGGTGTTTCTGTCTCTTGAGCTTCAACTTTGTCACCATCTCTTCTAACACCAAATTGTTAGTGCTTCCACTATCAATAATCACATCACAACATTTACCCTCACACTTGCATCTAGTACAAAATAGGCTCCTCCTTTGTACAGGTTCATTCTCACCACTCAATAGGACTCTTCTATTAATCAGCATTTCTCCTCTTTCAACATCTTTAAAATTTGATGATCTAGCATCTTCATCTACATGTGCAACTCTGGCCTGGCCTTCATTCCTCCTATCCGTCCTTCCTTGGCATTAAGGAAATTTAAATGCCCTATGACCTTCTTCTCCATAGTGAAAACATGTTCCATGGAAGCCTCCTCTTCCTGAACCTTGTCCTCTTCCTCTTCCTCTCTGATCTCTATTGTTTTGATCTTGGAAACAATTGGAATTGTTTCCTCTCTGATTTTGACTACTACTGGCCTCATCCTTCTTTTTTAGATCTTTATTTTGGCCTCCATATGACCGTCCACTAGATCATCCACCGTGACCTTTTCCATTTTGTCTGCTCTCGAACTTCTTGTTCAGCTTTTCCTCTACTTTTAGGGCAAACTAGTATGCCTCTTCACTACTATTCATTCGAACTAGATTCAACTTCTCCTGAATGCTTGGTCTCAACCCATTAAGGTAACGAGCAACTTTCTCCTTATCAACTTTTGCATGGCCTGTTCTAATGAGGATTCGATAGAACTCCTCTGTATACTCCTGAACAGATCATCCCACTTCCTTCAAACTTTGTATTTTCTTCAGTAGGTCAAGCTCATAATCAATAGGAATGAACTACTGCTTCAATTTATCCACCATTCGATCCCATCTTATGATTTTATCTTTTCCTCTTCTATTTCACTCCAATTGAATCTCTTGCCACCATATCTTCGCATGACCTTTCAGTCTGGCCTTCGTGAATTTGACCCTATCAGGATCCTCAATATCTTCATACTAAAAATATTCTTCACATACATTGATCCAGTCGATCAACTCCTCTGGGTTAAGATTTTTTGAAAATGCAGGAACCTCAATCTTAGGTCTTTTCCGATCTTTGAAATGACCCGAAAAAGTCTTTCTTCCTCATGGTTCACAACTTCAACTTCTCCTTCTTGATCTTCTTCTTCAGCTTCATCCTCGCTTTCATCTCTGACATTAAGATTCATTCCTCTGCAAATCTCCTCTTGCAATGCTCGCACTTGTCTCTGGAGTGCTCTAACCTTAGGCATTACAACACTAGCTCTTTTACCATGTTCCCTTCATGGAGGCATTTTTGTGATGCGTGCTAAAACCCTAACAATGGTCCTGGTGCAAACTACCTCACATTCGGTGATCTGTTTACACACTCAGGAACTCCTACTCTGATACCACTTGATGATGGGTGCTCCCCTTAATACCACAAACACATAACAGAAATAGAGAAACAACAACAATATGCAAGAACAAAAAATTGGCTTCTTATTATCTCCACAAATGTGGAATTACAAACTTTCAGAATTACAATATGCAAAGCCACATGGGCATTCCCTTATAATATTCTGTAGGACAAAGCCTCAAATCAATACCCAGAACTACCCTAGACAACACTACAAGCCTTCTTTATATAGGCATTTTCCACCACCCGAGAATGTTCAAAAAATTTAGCCCTTAGGGCCGACCAAACTTAGAATTATATTATTTTTCAATTTATTACATCAAAGTCGGCTCAAAATAACTTTTGAAACCCAAACAAAAATTTTGAAAGAAAATTATTTTCTGCCATTTCAGGTGACCCGACTTCTAGAGACCATAAGTCATCACCAGTTGACCTGGTTGACTATTATAACCCCATTTCAGAAAGGCCACAAAGTGCTCTATAAGCTTGTTTGGCCCAAGCGCTTGTCACCCAAATTTTCAACCTCCTCCAAGGCCTATAAATCCTTCAAAACTGAGTTCAAAGTTTCTGTATCCTACTGCCAATATCAAAAAAATTTAATATCCTCAAAACTAGACCTAATCTAGCCATGAAACTTTACTGGCAGGCTAATATGATTGAGATGAACCTCCACATGTAAAATCAAAACATTCCGAGATCATATGACCAACTTACTAAAAATAGTAAGTTTCCATAAATAGAAGCTCTACACAAGATAGCCCTTATTGAATACAAAAATAGAATTATTTTTTAGGTGATGCAAGATTGCTCTTACACCTAGGATGCTCCTGCATCAGATCTTTAGATCATCAGTTTCTTCTTGACAGATTTTGCAGTTTCAAGCTTTAGTGATGTTGTTAATGTTCATCTTTGTTCCTATTTTTTGGAACATTCCTAGTTTTAGAGGCTTCTTCAGTCCTTCAGACTAGTCTTTGTCTCTTTTTGGAGTAGAGTTTTTCCCATGTGGTTTTCTCTATTTCTCCGCTTTGTAGAGACTCTCTTTTGTACTTGGGTACCTGATCAGGCCTTTGTTGCCAAGACCCATTTGCTTTCAGTAGTTCTTTCTAGGTCTGTAGATTCTCCCAAAGTTTATCTTAAGGGGGGGTGTTAGAGTAATAAAGTGTTTACTGATTAATTGAATCATATTGATTTAATTATTCAGTCACTTATTACCTCTTTCTACTTAAGCTAAACTTTAGGAATATAATAATTAATTATTTTATTAATTATTATTATGCAACCTAGGGTTTTACCTTTTTAGGTTTTTTTATTTCCTTTTATAAGGATTGATCTCATAACACTTTATAACCTTTTCTGACATTTCAATTATTGATGTCTCAAAAGGGTCTACCAAACTCGACACCTAAAAATGTGACTATATGTGTTTCCAAATTTATCTTAATGAGTCAATGGTTATTAATTTATTAACTATAAAGCTCAATTTTAGGAGTCATGGCCGATGTATAATAATGGCCCATATAGTTTTAAATTAGAAATTAGCAAGAAAATAAATACACGCAAAAAAAAATTGCTATCCACATCATAGGCCTGGTGATATTTGGATAAAAAATGCTCTTCTCAAGTAACTAGGCTTCAATTGATTTCATATGGGTAAAAACAATTTGTTAAATTTTTTCTAGATTTGTCAGAAGAATTAGAAAAGAAAATTTGATAATGGGAGAGTATGGGAAGTCATTCAAAAGGACATGAAGTTTCTAGTACCAAATATGTTGTTTACAAATATTGAACAAAATCATACACACTAAGGCCTTAGCTTTACATCGTGACTGCTAGGACCTATGAAATTTCATGTCAGAAGAAGTGTGCACAACATTCAAGGTACAATATTATTTATTTCTCCATGAACTACAAAAAGGATACAAGGGAGTATGTACGGTAAAAGATATATATGTAGTTAAATGCATTTAAGAGGAAAAGACTATATTTTCCTCCATCAAAATGGAAGATTAAAATTGGTGCAAACCCCTAAAAATCATAGGAATCTCATGGTTGACTCTACCCAAGAGAATGGGTCTTGAAAAGTTTAATGATCATGAAATAAACGCACTAAGATTTGCATAAGAAGTTATTAAGACAAAGAATAGACGATGCCTAAAAATTCAAAAGGCACTTCCAGAGTCACTGCACCCTTGCTAGCATCCTCACTTGTAGTAGTAAAAAGGAAACTTTTAAATAGGGTAAGGTCATCCATCAAAGCATATAACTGAAGGTGCACTTGTGTCAAATAATATGCATGCAAAAATTTGGACGCACCAACAAGGCATGCGGCTGTTATAAATCCAAATGGCATCTAGCAATGGAGGAGTACATAACTAAAAGAAAGATGACTCAATAAATCATATAAAAACATTCATTCAAGAGAGGTTATATAGAAATAATGTAAAGATTGTAAAACGAGGAAACAAGATAATTATACAGAGGGTTTTGTCACTTACCTTATCATTGGGTATATACACCTTGTATTGTTTGGAAATACATACTCTTTGACAAATTCTAATAGCTCAGATCTTGGGATTGTTCTTCATTAATAAGCCCATTTATTATAATTTAATCTTTCCTTGGTAAATTATGTATTTAAAGGATAAACCAAGGTATCCTATTTTATTCATCCTCTAGTCCAAGTGGGAGGACATGTCATATTTGTAATTCCCTTATTAAGGAAAATAGATATTCCTCCTTATGAGGAATCCTACACTTGTATCACACACTAATGAAATGTGGCATACATAGAAATGGGAGTTACAAGTAACTCATTTCTCACATCTCTATTAAAAGAGATGGCTCTCCTTCTCTTCTCATGAAGATAATTCTTCTTCTTGAACACTTTTGTATGAACTTGGCTCTCTCTCTCTCTCTCTCTCTCTCTCTCTCTCTCTCTCTCTCTCTCTCTCTCTCATTCTTAGGCATTTTTGCCCATTCTTTATATTGTGGAGGTTTTTTTATGCTTTTCCCCCTTCAAAATCTTGTCTCCTTTGTTGCTTGGATCTTTGGTGAATGCTCCTAGTTTTTGCATTAATTCATGGTAAATCTTCTTACTCCTATCTCATTGAATTAAACAATTTCCTGTCTCTCTTTATTTTGTTATTATTTTAACATGGTATCAGAGCAGGTTGGTTTAATCTATTATTGAGTGTATAGGTGAAGGAGCCACCATATCTTGGAGCACTCCAATATTGGAGAGTTGTTAGCACAAGTAAAAATTCCATGGTTGAATCATATTTTCTAGGCCTCTGCAGTTAGTTTTCCATTTTCCTGGCAAAACCCTATGCAAAATTCAAAAAAATCTAGCCATTTGCAAGGAAAACCCTAAGTGTGCCCTAGCCTTGTTCTAAATTTGCATTACTTTTTGGGCCACTTAAAACTTATAAATGCATGTGCGTTAAATTTTTCACTCAGCGGTCTTTATTTTCCCTAAGTTTCCAAGTGCCCAGCTTTATTTTTTCCTAAATCCATTGGTGTAATTTTTCCTAAGTCTAGTGCTTTAATATTTTCTAAATGTTCCGGCTTAAGTGTTTTCCTAGGCCCGGCTCTGACAACATCTTGATCTAACAGTTAGCGTATCTTTGAAAGTGATGTGTTAGAGGCTTGTGATCTTATGTTGGCCGTTGATCTTTCCTAATGACACAGTGTTTCAAGGACGTGGGACCATCTGACAGATTTGCACGGTTGGCAGTCTGTGATTGGTCCACCTATTGGTGTTTTGGCAAGGGTAGTGGGTCCTATTTGTCGGCATGTCAAAAGGCTCTGACATCTACAGAGACCAACGGTGGGTGTATCTTCGCAAAGGATGTGTCAGATGCATGAGATTATAAGACAACCATTGATTCTTTTTTGTGATGTAATCTTTTCTTTCGACAGGTCCACTGCCAGGTGTGCGCAATTGGCAGTTTTTAATTGGTCCACATAATAATTAGGTGGAGCTTGTCAGTGGGGCCTGTGTCAGAGATTTTTGATCGATGGTTGGTGTATGATCACATGGAATATTCTTCCCCCATGTGATCTTACACCCGTCGTCTAATTGGATGCTGAAGGGGTAGTGGGTCCTATGTCAGAGCTGACTTAGCAAAGGCAGTGAATGGTATGATGACATGTGGTGATTTGCAGGTGGGCCCAGGGTTATCAAAGTTTTCTGGTAGTGGGCCGATAAAAGTTTCCTCTATCTTCGTTCATTTGCAAAGTAACCTGGGGAAGTTCTAAATCTTTTAGCGGATACGCGAATGTCTATTCGCTGAATCTCCAAATAAATTAGTGAGGCCCTAAATTTCTCAATGAACATGCAATTATCTTTGGTCACGTATTTGCCAAAAGGGTCAAAAGGGTTAAGAGTTAGCCAAGAATAGTGGGACCGTCTAGTGATTCATAGCTGAGGTGTCGTGTTGTGATTGGTTGAGTTGGAAAGAAATGCAGACTCGTCAGTGGGCCCAAGAATTTCTAAAGGATGCAGAGATAGAAGATCGAATGGCTATCTGATGTTCGCATAGAATCTTCTGAGGCTATGTGATCTTACACCCGCCATTCGATCAAAGGCTTATGAAGAGTGGGTCCAAAGTGTCGATTCATCGCCGACGTGTTTAGTTTTCATTGGTTTGAAGGTTTTATGAGGTGGAAAAGTGATTTTTAAAGGTTTTGTTGACTGTTGAAGGATTCTACGAGCCACCTGATCTACCAGGAATAAAGTGCATCAACGGTCACATTTTAAAGTTGAGCTGGTTACCGTTTATATTCAAATTCAAATATCCTATAGGGTTTTGCTGGGGTTTTTGAACCAGTGAGTCATGTAAAATGAAGTGGTGGCTGAGAATTGAATTTTTCAGTACAGATTGCAGTTGGGAAAGGATACAAAAGACATAAGTTATTGCTAGAATCTGATTTTGTTTCCTATGATGCCGAGCCAGTTGACTATCAGGGTTGATTTCTTACAGAGGGGCATTCATTGCAGTTTGACAGTGAGATGATAAAATCAAATTTGTGAGAAATTGAGCTAGGAGTAGCATTGAAGACATAAAACATGTCGGCTCAATTGCAAATATCTCACCTATTTCAATAGTGTAGTTATTGTAAACCCTTTGGGGTTGTAAAGGTTTTTTTAGGTTAATTTTTTATAGCCCTAGAATGATCAGTTGCTTGTTGCATCCCTTAGTATAAAGAGATTTTTCATGATCATTCTAAAGGATTGGAATTTTAGCTATTAAAAGATAGAAATTTCTGAAACCCTAGCTTTTTCAGTCAAGGATTGTAATTTTTGATATCATTTTATCAAACAATAGAGAAGAAATACAAGTTATCTTCATCTTGTAAGCTTGCTATTCTGGATACTATATGCATATGGTGAAAGGTTATACTTAATAAAAACCTTAGATCTTTGCTCTCCTTTGCTCTATTCTTTGAATCTTTAAATCTTTGCATAAGGTTTATATGAATGTATTGGTGCTTTGAGTTCCAACCTAGGGTTAGATTAAATATTGCTCAAAGTGGGATATGTGTTCTTAGAGTTTATTTGAAGGATTCTCATAAGTAGGAAAGATTTGATGCCCTTTGTGTTTATATCTAAAGACCAATTTTAGACACCATTTGTATCCATTCTTTTCCTTGATATCTTGCCCAATAGATAAGGCACTGGCCTATATTCTCCTATCTTTGTGTTGATAAGAGTGATTCAAATCTTATAATCCCAAATCATTCAAATCACTACCAGTTTTTACTTTTATTTACATTTATGTATTGTCCTACCCAGTGATGGAGAGTTAATGAACAATAGGTTCTTGTTTAGTACTTTCTCACTGTATCCATCTGTTGAAAGATCCAATAAAGAAATAAGGGGTAGAGTTAGAACTATCAGTCAGAGTTAATACTATTGGATCAGGTGCACCCACCTTGGTTTTGCAGAGCCAGAAGCAGAAAAGGGTAGTATTATCCCTATAGTTGGTCCAGTTGCTTATAGATTGCCCATATTTGGAGCTAACCATTCCTTAACATCCATCATAAGCATATTGGTATCTCACGGAGTGTAAAATCCTATCCAAGAACCAGCAAAATGGCGACTCTACTAGGGAGAGATAAACAAGTCTTGTTAAAAAAATTAGAATTTTTGGTGTTTTCATTGATAAATCAAGTTTCAGATTGATTCATCCCTTCCAGGTCACCATCAAATCAGTGATTCTACTACAGAATAGAGAAATACTATCAAGAGAAAATAGTGTAGGTTTCAAGTTGAGCTTGACTCCTGACCTACCTATTTCAATCAGTTGATATCTCTGGTATTACTAATCAGCATATGTAATGCGGGTACGAGTTGAGCTTAGACTCCTAGATGGCTTATCATTTATCCAATGGACTTCATTGAAGATTATAAGAGTCAGTTTCATAAAGTTTCAAATCATCTCACCAAGTTGTGAGTGGCGACTCTGAGCTTCTCTGTAACCAGTTCCTTATAATATATAGTTATGAGTTTCAAAATCACAAGGTCTTGGAGGAAGGAACACCCAGAAGAAAGCTTGCAGGGTGGGCTTCCTGCCACATCAAGAAGAACTCAGGTTAGGAAAGAAAAAAGTGTTGATGATATGTCTCCAACTTGGAAACAAAGAGGAAACTCAAGACAACAAAATGTTGCTCCTCCTAGTCAACAAGGAAATGCCTCAGAATATGAGGAGGCAGTTGATTTAGGCCTGAACCAATATGATGACTTTTCTTCCCCCATAGAAAGAGAGGGTGGAAGACCATCCCAAAATAGAAGCATTTCAGGAAAATTTAGTAGGTCTAGAAGCAAAAGCAGGGGTGGACAGGATTTTTTTCCCCCTTTAAACCTTGATTCATCAAAGCCCCAAGGCTTCCATGAATCTCAAGATCAACAAGAAGAGCTTCAAGCACAGGAGGTTGAATCTGAAACAACTTTGCCTGATTCTGAGGAAATATTTGTGGAAGTGTATGAATTGGAAAGAAGAATTCAAGAACAAGCAGCTATTAGGCAAAGGAGAGAAAATGAGAAGGAAGAAAGGGTTAGACATGCCATGATAAGAGCTGATCAATTAAGAAGGCAGATGTTAGATTTAGACGCTATAAATCATGTTCCCATTCCTGAACAAACAAAAGAACTGCCTGTTGTCCATAAGATATTTGAAACAAGAGTTCTTAAAGATAAAGGGAAACAAAAAGAAAAAGGCATTTCAATTAAAGAACATGTAGCCCCTAAACTCCCTAAAGACCAAGCCTTAAGATTGGAAGTCGGCCTTGAAAAGGCCAAAAGGGAATAGGAATTGAAAGCTAAGGAACTTAAAAAAGAAGAATTAGAAGCTGCATCATTAGAAATGAAAAAGAAAATTGATTTTCTTAAAAGGTCTGTAGGACCTACAAATTTTACTAATTCTAACATGAAACAAGGAGCAGATGTTACAAATACAGCAAATCAGACAGGTGGATTTCCCCCACCAAGAGGTTTCAATGGTTCTACCACCACCAATAATGATGCATCTACATCCCAGGGTGCTGGTGTTTTTAATACAGGGATTATACATGAAATATGTAAACAATTAGTTTTTACTGGTATCCTTGGTTATCCTAACCCCATCCCTAAAGAAATCAGAAAGAAGCTTCCTAAATTCACAAGAAGCAATGTTGTAACTTGTGAAGAACATTTAAAGAAATTTATTGATCTCATTGATGATTATAATATTGTTCCTGATGATGTTATCATGAAGCTATTTGTGCAATCCTTAACAAAGGACTCAAGGGATTGGTTTAGAGCCTTACCACATGGTAGCATAGGTTCATGGAATCAGCTTAGGCATTGTTTTAAGAAACAATACGGTGAAAAAACTCATGAAGGTATTATGCTGAATGAGTTCAATAACATAAAAAAGAATTTCAATGATTTTATTGAATTTAATGTTAGATTTCAAAATGCCATGCATAAATTGTTGCAAGTTATCAGATTGGATGACAGGGTATGCCTTGTCACATATTTAAATGCTTTTGATTCTAAGATGGGCTACCTATTGAGAGATAAGAATCCAAGGAGTTTGGTTGAAGCTTACAAGCTAGCTGTGAACATAGAGAGCAATCGGAGAATCTCGGGAAAGTTAGGAAGGAGAGAAGATGACAGATCACCATTGTTAAATAGAAAGGATCCGGGAAAGCCTCAAGGTGTGAAACCTAAAGATGATGAAATCCTAAAACAAATTCTAAAAGCAATCAGGGATCTAAAGCCTGGTGAAAATAGAGGTAATAAAGCTGCAGGAGGGGACAAGCCCCCCTTTAATAATTCCAACAAATTACCAAGAATGCAAAACTACCATTACAATACTCAATGGAAAGATGGGAGGCCTTTTATTCCTGAGAAAAGAGATAGACCAAATGATAGGACCCCTGATCCATTGCAAAGAAATTCAATGAATGTGGTGGAGGAAGTCCCATGGTGTGTTGCCTATCAGTCACCACATGATCCTGATTATTGTGCCATCTCCCAAAGTGTCTCTCCTCAAGAGGAGCAGGATTGCAATGAGGAACAGCCTTATGATGACCAAGGATGTGGGATGTTCTCTTCTCATGTTTTGAGTGAGGTAGACTCTACTGAAGAGGATGAAAATCAGGATGTTTCACATTCCCAAACTAGAAATGAATCCTATCATCAGCAAGTTTTTTCAGATGATGAAGATAGTGAGCCTGACAATATCCAGTGTAATGTTCAAAAGAATGAACAAACAACTACTTTGAGAAGACCTTCTGATGAGGAAATTGCTTTGATAATAGCCAATTTGGTTACTCAAGAAAAGGCAAATTATAACTTAAGGAATGGAGTTGTTGGTGATTCAAATCCTAAGCCAGCTAGTATTTTTATCAAGAAAATAGATAAGAATGTAAAAACTTCACAAGAAAAGACCAAGGATGCTAGTCCTATTGATAAAGTCAAGGTAAAGAAAGTTGCTAAACCTAATATTGTTTACAAGGTGAAAACTAAGCCTACTACTGAGGTTGTACCAGTTTTGCAAAAGAAAAACAAGGCCCAAACTAACAAACCTGCAGATACATCCACCCAAGAAGCTGATAAAGAGATCGTAGATTCAAAACTAGATGTGCCTGATTTAAAGTATGTTCCAGTTGACATGAGTAAATTGTTGTCTCAAATCACTATCAAAGTTCCATTATTAGAGATGATGAGAATAGAAGAACATAAGGAAAATGCCTTGAAATGGGTAAAAAGTGTAGTACATACTGATTCTCAAAGAACAGAAAAAACTGAGAAACGAGTAGAAATTGTGGATGAAGAAGATGAAAATTGCAGTGAGGAGATTTTTTCTAAAATCCCTCAAATTTATTTGGACACAAATGTTGTTAATACTGCAATAGGATCGGTTGATCCTTTTTTCTTGACTTTGCAAATAAATGGAAAGTTGCTAAAGAATTGCATGATTGATTCTGGAGCATCAAATATTGTTATGCCTATTGAGGTTATGAAGTCATTAGGATTAAAAGTGGATACAACTCATGGTAGGTGTCAATCTATGGATTCAAGAGAAGTACCAGTTGTTGGTACTATTAAGGCTTTGCCTTACAGATTGGCTGCATACCCCAACAAACCATTAACCATGAGTGTTTTGGTAGTTGATATTCCTCCCCAGTATGGAATGTTACTGTCAAGAAAATGGAGTGCCTCTATGGGAGACAGCATATAGTGTGACTTATCATTTGCCACTTTTAATTTTGAAGGACAGAATATCAAAGTCACTAGGGAGTCTAGAACTCCACACATGATTGAGGAAGAAGAACAAGACAACATGAATTTTTTCCTTGATACTGATATTAATGCCTTTAAGGTCCAAGATGAGGAATTAGAGGAAGGTGTTGAGTCTCCCCACAAATCAAAAATCCAAGAAGGATGGATTGACCTTGATAATCTCTAGAATATGTATTTTGATGGAGCAAATAGCAAAGAAGGATCTAGAGCTGGAATATTGCTCATATCTCCAAATGGTAAAACTTGCAAGTTCTCATTTACTTTGTTTTTTTCATGCACAAATAATGTTGTAGAGTATGAGGCTCTATTAATTGGTCTAAGATTAGCATCAAGGAATGGCATAAAGTGTTTGAAAGTTATAGGTGATTATGAGTTAGTCATATCCCAAATTAGATCAAAGTATGCCTCAAAGAATCAGAAGTTGAAACAATATAGGAATGCAGTATGGGATGAGATTGAAAGCTTTAGTGCTTTTAATATTTGTGGGATGGAAAGAGGTCAGAATAGGCTGGTAGATTTGTTGGCTAATATAGCCCCTTAGACTAGAAGATGCTACATTTGCAGATGTTTCCAATATAGAGATACAAGCCAGATTCCATCCTTGACAATCTAGATAATTGGCAAGTTTTTTCTGATGACCAAGATATATTAAGGTTTCTCCATTGTGAATCTCATTTTAGTGATAAAGAAATGGATTTCAGTGCTTATGTTAATACAATGAATGGAAAAGATGTCATGTTTGGGAAAGAGGTTTTGCAATTAAAATCAAACAAAGTTCCTAAATGACTAGTTGCTCTTGAAAGGGCATTTGACAACAAAGACAAGGCCTTCTCGGCTAGTACTGATAAAATCAATGAGCTTGAAGAGATAAACTTGGGCACAAGGATAGCTCCCAAGAAAGTTTATATAGGCAAGTCTCTCTCCCCAAGAATTAGAAAAAATTTGATTGACCTTCTCAGAAAATTTAGGCATGTTTTTGCCTGGTCTTATGAAGACCTTAAAGTTTATAGGGAAGACCTTTTCCAACATGAGGTTCCACTCAAAGAAGGCACAAAACCTTTCAAACAAAAGTTGAGACCCGTTAACCCTACCTTGGCACCCAAAATGCAAAGTGAACTCAAGAAGATGATGGATGCTGGAATAATCAAGCCCATTAGGCATTCCACTTGGGTTTCAAATTTAGTGATTGTCAAAAAAAAGAATGGTGATATCAAATTATGTGTAGATTTTAGGAATCTTAACATAAATTCTTTGAAAGATAACTATGGATTACCTAATATGGAGAACATGTTGCAAAAGGTCACTGGATCAGAATTGATGTCCATGATGGATGGTTTTTCTGGCTACAATCAAGTGATGGTCAAAGATACAGAGCAGTTTAAAACGGCATTTACAACTTCATGGGGAACATATGTTTATGTAAGAATGCCATTTGGGTTGACTAATGCAGGTGCCACTTTTTAGAGGGCTATGGATGTAGCCTTTGCATATTTCATTGATAAATTTATGGTGGTATATCAGGATGACTTGACAGCCTTTTCAGCAAAAGAAGAACAACATTGTCAACATCTTGAGAAAACTTTTATCAGAGCATTGGAATATGGGGTTTCATTGAACCTAAAAAAGTGTGCCTTTGGTGTGACAGAAGGAAAACTTTTGGGGCACATTGTTTCAAAGGATGGTGTAAGGATAGATCCTGAAAGAGTGGAAGCTATTGAAAAATTATCCTTACCAAAGAACATCAAGGGAGTTTAGTCCTTTTTAGGACAAATCAACTTTTTAAGAAGGTTTATTACAAACTTTGCAGAAATCAGTATTCCCATATCAAGGATGTTGAAGAAAGGAGAAAAAATGGAATGGAATACTGAAGTAGTCCAAGCCTTCACTGACATTAAGAGGGCCATTAAGCATGCCCTGATCTTGAAGACACTAGATTATAGCGAGCCAATGCAAATTTTCTCTTTTGCATCTGCTCATACTATTGCTGCAATACTTTTACAAAAGAATGCTGAAGGTTTTGAACAACCTATTTCCTTTTTGATGAAGGGTGCTCCCCTTAATACCACAAACACATAACAGATATAGAGAAGCAACAACAATATGCAAGAACAGAAAATTGGCTTCTTATTATCTCCACAAATGTGGAATTACAAACTTTCAGAATTACAATATGCAAAGCCACATGGGCATTCCCTTACAATATTCTATAGGACAAAGCCTCGAACTATTACCCAGATCTACTACCCAGAACTATTCTGAACCGCCTAAGACAATAATACAGCCTTCCTTATATAGGCAATTTTCCACCGCCTGGGAAGGTTCCAGAATTTTTAGCCAATAAGGCCGACCAAACTTATAATTATTTTATTTTACATTTTATTACATCATAGTCAGCTCAAGATAACCTTTGAAACCCGAACAAAAATTTTGAAGAAAATTATTTTCCGCCATTTCAGGTGGCCCAACTTCCGAAGACCATAAGTCATCACCAGTTGACCCGATCGGCTATTATAACCCCATTTCAGAAACGCCACGAAGTGCTCTACAGGCTTGATTTGCACAAGCGCCCGTCACTCAAATTTTTGACCTCATCCGGGGCCTCTAAAGCCTTCAAAACTGAGTTCAAAGTTTTTGTACCCTGCTGCCAATACCGAAAATCTTCAATATTTTCCAATATACACTTGATCTGGCAATGAAACTTTACTGGCAGACTTATATGACCAAAATGAACCTCCAAGAAAGAAATCAGATCATTCTGAGCACATACAAAAATTACCAAAAATAGTAACTTTCCATAAATAGTAGCTCTGCACAAAATAGCCCTTATTGAATACAAAAATAGAAATATTTTTGGGTGATGCAAGATTGCTCTTACACCCAGGATGCTCCTGCATCAGACACCCAGGGTAATTTGAGAAGTGACCCTGTCACGACTCAGGTGTGCAGAGGAAAGCCAAGACGGCTAACCTCCTCCTTTGTCAGCCATGATGAATCTTCAACAGGTCATCCTTTCCACTTGACCAGATATTCTTCATATGTCCTGTTCCTTGTGCTTCTGCCAACACTACTGTCCAGTATATCTTCGATCTCCTTAGTGTCTGAACTAGTTGCTGGAATACTCCACTGTGCTGCTATGATCTCATCTTCAACACCTCCTTCATGATACTCTGTCAGATCTGAAATGTTAAACACTAGTGAAATATTTAGCTCAGTAGGCAATTCTACCTCATATGCATTTCCTGAATCATGTTTCTTCAGTATCCTACATGGTCCAAACTTCTTCATTTTCAGCTTGTTATATGTACCAACTGGAAACCGCTCCTTCCGCAAATGAACCATGACTTCATCACCAACTTGAAATTCCTTATACCTCCTTTTCTCATCTACCTTAGCCTTATACTATGTGTTCATCTTGGTAATATGCTTCGTCACCTCCCCATGGATGTTCTTCAAGTGTTCTGCAAAATCTTCAGCTTCAGCACTACTTATTTCTCCTTTATCTATCTTCCTTAATTCAGATGCATTTCTTGGACTACTTCCATATACAATCTGGAATGGTGATTTACCAGTGCTCCTGTTGAAAGAATTATTATATGCAAATTTTGCCTGTGGTAAAATCAAATCCCATCCTGTTGGCTTATCTCCAACCAAACATCTCAGCAAATTTCCCAAACTTCTATTCACCACCTTTGTCTGTCCATCAGTCTGTGGATGATGTGATGAACTGAACTTCAAATCTATCTTCAACTTCTTCCACAATGTACGCCAGAAATATCCAACAAACTTAGTGTCCCGATCTGAAACTATGGTCCTTGGCAAACCATGAAGTCTCACTACTTCTCTGAAAAACAATTCTACTACATGAACAGCATCATTAGTCTTCTTGCAGGGAATGAAATGTGCCATCTTTGAAAATCGGTCAACTACTACAAAAATTGAATCATGTCCCCGCTGTATCCTCGGTAAACCAAGAACAAATTCCATACTGATATCCTCCCAAGGCTTCTCTGGTATAGGTAATGGCTGATACAACCCTGTATTCTGCTTCACTCCTTTCGCCATCTGACATACTCTGCAACTCTGTACAAACTTCTTCACATCTTGCTACAATTATGGCCAATAATAATTCTCACCAACCAAAGCAAGGGTTTTATCACGACCAAAATGTCCAGCCAATACTCCACTATGCTTCTCCTTGATGAGATTCTCCCTCATAGAACTTCGTGGAATGCACAACTAACTCCCTCTGAATAGCATATCATCTTGGATGATAAAATCTAGCCATTTCGTCCTGTCTAGAGTAACAGGTTCTGTACAAACCTTCCAAGCTTCACCAAAATCAGGATCCTCTGGATACAAATTCTTGAGTTCCTTGAACCCAACCACTTCAATCTGCATTTCTGTTAGCAATAGTTGCCTTCTGCTAAGAGCATCTGCAACCCTATTAGACTTTCCACTCCTGTGTTTCAAAACAAATGTATAACTCTGCAAAAACTCAACCCATTTCAAATGCCTTTGATTCAATTTTTCTTGACTATTCAAATATTGCAAAGCTTGATGATCAGTATACAAAACAAACTCCTTAGGAAGCAGATAGTGCCTCCACTTTTTCAATGCTTGAACTATAGCATAAAATTCCTGATCATAAACAGAATATTTTCTCTTGGCATCATTTAATTTCTCACTGAAATAAGCAACAGGTTTACCTTCTTGGCTCATAACAGCTCCTATTGCAGTACCACTAGCATCACAATCTACTTGAAACACCTTATTAAAATCTGGAAGTGCTAAAACTGGTTATTCTGTAACTTTTTGTTTCAACAATTGAAAACTCTTTTCTGCCCCATTAGTCCACTTAAACTCTTTTCTATCCCCTCTCATTGTTTCAGTCAAGGGTCCACAAATACTGCTAAAATTTTTGATAAAATTTCTGTAAAAGCTAGCTAGACCATGAAAAGATCGTACCTCAGTAGCACTCCTCGGAGTAGGCCATTCAAAGATAGCCTGTACCTTCTCTGGGTCCATTTTTAAACTTTCTGCTGAAACTATAAATCCCAAATACACCAACTCTTTCTTCACAAAACTGCACTTCTTTAAATTAATCAACAATTTCTCTTCTCTTGACTTCTCAAATACCATACGAATATGCATCATATGCTCATCCAATGTCTTACTAAAGATCAAAATATCATCTAGGTAAACAATGACAAACTTACCCAAAAATTCTTTCAGAACCTCGTTCATGAGCCGCATGAAAGTGCTCAGTGCATTGGTTAGCCCAAAAGGCATGACTAACCACTCATATAGTCCTTCCTTTGTCTTGAAGGCAGTCTTCCATTCATCTCCTTCTCTGATCCGAATCTGATGATATCCACTTTTCAGATCTATCTTTGAGAAATACACAGCTCCACTCAAACAGTCCATAATATCATCCATTCGTGGCAATGGAAACCTGTACTTGATTGTGATCTTGTTTATTACCCTAGAATCTGTACACATCCTCCATTCTCCATTCTTCTTTGGTGCTAATACTGCTGGTACAGCATAGGGACCCAGACTCTCACGGATCAATCCTTTCTGTAACAATTCATGTACTTGTCTGTTCAACTCCTCACTTTCTGCAGGTGTCATTCTGTGTGCTGCCTTATTCGGAAAACTCCCTCCTGGGATCAAGTCCATCTGATGACTGATCTTCCTGACTGGTGGTAATCCATCAGGCACGCTATCGGATACAATATCCTGAAACTCATTCAACAAATCTGCAACTTCTACAGGAACATCTTCTACTTCCTCTTTACCAGCTTTTAGAATTAAAGCAAAACATACATGCTCATGCCTCATACCATCTAGGAAATTTCTTCCATCAACAAAAGTTATCCTTGCATTACCACATACCTTTTCTTCAGTCTCCTTCAATGGTTTTAGCTTATGTCGCACTCCATCCTTTGTCAGGGAATAGGTATTCGCACGACCATCATGTACAGCACATCTGTCAAACTGCCATGGTCTACCCAACAACATATGACATGCATCCATAGATATGATATCACACAATACCTCATCTTGGTATCCGCCAATCTTGAACTTCACCAGGCATTGTTCATTGACCATGACCTTGTGGTCATCCTGTACCTAGGCAATCCGATATGGATGTGGGTGTTTCTGTCTCTTGAGCTTCAACTTTGTCACCATCTCTTCTGACACCAAATTTTCAATGCTTCCACTATCAATAATCACATCACAACATTTACCTTCGCACTTGCACCTGGTGCGAAACAGGCTCCTTCTTTGCTCAGGTTCATTCTCACCACTCAACAGGACTCTTCTGTTAATCAACGTTTCTCCTCTTTCAGCATCTTCAGAATTTGATGATCTGGCATCTTCATCTACATGTGCAACTCTGGCCTGGCCTTCATTTCTCCTGTCTATTCTTCCTTGGCGCTGAGGACATTCAAATGCCCTATGACCTTCTTCTCCACAGTGAAAACATGTTCCACGGAAGCCACCTCTTCCAGATCCTTGTCCTCTTCCTCTTCCTCTCTGATCTCTATTATTCTGATCCTAGAAATGATTGGAATTATTTCCTCGCTGATTTTGACTGCTACTGGCCTCATCCTTCTTTTTTGGATCTTCATTTCGGCCACCATATGACCGTCCACCAGATCGTCCACCACGACCTCTTCCGTTTTGTTTGCTCTCAAACTTCTTGTTCAGCTTTTCCTCTACTTTTAGGGCAAACTGGTATGCCTCTTCAATACTGTTCATTCGAACCAGATTCAGCTCCTCCTGAATGCTTGGCCTTAACCCATTAAGGTATCAGGCAACTTTCTCCTTATTAGCTTCTGCATGGCCTGTTCTGATGAGAAGTCGGTAGAACTCCTCTGTATACTCCTGAATAGATCTCCCTACTTGTTTCAAACTCTGGATTTTCTTTAGTAGGTCAATCTCATAATCAACAAGAATGAACTGTCGCTTGAATTTATCCACCATCCGATCCCATCTTATGATTTTATCTTTCCCTCTTCTATTTCACTCTAATTGAATTTCTTGCCACCAGATCTTCGCATGACCTTTCAATCTAGCCTTCGTAAATTTGACCCTATCAGGATCCTCAACATCTTCGTACTCAAAATATTCCTCACATTCATTGATCCAGTCGATCAATTCTTCTGGGTTAAGATTTCCAGAAAATGTAGGAATCTCAATCTTAGGTCTTTTCCCAATCTTGAAAATCGCCCGAAAAAGTCTTTCTTCCTCTTGGTTCACAATTTTAGCTTCTCCTTCTTGATATTCTTCTTCGGCTTCATCCTCGCTTTCATCTCTGACATTAAGATTCATTCCTCTACGAATCTCTTCTTGCAATGCTCGCACTTGTCTCTGCAGCTCTCTAACCTCAAGTGTTACAACACCAGCTCTTCCGCCACATTCCCTTCGTGGAGGCATTTTCACGATGCGCGCTGAAACCCTAGCCACGGTCCTGGTGCAAACTGCCTCACAGTCGGCGATCTGTTTACACACTCCAAAAATCCTTCTTTAATACCACCTGATGAAGGGTGCTCCCCTTAATACCACAAACACATAACAGATATAGAGAAGCAACAACAATATGCAAGAACAAAAAATTGGCTTCTTATTATCTCCACAAATGTGGAATTAAAAAATTTCAGAATTACAATATGCAAAGCCACATGGGCATTCCCTTACAATATTTTGTAGGACAAAGCCTTGAACTATTATCCAGATCTACTACCCAGAACTATTCTGAACTGCCTAAGACAATAATACAGCCTTCCTTATCTAGGCAATTTTCCACCGCCTGGGAAGGTTCCAGAATTTTTAGCCAATAAGGCCGACCAAAATTAGAATTATTTTATTTTACATTTTATTACATCATAGTCGGCTCAAGATAACCTTTGAAACCCAAACAAAAATTTTGAAGAAAATTATTTTCTGCCATTTCAGGTGGCCCAACTTCTGAAGACCATAAGTCATCATCAGTTGACCCGATCGGCTATTATAACCCCATTTCGGAAATGCCACGAAGCGGTCTACAGGCTTGACCCACGCAAGCGCCCGTCACTCAAATTTTTGACTTCATCTAGGGCCTCTAAAGCCTTCAAAATTGAGTTCAAAGTTTCTGTACCCTGCTGCCAATACCGAAAATCTTCAATATCTTCCAATATACACTCTATCTGGCAATGAAACTTTACTGGTAGACTTATATGACCAAAATGAACCTCCAAGAAAGAAATCAGATCATTCTGAGCACATACAAAAATTATCAAAAATAGTAACTTTCCATAAATAGCAGCTCTGCATAAAATAGCCCTTATTGAATACAAAAACAAAAATATTTTTGGGTGATGCAAGATTGCTCTTACACCCAGGATGCTCCTGCATCACTTTTTTAGCAAGACTTTACAAGCAGCAGAATTAAATTATGATATCATTGAGAAACAAGCTTATGCCTTGGTCAAGGCCATTAAAACATTTAGATGTTATTTGGTGGGAGCCACAATGATTGCCTATCTTCCAAGTGCTGCAGTTAAGGACATTTTGGTCCAACAAGAGGTCTCAGGAAGAAGATGTAGATGGATTAACAGAATTCAGGAATTTAACATTGATATCCACATTAAAAAGTTGGTTAGAGGTTTAGGCCTAGCTAAACTGATGGCCCAAAGTAATCTAAATGCAAACCAGATAAATGCTTTAGAAGAGGATCAAAGATTGTACATGTGTAACATGGATTGTTGTGAATGGCATAAAGATATTTTCAAATATCTACAAAAGATGGTCTTACCCCCTGAATTGGATGAAAATAAGAGAAGAACTATTAAACTCCACTCTTTGAGATATGCAATTATAAATGGTGAGCTTTTGTGGAGGAGTAATGAAAGTGTTTTTCTCAAGTGTGTAGACTATGATAAAGCCCAGCTCTTGATGCATGAAATGCATAGTGGAATTTGTGGAGGACACTACATGGCAAAGACTACAGCCCACAAGATCAGTAGGGTAGGTTTTTGGTGGCCTTCACTTTTCAAGGATACCCATCAGTTTGTTAAGAAGTGTGATCCTTGCCAAAAGTTTGCAGGAAAACTAAAATTTAGTGGGAATGTGCCCCTCAAACCTATTTCTGTTCAAGCCCCTTTCCAGAAGTGGGGTATCTATTTCATTGGTGAAATCCCTAATAAATCCAGTGGTGGACATTCTTATATCTTAGTGGCAATTGATTATTTCACTAAGTGGGTTGAGGCAATCCCTACAAGAAGAGTAACTAGCAAAGTAGTAATAGATTTTGTGATGTAGAATATTTTGACAAGGTTTGGTTGCCCAGAAACTATGGTGGTTGATAATGTGTTATGTTTTAGGTCAGAAGAGTTTGTTGACTTTTGTAGACATAATGGTATTAAAATTTCATATTCTTCTGCTTATCATCCACAAGGCAATGGCCAGGCAGAATCCAGCAATAAAAGTTTAATCAAGATTTTGAAAAGAGTCCTGGACAAAAATAAGAAGGCCTGGGATTCCAACTTATTACAAGCCCTATGGGCTGATAGGGTTACAATAAAGAAGGCAATAGGGTGTGCCCCTTTTGACTTAGTGTATGGAATAAATGCAAGATTACCCCAAAACAATTTGTTGCAGATGTATCATTTCATTCAAAAATATGATGAAGATGTTGAAGAAGATATGACAGTTAGAATGAATGACCTGATTCAACTCAATGAGGTAAGAAATGATGCACACATCAAAAATGAGAATTTGCAGGCCCAGTGCAAAGTCATGTATGATAGAAGGACTATTCAGAGAAATTTTGTAGAGGTAGACATGGTATTAATGTGGAATGTAAGAATGCAAGACAAAGGAAAACATGGGAAATTTTATCCCATATGGTTAGGCCCATATATTATTGAAGAAAAATGGGGAGCAGGCTCTTACATTCTGAAGAATTTGACAAGAGAACTCCTGGAGTTGCCTGTTCATAGCAAATTTTTTAAGTTCTACTTCTCCTAAATATTTTTGACTCTTTGTACAGTTGTGTTTTAAAGTTTTTGTGTGCAGTTTCCTTTTTTTGGTTCAAAGTTTTGGTTTTGGTCTGCTGTACCAGGATTTTATAGTTTCTCATTGTATCTACAGGAGATACATGTCCCCGAGCATGAGCCATTGTTAGCACAAGTAAAAATTCCATGGTTGAATGATATTTTCTAGGCCTCTACAATTAGTTTTCCATTTTCCTGGCAAAACCCTAGGCAAAATTCAAAAAAATCTAGTTGTTTGCAAGGAAAACCCTAAGTGTGCCCTAGCATTGTTCTAAATTTGCATTACTTTTTGGGCCACTTAAAACTGATAAATGCATGTGCATTAAATCTTTCACTTGGCGGTCTTTATTTTTCCTAAGTTTCCAAGCGCCCAGCTTTATTTTTTCCTAAATCCGTCGATGTAATTTTTCCTAAGTCTAGTGCTTTAATATTTTCTAAATGTTTCGGCTTAAGTCTTTTCCTGGGCCCGGCTCTGACAGCATCTTGATCTAACAGTTGGCGTATCTTTGGAAGTGATGTGTCAAAGGCATGCAATCTTATGTTGGCCATTGATCTT
This sequence comes from Chamaecyparis obtusa, assembly GCA_027943335.1. NCBI lineage: Eukaryota > Viridiplantae > Streptophyta > Pinopsida > Cupressales > Cupressaceae > Chamaecyparis > Chamaecyparis obtusa. The sequence continues at coordinate 3,368,324 of BSBK01000433.1, forward strand.
TCCTAATGACACGGCATTTCAAGGACATGGGACCGTCTGACAGATTTGCACGGTTGGCAGTCTATGATTGGTCCACCTATTAGTGTTTTGGCAAGGGTAGTGGATCCTATTTGTCGGCATGTCAGAAGGCTCTGAAATCTATAGAGATCAATGGTGGGCATATCTTTGCAAAGGATGTGTTAGATGCATGTGATTATAAGACAACCGTTGATTCTTTTTTGTGACGTAATCTTTTCTTTCGACAGGTCCACTGCCAAGTGTGCGCAGTTGGCAGTTTTTAATTGGTCCACATAATAATGAGGTGGAGCTTGTCAGTGGGGCCTGTGTCAAAGATTTTTGATCGACGATCGGCATATGATCGCATGGAATATTCTTCCCCCATGCGATCTTACACCCGTCGTCCGATTGGATGCCGAAGGGGTAGTGGGTCCTGTGTCAGAGTTGACTTAGCAGAGGCAGCGAATGGTATGATGACATGTGGTGATTTGCAGGCAGGCCCAGGGTTATCAAAGTTTTTTGGCAGCTCAAACAAATGTTTAGTGGGCCAATCAAATTTTCCTCTGTGTTCGCTCATTCGCGAAGTAACCTGGGGAAGTTCTAAATCTTTTAGCGAATATGCGAATGTCTATTCACTGAATCTCCAAATAAATTAGTGAGGCCCTAAATTTCTCAGCAAACATGCAATTGTCTTTGGTCACATATTCGCCAAAAGGGTCAAAACGGTTAAGGGTTAGCCAAGAATAGTGGGACCATCTGGTGATTCATAGCTGAGGTGTCATGTTGTGATTGGCTGAGTTGGAAAGAAATGCAGACTCATCAGTGGGCCCGAGAATTTCTAAAGGATGCAGAGATAGAAGATCAAACGGTTGTCTGATGTTCACATAGAATCTTCTGAGGCTATGCGATCTTACACCCACCATTTGATCAAAGGCTTAGGAAGAGTGGGTCCAAAGTGCCGATTCATCATCAACGTGTTCAGTTTTCATTGGTTCGAAGGTTTTATGAGGTGGAAAAGTGATTTTTAAAGGTTTTGTTGACTGTTGAAGGATTCTACGAGCCGCCCGATCTGTCTGGAATAAAGTGCATCAATGGTCACATTTTAAAGTTGAGTCAATTACCATTTATATTCAAATTCAAATATCCTCCAGGGTTTTGCTAGGGTTTTTGAACCAGTGAGTCATGTAAAATGAAGCAGTGGCCGAGAATTGAATTTTTCAGTACAGATTGTAGTTGGGAAGGGATACAAAAGACATAAGTTATTGCTAGAATCTGATTTTGTTTCCTATGATGCTGAGCCAGTTGAATATCAGGGTTGATTTCTTACAGAGGGGCATTCATTGCAGTTTGACAGTGAGATGATAAAATCAAATTTGTGAGAAATTGAGCTAGGAGTAGCATTGAAGACATAAAGCATGTCGGCTCAATTGCAAATATCTCACCTATTTCAGTAGTGTAGTTATTGTAAACCCTTTGGGGTTGTTGTAAAGGTTTTTTAGGTTAATTTTTTGTAGCCCTAGAATGATCGGTTGCTTGTTGCATCCTTTAGTATAAAGAGATTTTTCATGATCATTCTAAGGGATTGGAAGTTCAGGTGTTAAAAGATAGAAATTTTTGAAACCCTAGCTTTTTAGTCAAGGATTGTAATTTTTGATATCATTTTATCAAACAATAGAGAAGAAATAGAGGTTATCTTCATCTTGTAAGCTTGCTATTCTGGATACTGTACGCATATGGTGAAAGGTTATACTTAATACAAACCTCAGATCTTTTCTCTCCTTTGCTCTATTCTTTGAATCTTTAAATCTTTGCATAAGGTTTATATGAATGTATTGGTGCTTTGAGTTCCAACCTAGGGTTAGATTAAATATTGCTCAAAGTGGGATATGTGTTCTTAGAGTTTATTTGAAGGATTCTCATAAGTAGGAAAGATTTGATGCCCTTTGTGTTTATATCTAAAGACCAATTTCAAACACCATTTGTATCCATTCTTTTCCTTGATATCTTGCCCAATAGATAAGGCACTGGCCTATATTCTCCTATCTTTGTGTTGAGAAGAGTGATTCAAAGCTTATAATCCCAAATCATTCAAATCACTACTAGTTTTTACTTTTATTTACATTTATGTATTGTCCTACCCAATGATGGAGAGTCAATGAACAATAGGTTCTTGTTTAGTACTTTCTCACTATATCCATCTGTTGAAAGATCTAATAAAGAAATAAGGGGCAGAGTTAGAACTATCAGTCAGAGTTAATACTATTGGATCAGGTGCACCCACCTTGGTTTTGCAGAGCCAGAAGCAGAAGAGGGTAGTCTTATCCCTATAGTTGGTCCAGTTGCTTATAGATTGCCCATATTTGGAGCTAACCATTCCTTAACATCCATCATAAGCATATTGGTATCTCATGGAGTGTAAAATCCTATCCAGGAACCAACAAGACTCTTGAGAGAGTTTATCGCTAGTATTTTTTTTTTTTGACTAATCTGATTAAGAGAGAAAAAATTGAATTTTTTTGGGTTTGGCTGGTTTACCGCCAAACCCGGTTTATCTATTGGATACATTATTGATTTGTTTTGTGCAAGTTTGGAGACATTTCAATCTTGGCTCTGTTCTTCATCTTTTTTTTGAAATCTAAGTTCTAATATGTTTAATATTTTCATTGAATACCTTTACTCTAACTCTTTTTGCAGGTTTTCTATTGTATATTTTTATTCTAATCAATTTTCTTCGTGTATTGTGAAATGTGATATCTCTATTTTTATATATATTAGCTAACATTTATATCTCTGTTTTCATATATCCCTGCTAATATTTATATCTAATCTACAAGTTTAATTTATACCAATATCGATATCTTTTCCTGCATATATTTCTACAAGATAGCACTTCATTCTAAAACAATTTTAATTCTGTTTCTAATGTTTTTTTTTTGTCTCTAACGTTTCTTACTCTATTACGTTTCCTTCTTGCTTATATCGGTTCAAAGATTTTGTTTGCAGATTAAAGCTTGTCTTCTTTCCCATTTTGTTTAATCTTCTTAGCACTTGTTATTCATTGTTGCACTTCTAATTTTCAAATTGTTATTCTCAGCATATTCAAATCGAAATCTACAGAAAAAAGATAAAGAAACTGTTATTCTTTATTAAAAAAAAAATCTATTATTCTGCATGATTGTCATTGTTTTACTTTCTTGATGAACTAATATTTCATGAAAACTAAAACTGACTTAACCACCTAAGAACTCTTTCAAAACTCAAAATAAGCTGGAGATTTGACTGCTTCCTCTCAAACTTGCAAATATAATTACGGAGCTGAGCTTCGAATAGAACACTCTACGAATTCTGGGGTTGGAAGCCCAAGATTTTGCATTTTCCCATAAGCCCATAGCCAGATCTCTAGTTCGACCTCTCCTCCAAGTGCACACTCGTCAGCCCCACCAGTACAACAGTCTATTTTACATCAATATGTTATTCTTTCCCTGAGTGATCATGGGCTCTTAGTTGATCTATTGCTTGCAGATAACCACATATGTGTCTGAGCTTCTTCTCCAACCATTGATAGCCCTTTCTCAAGTCGACCAATAACTTTACCCTACCCGATACTTCTTGATTCACTCCAAGCTTTGCATAGCAGTAGAAATGCCCAAATTTTTTTGTGTTGTTGGAGATACGTAAATGTCAGCAGTTGGGCCATAAAATATTTTCAAAGGACGCACAAGGTTCATTGTGCTACGACATGACACCTGCCATTGGATACAAGTCACTTGACACTGGTGACTGCTCCCACCATAGGATCCACTCTGGGCAATGCTGGCTATTGCAGAGGAGGAGAAACAAGACTTCTTCTTGGAAAATAAGGTCTAGACAACCCATAGCCCTTTGAAGGATCGCTATCACGGAAGAGTGATAAAATGCCAGCAATAATTCCAATTAAAAATTATTGAGCTTGCTTTCTGGTTATATGGTAACCCAACCCCAAGGTTCAGATCTCAACACACTATCATAGCGGGTCAACCAGCATTAACGCTTGCCTGCATATCTGCTGCCACCATTTAACACTTTTCTTAACTTTTCACCAAATTAGCTAAATCTAACTATCACTTGTTCCATTTTCTTTGCATGTAACTATCTCGCCTTCCCCAGCCCTACTTTTTTTTAATCATTTCTTTTCATGTTATCCTCTGCCAGCTCTTTTGCGCAGCAGCCTACTCCCCTTTGCATGTAATGCAACCAATAAACACAGTTAATAAGCCAATAAATGTTGTTATTTAGCCATCAGTCGTTATTCTTCTAACTTTTTTAATTAGTTTTACGTGGCCTTTTTCTTCTTTATATGTAAGACACTCAAAAAGGTTTTTTAAATTTCAGCCTTTGCCTTTTTTATCTCAAGTCTTTTATATAATATACGTGTCTTTTTTGAAAGGAAAATTCTAAATTAGATGAAGTTTTTTTTTCTTATAGGTTTTACTCAAGTTTTTAGTAAAGTTTTTAATTCTTTTTTAATATATTTTTTTATCAATTAATATTTGAAATTGTAAAAGGTTTTAAAATAAAAGATAAAAAGCTTTTAATTTTTTTTAATTTAAATTCTTTCGTTCCTACCTTTTTTATTTTTATTTTTTTGAGTTTCTATAATATAATTTTAAATAATAAAATTATTCAATTCTAATATTACAATTTATGATTTGTCTTTTAAAATTAAAATTTATATAAAGTTTTATTAAATTAAAAGTTTTATTACTTTATATTAAGAATATTTTTTTATATTTAAAATTTAATTCCAATTTTAAATTTGCTAAATTGTATTTTATTATTTTTTAAATCGTGTTAAATTAAAAGGTGATTTCTTAAAAAAAATCTCAATCTCATTTACATAAGGGAGTTTATTTATTTATTTCAAACTCTTTAATTTTAAGTATTTTTTTCCATCTCTTTATTTTGTTTCATCCTGTCTACGTCAATGCCGAAATTTAAACTCACTAGTTCCAATTATACTATTTGGAGGCCACACATGTCTGATTTTCTAAAATCTTGATACCTTTTGGATATTGTATCTTCACCAAATTTGAACCGACATCCACCACTCCTCAGGCTGACCAGGATTCCTGGCAATTGAAAGATGAGGAAGCGTTTCGTCTAATTGGATTCACATTAAATCCAGATTTATATCATCTTATCTCAGATTGTACTACGGCTCATCAGGCTTGGCATATCTTGGAGAACACATTTCAAACTTACAAGAAACCTATCCCCCTTCCCCCTTATTAATCAAGTAAATCAAAACTCTACACCGCACTGTGACATTATGTATCCTTTAAATGATTTTCCTATTTGGGATGACCCATGTGATGATGTTTGTTTTGGGGATGATCCCCTCGCTTCCTATTTTCCTCATAGAGATAACATGTTATAGGTTGATGATGTTTCTTATACTTATTCTGCTTTAGAACAAGAAGATGCAATTATTAATATATTTATCAATGTCACCTTGCCCTTATGTATTACAGGAGATTATGTTCCTATTTTCTCCAAAGTAGATAATGAATTTTGTGACACTCAAATGGTTATTATGGAGGACCAACCTCCTTCCCTAAACTCTAATCTTCTTGATGATATTATTGATGGTGATTGTCCTATTTCTATTCTTTATTATGTATCTAGTAATGAATCCATTTGGTTTTCAAAACCTCTTTATGATGAAATTACATTTGATGATTCACATTCAGCTTCTACTGATTCAGTTTTAGGAGGAAATCCCAATAATGGGAGATCCCCTCATGGTTCTTATTTTTGTGTAGATTCAGGTGATCTTTCTTGGACAAGTAAAAATGAACAATCTCAAAGTTTACTTAAAGATTTGGGCCTATATCCACAAACACCTGCACTCTTGCATTTTGAAAATAAAAGGAATCCTATTTCAAGATCCAAGCATTTATCATTGTACCATCACCTCATATCAACACAAAGTGAAGAAAAACAAGTTTTCCTCCTCTACTACAAGAAGGATAATCCAGTTGCAGATTTTTGTAATACCCCAAGTAAAGATTAAAGGGGGGTGTTAGAATTTAATCTTTCCTTGGTAAATTATGTATTTAAAGGATTAACCAAGGTATCCTATTGTATTCGTCCTCTAGTCCAAGTGGGAGGATATGTCATATTTGTAATTCCTTTATTAAGGAAAATAGATATTCCTCCTTATGAGGAATCCTACACTTGGCTCACACACTATTGAAATGCCGCATACATAGAAATGGGAGTTACAAGTAACTCCTTTCTCACATCTCTATTAAAAGAGATGGCTCTCCTTCTCTTCTCATGAAGATAATTCTTCTTCTTGAACACTTTTGTATGAACTTGGCTCTCTCTCTCTCTCTCTCATTCTTAGGCATTTTTGCCCATTCTTTATATCACGGGGTTTTTTTTATGCTTTCCCCCCTTCAAAATCTTGTCTCCTTTGTTGCTTGGATCTTTGGTGAATGCTCCTATTTTTTGCATTAATTCATGGTAAATCTTCTTACTCTTATCTCATTGAATTAAATAATTTCTTGTCTCTCTTTATTTTGTTATTATTCTAACACCATTGATTATTGACTCAGTACACCCCTTAGCTTGATCCCTCTAATTGCATAAGACCCATGCTAAATTAAAAAAACACACTTAAGTCTCCCTCCCTCTCACCTTCGCCTTCCTTGAATCTCCAATAATGGTTGACCAAACTCAATATTGATTAGAGCATGCTCGATTTGTTCTAGATTATCATTGGCTAAATGTGGTAAGAAAAATTGAATGATGATTTATTTCCTATCAAGAAAATTTCATCTATGAATCTGAGGTCTCATGAAAATGCGACCTCATGAGATGTGTGCTTAAAAACATAGGGGAATTTCTCTTAATGTTACCAAAAGGCTCATGATCACATTCACTAGTCAAAAAATTTGTTCATGCTTTCAATCATCAAATTGACCCTTCTTTTCTCAATTTTTCTGATAACAATTTTCATAATGTGCCCCCTTTGATGGTTGAGTAAGGAATCCCTTATCAAAGCCCCAAGCTGATGCCCCAAGATTACGCAATCATTTTTTCCCCCACTCTCCCCAACATGCATAACCATCTAGAACACCTTGTATAAGTGGTTGTGCATTGATTCTAATGCCCTTAATGTGTTACTCCAACTGTCGCTGGTAAAATCCATTTGGAAAGAGCCAAGAAGAGTCGTGGTAAATTGATTCCCCATTTGCATTGAATTAATCCTTCCACCTTTAAATCCTACTCCCTAATTTTAGGAGTAATTATAGGATAGAGGATTGTTAATTATTTATTCATTTCTTCTTATTATTATTCTTATTATTTACTCATTTATTTTGCAAAAAAAAATTGATTTCGAACTTAAAGTTTCAACTAAAGTCCAGATGGTGCAAGGAAAAGATTGACTTATTCTTTTTAAGGAAATGGGATGTGACATCTAGCCAATATACACACAAAGTATGGAAAGCGTTCAAAATGTGTGATAGAATTTTTCAAAGGTATAGCCATTCATCCAAGGCATAGAGAATTGGAGATTTTTTGTAAGCATTATAGCTGAAAATGCATAGGTTGACACACATAAAAAACCAGGGTTCATAAAAGGAGTAGTTGAATTGTTGATCGAGATTATTAAAGAGATGATACATCATGAATGTAAATGATTGCACGAGCTTCAGTATGGGCATTTTCCAGTGATTTTTTTGGTTTAGAACTTGAAGATAGAGGAGGAAGGGGTACATCATGATTACATTGGATAGATGAGTTAATCACAAGTTATGTTGACACAAGGTCTATTGTTTCACTTTCACCAATAACACTAGCTCTTTTTGAGGATATATAGTGGGTGATATCAAGAAAACTAAAGTATGGTTGAACAGCTTGATTAGGGTCGACATCAAGGGGTTGATTTTGTCAGTTTTCTCTACAATTAGTGGATCTATGCCATGGATAATTTAATCTCGTGGGACTATTACAAATATATTTGATAAAAATATGTCCATGGTTCACCTTCATGTTAGTAGCAACTATTTTGACGATACCCCTAATCAAATTTGCAATTACCGGTTGACAAGATGTTACAAAGGTTTCATTTGAAGCTATAAACATAAACCTGGTCATCCATCTAAATCACATAATTTTCAGTGAAAAATTTTTATGTTCTTTGAAGAAAAGTATCAAATATATACCAAATCAACCACTTCGACCCATAAACACAAAGTAGTTGCAAACATTTTAAGGAATAGTATGCAATTCAGAGGAACCATGATCCACTTAGAACCTAGAAACAATCTCATAATATACCCAAAGGTCCAAGATCCAAATATGAATAGAATGACAATGATGCAAGCAAATACCTCTTCACATATATGCCAAAGAAGATGAGAACTCAAACTTTAGATATCCATAAAAATGAAGAAAACATTCCAAGAAGCTCAAGTATTAATGCACATCATTGAAGGGTAAAAGGTGAATAGAAAAGGAGAATTTAGAGTATGGATTTAAAGAGTTGATTGCTCAAGAACTATTGTGATTATTCCAAGGTCAGTGGTGCATTCTTCTATCCTAGAATGGGTATCAACACTAATTGTGCAAACTTCTCGTTGAGATAATAAATTAGTGATTAAGGAGATGCTTTGGATATAGAACTTTCTTTCGCATCATTTTTTTAATGAAGGTGGGAACACAAGCAATCATGAAGATTAGATATCTAGATTAAATAAAAATGGGTTGATTAAAAAATGACTTATAAATTGGTCTACAAATGTTTTTAAAAGAAAAAAAGGGAAGAGGAGTTTTTTTCAATTGAAAGCTTGCTAAATGCTAATTAGGTTCCATTGAAAACAAAGGATGTTTAATAGATGCATTGGAATAAGTTGAAATATGTTGAGGTAACTTGTGGATCAAGAGAAGACATAGAGTTCACCTCAGAAAAACCAATATGTTTATTTTCTTTTAAATTTATAAATAGTAAATTATCTTTTTGTAAAATTTATATCACTTATTGTAAATGAAAGTTAGCTTTAGGGTTTTATCATTGTAAAAGTTAGGATTTTGACTTTTATTTTGTAAAAGTTAGATTTGGTTGTGAAAGTGTGAATAACTAATGATGAAGGGTGCTCCCCTTAATACCACAAACACATAACAAAAATAGAGAAACAACAACAATATGCAAGAATAGAAAATCCGCTTCTTATTATCTCCATAAATGTGGAATTACAAACTTTCAGAATTACAATATGCAAGCCACATGGGCATTCCCTTACAATATTCTATAGGATAGAGCCTCGAATCAATACCTAGATCTACCCAGAACTGTCCTAGACAACACTACGGGCCTTCTTTATATAGGCATTTTCCACCGCCCGAGAAGGTTCCAGAAATTTAGCCCTTAGGGCCGACCAACTTAGAATTATTTTATTTTTCAATTTATTACATCAAAGTCAACTCAAAATAACTTTTGAAACCCAAACAAAAATTTTGAAGGAAAATTATTTTCTGCCATTTCAGGTGGCCCGACTTTCGGAGACCATAAGTCATCACCAGTTGACCTGATTGACTATTATAACCCCATTTTGGAAAGGCCACGAAGTGCTCTACAAGCTTGACTCACACAAGCACCTGTCGCCCAAATTTTTAACCTCATCCAGGGCCTCTAAAGCCTTCAAAATTGAGTTCAAAATTTCTGTACCCTACTACCAAATTGAAAATCTTCAATATCTTCAAAACTAGACCTGATCTAGCCATGAAACTTTACTGGCAGGCTGATATGACTGAGATGAACCTCCACATGTAAAATTAGAACATTCTGAGATCGTATGGCCAACTTAATAAAAATAGCAAGTTTCCATAAATAGCAACTCTACACAAGATAGCCCTTATTGAATACAAAAATAGAAATATTTTTGGGTGATGCAAGATTGCTCTTACACCCAGGATGCTCCTACATCAAACACCTGGGGTAATTTAAGAAGTGACCCTATCATGACTCAGGTGTGCAGAGGAAAACCAAGATGGTTAACCTCCTCCTTTGTTAGCCATGATGAATCTTCAATAGGTCATCCTTTCCATTTGACCAAATACTCTTCATATGTCCTGTTCCTTGTGCTTTTGCCAACGCGACTATCCAGTATGTCTTCAATCTCCTTGATATCTGAACTGGTTGCTGGAATACTCCACTGTGCTGTTGTAACCTCATCTTCATTACCTCCTTCATGATACTCAGTCAGATCTAAAATATTAAATACTGGTGAAATATTTAGCTCAGTAGGCAACTCGACCTCATATGCATTTCCAAAATCATGCTTCTTCAATATCTTACATGGACCTAACTTCTTCATTTTCAACTTGTTATATGTACCAACCAGAAATCGCTCCTACAAATGAACCATAACTTCATCTCCAACCTAAAATTCCTTATGCCTCCTTTTCTAATTTTCCTTAGCCTTATACTGTGCATTCATCTTGGTAATGTGCTTCCTCACCTCCTCATGGATGTTCTTCAAATGTTCTACAAAATCCTCAGCTTCAACACTACTTATTTCTCTTTATCTATCTTTCTCAACTTAGATGCATTTCTTGGACTACTCCCATATACAATCTGGAATGGTGATTTACCAGTGCTCCTATTGACAAAATTATTGTATGAAAATTATGTCTGTGGTAAAATCAAATCCCATCTTGTTGGCTTATCCCAATCAAACATCTCAGCAAATTTATGAAACTACTATTCACCACCTCTGTCTATCCATCAGTTTGTGGATGATGTGATGAACTAAACTTCAAATCTGTCTTCAACTTCTTCCATAATGTACTCTAGAAATATCCAATGAACTTAGTGTCCTTATCTGAAACTATACTCTTTGGCAAACCATGTAGTCTCACCACTTCTTTGAAAAATAATTCTGCTACATGAATAGCATCATTAGTCTTCTTGCAGGGAATAAAATGTGCCATCTTTGAAAATCTATCAACTACCACAATAATTGAATCATGTCCTTGCTGTGTCCTTGGTAAACCAAGAAAAAAGTTCATACTGATATCCTCCCAAGGCTTCTCTGGTACAGGTAATGGCTGATACAACCCTATATTCTGCTTCACTCCTTTCACCATCTGACATACTCTACAACTCTGTACAAACTTCTTGACATCTTGCTATAACTATGGCTAATAATAATTCTCACTAACCAAAGCAAGGGTTTTATCATGACCAAAATGTCCAACCAATCCTCCGCTATGCTTCCCCTTGATGATATTCTCCCTCATAGAGCTTCTTGGAATGCACAACTGACTCCCTCTAAATAGCATATCATCCTGAATGATAAAATCTAGCCACTTCATTCTATCTAGAGTAACAGGTTATTTACAAGATTTCCAAGCTTCACCAAAATCAGGATCCTTTAGATACAAATTCTTGAGTTCCTTGAACCCAACCACCTCAATCTACATTTCTGTCAACAATAGTTGCCTTCTACTACAAGCATCTACAACCCTATTAGACTTCCCACTCCTGTGTTTCAAAACAAATGTATAACCCTGCAAAAATTCAACCCATTTCAAATGTCTTTGATTCAACTTTCCTTGACTATTCAAATATTGCAAAGTTTGATGATCAGTATACAAAAAAAACTCCTTAGGAAGTAGATAGTGTCTCCACTTCTTCAGTGCCTATACTATAGCATAAAATTCTTGATCATAAATAAAATATTTTCTCTTGGCATCATTCAACTTCTCATTGAAATAAGCAATAGGTTTACCTTCCTGGCTCATAACAGCTCTTATTGCAATACCACTAGCATCACAGTCTACTTGAAACACCTTATTAAAATCTGGAAGTGCTAAAACAAGTTTTTCTGTAACTTTCTATTTTAACAATTTCAAACTCTTATCTTCCCCATTAGTCCACTTGAACTTTTTTCTATCCCCTCTCATTGTTTCAATCAAGGGTCCACAAATATTGCTAAAATTTCTAATAAAATTTTTGTAAAAGCTAGCCAAACCATGAAAAGATCTTACCTCAATAGCACTCCTTGGAGTGGGCCATTCAAGGATAGCATGTACTTTCTCTGGGTCCATTTTTAGACCTTCTATTGAAACTACAAATCCCAAATACACTAACTCTTTCTTCACAAAACTTCACTTCTTCAAATTAATCAACAATTTCTCATCTCTCAGCTTCTCAAACACCATACGAATATGCATCATATGTTCCTCCAATGTCTTGCTAAAGATCAAAATATCATCTAGGTAAACAATGACAAACTTACCCAGAAACTCTTTCAAAACCTCGTTCATGAGCCGCGTGAAAGTGCTCGGTGCATTGGTTAGCCCAAAAGGCTTGACTAACCACTCATACGGTCCTTCCTTTGTCTTGAAGGCAATCTTCCATTCATCTCCTTCTCTGATCCAAATTTGGTTATATCCACTCTTCAGATCTATCTTTGAGAAATACACAACTCCACTCAAACAATCCATAATATCATCCATTCATGGCAATGGAAACCTATACTTGATTGTGATCTTGTTTATTGCTCTAGAATCTATACACAGCCTCCATTCTCCATTCTTCTTTGGTGCTAATACCATTGGTACAGGACAGGGACTCAGACTCTCTCGAATCAACCCCTTCGGCAATAACTCATGTACTTGTCTATTCAACTCTTTACTTTTTGCTGGTGTCATTCTATGTGCTGCCTTATTTGGTAAACTAGCTCCTAGAATCAAATCCATCTGATGGCTAATCTTCCTTACCAGTGGTAATCCATCAGGTACATTATCAAATATAATATCCTGAAACTCATTCAACAAATTTGCAAACTCTACAGGTACATCCTCTACTTCTTCTTTACCAGCTTTTGGAATTAAAGAAAAACACACATGCTCACACCTCATACCATCTAAGAATTTCTTCCATCAACAAATGTTATTCTTGCATTACCACATACCTTTTCTTCGGTCTCCTTCAATGGCTTTAGCTTCTGTCGCACTCCATCCTTTGTCAGGGAATAGGTATTTGCATGACCATCATGTACAACACATCTGTCAAACTGCCACGGTCTACCCAACAACATATGACATGCATCCATAGATATGATATCACATAGTACCTCATCTTGGTACCCACCAATCTTGAACTTTACTAGGCACTATTCACTGACCATGACCTTGTGGTCATCCTACACCCAAGTAATTTGATATGGATGTAGGTGTTTCTATCTCTTGAGCTTCAACTTTTTCACCATCTCTTTTGACACCAAATTGTTAGTGCTTCCACTATCAATAATCACATCACAGCATTTTCCCTCACACTTGCATCTAGTGTGAAACAGGCTCCTCCTTTGTTCAGGTTCATTCTCACCACTCAACAGGACTCTTCTGTTAATCAGTGTTTCTCCTCTTTCAGCATCTTCTAAATTTGATGATCTGGCATCTTCATCTACATGTGCAACTCTAGCCTGGCCTTCATTCCTCCTATCTGTCCTTCCTTGGCATTGAGGACATTCAAATGCCCTATTCCCTTCTTCTCCATAGTGAAAACATGTTCCACGGAGGCCTCCTCTTCCTGAACCTTGTCCTCTTCCTCTTCCTCTCTGATCTCTATTATTGTGATCTTGGAAATTATTGGAATTGTTTCCTCTCTGATTTTGACTACTACTGGCCTCATCCTTCTTTTTCGAATCTTCATGTCAACCTCCATATGACCATCCACCAGATCATCCACCACAACCTCTTCCATTTTGTCTGCTCTCAAACTTCTTGTTCAGCTTTTCCTCCACTTTTAGGGAAAACTGGTATGCCTCTTCAATATTGTTCATTCACACCAGATTTAGCTCCTCCTGAATGCTTGGCCTCAACCCATTAAGGTAATGAGAAACTTTCTCCTTATCAACTTCCACATGGCCTGTTCTGATGAGGATTTGATAGAACTCCTCTGTATACTCCTAAACAGATCGTCCTGCTTGCTTCAAACTTTGCATTTTCTTTAGTAGGTCAAGCTCATAATCAACAAGGATGAACTGTCACTTCAATTTATCCACCATCTGATCCCATCTTGTGATTTTATCTTTCCCTCTTCTATTTCGCTCTAATTGAATCTCTTGCCACCAGATCTTCACATGACCTTTCAGTCCGGCCTTCACAAATTTGACCCTATCAAGATCCTCAATATCTCCATACTCAAAATATTCTTCACATTCATTGATCCAGTCGATCAACTCCTCTGGGTTAAGTTTTCTTGAAAATGCAGGAACCTCAATCTTAGGTCTTTTTCCGATCTTAGAAATGGCCTGAAAAAGTCTTTCTTCCTCCTAGTTCACAACTTCAACTTCTCCTTCTTGATCTTCTTCTTCGGCTTCATCCTCACTTTCGTCTCTGACATTAAGATTCATTCCTCTATGAATCTCCTCTTGCAATGCTCGCACTTGTCTCTTGAGCACTCTAACCTTAAGTGTTACAACACCAGCTCTTCCGCCACATTCCCTTCATGGAGGCATTTTCGTGATGCGCACTAAAACCCTAACCATGGTCCTAGTGCAAACTGCCTCACAGTCGGTGATCTATTTACACACTCAGGAACTCCTACTCTGATGCCACTTGATGAAAGATGCTCCCCTTAATACCACAAACACATAACAAAAATAGAGAAACAACAACAATATGCAAGAACAAAAAATTGGCTTCTTATTATCTCCACAAATGTGGAATTACAAACTTTCAGAATTACAATATGCAAGCCACATGGGCATTCCCTTATAATATTATGTAGGACAAAGCCTCGAATCAATACCCAGATCTACCCAGATCCATCCTAGACAACACTAGGGGCCTTCTTTATATAGGCATTTTCCACCGCCCGAGAAGGTTCCAGAAATTTAGCCCTTAGGGCTGACCATCTTAGAATTATTTTATTTTTCAATTTATTACATCAAATTCAGCTCAAAATAACTTTTGAAACCCGAACAAAAATTTTGAAGGAAAATTATTTTCTGCCATTTCAGGTGGCCCGACTTCCGGAGACCATAAGTCATCACCAGTTGACCCGATTGACTATTATAACCCCATTTTAGAAAGGCCACAAAGTGCTCTACAGGATTGATTTGTGCATGCGCCTGTCACCCAAATTTTTGACCTCATCTGGGGCCTCTAAGGCCTTCAAAACTAAGTTCAAAGTTTCTGTACCCTGCTGCCAATACCGAAAATCTTCAATATCTTCAAAACTAGACCTGATCTAGCCATGAAACTTTACTAGCAGGCCGATATGACTGAGATGAACCTCCACATGTAAAATTAGAACATTCTGAGATCGTATGGCCAACTTACTAAAAATAGAAAGTTTCCATAAATAGCAACTCTGCACAAGATAGCCCTTATTGAATACAAAAACAAAAATATTTTTGGGTGATGCAAGACTGCTCTTACACCCAGGATGCTCTTGCATCAACTTACATGCTCTAACTTAGTTGGTTACTAACCTGAAAGTAGTTAGTTGTCAATGGAGTCAATAAATACAAGATAATTTGTAATGTAAGGGAACTCTTACAATGGGGAAAATTCTACATGATTGTGTAGAGGGACTTTTGGAGAATTTTTATGTCATGCTTTGTACTTGAGGCTTTTTCAACTTGCATATTTTAAAAAGGATATCGATAAATACATTTGATCTGTGTGTCTTAAATGTGTTTCTCATTTGTTATTATTAATTTCTCGCATGTTAAATTGATAATCTCGTTGTGTACTTATGTGAGATATTAGTCTTCAATATAAATGAGATGTGTAAAAGATGAAGCACGTTGACACTCTAGTATTTTTTTAGAAAGTGTTGAGGCTATATGTTTTCTTGTATGTAGAAATATATTTCCTTTCTTTCATAATTTCACATATCCAACTGATTCTTACACTTAAACCCCTATTTGTGGTTGTTATCAATCATGATGCCTTACTTGGTATTTGTATATATGCTAGTAAAGTTCTTGTTATCATTTTCCTTTAGTTTTGAGTTGTACCATTTTTTCTACTTTTAGGTCAAAAGTACACAAAACTTATTGATTTAGTGGTTAGCACCTCTTTGGAGATTTGTGACATGGCTTAACCACCTCCTGTGGGTCAGGCTAAATCTAGATTTGTATCGGGCATTGACACTTTGAGATTTTGGTGCAATGACAAATGATTCCAATAATTGGTATTAAATATTTGGGTCATGGGTTTGAGTCTCCCTTCAGTGGGTGTTGAAGGCTCAGTTAGTGATGAGGAGGAGATTATTGACTTGGTGGTCAACACCTCCTTGGAGATTCATGATATGGCTTAACCACCTCCTGTGGGTCGGGTTAAATCTAGCATTTGTATTGAGCATTGATAGTTCAATCTTTTGGTGCAACAACAAATGATTCCAATAAAAACTACAAATACCCTCATCATACAAGGGAGTTGCCCCTCTCAAACAAAGAGGAAGATTGTGATTGGATTGTGATCTAATTGCAATCTCCCCAACTATTGGCACATTTTTTACTACTCATACAGCAAATAGGGTCATTATAAAGAAAGCATTTACAATGAAAAATCTATTTACCAACAATTTGATAGAAGATGCACATAATATAAGGTATAATTCAATTACCTATTGTAACCAAGTAGCAAATTGAAATACAAAATCCATAACTCAATTGTCAATAGAAATCCACATTTGAATAAAATACGAATAGAAAGAAAAGATCAAATAATCAATCCCAAAACTCTCGGGTTTCCCCAAATTTTGTTAGAGTAAAGAATTAATTTAATTACATTGATTAAATTAACTTTTCTACCTCTTAAGATTTCACTTTATGCACTTGCATTATTCATTTAATAATTAAATCTAATTATAAAATGCCTATTTACCTATTAGGGTTTCCCATTAGGTTTTTTGATCTGCTTCTATAAGGATTGATCCATTGTATATTTTGATTCATTCTTTTGGCTGATAATAAAAACTTTCATATTGTCAAAGCAAAACCCTTGTTTGTTTCCTACAAATTTCTTCCTTGTGATAGGTTTTTGCATGCGGGTTTCTTAGGCTTAATAGATTTGTTTTTCATCAAATCTTACATGGTATCAGAGTTGGATCTACTATAGCTTGTTCATGTTTGAAGAAAAAAAGGAGCAAGGGTTTGACAGAAGAAATTTGGAATTTTTTGGCTAATTTGAGAGGTTTTGGTTGTAGTTTTCAGATCTGGTATTCTTAGCAGGACATTATTTTTTGGCACTTTTTACAGGTGCATGCATGTGAAAGGGAATTTTTTTTGGGTGTCCTTACCTATGCCATTTACAATGGTGTCCTTCTCAGTGTTTTTTACCAGACCTACACCTTATTCCTCTGACTATCGTGCATGAGCCAATGTCTGTGTTGGCAGATTTTAAAAGGCAGAACTTCAAACCCTCACGGGAACTATACTTTGACTTGCAATTTTTTTTACCTCTGATTGCTATCCAAATCTATCGATATTTTCATTAAAAAAAATGAAAAGGTACACATGATACTCATTTGAATATTTTTTTCTCTCTCATTGTAAGCAATCTTTTCCAGCTTCTAGGGTTCAGTTTATTGAATTGTGGGGGGGTGTTCTATTTCTTGTTTTCTGTAATTTACTTTAGTAAACTTGAAATTGTATCAAAACAAAACCCCTTCTAAAAATATGGCTGAGACCTCTTCTTGTCTAGAACTTATGATCCCTCATAACTATCACACATGGTAATCCCTGATGACACGGCTTCTCTAGTCAAAAGGATTGTGGTCTTGTTTAGATGCAGTGCAACCAGTTTTACAGAGGCCTTTTGAGGTCATGCAGCACAAGAACAAGATGGATGAGGCAATGGGGTTGATTGCTTTACATGTATCAGATAGTCTACAGTTTCATCTTGATGGTTTCAATACCCCTCTAGCTATGTGGACCAAGCTTAACACCTTGTTTGGTTTAGTGAACGAGTTCAGGGCACTTTAGATTGAGGTAGAGCTTACCTCTCTTGTACCAAATCATTTTCTATCCATTGAGGACTTCTTGATGAAGTTCAAGTAGCAGAGGTAGGGATAACTTTAAGAAACCCCCTTTTAGGAAAAAGTGTAAAATCCTAGCGAATCGTACATTATTTTAGGGGGGAATTTGTTTTAATGCAGGCAAAAAAAATTTTCAAATCCATGATTTTTCATAGTTTGTATTGGTGGTTTTTTCCCTGCCGAATGAAAATTTCATAAATTGCTGGCGAATTATTCAGTCATGTGGGGAAAAATATATATTATATGAGTGAATAATTTTCTTTTGAAGTAAAAAATTATGATATATGAGGTGAATTATATTCTTTTGAAGGAAAATAAAAATTATATTGGCGAATTTTATGTACTGTTTGAAAATTTATTTATTTTATTGGTTAATCGTTCGTTAATTATGGGAAAAAAAATATTTTGTTGGTGATTTTCAAAATATTGGACATAACACAGACACGTAACCTAACCTAACATACCTAACATACATACATTATTTTGTAATGTTAAATGTATTATTTGAGACCGTCTGATGATCCAAGATCAATGGCTAAAGTTTAATTTTGGCCCCAATTTCTTGAAGGAAACAGAGTTGTCCAGGAAGTCACTGGAATGTTGACACGTATCAAATTAGGGTTGTTAACTTGTCTACAGACTACAGTGTACACATGTTGGTATCAATAGTCACGGTCCTATAGTGCAACTTGTAACCTCTTAACTCAGTAAGAAATAAATGCCTTGTCAGTGACAGGCAACATTCTTTAACTGTCATGCAAACACACACCACTTCCAAATTTGTACAGACGATATTCATATAACTGATTTTTGACATTTTTGCATTTATGGGAAATATTTATTGCCATATATGAAATATTAGGACAAAATTTTAATTTCTCACACGCATGCATTTAGGGGAAAGATTTACATGAAATATTTAGAGGCATATTAAGGACAATGGATTTAATACCATTAAAGAAAGAATAATTTATTGCTAAGTAATGATCAAGGATACAAGGGCTATTTATAGACGATCTAGCTTCTTTATTCCTCGATTCATCTTTTCTAGATAAATTGTTTGTTTAGGTCATTAGTCTGCACTCTGTGAATAATTTATTTTTAAGGTTTTTGAAGTTTTAGATGGACACTCCAATTAGGCTTAGATGCACATCTGAGGAGGCCCAGAAGGCTTTTCTGGGTTCCTTTTCAGATGAAACCTTGCAATCAATTTGTAAGGAGGGTGGGCCTTTCGTAATAGAGGTTGTTAAAATGGTGTTGGACAGAGAGTTTCTGCACAATGAAGATAGGCACCAGGTCAACACAGACATTACGTCCCATTTTTTGGCATCTCTTCTCAACCTCAGAGGAGAGAAGGTGGGCATGTTAATGCTGCTAAGGAGGCTTTTTAAAGAAGAATACTTGGGGGACAATGTTAATGTTGTCGTATTCACAGAAATAGGGGTGAGGATCCCTTGGGCAAGTGAAATACCCAAGCTTCTCCTCCCAGGACAGAATGTGGCCATGCAACCTTTTCTATTGGGCTTGAATGTTGGGCAGTTGAAGTGCCATAGGAAATGGGCGTTGATTGCCAAGGATTTTCTTCCTAAGTAGTTTATGCTTGACAAAGAGGAGGCTCAGGCGGGGCAATACAGGTGGCTTGACAAATTCTTGCAGTTAATCCTCTCTGCAGAATTCTACTTAGATGGAGTTAGAGGGAAAAATCACTAGTGGACTACTAGTGGTTTTTGTATATAAAAACATACCACATTTTTGGGTTTTTTATTTATAGTAGGTTTCTCTTTGTACTGGAAGTGGACAATGTAATTATAATTTTATGAAAAAAAATAATGAAAATTTTGCAAGCTCATTTCAATTTGTGTTTTATGGGTACAAAAAATGGTTCTTAGACTTCTCTATCACTATCATTATAATATTATAATTAGTTTCTTTATCTATGTATTAGACATGTATGATGTAACTTGTAAGTATGTTTCAGTAGAAATAAGGAAATGTTCAAATGATGTCGATGGTATTTCCATTTTTAAATATGAATGTTTAAAATGTATCACAGTTGTACAATGTAGATAGTTAAAGTTAATAAAAGAAATGTCTTATCAGTGACATTAAGTTTGGGTAATGTTACCTATCATGACATTTTTTTCCAATTTCACACACTCATACATTTAATATGAAACATTTACAAAATTTTGAAGGACAAATGAATTATAAGGTTAGAGAAAGAATTTATGGTTTTCTAATTATAAGGTATGAGAATTATATGTGATTATAATTATCAACGTTAAAGTTATAATCAATAAAAAATATCATTTTAACTTTAAGTATACTATATAATCAATAAAGAATATTACTTGTTAAAATGTTTGGGAGACCTAGTGAGTCAATGACCATAAAATTCTTGTAATCTCTAAACACTAACCTAAGTAACCTTAACTCTGGCCTCTAAAATTTATTAGAATGTACTATTATTAAAAAAATAGTGCATTTTGAATTTGATTGGATAAATTTGTTACTATTCAATTAAATAACTTTAAATGTTATTATTCATTATTAATTAATATCTATAAAGGAAAAAATAATAGTATAACATTTAACAATGTCCGTTGCAAATAACTATTGTTGGATGAGCACAGATTGACGATGTACAATGGACTTCAGGATGAAAGGGAAAAGCAACCCCATTTTTCAAACCCATCCCAGAATCATGACACGTATCACTAAACACGTTCCACTCATAGTCTCACACGGTCTCCCAACAATGTCATTTGATGATGACGTGACACGTCTGACTCATGAGGTGAGTCAGCCATCAGGTGACTATGTGAGTTAATGGGACCCATGGGGCCACCATAGCATATAGTGGCTAATAATGACATTATGGCCATTGGATGATTCTAGATCAACGATCGAAGTTGTATTTCAGGCTAAAATAGAAAAGCAACCCCATCTTTTCAAACTCATTTCGGAATCATGACACGTGTCACTAAACACATTCCACTCACAGTCTCGCGTGGTCTACCAACAATTTCATTTGATGATGATGTGACACATCTAACTCATGAGGTGAGTCAGCCATTAGGTGACTAGGTGAGTTAATGGGACCCACGGGGCCACCACAGCAGATAGTGGCTAACAATGACATTATGACTATTGGATAATTCTAGATCAATGACCAAAGTTATATTTCGGGTTGAAAGGGACTTAGAAAACCCATTTTTGCAAACCCATTCTGGATTCATGATGCATTTCCACTCACATGGTCAATGACAAGATTGACGACTGTAGATTGTATAATTTTTGTGCATTAAGTTTCCAATCTAATTTTTCATATATAAGTATAAGTAGTTTGCAAATTTAGAAAGGGGTTACGGATTCTAAATTTATAGGTTGAGGATTGAGGTCTGAGGAAAGCAACAAAGTCTCTGAGCTCTCTTCCCAATCATAGTTTGCAAAAATCAAAACTAAGGGTAACGGGTAACTACTAAAATCTTGAACACCTACGTCCCGCATTTTAAATTTTTTAAATCTCTTCATTTACAACTTTACTATTTATATTATATAAAAAAAATTAGCATGTTAGGGTTTAATTTTGAATCACTCATGTAAATTATAGGCTTGTAGCTATGTATAAATATTTGAATTTTCCTATGAGTAAATAGTGATACCGGTTACCAACTTACCACAATGGCCAAAACAAATATCAAGAATAGGACTATGAGTAAAAGGCCAAGTCAAATAATAGAATTCCACAATCTGCTTAAAACACCAGGTTTCACTAATTTATTCCATGATATTTATGATCATGTTATTCATGGAAACAAGGGAATAATGGAAATTAGATTTGCACTTGAAAACAAGTGGAAAGATCCAAATAAGAGTTCAAAATTTTATTCATTTAACCCCATGATAAATGCAATGAAAAATAAAATTGTAGCGTGGGTTGTTGGGTCAGCATGCATGGTGTTACCTCAAGTATTCCCTTGCCTAGAAATTGTCATGGTCTGCGCCAAAAATTATGATGAAAATAGAAAAGCAATTGTGAATAAAAATACTCAGGAGGAAATTTTGTCCATAACCGAGAGTGAATTTTCTAGTCTGTTGAACCTAGGGTTTGAATAGCAAAACTCAAATGTGCACATTGACCTGGGAAAGCTAGTAGAGGATTATGAAAAATTAGATGCAACACAAAGAGATTCTTATATCAAAGGAATAACAAACGGTTCTAGTATGAGTCCATATCATAAGCCTCCTTATGATTATGATATTTTTGTGCCATGGACACAGGACATTATTTCCTTGCTAGCATTTTTTTTGGGATTGGATAGTAACAAACAAGTGGATGCTAGCATTCTTGAAATGCTTTTTCATATTCATTTTGAAAAAGAACCAGTAAAATATTGTTTTATTGAGCACATTGTTTGTTGCATGCAAGAACAATTACTAATGATTAAAAGAGGTTCAGAGAAGACATTTAGATTCACTACCTACATGTGCTATCTTCTCTTAGCAAAGCACCACACAATATTTCAAACAAACAAGCTTTGCAGTCAGGGCCAAAATCCAATATATGAGTGGACACCTCAGATAAGGATGATTTATAATAGAAAGAACTAAAAAAATTTTGTAGACTTCTTTTTGGCACCAATATACCATAAAATTATAGGCACTCCAATGCCTAGATTGCATGTTACTCATAGATATTGCATTCAACTTGGAAGTCAAATACAATTAGCTGACTAGTAATTAATGGAAGAGTACATTGTGTTAAGGTTTTACAGTTTAGTGGTAGAACCCTACAAACTTCCATTACATGTAACAAAGAGGGTATTTGCATTGGAATATGTATGGAAGATGGAGAGAACAGATGCACTCTTTAATGGTCAGCAAAAGAAAATGATATTTCCTTCCTTGCCTTTCTCATTTGGAGGGTTCACATTTGAGAGAAGAGGATTCAAAGTGGCACAAGCCTTTTTTTCAATTTTTCACTTTGATGTTAGCAGTCACTGGCAGTATGATCCACTCAACTTAATTGGAACAAAGCTTAGAGAGAATGGGAACTCTGAAAGCAAATGTCAACGTGAAAGTATGCCATTGATAGAAAAATTTAAAAACATAGAGTCTTGGGACGAGGTCAAAAAAGAGATGGAGAAATATGTTGCTGAAAATAATATTTCAATACAGGAATTGTCATCATAAATTATGGCATTGCACAAATAGAAAGGAAAAGTGTAGGCCATGACATCATACAATTTCTACTAGAAACCTTCTCAACCATCTACAAAATCTATTCCAAAAGACCTAATGGATGACTGTATGGATGATAATTGGAATTGAACCAAAATTCATGATTTTTGGGAAATGAGGAAGAATCTCGGCGAGCCAAAGACCTCTGCAGATCTTTATGAGGTGGAAGAGGATAAAATATTTAGAGAATTATGGAATAAGGAGCATCCAATTGAAGCATATCATGGTGATGATGATAGTCCAGATAATGAGTATGAGAAGGATTCTATGAATTCCACATCCACTAAAGTATATTCAATTAGTAGAGGAGTTGATGTGTCCACAAAAGATAAATATACCAAAGGGGCAGATATTATAGAAAAAATGGGCTACCCAGGTTTTGGTGGTCTGGGTCCCAGTGGACAAGGGCCTTGATCTACACCTAATCCACCAGCTCCACCAAAAAATGGTGAGAAACCAAGCCTTGGGCTTGGAGTTCAATCATCATATTCATCAACAAAAAATACTACTCAGTCAATTTCATTTGTTCTTCCTTCAAATCCAATTCAATATGTTCCAATCACTCAAATTCAATTTGAATCAAGCACTCAGATTCAATCTGAATCAATTGCCACTCCCAGTCCCACAGCTATGGATATCATGGGTACAACTACAACTAGTGGTCTAAAAAGTACATTACAAGTGGACATAAAAATAATGGTTCCCATAGATCAAGGTAGTGTAAAGAAGAAAAAGGTTATGACAAGTAGTAGTACAACAATGGTAATGGTGACTGTGAGTCCAACAATTTCCCAACCTTTAGGACAAAACCCTCATAACAGTCCAAAAACTCCACTTGTAATGGGTCAAGGTGTTAGTAATCCTCATGGTGGAATCAAGAGAACCACAGGCAACATAGGTGGAAACTTGTACATTAGTGCAAGTGCCATTTCACCATTCAAACATTCATTTGTGTCAGAAAACCCTAATTTTTGTTACAATGATTTTGTAACTAACTATGGACAATCAAAAAATAAGAATAGACAAAATAGTAAGACATTAAAGATGGAAGTAGTTGTTGCAACTCATGATGTAGAACCTGCATCCAACGGGTTATTTCCCACATATGACCCAAAGAAAGATATGATGGAATTCATGGTTTTTATGCCCCCACCTAGAGATAACAATCCACCAGAGAGCTGGTTAGATCCATCTCAATTTCAAGTTAGAACCCTCCAAATGGATTTATCCAAAATTAAAAATGTGGACAAGATAAATGTGTCGAAAATGACCAACCAAGTGGTCTACAGTTTAGTGATGAAGTTGGAGAGAGAGAAAGGAAAGCTTCAAGGCATAATAGATAAGTTAAAGGCAGACCTGGAAAATGAAAAGGCAAAGGAGAAAGCAGCAGAAAATAGGTGCAAAGAATTAGAGAGAAGAATAAAAAATTCATCATCTAAAGAAGCAATTCGACAGCAAGAACATGTGGACACAAAACTGAAAAATCTGAGGGAAAAATTAGAATAGATTGAAAAAAAACTTGAGGATGAAAAATCCTCTTCAGTAATTATATACAAAAGCATGGAGAATGTGGGATAGGCAAACAATAACTTAAAGAAAGAATTGGAGAATGAGAGGGTAAAAACAAAACAATTGGAAGAGAAAAAAAAATAGTGGGAAGAGAAAGTAGAGCAAATAAAACAACATAGTGAACACCAATTCTCAGAAATGAGAGAAGACCTAAAGAAGGCAAATAATACAATTAAAAATTATGAAAATAGCTTGAATGACCATGTAAATAATATAGTCAAGCAAATTAAAAAATTGTTTTGGGGGAAAATAAAGGTGTCTATTGATAGGTTGTGTGATTGGTTTGAACTAAATCAAAGTCTTATAGATGTTTTTGGGAAGCTAAAAGAGCACATTGAGAAGAACAAAAAAAAATTTCAGAGATAGAAAACTGCAAAATAGATTTTGCAAGAAATCAATACAACTAGTGACAGACATTTGGCAAGCAAGGGAATTCAGGACCGTGTTGGTGCAACAATAAAGGTGAACTATGTCTTTCAAAAATGTTAGAAACTAACAGAAGTAGATGAAACTCTTGCCTTATTTGGGCCAAAGCTCACCAAGATGAATAGCAAAACAACCAAATTTATAACTCGTGGTTTGCTGAGTCCTGGTCCTGATTACTCATCAAGGAATTTCGTTGGAAGAGAAGCTTACAAAAAAAATTTGGAGGACACAATGACATCTAATTTAGGCAAGCTTTCTCATGACAGAACTCGTGAAGGCATTGCAAACTACATCAAAACATCGAGAAATTTGAATATGGTATTGGAAGGAACATTGCTTTCAACTCATTCTTCCAATTATGGATGGCTGATGAGGTTGCAGGTCATTTACTATAACATCACAAAATTTGCACTTCCAACCAATGAAGAATGAAGCATACTAAAGAAACTGGCAGAATCATCTTGATCTCATTAATCATAGTATGTGAAAGTACTTTTAGTTTCAATCATCTCTATATCTTTAGTATATATCTTTGATATTATCCTAAATACTAGAATTGAGTTTAAAGTAACAAGTTTGAACTTTGTTTTTTGAACAGGATGAATGTTACAGATGCTATTGCCAATGCTAATTTACTAAACCAGCATGTCAAATGTAGAAATGTACAGTTGTAGAGATGTTGTATACTTGTAGTTGTCTTACTAATTTAGATTTTGAGACTTTACATTAGGCAAATCAACCTGAAGTTGTTGTTGCTCCCTTGTTTCTATAAAAGGGAATTTAGGGTCATTGGCTTAGGGTAATGAAATTGAAATTAGGCAATGTGCCAAATTGCCAATGGGTATTGAGTCATTGACTTTTGTAAACAAAATCACAGAGTTGTGTTCTTACTAATATTAATGAATGAATTGTTACATTGTATCATATTTGTAATTAAATTAATGAGAATCAATATTTCTAAGAATTGTAACATGTGAATTGCAATTTGCTATGTTGTAAAAAAAATGAAAAATCTACAAGAATTATACCATATGAGCTGAATATTTCAAATGAAAACCATTATTAATTCTGGAATTGAATCTTGATGACATTATCAACCACATTCATGTTTTTGACATTGGAATATGCTATTATGCATGATTGATGATGAGATATAGAAACTGATAGTAGACTATAGGAAAAAGTTTAATAAATACCTAGGACCTACTACTTCTACTGTTAGGAATGGGAACACTGAGAGGGGGGGGTGGTGAATCATTTTTCACTGTATATTTATCTTTTTACTTTAATCTTTAAACTGAACTTAAATGCTTAAGTACTGAAATGAACATCCACATAAACATGAAACATGAAATCAACACATAACACCAATATGATTACAGGGAAACCCAAATAGGTAAAAACCCCAATGGGAATTGACACCCACTAATATTCTGTACTAGTGTTTAGTGATCCTTGTTAGAAGATCCTTAACCATGTTAGGAGTTGCTTTACAATGTATTAAGTTTAATAGACCTTTTTAAGGGTCAGACCCTATTATGAGTCTTTTACAATAGTCCCTATTAGGGGAGTGGATGCACTATCCTAGAGCTCACTACTCAAGTGGTGAAGGCTACAACCTTCTGATCTTAAATACACACTATATCTGCTAGATGAACTGTCACTATGACACTACTTGTCAGATCAGTTCCTTTGATGTTTTGATGCTTTGACCTCTTGAAAATCTCTAATACATCTTATAGACTCTTCACACACTTCTTCTCTTCTTATCACAACTCTATATCAACTTCCATACTAATTACAATGGGTGCATCTCATATTTATATGCGCATATAAAATAAATAACTACGTCGGCCATTAAACCTATTACATACAATGCTTCCAAATGAATTGGCTTAAGTGTGTTTACAATCAAAAATACATACATGTTGGAAACCTAATTACAATAGGCACGTAGCTTTTACATCATTAGAATACAACCGCAACTCAAAATGATAATAGTCTGCCGCTTACTCTGTTCTTCACTGGCACACACTGGCTGTGCAACTTCAACTGTCTGTATCTTTCTCATACTTGCATATATGATCATGTTCTTATAGACTAAGCATGAATATAGTCCAACTAAATTAACTTCTAGGGTGCATACCATAATTCTATCATACGCACGTGCACTAATGCTCTAAGCTACAGGAACTTTGTACACTATCTAGTCTTCAACACTTAACTGATTTCTGATCTTCTCATTAAGTGCGCTAACTCCAAACTACTATATAACTTTGTTTCCATAATGAAAACACTATAATAAGTCATATACATTAGTATATCCAACTTTCCATCAATCTCCCCCTTTGTCATTGATGGCAACAAAGGAATATGGCCAAGTTGCTAACTATCCTTAATACAAAAAACTTTTGGTCTCCCTATACATATCTTTCTATCTTATATCTCCTTATACATATCTATTATCCATATTCTATACACAACTCCCCCTTTGACATTAATGACAAAGGTGTTTCAAAAACTATATCTACACATACTCACTGAGGGAAAACATTCGGATATGCTATCTTTAGGTTTTGGATCTCCTTCTTCCAAAATGTGATCAAAGAGTTTACTATTTGGAGATGGGCACATAGTGCATACTGTAGCTTCTCCATCTTCTCCAAGTTAGTGCTAGGACCATGATCATATATTACTATTGTGGCATCTATTTCCTTGATGTTCTGATTGAGTATATATAATGAGGGCGTAAGAGCATTCCTGAGTTGTGTTTGTCTTGCCCTGGTCTCTGACATTTCTTTTTCTGCCTTCTCAATCTTATCTATTTGCCCTTGGTATACATTATTACAAATGTTTACATCTGTGGATGTGTCTTTCACTGAACTCTTGACTTTCTCAATCATAGCTTCTGTCTCTTTTATTTTCTTTAAATGGGCATCAGTAAGCTTATCCTGATCCATGCATTCTGCAATGACTCTTCTTCCTTGATCTGCAAACTCTTTTAAGGATGTTTGACCAGTCTTGAGTGAGCTTAGGTCAAGTGTAAAGTTTCTCATTAATTCACTCAACCTCTCCTTCAGGTACTTTTCTTTTGCAACTAGGGATGCAGATTCTTCAAGGCTTGAGAAATTACTTTTTAAATGTGAGATGATTGTACGCACATCATCAACAGAGTGTATCTTTGACACTTTCTTATCCTCTGGCAACAAATTGTTTAGAATGTTTACTGATTCTACCAGGAGGGGATTCCTCATCACTTGTTTTCTTTGGCCTTTTCCATGGCTAGGATGCTAAATTTTATCAGATCTTATTCTCTCGATGAGTCCAAATTGGATGCATCAGGTGTCAAACTTGACAAAAATGCTGCTAAGGGAGTGATGGGAGTGCTATCCATCACTTCTTATTTTACCTTGACTAGTTCAACTGATGGTTTATTACTCTCTTCTTCTTCTTCTATTTCTTTCTTTTCTCCCATCTTTTCTTCTTCTTTCTCATCTTCAATCAATACTTCTTCTTGATGAGTGGGAGGTGTGTTGTTGCATAAAATTTCAGCTTCTTGTGTGCTCACAAAAGCTTCTTCAAACTTATCCAACTTGGCGTCAGTGGCCGCCATGGCTATCTCTACATTATCAATGATAATGGTGCTATCCTTGAGTGACTCTATCATGGGCACAGACTTATCTACCTCTGATTGTGTTTCCACTATAGGCATTGAATCCTGAGGACATGTTACTAATGCATTAGTGGGCTCTACCACCTTGACTTCCTTTATGGATACTTGTGCTTTGCGTGCAGTAGGTGGATAAATGTGCCTGTGCATAAAGACCTTCTCAAAGGATTTCTCTATTTCTTTGGCAACTAATTCATAGTTTTTATCCATTATAATAAATGTTCTTGTCTTGGTCCTGAGGTGAGGCTTCACCAGATCTAACAATAACTTCTTCTCTTCTAGCTCGCATACAGGAAGAGTTTCATCTAAGATCTTCTCTCTTATCCATAGATCTTCTTCAATAGCCTATCTCTTTTGGAATTCTAGGATGTTCCACACATTGTCAGGAATCATAGTATTAAGTTCCAAGACTATCTTCTTGAACTTCAACATGTGTTTGACTATCATACCATGTATCTCAGATTTGTCTATTTCACTATATTTTTCATAAAACTTCCCTACTTGATCAATTCTTCCCTCATCAATTATTCTTGCACTTAGCACACTGAGACTAGGTTTGAAACTTACTTCAGGGGGTGCTTGTGAGTTCCTTCTGTTTCTTATGACTCTTGAGGATGGATGACTAGTGTTGATCTCATGATATTGCTATCAGGATTTAACTGTGTAGTTTTTGAGTTTGACTCAAAAACTACACAGTTAAATCCTAATAGCAATATCACAATTTGACTTGCTGTGGAAAATATCTCCTACTTATCTAGTGTTGATCTCTTTCTTCCTCTTTGGCATTGCCTTATACTCTGGAGGAGAAATAGGGTCAATGGTTTCCTTAGGCGCAGAGGGAGTATCATCAAATTTCTCTATCTTTATCTTCTTCAACTTGGGATCATGTGATTCTACCTTTTTTGTGTTTGCGCTTTCTAATTCCAAAGCAATCTTTTGTTCTTTTGCTTTGTCTAGATCTGCTTGAGACACTCCATGTATTCTCAAGATCTCTGAGGTGACTTTAGCAACCTTTCTTTTTGTTGTGGCATTGTTAAGTTTAGCATCTATCTCTCTTGTATTTTCCTCATAAGTTTCCCACCTTGGCTCATTAGGGTCAGTAGGAGTTGAAAGCAATACTTGAGCATATGCTTCTAAAACTTGTTCATCTACTTCATATCCAATTGGATGAATCCACTTTGTTCTAGGTACAACTGCCTCCATGCATGTTGTATCTATTTCAACCATAAAACAAATAGTATCCTTGTATTTCTCAACAATGTTTTCTGGAATTCTATACCTCATTTGCATCTTGACCCTGAAGGTCTTCAACTCCAATGTTATGTAATCTCTCAATGTACTCTCAGTGGATGCCTTGTAAGATATATGTGGCATGGTTGGAATGAACTTGTCCAAATATGAATCTGATACTTTCCAAACTATATGAAGGTACATGTAAATGATCAAAGACCCAAACCTAAATATCTTGGTCTTATCATGCTTGATTGCCTTGATGTTATCAATCAACTGTGCATGCAAGATCTCACATAGATTGAACTCTCCATCTTCCTTCACAAGTCTAATGGCTGCTAGAATTGTGGCCGCAGATACACTATTCACCCTACTGGTGTGTTGAAACCTGTATCCAAGTATCATGGACATAAATTTGATGTCAACTTGCTCAATAGGCTCAATTATCATCCTACACCTATCACTCCTTGACTTACATGTTTGCTCAATAATTTTTCTGACATCCTTTCCCACAGGAAGGAGGATGCCAGTCTTAGATAGGTATCTCATCTCATATATTAGGTCACTACTGATTCTTACTGGCACATCACCTATCCAAAATAGGTCATCATGAATTTTGCTCAAAAGTATTTTAATCCATTATGTCTCATAGAACTCATATGTCGTAGCATACTCCACTATAGGGTGATCATTCCACTTCGCATATTCATCCAAGAAGGTTTTGTCTGGTTTTAGCATGGTTTCCATGTGCGCCCTTAATCTTTCCAATCCTATTGGTTCCTTCTTACAGTAAATATATGCCCTAATGTCTTCGACATGCATAACACCCATAGGCATGCCGGAGAATGCTCCCTCTAAATCATCTACGGTAGACTTAAATGGATGCTTCTTAAACACATATCTTTTCTTTTCTGCAACATCAAATACTATGGGAGTGGTCATCACTTACTTGTTTTATCACTTTCCAAATGTTCTCTAAGATAATCTGAAGACTTCTAAATCGACATGATGAACTAGGGTTTCTACAACTGATCAAATGTACTGCTAATCACTGATAGATCAATCTGCAAGTCTTCATAATAACTTCTAAATATCTTTATGTTCTCCAATCACTCTAAATTCAAATGCAATGGGTAATCAAAAAGCTTTATGTGTACTTAAAGTGAAAATTTTGCCATTAATGCTTGCCACGTAAACCAGGCTGTCACTTAGAAATTTATATCTTTCATTCTTCAAAGAATCAGCTAGTGTGCTCTTGCACGAAGGTTTCTCTAGTCTCCAAAAGCTTAAGTCCAAAGGTGCATACTCTGAGAGTGAGTATACTAGCCACACAGGGGTCTAGAGCTAAATTAGCTCCCCCTATGACCCTAAGGGCCATTCATCCAGATGTAGAGGGTGTGTCCACTGTGGATGCATCCAATACATACTCATCAACCTTGTCCTTCTTTGTTTCTGACCAAATCAAGCTCGCATCCTCTGAAGCTTTCACAAAATTGACTTCTCCTTTGGGATCCAAAACTGGTTCTTCGAGCTTTTTGGGGCTTTCATAACCTTGCGTCCTTGATCTACAGAACTTTGAGATATGTCCAACCTTGTTACAAGAGTGACAAATGACTGGAGGCCTTATACTCCTCAGTGCATTGACATGGGTCACCATCTTACATTGTTTAGCTGAGTGACCATTATAGTTACATATCTAACATGTAACATTCTGAGAGCTTCTTACATTTGATTGATTCTAATTTCTTTGATTACGAGTCTTGTTCTTTTGGTTTGTCTTGCAATTCATAGCTCTATGACCAAATTTATTACATGAATAATAGTAACCATTGAAAGGTCTTACCTCTGTATAGTTTCTTGCTATGTGTCCATGCTTGTTACATGCATAACAAGTGTGGTCTATAGGCTTGCACTCATTCTTAGGTGGTTCAGTATGATCCTTGGTCTGACTTCTAGTCTCTTTAGCATCTGTGGTTCCTTATGGTGCTTTCATTCTTGCTCGCATGTTATCAATCTGATTTTGTCCTTCATTGTATCCAATGTAGCTAGTATCTCCTTTAGCTCTATATAACTAAGATTCTATTAAATTAGAACTAGTGTGTAATTTATCAATGTGATTCTTAGCCTCTTTCAATTTAGATTCCAAGCTTTTCTTGTTCTTTCTTAGTTCTAAGATTTCCATGTTTGTTTGCCTCAATTCTTCATTCAGTTGAAGGTTCTCTTTGACCTGTTCATCATAGACTTCCTGATTATTAGTCGGCTTATCATCAAATTCTTCAATTTGTTCTTTTAAAGATTTTTTTTTTTCATTCGGCTTCTTGACCATTTTCCCTAGATCACTGGTAGATCATTCTTTCAAATCTTTCCTTAGTCTTTTGATGACTAATTGAGCATCACTGAGTTTTTCCCTTAGTTCTTCAGTTTCTCTTTTAGATTTGTCCAGGTCTTCAAGAGCAGCTTCCAGATTTATTTTCAGATGTTTCATTTCTACTTTGTCCATGATCTCCTCAAGTGGTTAAACTTCTTTGCTGAGGACCAGAGCTCTGATACCAATTGTTAGGAATGGGAACACTGAGAGGGGGGGTGAATTAGTGTTCACTATATATTTATCTTTTTACTTTAATCTTTAAACTGAACTTAAATGCTTAAGCACTGAAATGAAAATCCACATAAACATGAAACATGAAATCAACACATAACACCAATATGGCTATGGGGAAATCCAAATAGGTAAAAACCTCAATGGGAATTGACACCCACTAATATTTTGTACTAGTGTTTAGTGATCCTTGTTAGAAGATCCTTAACCCTGTTAGGAGTTGCTTTACAATGTATTAAGTACAGTAGACCTTGTTAAGGGTCAAACCTCATTAGGAGTCTTTTAAAATAGTCCCTATTAGGGGAGTGAATGCACTGTCCTAGAGCTCACTGCTCAAGTGGTGAAGGCTACAACCTTTTGATCTCAAATACACACTATATCTGTTGGATGAACTGTCACTGTGACACTGCTTGTCAAATTAGTTCCTTTGATGCGCTGATGCTTTGACCTCTTGCAAAGCTCTAATACATCTTATAGACTCTTCACACATTTCTTCTCTGCTTATCACAACTCTATATCAACTTCCATACTAATTACAATGGGTGCATCTCATATTTATATGTGCATACAAAATAAACAACTAGGTTGGCCCTTAAACCTATTACATACAACGCTTCCAAATGAATTTTCTTAAATGTGTTTACAATCAAACATATATACATGTTGAAAACCTAATTACAATAGGTGCATAGCTTTTACATCATTAGAATATAGCCGCAACTCAAAATGATAACAGTCGGCTGCTTACTCTGTTCTTCACTGGCACACACTGGCTGTGCAACTTTAACTATTTGTATCTTTCTCATACTTGCATATTTGATCATGCACTTATAGAATAAGAATGAATATAGTCCAACCAACTTCTAGGGCACACACCATAATTCTATTGTACACACATGCGCTAATGCTCTAAGCTGCAAGAACTCTGTACACTGTCCAGTCTTCAACACTTAACTGATTTCTGATCTTCTCATTAAGTGCCCTAACTCTAAACTACTATATGACTTTGTTGCCATAATGAAAACACTATAATAAGTCATATACATCAGTATAGCCAACTTGCCAACATATACAACGGTTCAAGTTGCCACATCATATCATTATTGGGATCTTCAGATTCATCGTCATCAACTTCATAGCTTCCTTGGTTCTTCGAGATGTTTTCTTCACTCTACATACCTCCGCTTAAATAATGTTCACCGCTAGCAGTACCAATACCAGTACATGAATCAATGACATCATTGTCTCTAGCACTCCCACTTTGGTTTGAAATGTTTCCCAACCCCCTTCTTTGACATTTCTTCCTCCACAATTTTAGTGTCCTTTTGTAAGGAAAAGTATTAATTTCATACCTAGATGTATAGAGCCTCAAGGAATTTTCCAAATTCTTGTCTAGTTTGTTTCTTAGCTTTGACTTTAGGAATCCCAAAGCACTGAAAACTCTCATCCAATGTAGTCAAGACTCAATAGTCTAAAGTTTCACTATCAATCAATTGAACTGAACCAAATCATGTACAATAACACTAATCTATGAATGTATTTATACTAATCTTTTTTTGGCGAATTCAGTAGGAGGTATTAGGTCTAAAAATATTTGGTGAAGCCCATGTAATTATAACACGTCTTGTGTTATTTTTGAGGTGATTATGGGTCATCCAATACCTTGGTATGATTAATAAAGTTGGTGAAAAGGCATCGGTTTGAGACAGGCGCCCATAAAATGCCAGGCAAATTTGGGGCCGCCTAAAAATATATATATAACTATTGGAAAATATAGGCCATCCATTTGGGGCCACTTTGAAATGATAGGCGAATGTTTAAAATATATCGTGCCCAAAAATTATATGCCATTGGCGATAATGTGAAAGAAATGGACAAAATTAAATAAATTGATTGGCAATGATCCCAGGCATTAGACCCAATTTTAATAAATGTGGGGTTATAGGGTCGATCCCATATGGATAATACATTCACCAAATCATTGGCTGCTGAAAAGTGACATTCGCCAAATGGCGAATAATCACCACTAAAGTTTTCCATGAGCAGAGGTCTTTATTACAGGGATGTGGAAAGACTAAGACTAACCCAGAGTGTATCTACCTAATTCTGTCAAAGCTTCAGGGAAAATTTCACATTTTCTCCTCCACCTTCCACTCTACCATGGATGCATTGGGTCAGAGATTCCAGATGCCCACTTTTGAGGTGTTTTGTGATCGGTTGACTAGAGAGCAGGCCAAGCTCACACAGTTGGATTCTTTATTTGGAACTAAGAACCAAGCTTTGGTTGCTCAAACTTCTAAGGGGACACAAAAGCAGAAGCAGAAGCCAAAAAAAGATTCAATTGGCAGTGAGCATTCCTCCAAGCCACCGCAGAAAACAGAGTCTAAGAAATCCACTCCTAAGGGAAAATCTTCTAAGTCTCATGAGTCTTCCTCCAAGACTAAGAAGTTCATAGGTGAACCTTGCAATTTTTGTGGCAAGGAAGGGCATCCAGTTTCCAGGTGTTTGAAATGTCTTGAGGCTCTAGAGGAAGCCTTATAGAAGCATAGTATTGCTTCTCCAAAGTCTTCACCTACTCCCACGGAGAAAGGTCGTGCTCTTTCTGCACAAGCATTATCTTCTACTGCTACATGGATCATTGATTCAAGTGCTTCGCAACATATAACACACACACCTAGTTTGGTTACCTCACTTGCTTAGAGTGCTACTACACTGATTGCATTTGGTGACTCAGTACAAATTTTAGTTACAGGTTCTGGTACTATTTCATTGGATGGTGGCTCTCTACGGGATGTTCTTTTGGTTCCTTCCATTTCTATGAACCTCCTATCTATCTATCAAATTTTCCATTATGGTTCTGGTAAGATAGTTGAGTTCTCACCACATGATGTAGTTATTCAAGACCTCCATGATCTTGATTTGGTTGTTGCTACTGGGAGTGTTTATTTAGAGTCTCACTTATATAGGTTTGATGGCTTTGAGAGCTCTGATTATACAAGTGTTTCTCTTGTTGCTCATGCAGACATAGTGAGAAATCTTTGGCATGAGTGTTTTGGCCATATCAACTACAGATATCTACAATAGATGAGTACATAGGAGTTATTGATTGGGCTTCCTTAGATCTCTTGCATTGATGGTGTTTGTTGAGGTTGTGCACTTGGAAAACATCATAGAGATCCTTTTTTGACAGGTAGATCCTCATGTGCTAAGGCACCATTGGAGTTGATACATAGTGATCTCATGTCATTTCTCACTCCTTCTTTTCTTGGTGCTCGTTATGTGCTCACCTTTATTGATGACTTCTCTAGATGCACATGGGTGTACTTCTTGAAGTACAAGTCTGATGTCTTTGATTCATTTCTAGTCTTTGAGACATTTGTGGAGAAGCAAACTAGTCTTTCTGTCAAG
The DNA here is from genome assembly GCA_027943335.1 of Chamaecyparis obtusa. Lineage (NCBI taxonomy): Eukaryota > Viridiplantae > Streptophyta > Pinopsida > Cupressales > Cupressaceae > Chamaecyparis > Chamaecyparis obtusa. The sequence continues at coordinate 3,404,516 of BSBK01000433.1, forward strand.
CAGATATGCACTAACAATGGGGGGGTATGTGAATCATTCTTTTCATGATTTTTTCACTGAGCAAGGTATATTGCATCAGTTGACAGTTCCCCATACCCCTCAGCAGAATGGTGTTGCTGAGAGAAAGAACATAACATTGCGGGAGATGGCCAATTGTATGATATAGTCTCAAGATATGGAGCCTTCCTTTTGGGCAAAGGCAGTGAATTGTGCCAACTACATTCAGAATCAGATGCCTCATAAGGCATTATGACATTTGACTCCTAAGGAGGCTTGGTCCCATGTCAAGCCTGATGTTTCTACATTTCAAGTGTTTGGTAGTGAGGCTTGGGTATTTATTCTAGATGATTAGAGGAAAGCTATGGAGAGGAAGAGTTGACCACTGATATTTGTTGGCTACTGTGAGGATATGAAGGCGTACAGGTTATTTGGTCCTAATTCCAGAGAGGTCTTGTTTCGGTGAGATGTCCAGTTTGATGAGCCCAATCCTCAGATGGAGCCTCCATCACCAACTTCTCCCTCATTGTCTAGTACTTCCTCTTCTCCTCTTCAGGATTCTATATCATCTGAGGATGATTTATATGATGATCCACCTTCCCCTCCACCAAATATTCCACGAGTGCTTAAGTGGGCTTGAGATATAGTCAGTGTTGTTGGTTCTTTGGTAGGAGATCCTTCAAATACCTATCATACTCATGCTCAGCGATCTAGTACTGGTCTTTTGAGTCATGTTGTTTTAGATGATCCTCATAAGTTTTCAGAGGTGGCAGGACATCCTGAGTGGGATAGGGCTATGGATGAGGAGTACTCTTCTTTGATGAAGAATCACACTTGGGATCTTTGTACTCTTATGAAAGGAAGAAAGCTAGTTCAGTGCAAGTGGGTGTACCATACCAAGTATGTTGCAGATGGTTCTATTGATCGCTATAAGGCACGTCTTGTTGTGAAGGGATTTTCACAAGTGGAGGGTATTGATTACTTTGAGACCTTTGCTTCTCTCACTAAGATGAATTCTATTCACCTAGTACTTTCTCTTGCAGCTTCACAGGGTTGGATAGTGTATCAGATGGATGTGAAGAGTGCATTCTTGCATGGGGATCTACATGAGCATATCTATATGGAATAGCCTCAAGGTTTTGTGCAGGACTCTTCTCTTGTGTGTAGACTTTAGAGGTCATTATATGGTCTCCAACAAGCCCCTCGGGCTTGGGATGAGAAGATGGACTCTTTCTTGCTAGCCTCACACTTCACCCGTTGTCATTCTAATCCTATAGTGTAATTCAATGTCATGGGGCTGATCTTGTGATACTTGTATTGTATCTTGATGATCTCATCATCACAGGTAGCTCATCTTCTATGATTCAGAGTATCAAAGAGCATTGATCGAGCAGTTTGAGATGACAAGTCTTGGACTTCTGCACTACTTTTTGGGCCTACAGGTTATTCAGTCTTCGGATGGGATTTCCATACAACAGCATAAGTATGTTATTAACATACTTTAGAGATTCAGTAGGCTTGATTGCAAGCCTTCTCCCACACCTGTTCAGTCAAGTGTTCTTTTGTCTACCACTTTCTCTAATCCTTCAGTGGACTCCACCTTTTACAAGAAACTTTTGGGTAGTTTGTTGTACCTGACACACACTCATCTTGACATTTCCTTTGTGGTTGGCATTGTCTCTCGATTCTCCCATGATCCTCATGAGAGTCATTGGAAAGATGCCAAACATGTTTTGAGGTACATTCAGGGTACTACTTCATATGGAATTCACTATACATCAGGAGACCCTCACATTGTTGGTTTCACAGACGCTGATTGGGGTGGTGATATAGATGGTCGATTGAAAGTCTAGTTCTGGATTTATTTTTTGTCTTGGTTCTGGTCCTATCACATGGTCTTGCAAGAAGCAGACTATTGTTGCATTATCATCTACAGAGGCAAAGTATCGAGCAACTGTGCTAGCTAGTCAGGAGGTTTTATGGCTTCGACAATTGATGACAAAGTTTGGATTTCCTCCTAATAGTCCCACTCTTCTTTGGTGTGACAATCAGAGTGCTATTCAGATTTCCCGCGACCCAATTGAGCATTAGCAGACCAAGCACATTGAGATCCATATGCATTTCATTAGGCAGTTGATTCAGGATGCTTCTCTCAGCTTAGAGTATGTTCCCACTTCAAAGCAGGTTGCTGACATCTTCACTAAGCCTTTTGCATCTCTGAGGTATCTTCAACTACGTTCTATGCTTGGGGTGAAGGAAGTTGTCCTTGGGGGGTCTCATTGAGGCCTACCTTCCTTTCTTTTTTTGTGCTTTCCGCATCTTTCTATCTCTTTTTGGAGGAGGGTTTTTTCCATGTGGTTTTCCCTATTTCTCTATTTCATAGAGATTTGGTTGTGATTGGGTACCTCATCAGGCCATGTTGTCAGGACCCAAATTTACATTCAGCATTGTAGTTCCTTTGCTTCTTTCTTGCATTGTTTGTAGCTGCATTGTTGCTCATCTTAAGGGGGGTGTTAGAGTAAAGAATTAATTTAATTACATTGATTAAATTAACTTTGCTACCTCTTAATATTTCACTTTATGCACTTGCATTAGTCATTTAATAATTAAATCTAATTATTAAATGCCTATTTACCTATTAGGGTTTCCCATTAGGTTTTTCGATCTCCTTCTATAAGGATTGATCCATTTTATATTTTGATTCATTCTTTTGGCTGATAATAAAAAATTTCATATTGTCAGAGCAAAACCCTTGTTTGTTTCCTACAGATTTCTTCCTTGTGACAAGTTTTTGCATGCGGGTTTCTTGGGCTTAATAGATTTATTTTTCATCAAATCTTACAAATTTAACAAATGAAAATCACAATCTAATCCACAGCTAGAATTTATCATCGTCCCCCCAAAATAAAAACTCAAAAGCTTCGTATAGACAGAAAGAAACATAAAACTCTAAATTTCCAAAAACCAACGAAGAGTCATACAAAGTAA